>OY997592.1:57521330-58721330 GCA_963921825.1 Erodium maritimum | reverse complement strand
TATTTGAACTGGTTATCTGTTTCCCAGTCCCTTAAGAAGTCTAAGTAAGTACTTTGTTTAATTAGCTAGCTACAACAGATGTCTCCTTTTTCCACTACACCTTGACACAAACTCTGACAACAACTTAAGATTGCAGCTATTTGGCATGCTCTCGATCATATCTTTCAAAGCGTTAAATGCATAAACAGTTTTTGTTTAGCCTATATTCCATACCAGACATGACACAAATAAGTTGAAATCCTGCAAAACGTGAAATTTAAAATATATGCTAAGTTCCTGTTTCTTAACAAAAATTACTTAGAGTTCTGTCTCTCTCAAGGCTTAACTGCACTCCAACCAATACAATGCACAAACAGACTTAATAATGAAGAGAGGTGTCGTTTCTTCATCATGAAATTATGTCCAGCATCATAAAATAGAGAGGTAAACTTACTATGTTCACCATGTCTGTGTACTCCTCCGATCCCTCCCGTCACAAACACAGGAATACCAACCTGCAAAGTATCAAGGAACTTAGAACTCTACAAGCTTTGCATGTTGCACCTTCAATGCATGCCTAAAATGTAAAACACCAATGAAGCCTGGAAAAGGGTGGCGGCCAACTAACCAGAGAAGCAAAAAACATGGTTGCAGAAACTGTAGTGGCACCATTACCTCTGATAGCCACCTAAGAAGAATAGAAGTCAGCATGTAAAATTATAGTAGTAAAACAAATCATCAAGCGTAGAAACAATGATAGTACTATGATTGAGAAGAAAAAAACTGTGTATGTCGATAGAATACTACTACATGCTAAGAATTCAAAACAGAAAGAAAAAAGAAGGGAAAGAGCATCCTATGTAAACAAAAGACCATAAACAAAGTAGCTCTTCTTTCTTTTTTGAATTATAAGTAAATCATTTTGGATCCGATCAAAACGGGATTTTCGGGATAAAGAATAAACAAACCATGGATAAACCCAAGCGACTCTTTTTGAAACTCAAGCACCCTCTTTCGAAACCCCAACACCCTCTTTTGAAAAAGAAAACGTTTTTTTTTCAAAAATATATCCAACATGAAAAAAGTGGTTGGTTCTAAGATATACTCACAACATGTGCAATGTCCCTCCTAGCCGTCTTTTGAGCTCTGGTTCCAAGGGTAGCAAGACATTTGAGCTCCTCCATACTCAGACCTATGCATAGAAGTAGTTTTGCACCATTAGAGGTTGTATTAAGTATTGATAAACTGAAAGTAGACCTTCACATTCTTAGTGAAAAGCTAAGGGTTGAAGAGCACGCAGCAACAAACAAAGTTATAAGAGCTGATGTAAAGTATTGTTGGGTTATGTCTGTGACATCCAATCAAACAGAGTCAGCTACAATACCCAGATGCATAAGCATCAAATGGAACCATTCTATTTTTCCGAACACAATTGGAATTTAAGGCTAAAAGCATCAATGATACAAGTTTATGGACTCTACCAAATTATCAGCAAAATACATAATAAGCCATTGCTTCATCACGACTTGCCTTTCTAGGTGACCCCAAATCATTTTCCCACAAAATACAAGTATGAGCTCTTTAATGGCCTATCATAAGATAATCTAATTCATTTGGGCATAAAATGCTAGAATATAAAACAATTAAGAGACTCAAAATCTCCAAGACTGCAAGTATATGTACATGCGGAGAAAATTACAAGGACAAGGTTGGGCATAAAACCTATGCATGGTGTGCCATTCAAAATAGCAATGGTAGCAGGTACTGCTCCATTCTCCCTGACAATTGTCTCCACCTCCTTCGCTGTCTCCAAATTTTGCGGATAAGGCATGCCTGTAAACAAGCAAGCCATGTTACGAGTAAAAGTCACACAGAGATAATTACCTATCCTTTGATCCCATAAAATAAAAGTGTCCGATTCGACTATTCAAAATAGTGAATGCCTTTGTTGTACGATCTCAAGTTCTCATATCAACTTATTTAAACAATATTATCTGCAATCCATCACACACTCATTATTAGAAGGAAAAAAACATTAAATTTGAAGGACTTTATAACATAATTCATTTCAGTTACACAAGAATGCTCGAGTTCTTCAGTTCAGTCTCATGTCCTGAAATGAAAATACATTTCACCACATAATCTAAATTGAAGAGGACGATGTTAAGGGCGGTTGACGGATCATGGAAAATCATCTCACTAAAAAATAAGTAAAATCAATTGGAGTCAAAAGAAAGATTGAATTGAAATAGGACGAAAATGGTATGCATGTTTCATAAAAAGAACAGCAATTGATGTGTAAATTACCATGGGAAATGATGGTGGACTCGAGGGCCACGACAGGACGGCCGCGAGATAAAGCTTTCGAAACTTCAGGCGAGACTTTGACGGAGGGTGCGCCGTCGTCGGAGGGGAAATGTCCGGTGAGATTGGCGATCCTGGAGAGAGCTGAAGAGGCCATTGACGGTTTTGAGCTCAGTAATTCCACTTCCAACCGTAAGTAGAAATCCAAAAGCTTCGATCCCAAATCAGTAACTCACGCCAAAATTGTGTAGAAACCGTAACAATGTTTGGAAGAAGTGGGAAGGAGAGAAAATCTGAATCGTGAGGGAAAGCGGCGCCGATCCGGACAACTCCGATGGCAGAGGAAAGAGGAGATACTCTTATATAGTATATTGAGGGAGAGAGAAATATTTTTAAGCTCAACGACGACGTTAGTCAACGAACGGATAAGAGAAATGTTTGATTTGGAGTACATATCATTTTCTTCCATTTAGTTTGGTAGAGTAGAAATCGCATACAAATTTATGTTTACTTCAAAATTGTAGGAACATATTTAAATCATCCATTTTATGGGTAGGAGAGACTGAAATTTTAGGGTTTAGACTCTACTCTTTATCTTCTTCACGTCGTTGTCTTGTATCGGTCACTATCACTCCTGTAATGGTTCTACCCATCACTCCGTCGAAGACCTCCCTGCCAACCGTACCGTCCACCTAGTTTGTCTTTTTTCTACCAGACTATTCAAGGCAGATCGAATCGTAACTCATGTGTCAGTTTTTGAAAACAAATAAGTAGACAATGAAGACACTAACTTACCGTACAAATGAATACATCAGACTAGATTTCCAACTATTCTAGATTGTCTAAAAAACATGTTGACCCTTAGGCCGACCCGTAATAGATTGAGTGGGAGGTACGTTGAAAATTGTGATGAATTATCTTGCGTCATTAGGATACTCCGGGGTGTCCCACCATGTGGAGGGTAGCCAGGGGAACCTGGTTGATGTCGGTACAGGACAATCCTCCAACTTACCGTCATATACCAGTATGACAGCCTCATAGCTCCTGGCGAATGCAGACCCTGTCTAAATTACATGTCCAAACCCTATGCCTGTTGGGCTTTATTGCGAGATCCATTCAACAGTTGACGCCTCCTTAGTTTCGCACTGATAGCGTGTGCCGGATTCAGGTGCAGATATGTCTTTGGGCTGATGTTTTTTTACCCATCCACCATCTCGTTTTCGTTGGTAGACGTTCATGATGAGCTTGGCAATGAATCTTCTCAGCCACAAAATCGTTGTCCCCACCTTGATCTGTCACTAGTGGGTCATCGTTCTCCCAAACTCCAATCTCCGTGTCTTGTCCCTACCACCAAATGTGGTTGGCAAATCAGCTCCCTTACGAGGTCATCTAAAAACTCCAAGCTCAAAACAAGATTGGACATGATAGGCTATCACGTTGAGCATTTGGTTTATGAAAGAGATGGAGGGAATAGAAAAGCTTAGCATGGAGAATAGACATAGGACCATCATTGGTGGCGGTGATGATTAGAGCTCGAGAGGAAAAAGGCATCACACAGGTTAAACGTCTCCTATATACACTATTTTTGTTATAACTCAATTATTGTATTTGTGGGTAACAATATAAAAGTAAAAAAAACATTAAATAACTTCATAAAAATCAACAAATAACAAGCTTTACTTACTGCGTGTTGTGTCGTTGTTGTTGTCGTCATCGTCGACGTACCGTCGATGTTGCTAGTGGTCATCTCCTTTTGGGTTGTTCTATCTCCTCCTTCTCTCCAGGATCCCTAGAGGCTGCATACCACCTTGCAAGACTCTCCTTAGCTATTTTCCTCAACAACAAGACTTCCAGGATTTCCCTAGACTCTCCAGGATCCCTAGATATATATTGGGAAAATGAACGGAACGTCTAGTGGTGTCAACGACAGTTAGCCATCCTTAATGGTCGCCTTGACCATTCAGGAATAATGGAGAGGGGGTTATTCAGAAGTATTATGAAGCCCTCTTGAAGACCTAAAAAAGTTTCTAGCGTCAAATGGCTAAGCAGCACTAACTAAAGGAGGGAGATCGTAATACCAAATGTTTTCACGCGATGACTTCCAAATGCCGTCGCACGAATTTGGCTATGTCTTTGGAGGATGATTAGGGGCTTCTGGGTGTGTTGGGGGACGAGCCTCAAGGAGTTAATCACCACTTATTTTTGGAATATTTTCACGACATCTCTGGTCAATTTGATTGAGCTTCCTTTTAAGGTCACGTCATGGGTGTCAGGGGAACATAATCGGAGGCTTGTAGAATAGGTAGAGGACCTAGAGGTTCGAATTGCAGTTTTTCAGATGGGGTCAGAATAAGTCTCCTGGACCGGATGGTCTGAACCTATTTTTCTACCGAAAGTACTAGGGTATACTCCGGGTACAAGTTACCCATTTTGTCTATTTGGCAGTAGAGAGAAGGGATTTTTCTTAAATTTGAACGCCACCATATTAGTCATCATGCCGAAGAAGCATGCCCTAAAGAGGATCACAAATATGCTACACATTTCTCTATATAATGTGATTGTCAAGATCTTGTCCAAGGCTCTGGCCAACCGGTTGAAACCTCACCCCTAAGACCTCATCTCGGTGCCCTGGGACGTATTTGTCCTGGGTAGGTCCATCCAAGATAACATCTTCATGTCCTATGAGGTTATTCACTATCTCCGACGTAGAACCCAAGGGGCGGTGGGACATATAGCTATTAAGCTTGACATGAGTAAGACTGACAGTTGGGTCAAATGGTAGTCTTTGTTAGAATTGATGCGTTGTTATGGGTTCAGGGAGGACTGGTTGAAACTAATAGAAGCATACCTCATTTTGGTTTGGTACGCCATCTCATCGGGAGGAAGGTTTACGAATGAATTTGATCCGGGGCGAGGAATCAGGAAAGGAGACATGTTATCTTCGTATCTCTTTTCCTTTTGTATGGAGGGGTTATCTTGTTTATTCCATCAGGAGGAGAGAGAGATGGGGGGGGGGGGAGAGAGAGAGAGAGAGGAACCTAAATGGGGTATCAGTGGTCAGGGGTGCTCCGACGGTCTCTCACATGTTCTTTGCAGATGATTGCTATATCTTATGTAGAACAGAACATCGTGTGGTAACCCATATCCGAGACATTTTGTAGGTGTTTAGGGCATATTCGGGCCAACTTATCAACCAGGACAAGTCTTCTCTATTCTTTTGCTCCAATACATCTCAGAATGGTATATTGGACGCATGCTCTATTATGGGAATGCCGAAGATTTCAAAGGCCTCAACGTGTTTGGGAGTTCCCAATATTATATGGGCGCGGTTGGGGGAAAGTGCCTTCAATTTATTTTTTATAGGTGTTGGCTCGGCTCGTATCGTAGGACAATCAAATGCTTTCACAAGGGGGTCCGGAGGTAATGATTCAGCCGGTTCTTCTCATCTCTCCCGGTTTATGATTGGTGAGTCTTTCTTCTCCCGTAGTCTCTGGTAACCAAGATTCATGTGACACT
This sequence comes from Erodium maritimum, assembly GCA_963921825.1. Taxonomy (NCBI): domain Eukaryota; kingdom Viridiplantae; phylum Streptophyta; class Magnoliopsida; order Geraniales; family Geraniaceae; genus Erodium; species Erodium maritimum. The sequence continues at coordinate 58,715,531 of OY997592.1, read as the reverse complement.
GGCCAGGTTTTGGTAGGCGGGATCCTCTAGCCTAGAGGCCCATTATTTGGTAGGTTTGGGCCAAGCTATACAAACCCAGCTCGGAGGGTGGTATGGGATTTCGAAATCTGTGGGACTCTAATACCGCGTTACTGGGAAGATGGGATGAAAGTTCAAGATGTAACTTGATTTCCTGGTGACCCCGATGTTTCGGGCCCGCTAATTCCTAGATGACGACTTTATGTCGGCTGGAAAGGGCATCAACCCGAGCTTTCTCTAGACCATTTTTCGGGCTTTTCAAACCATTCTACTTTGAGGGGATCGCATGGCCATTGGACCGAACATTTCCACTATGATTACAGGTTTCCTTGGTTATTATGGGAAGACCCGTGGTTCCACTCTGAGTTCCTAGAGTTGGAAGGTTGGTTGGTTAGCTCACTTATAGAGCCCGCGACACGGGAATAGAATCACATGGAGGTTCAACGTTTGTTTCCGCCTCGGAACTAACACTAGATACTCGCACTTCCTCTCGCCACCTCTTTGGTGAGCGATGGCTAGTACTAGTTTAAGGACCCGAATGAACTGTATTCCTGGAAGAGGGGTTATCAGGAACTACAATAAATTCAGGGTGCATGGCCCCCCAGTGGGAAATGAATCTACTTGGTCGGACATGTGAGAGATCTTGGTACCTCTACAAGTCAAAGTCTTTATTTGGGGGCTCTTATAGGGCACTCCAGGTAGCAACGACACTCCGGTCCAAAAAAAAATCAGATGTCACATGTCTGCTCTCTCTATTAGGAGGCTCCAGAAACGATGTCCCATATCTTTCTTCATTTCCCTTTTGCTAGAGACTGTTGGGGGTAGGACGGGATTTCGATACCTCATATTATCAGGTATGGAGTTTAGGACATGGTGGGCCTCGGTTCTAGCACTCCTTTCTATCCAGTAGAGGACCAAGGTCGTAATGTGGGGGTGGGAAATTTGGAAGGCCAAGAACGCTTTTGTTTGGAATGAGGACGCTCTCTCCCCGGAGGCCACATACATCACAACCAAGATACACTTTAATGCGTGGACGTAGACGAATAGTTTGGTTGAGGGGTCGTAAGTCCCCCTAAGATCCCCGGACCTTATGTAAGACCCACTCCAAAGGCTTGGTTATCAATGAATGTGGACGAGGCCATCTTTTAGGACTCAGATTAGGCTAGGTGGGGTTTTATTTGTCGGGATGATCATGGAAGGGTTTTGGAAGGACGGAACGGGATCCTCTCGGGGACTATGTCATCCGCCTTTGTGGAGGCCCAAGCTATTCAAGCAACTATCTCGATGGGTCCAATCTAAGGGCCTCATGAGGGTCACGATCCGTAGTGATGCTTAATTACTGCTAAATATCATGGACATCGGATTTATTGTATCCTCCCCTCTTGGGGGTATTGTGCATGATTGTCACGCCCTTTAGCACAGCTTGAGGAAGTCAACCTCATTTTTGTTAAGCGGTCTGCAAACACTACAACCCATTGGCTCACCAGGACAACGAGATTTATGTATGTCCCTACTAGGTCGGATCTCTTAGTACCCGATGCACTCGTTTGTATTTTGGCACGTCAAAATTAATGAATATGAAGGTCAAATTAGAAATGAAGAACAAACATGCGGTTAAGATACAGGATCAAGTTTTACAACTTACAATATTATAATAAAAAAAATATGACTTTTACCAATTTGTATTTTGCAAGAAAAAAAAAAGATCAAAAGGAAAGGTGTAGAATTTCAAAATAATTTGTCTTGATATTTTCGATGAAGAATGGATTGTTAAATACAAATATAACTTTAATTTTGAAAATTTTGACCCTCTTGTATGAATTGTTTTCAATTTTTCAAACTGAAAAAAATTAATCTTTAATCCTTTTATAACAATATGATCGTTGTTTTTTATCAGCATATATATATATTAGTCATCGTTTTCAACCAAAAAATAGAAAGAAGGGATGAAACCCTCTTACAGAACAAGAGCATGCCGACATCTGCACCTCAAACCAGTAAAACCTGTACCTGTGAACGGGAGAACAAAGGTCAAAATACCCAGATCTATTTACCATGAAGCAACGCATACCCAACAAGGGGTTGCACTAGGACTCCATAGTGCAAAACTAAGCAACAAAACAAGAGAAAAGAAGGTCTAAAAACCTAGATATTCCCAACATTAAGTACGAAAAAGTAAAATATGATACAATAAAAATGAAACATCGAGACCCTCATGTAGCCGAAACTAAAAACGTCGTCCTACCCACACGCCAACAACACGTCCAACCCACAAGTAGCACTGCAAAGACTCCCCCACTTTTTGAGGCATTCTATGCTCGATCCTCAGTTACTGGAAAAGTAACACACCTCCATCTAACACTGAGAGGTGCCCCGAACGGGTGAGAATCGGTATCCAAATGATACTGAGCAAGGAGATGACACCAACACACAAGATCTGGACACAGTGAAATAGAGAACCCCACACCCCAAATCCCCTAAAATCCGATGAGAAGCCGCTGACCAACACCGAGAAATACAACCACTAAGATCGTCTGATACACTTATAAAATCAGAAGGGAGATATGGAAGATCCAAACATGGGTAGAAGAAGCCAAGAGAAGCGTAGATCTAAAATCAACCCCAACTCTCAAATTCCACTAGCAATCCTCTTTAGACTCTCCACCAGAGAAGGAAAACATCACAAGCCTCGCCAACACAACCCACTCTGGCTTCACGCCAAATCCCCCAAAAGGCCAAACCCCTTCTTAGACTTTCTCCGACGAGGCCTAATACACCACGAACACCAAGAACAAGCATGGAAGTCTAGAGGAACGGTAGCAGAAACACAAAATCAACTCCACCAAGGTCGAAGCTCTAAAGAGAACCAAAAAAGGGGGACAAACAGGAGGAAAAGGAAAAATGAGAAAGGAAGAAAAGGAAACAAAGGAACGGTGTCCGTTGGCATCTTCACTGGCTCAAGAGGAAGCTAAATCTGACGCCGCCGGCTGGGACAAAAGAGAAGGGTCGGGTAGGGTTTGAAAGAGAAGGGAAAGTCTAGAGAGAGAAAAATTGTACAAACTCTTTGTGTAAAATGTTTCAATTCGTTTTTGTTGAAACGGTTGTTTCCATATTTATATTGCAATCATATTTTATTTATTCAGTTAAACATGTTCTATCCCACTGTTTTGTTTATTTTTAGTATAGGCTAAAGCTTATCTCACACCTTTAGTTGTTTTTTTAGAATAAGAAGTAGATTTCATTAAATAAAAAATATAGTCATTATAATGGTCGTTACCTGATGTGAACGTAAAATGCATTTATTCTAGATGTTTTTACCCCACATTTCTAAGTTTTTCAGTCCCGGGATTATGTGATGTAATGTATTTTTTTTCTCGATTTATGTAATTGGTCTCTTTTCAGTGGTATTTAGGAGTTTGATATGAAATAAGGAGTTTTGGAGAAAAATGGAGCAAAAAATCAGCTTAAGGAATTTTGGAGTCTAGCTGATCTTGTGAAGGGCATAACTTTCGCATTCGAGTTTCGATTTTCGTTCGTAAGATATTAAATCGAAGGAATTCAACTATCTACAACTTGTATGAAAGATTCGCCACTGCCCAAAATACACGTTGGCCACACGGCATGCGAAAAACGTGGGCACACATATTTTATTATTTTTTGGCGAATTTCCCGTCTTATCCCTAAGGTTTAATGAAGTATAATTATAAATTTAGGGATTGTAGTAGGGGGATCACGTTTTTGGAGCTGAAAATAACATTTGGAGGGAGCTTGGAGAGATTTTGGAGAAGATCAAAGGAGATATACGAGAAACACATATAGGTTGTTTTGTAGTTTGGATTGATATTTCATATTTGTACTACTATCATCATTAATATGAATATTGTTCTTTCGATCCTTGCCTTGTTTTCTTATTCATTTGCTATCCATATTGATCTAGGGTTAGAGGAACGATGTGGTGAATTGATTTAACATGTTCGGTTGTACATTTGTCAAACTAGTATCTAGGAAAGTGTTTATTTAATTTCGTTCATAATGCTACATTGCCTTGATCACGTACATACATGAGCTAATCTTCTTAACCAATAATTGAGAAATGAGTTTAAGAATAAGAAATAGGAATTAGATAGTTCGGGTTTCAACCTATACTAGAATATGGTTAGCCTGACACGAGTGCAATAGCTATAGGTGTAAAACCCGAAAGTTAGAAGAATTCATAAAATGTAATGCTTTGTACCGTTCTACACCTAGATTAGAGATAATTAGGTGGACCGAGTACATTAGGGTCATAATACGATCGGGAGATGGTTATGACTACATTGAGAGAATATCCGTTGCCCTTAGAATGGTATTAGTTGCAAATGTATATCGAATCACGTTAAGTTGTTCATCACATTCGAACCCCACTAACGTCCTAGATCACATTTAATCTCCAATTTTCAATCCATTTGTGACATTGTGTGCTTGTTCTCAATCCATTTATATTGCTTTTATCATTGTATTGAATCATTATTTCAAAACCAAACCAATCATCATTTAAGAAATAGCTTGAGTAACAGATTAACTAATTAAAATGCTTGTCTGATTGCTCCCTTGGGTATTAGGGTTGTACATGGTCGGTTTAACCGACCATGGGGCCCAATTTTAAAACCAACCGGAACATACCGGTTTTAAGATTTTTAACACCGCCCCAAGGCCGAAAAATAAAATCCGGTGGGTTTTAACCGTAAATCATTTCAGACGGTTACAGTTAGAAACCGGACCGACCAAAAAACATTGGGCCTATACATTAGGCCTCAATTTAAACTTAGATTAGGCGTATGAGATTATTTTTGAAGTCTTTTTAAGATTCATATGTCCATTCTCATATGTTAGTTATTCCGTAGTTTTGAATTCTGGGTCAAAAATAACGTTTACATCTATTGCCTTGCTACTTCAATTCAAGGATTAATCAGTATTGCTTTGTAGATCTTTTTATTTTCCACATGTTCAATTCAAGCACCACCACATTATTAAGATTAGTCTCAAATAATATAAAAAATGAATAACAAAAACATTGTTAAAGATCCTAATATTGTTAATAAAACAACAACGTATATCCTACATTGTACGAAGATGATATAAGTGGATCTCAGTCTAATTGTAAAGGACATAACATTTCCACAATAAAATTAAATAAAGAAATATAAAAATATTTTACATCAAAGCAAAAACAATCCTCATGCACCAGAAACAAAGATTTGAACATTTAACAAAGTTTGGTAAATTTAACCCATATATAAAAACAAGCATCTAATTTCATAACTGAAAAAAAACATAAAACAAAACAAAACAGTTGTAGATTGAATTTTATTCTTAAACTAAAAAGCTTAAAAATATAAAATAATAGATCTAGTGATGTAAGAGAGATGAGGGTATATGAGATATGTAGGAGAGATTTACTCAACAACAATTCAAGACATGAGTGGCTTTGATTATTTCTGGAGAGTGCAGGATCGGCCCAATGATTATTGTGGACTAAAGCAAGAATTGATCGATGTCTTTTTTTTCTTTATGAAAGAATATAATAAAAAAATAAGTAAACATGTTCGTATAGAAAAATTATACTAGATGATATTGAACAAATGAGCTTTAACTTCCACTTATAACACTCAAAATCTTAAATGAATGATGAAGATTAATTTTTAACAAGACATCCTCCATGGATAAGATGTACTATCTAGAATTTCTATACAAAAATCTAAAAGCTTAAGGATTCACATTTATCTATAAACATAATACGTTCATGGCAAGTTAAAATATGACACGTTTAAGATAATTCTAGATGGTTACGCCAAATTATGCTAGCTTATATGTGACGTCTTGTATGGCTAGTTATTATCATCAACTTCTAAAAATTTCTTTACTTAAAATCTTTTCTAGATAATTTATAGTGTATATTAGTAACCCCGATTTTCAATATTGTCAAACACACCGAGACTCATGCTTTTAGTCCATGAACTCTATGGATTATTTTTTGATAAATGCTCGTTTTTACTAAATATGCGTACAAAAACCATACATTCTAGCACTGATTGTTAATATGTGCATGTCTTGTTTCCTTTTCAATAAGAGAATATTGATATTCTTTAATATTCATCTTTAGATGCATAGTTTCATTATTGAATGTCTGAGAAATTGGTTTATAAAATACTAAGGGAAGTACGAGATATCAAATCAAATATTCAATGGATTTCTCATATGTTTGTTTTGCATTTTTTCTGTTTTGATCAGACATATATAGCCAATATTAAAAAAAAAAAATCAATTTTGACAGCTTACTTTTCCAGATTTTTTTGTTTGAGCATTTCTGTAATGAAGTTGATAAATTGATTGTGATTCCTCAAACAAGTACTATAGTGTATTGATATATAAATATCCACGTTTTTTTTTATGATTCCATTGTTTTTTATCCTTATTTTTAATTCATTGATCATTGATAAATAGAACTTGCATGTTTTTTTTCATTAACGATAGTTTTCACTACGAAATAACATCCATAGAGTTGTTAGAATGTTCAACCATCAAGAAAAATTGTCTTCCATTTGGATGAAAAATACTTTTCTGAAAAATGAATTTGAAAAGAGATCAAAATTAGGCCTAACTAGTATTAAATTTTAATTTCAAGATTAGAAGTCTAATATTTTCACTTGATTACGTTTTATCAAATAATAACAGATCTTTAATTTTATGGGGTATTTTTTACCCAATGTCTTAAACGACTTTTTATTTTACGGGGTCTTTTCTGATTGGTGGCCTTAAGCGATTGCTTAACTCGCTTAAAAGTTAAGCCGGCCCTGGGAGAGTGGGAGGTTGAGAGAGGCGACACTTTGAGAGAAAGACTGTCATGTTAAGTTGGATTAAGTAATATTTGTAGAGAATTTTTAGGTTTAGGTCGATAGTTAAGTTAAAAATTAGTTGAGCCAAATGTTGCCACGCCCCAAATCCGATTTTGACCATACTCGAGACGTGAACTAAGAAACAATAATGAATGTAAACAAAGTGTAAAAGAAATAAGTTCCAAAATAATAATTCAGCCAATAAATCCGACAATGTGAGTCAACAGCTCAAAAAATCCAGTAAGAACAGTGTTTAATAAAAATAGAAAAGTACGTCTCTAGATCATACTAGCCTAAGACTCTCGCTAGCTCCCAAGCTCCGAGAATCCCGCTAGAACGAATCCCGCTCAAGATCCGTAGAACAGTAAAGTAAAGGGGTGAGCTTTCGTTCAGTAGGAAAAGTAGTTAAGGTGATGAGTATCCGCTCACCACCACGAGTAACCGTCCAATTAGGGCATACTAGCAAGGCACAACAACTAACGAATATCACAGAATTCACATAATCACAACCACACTCACATGACTATAACCGCACTTACTCATCTCACACAACCAATCACCAAGTAACAACATACAGTGAAACAATCACACGTCCCGTACAACAGTCCCCAAACTCCGCCGGTTGTCCACAGCCCGACTCAACCATATCGTACCGGACTACACATCATCGGCCTAGATATCTTCCCGGAACACACATCGGGGTACCAATCACGATACATCATACCGGATCACACAACATCGGCTTAGATGTCTTCCCGGAACACACAGCATCGGGGTATGGATCACACCATCCTCGGCCTAAACACCCTACCCGGCGTACCCCCTCGGTGTAGATGTCGTACCGGAACTAGTCACATCGGGGGACCGCGTACGTGGGACCACACCGTCGGCCTAGATACCACCCTACACCGGCATACCCCCTCGGTGTAGGTATCATACCGGAATACACATCGTCTCGGAACACACGACGAAAGTCTCAACACACCATAGTACCATAATTCAACCAGGACATACCAACCGAGCCAACTTACCACAACACATCACATCGGTATATCAATCACCCGATCATATCACAAACATTGGTTCATGTCGTATCAAGCATATCACACTTGCCAAAACATAACAACATACTACACCGAGCATACCATACCATGATTCTCAATCCCACAACGGATAAACCACACATCGAGCATCACAATCATAGATCATGACATCACACTCAACACACAAACCTAGGGGCTCGACATGGCCCACATGCGTTTCTACAGCACGACAATTCCCAAACTTACGGCTCAACATGGCTCGTAAGCTATCCCTCATTTCACTCGTTCCTCACATCCTACATGCATACTATTATTATATCAAGTATTCACAACCTATATGCATACTAGTAACTTTCCGCAATTAAACCGATATTAGCTACTTTCCCTACCTCGATCGCTTTCCAAACGCTTAGTCACTTCAAGATGCCCAAAAGCCTCCTCCACCGAGCCCGGGTCCAACGTCTAAGATCACAAATTTATACGAGAATTAAGAGTAGTTCAAGATTGGTTTTAGAGAAAACACTCCCAATTAAACCCAAAAGGGCTCGGTTATAGGTAACCGTCCCAATTACTCGAATTTCGCCAAAATGGGCCCAAAAGGCCCAATTCTGACCCATCACGGTTTGGGCCACGGAGCCTTGATAGGCTCCGTTACGGTACAGGTCACGGAACCCTGAGGTTCCCCGTCACGGGTGACGTCACGGAACCATGACGTGTGTCGTGACGGGTCCGGACAGATTCGTCCATCTTCTTCCTCCAGCTCCTTCTCCACGAAACCAGACCTTCCAAACTCCATTTTTGACCCCCAAAACCTCCAAAAACAGCTCCAAAACCCTCAATACTCCAATACCCATGATGGGTCTTCATCAAAACATCAAAATCCAATTGATTTCTACTCAAAAACACCCTCTTAACTCCAAAAAAACCAATCATCTAAGCATCCAATTCAAAAACCCATTGAATCCAACCATTTTCATGCCTTTTCTCCCAAACCCATAATCTAAATTGTCATAAAAACGAAAAAGGTTAGAGGATTCACCTTGGAAATGGAGAATAGAATAGGAAGATGGTGATTTTGATGAGAGTTGAGTTGAAAACTAGGTCAAGACCACTCTTTTCCTCTTTTCTTCTTCTTCAAGCTTCCATAGCTTTCTCTCTTCCTTCTCTCTCTCTAAAATTCAGACAAGGTGACTAAAATGGGCTGAAATGTTGTCCCAATCCACTTAAAACCTAATTTGGTAGTGACCCAATTGCCTCATTTGCCTAAAAGCCTCTCATGACCACTTTTAAGGGTATAAGGGTCTTTTCTCCCTCATTTCTTCTCACCCAAGCCACTATGGACACATGTCCATGTGGGGACCACCTCTATTCTTAAGAAAATCCAGCACAATAATTTAAATCCTTAAGACTCTTGATTTGACCGAAATTGACCCCAGGTTGACTTTTCACTATTACAGCCGTTTGAAAGGAAACGACCCAACTAAGCTAACTGTAATGATGGCTAAGCTTTTTGGGTCCCGGAAAGGTCCCGAATGACTCCCGGAGTCATTGGTTGACATTTTCCAGCGGAAAGTCAACTTTCGCCAAAAACCACCGGTTCGACCGGGATCGAACGGGGGCGGTTCTTACAAATGTTAAGTGGGCTTGTAAGAACCGCCCCGGCCGATCCCTGTCGAACCGGAAAATTTTGGGGAAAGTTGACTTTCCACCGAAAGTCAACGATGACTCCGGGAGTCATTCAGGACCTTTCTGAGACCCAAAAAGCTTAGCCCTTGTTACGGTTAGCTTAGATTTGTCATTTCCTTTCAAATGACAGCTTTTGTGAAAAAGTCAAACCTGGGTCAAACTAGGTCGATTTTGGATTATTAACGAATAAAATAATATGAGCTGAGATACTTTGGGTAGGAGTGGTCCCCATATGGACACATGTACATGTTAGCTTGGAGGGGAAGTAAAGTGGGTTAAAGGACCAATTGGTCCCCACATATGGACAAAATAGAGAGAGATGGGCTAAAGGACGAAAGGGACTTTTCCAATTAGAGGATAAGACCACACGGGGCAAAATTTCTGCTCATTTCTTCTTGTTGGCCGAACCCCATAGAGAGAAGAGAGAGAGTGTAAAACTCCATTGAAGCTTGAAGAAGAAGCAAGAGAAAGGAAGCTCTTTTTTGGCTATTTCTAAACCAAATCTCCTCAAATTTACTTCATCTTCTTCATCTCTTCATTTCCTAGAGGTTGGTATGCTTTATTTCCCTATTTGATGAATTTGGTGTTGTGGGTTTGAGTAGAGATGACTTGAACTAGTGGGTTTTGGGTGTTGGATGGTTTAAATGTTGATTTGTGAAGAAGAAGTGGAGTTGGATGATGGAAATCATTTGGTTTGAGTTGTTTTTGATGAAACCCACCATGGGTCTTGAAACTTTGGATAAGTTGAGGTGAAAATTGAAGTTCTAAAGCTTAAAAATGGTGTTATGGAGAACCTAGAAGTAGTTAGGAGCTTGTTGGAGAAATTAGGTATTTTTCCGGCGACCGGAGGCTCGCCGGAGCTCCGGTCGGTCACCGGAATCCGGCCACCGGAGGAGGGGATGAACGGCCAAGGTCGGCCACCCTTAGAACCGGAACCGACCATGGTCGGCCACCCATGGACCGTGACCGGCCGGTCCGGTTTGGCCACCCACGGCCATGTGTGGCCTTGGGGCCCACATGACTGGGTTTTGGGGGGTTCGTAAATGGAGCGGTCGTGGGTAAACCCCGGGACGATGTTTTCACACCCGGAACGAATTAAGGATGTGATTCATGAAACTTCGGGAAAAATGTTTAGAAACTTTAAATGCGAATTTAAAACGCTTGGACCTCGGAATTTAATTCCGTCAAGTGCGTTGGAACAAGTAAATTAATTAGGTTTGATAGACATGAAAAGGGGAATTTCCGTAGTCCCGAGGGACGTTTTCCCGATTCCGGGCAAAATGGGCCTTCCGGGCCCATTTTGCCAAGTTGAGCATTTGGGATTAGTTTGGCTATTTCCCTCTTTAATCCACACTTGAATTAGCGTTAATTCTTGTATTGCTTGTAATCTTAGGCTTTGGACCCGAGCTTGACGGAGGATGAGACTTTGGACCTCGTGAAGTGACAAGAAGGAAGCTAGCCAAGTCGTCCGCTGCGGGATCAGATTGCTTTTGAGGTTGGGAAAGTAGCGAATACCGGTTTAATTGTGGAAAGTTACTAGTATGCCTATAGGTCGTAAATAATTGATTAAACTGTTAGAATTGCATGATTAAGATGTGAGGAACGAGTGAAATGAGGGATAGCTTACGAGCCATGTCGAGACGTAAGTTTGGGATTGTCGTGCTGTAGAAATGCATGCGGGCCATGTCGAGCCCTTAGGTTGAATGTGGATTGAAATGCCATGATCTTTGATTGAGATGCATGATGTGTGATTTAGCGGTGGTTAGATTGACAATCACGATATGATATACTCGGTGTAGCGTGTTGTTATGTTTTGGGCAAGTGTGCCATGCTTGATATGACGTGAACCAATGTTTGTGATATGATCGGGTGATTGATAGACCGATGTGATGTGTTGTGGTAAGATTGTTGGGCTTGGTAAGCCGTGGTTGAACTATGACATTATGATGCATGTTATTCTCTTGATGTGTGTTCCAAGAGGAATTGTATTCCGGTATGGTACCTACACCGAGGGGGTACGTCTGGTGTAGGGTAGTACCTAGGCCGACGGTGTGGTCCCACGTATGCGCGGTCCCCCGGGGTGTGGTTCTGGTACGATACCTACATCGAGGGGGTATGCCGGTGTAGGGTGTCTAGGCCGACGGTTACGTGATCAATATAGTGATTGTGCCCCGACGGATTCCCGGGAAGGCATCTATGCCGAGGTTGTGTGTTCCGGTACGATGTATTGTGACTGTGCCCCGATGCGGTTCCGGGAAGATATCCAGGCCGATGCTGAGTGTTCTGGTACGATATGATAGAGTCGGGTTGTGTACATCCGGTAGAGTTCGGGGACTGCGGTACGGGACGTATGATTGTTTTACTGTGTATGGTAGGATCGATGATTGGATAAGTGATGTGAGTACAGTGTGATAGTGGTCATGTAAGTGTGGTTGTGAATTTGTGTTCTCCGTGGAAGTCATTAGGGTTGTGCCTTGCTAATATGCCCTAATTGGACGGTTACTCGCGGTGGTGAGCGGACGCTCATCACCTTAACTACTTTTCCTACTGAGCGAAATCTCACCCCTTTACTTTGTTGTTTTATAGGTCTTGAGCGGGATTTGTGCTAGCGAGATTCTCGGAGCTTGGGAGCTAGCGAGGGTCGTGTCTAGTGTGGTCTAGAGACGTGTTGTTTATTTGACGTTTAAACTCATTTATTACTTGGTTTTTTCGAGCTGTGACTCGCGCTGTTATTTGAATATTTTAAACTGTTATTTGAGACCCTTTTTAGTATTAAATTTGCTTTTATTATTTATCTCTTTAAATTCACGTCTCGAGTCCGGTCAAAATCGGATTTGGGGCGTGACAGGGCTAGTGCTAAAAGTTATTGGGCTTATTATATTTTAAAATAAATGGTCTGGTTTTAGCGGTTAACCGCTGGTTTTGGAAGAAAAAACCGGAAGCCGACCAAAATAGGACCGGTTCATCATTTTTACGTTGGTTTTTACCGATATCTGCCGGTTCTGGTGTCTTCGATTTTGGTTCTGGTTGGTTTCAGTTGGCTTCTCTGGTTTCAGTTATTTTTGAAAACCCCTATTGGGTATGATAACTCGGACTAAACCTCGAATACTACTTGACGACCGGTACGCTTGTCGTTCCATTCTGAGAGTTAATTCTCAGGGTGTCAAGTTAATGGCACCGTTGAAGGGGTAGTGATCCAATAACCCTCTAAAACGAACCGATCCAATAGGAAACGACTATAGAAAGCATAACTAATACAAAAAATGTAACTAAAATAGGAATTGAAACCAAAGCTAGAACAGAAAATAAAACCAAAAGGTGCCAACTACCAAAACCGCTTTAAAGTAGGGCCTAAATGCTACTCGGTCCATGATTTTTACGGACTCGTTTTGTCAAATAAGCTATCGAATTTGAACATAGCAGTGTAGTTGGGAGTACCAACTCATCTCAAGGACTCTTCCTAGAGTAAGTCCCTGGAGCCTAGGTTGTATAACATCCCTCGGGGAAGGGCTGCTTCCCCGCCCTCGTCTGGTCTTCCCGCGGCTCCCCCGCTATATCCCTCTTCTGGCCCATCGAGCCCTGCAGCTTCCTAGATGGGATAAACCCATGGGGGCTATCTCTGAACACCCAGGGGCTTATCTTTGAAGTTTGACCAGGACCTCGAGGGTAAGGCATCACCCCGAACCGACCCTGATACCCAAGGAACGGGTTAGGTATCGTGTACGGGATTACAAGAGGATCCTTCCCTCGAGATAACTCAGCCTTAGGTAGTGTGTTTGAGATCAATGGTGCAAATACTGGCAGTGCTGGAGGTACTTCTCTTCCCCAGTTCGTGGCGTATGATCTGTCCACCTTGGCAGTCTTGAATTCCAGGATCAAGTCATCAAAGCGGGGCACCCCTAGCATCTCCCAGTCACAGTCTCGGACCATGTGCCCGATCCTCCTGCAATTAAAATATAAGGAATTTAATCATTCATATGTAAGACTAACCCTTACCGGGTCAGGGTATTCCGGAGGCGCATGATCATGGTACGCTGAATGGGTCGGTGAATGTCCATCCAGAACTGGACTATCACCGTCCCACCCCAATAGAGGCCTCATTGATTACATGGGGTTTCCACGTGCTCTCCCAGTATAGCACCTATAATCTCCTCGGTCTCCCTTGTCTTGACGAGGGGCAGTATCCCCCTTGCATGCACCCAAAGCTGGAGCCGGTCTAGACGCAGGATGTCTCGAGCCAAAAGGTCGGTGATCTCCCTTTGAAGCAGTGCATGACCGTAGAAGCACCACGAATCGTTATGGCTAACCCAAACCTGAGCCTCCAAGGACACGAAGTAGAATGCGAACGTGTCAGGCTCAAGATCTTTGACCACTACGCCCACACCGACACGTCCCCATGCACGCGTGATGACCGAGAGCATCACCTCTTTCCGGGGAGGGTTAGGAGACGCCAAACGGCCCACCATACCAAAGCAAAGCCGCTCCAACACCTGAGGATCCGGTGGGCTGTACGGCACCACGACCTCCATCACCTCTTCCTCATTAAGGCAACAAGCAGAAAATGTGGTTTGGAGCATAAAACTTGACCGTCCTGCGGGTTTTAATCGCAGAAACGGGACACGGCAAGTGTACCGGTCGCCAAGTAGTAATCGGAAGTACATTTCGGGATATCGAGCCCAAGAGAGCAATAGACAATCACTTACTATTTAAAGTTCGTAGCTAAGCTGTTTCGGTAAAAATCGAGTTTTTATGTTTTAAAAATAAAACTATATCGACTAAAAAGAAAATAAAGAAAATACAGAATTTAAAAGAGAGTTTTCTTATCTTGAATCAAGTGAAGAGAAATCAAGGGCATGGGTTCATCGAGTTCATTCCATAAAATTGAACACGTTCGATTGTTGCGATGTCGACTTATTTTAGAGGTTACGAGTTGTCTCGACTCTAGTCCTAACTTCTTTCGAACGATTCAGACCCTAATGGAATCTAACCACCGAGTTCTTTCGACTCTCGATGTAGGAAGACCCAAAGCGTTAAGTTCTATGACAACTTCTAGCTTTCGACAAAACAAGTCTATGGCTATTGCAATTATATTAACCCCGCTAGTTCTAGCTAGGATTTAAATCCAACCTATGATCGATTTTTGACTTAATTAGAATCCTCCTCTTTCAAGTGACAGATCCTAATTCAAAACAATTACCAAGCCTACATGGGAGGTAAAACATTACACACAAATCAATCATAGACACTAAAGCAAATCAACAAGCATCGCAATCGAAGCATTCAAAATATGGAAATCCCTACTCTAATCCCCAATAGCCCTAGAAATTGGAGGTTTAGGTGTTCATGGTGAGAAAATACAAGGATGAAAATAAACAAACAATTAAACTCATAATCAAGATGAAAGTTGAGATACAATCACCGAATTAGTTGTCCAAAGCTTGTTCTTCCCCTCCTCTAATCTCTAGCCTTGATGCTCTTGAAAAATCTCCAAATGATTTGAAGCTTCTCTCTCAAAATCCCCAACCACAACAATTAAATTTAAGCTCTCAAAATAGTTATCTAATCACAAATATTTTGATCATCAATCAACAAAACTCAAGATAATAGACTCTCAATTTAATTCTATAAAATAAAATAAAAGTTGTACAAGAAATGGATCTCGTGTTCGTGTTGTGTGCTCTATGCTAAAAAATGGTGCCGTTCCTTCAGAGTTGCGGCTGAGCATAAATGAAAAGGGAAGAGGAGCTGCCCACGCGTCAACACAAGAGAGGAGACAACCGGGACAAGTGTCGCGAATGGAGAGAGCAGGTGTCAAGAGGAGAGAGGCTGAGGGCTTGGACAGGTGTCGGACAGAGGAGGGACGGCGGTTGGAGGCCGCCACGTGTCTAGAGGAGAAGGGCAGCCGGCAGGCCTGGGACACGCATGCCCCAGGTGTCGGACGAAGGGGGTAGCCACGTAGTGAGACACGCCAGCGGTGGGACCCGGCTACGCCATGTGTCGACTGCAGAACAGAAGGCGGCTGGCGGCGCCAACTGTCGCGCGTGGAGAGGTGGGTTGGCGGCGCCACGTGTCACCCTGTAACTTGCTGCTCCATTTTTACTCCTTTTTCGCTATTTTGTTCGCCCCGACTTCGTTTGAGCTCTGATTGATCTCGTTCTTGCGCCAAAAAATTCCTCTTCTCGAGACCTACAAAACAAGACCAATCATGAATATATTTAGGAGAAAACAAAATCGACCCTCTTGACGGTCCACCTGCACGAAACACCCAAAATACATCGGTTTTCCATTGAAACACCGAACACACAGAGAAAAACAATTATTCATGATAAACCTAACTCTATGATAGAAAATCGGACTAAAAGCCTATATAACTCGATATAATGTGGCCATTTTATGTGTTAAAATGCACCTGCTTCAGTCCCCCATCGGTGATGACGGAACATGAGGAGATAGAACCCTAGCGAAGGTGGCCATCGCCTTGGTCACTAGAGGTGGGGTCAGAACCCTAGTAGGAGGGGTTGTCGGCGCCAGAGGAGTAGGAGTCTCTATAACCCTAGCAGTAGTTGCCACCGTCGTGATTATCAAAGGATGTGGTAGGATCGTCTCTGGTGAACTCGCAAGAGCATGAGGAGCCCCCATGAAACACATCGATAAGGCTTGACCGAGAAACTTGAGAGGCTGGTCCCGTTTCACCTTGGTCGTGATCGAAATCGGCGTGGTATCACCCCGCGAGTAAACCACCAATGATTTGTCCTTCAACAACGAAGGTTGCAGAGGTTCGGTTGGAGATGACAGTGTCGTATCTGGAGGCAGGGTTTCGGTCCGGCGTTTCTTCCTCTCCTTTACCGGTTTAACAAAACCAACATGTGGCTTTGGAGGCATGATAAGGGGAAAAGGAGCGAGAGAATCATAGAAGGATGGAAACTTGTCGGTGGCTGAGGGCGGTGGCACAACAGATGAGGGTGTCGACACAATTATAACAGAAAGTTAGGACGAAACTAAGACAACGACACAGGTACCGAGAAAGAGAACAATTTTCTCCATAGACAAAAATCCAGTGGGATTTTCTTTAGAACAAAAATCTACCTTCAGTTGTTTAACTAACAAAATTCATTCTTCCTGTCCTTTAATTTTTCTCAAATTCAAAGGTATGAAACTTCATTTTCTGCTAAAAGAAAAGTTACATGTTTAAATAATACTTGTAAAATTTTAAAATATTGTATATACAACCTATCTTTTTAAGTTTAAAGTATGACTTGATTATAATCAATATTTAATAAGTAACTTTCACCAAATATCTTGTACCAATTGGGGATCCTTGGTCTTAAGGTTAAGAACACAACATGGGAACTATATCAATTTATTTTTGCAGCAAATTGAGAAATTTTATTCATTTAATTTTATTAAAAGCTGGAAATCAAAGATACATATGATTCTTCATAGCCATGATGCTACCGATCCTCCCCGTATTCACTTGGCAGCAGCCATTTATCCTTAATCTTCAAGTCCGCGGAGGAGGAACAGTGTAACCTAAGACAAAACAAAACAAACAAAAACAACGTTTACAATGTCTCCAAATATAACCAATCACGATAATTTCGAGTCAAATAAACAATCTATTTGTAGAGTAGAAGAACCTTGTTAGAATCCGGACCCATTATAATGAAAGCATCATGTCTCAAAACATATTCAGTTAAAAAAATAACATAACATAAGGAGACGATATATTTTTGATCGATAATGTGTATTTCAACTCCAAGACCCAATCAAGGATAAAAGAGAAAATTGCAACAAGAGCAACCTCAACGTAAAAAGACCTACAAGTATAAATGCAATGCACATGCTAAATGCTAATGTTACTGGCTCGAGTCTAAAGCGGGATATATTTGTGACGTCCAAAATATTTGTAAAGAATCAAATTTAACTCGAACGGTTGTTAAGAGAGGTGGAGAGTTGTCGGTGTTATGGTGCAAAATCAAGAATAACAGCTCCATATTTTCTAGCAGATTGATTAGTATGTGCGCACTTACTTCCGCATTTCAAGCCCGCGGGGACTTTGATGCCGCAAGATCTGACGACGAACACTGCCTTCTCCATGCTAATGATGTTCTCGATGTCTTTGGTGACGACGCTGCAAGCGCACGACATGTCGAAAGGCTTAATCACCCTGCAACACTCGGCCGATCCTGGAATCATCGGGCCGCTCCTCTGGACGAACCTGGTGCAGTGCGACACCAGGTCCTGGAAGTCCACCCTACAAGAGCCCTGCGCCTCCACCCCCTGGCCGCCGGAGCTCAGAACTCCCGCCGCTACCACTAGGGTCAACAATGTTTGCAACTTTAGCGCCATTTCTGTTATTATATTGAGTGTAGAGTGTTCAACAACCTTTGCTTCATATATATAAGAGTTAATGTGTAGTGGTGGTGGTTATATATAGTGTAGAAACAAAGTGGAGTCACGTGTGCGTTGTGTTATGCGGAGTTGATGCATGTATAGTAGAAGAGAGCATGCATGTTGTGATTTCGGAATTTCATCCATCATCTCTCCCGGTCTTCAAAGAGCGTGATCTCTCTTGAGGTTGTCTTTTTTTTTTTTGATCAGCAATGCATATTATAAAGCTCGATATTTTCAGAGAATGAAAAAGGAGGGCAAAAAAACAAGGAAAGGGCAGTGCCCAAGAACAAGAGGACTGAACAAAACTCAGCCTCAAATCAATTGAGGTTGTTTTTCTGGTTGAGCATCATCTGTCTATGGCGAGTTATATCACGATTTCAGAAATCGATCTTCAATCCGATATGAACTTCTACTAGTTAGTGGTCTATTTATTCTTTTAGGTATAAAGGCTCAGAGGAGAAATCTAATAGAAACCCTCCTTATCCTAAAAACTGTGTGAACCAATCCTAGCCATATACCCTTTAGATCCAACATTCACCATAATGCCACATCATCATCCCAATTCCACAAAAACCAACGCCACTTTCTTCCTTTCTCACACAAGCAAGGGCATAATTGTGAAAGCATGGTGCCATGTGGACAAGTGTCCATTTTTTTCTTAACCAATTCACTAATTTAATATTTCCCGATTCGTTTGAACTCCGATTAGCTTCAAACTTGCGCCAATATTTTTCTTTTTCCAAGGGCTTTAACTAAAGATCAGTCATGAATATATTTTGTAGCACGAAAATAAAAAGTTATATTGGGGTGATAAAAACAATGATAAGTGTTGATAATTCTTCACTAATAAATTTTTTATATCGAGGTATCAAACTAGTGTTAAATAGTGTTTAGTGTTGATAAAACTAGTGCTTAATGTTCATAAAAAACATGTGATGATGTAATAAAAATCATGTTCGATTTTGGAAAATGAGGTGATAAAAATAGTGTTCAGTGTTGATAAACCCAGTGTATAGTGTTGATAAACCCAGTGTATAGTGTTGATAAAAATTACACAGGCTTAACTTTTTTTTAAAATCAGCCCCAAAATAAGGGTGATAACCTAGAGTTTAGTGTTGATAAAAAAACATGTGATGGGATGATAAAAACACATGTAATTTAATGATAAACATAGTGTTTAGTGTTAATAAAACTAGTGCTTAGTGTTCATAAAAAAACATGTGATGATGTAATAAAAATCATGTTCGATTTTGGAAAATGAGGTGATAAAACTGGTGTTCAGTGTTGATAAACCCAGTGTATAGTGTTGATAAACCCAGTGTATAGTGTTGATAAACCCAGTGTATAGTGTTGATAAAAATTACACAGACTTAACTTTTTTTTTTTAAATCAGCCCCGAAATAAGGGTGATAACTTAGAGTTTAGTGTTGATAAAACATGTGATGGGATGATAAAAACACATGTAATTTAATGATAAACATAGTGTTTAGTGTTGATAAAACTAGTGCTTAGTGTTCATAAAAAAACATGTGATGATGTGATAAAAATCATGTTCGATTTTGGAAAATGAGGTGATAAAACTGGTGTTCAGTGTTGATAAACCCAGTGTATAGTGTTGATAAACCCAGTGTATAGTGTTGATAAAAATTACACAGACTTAACTTTTTTTAAAAATCAGCCCTGAAATAAGGGTGATAACCTAGAGTTTAGTGTTGATAAAAAAACATGTGATGGGATGATAAAAACACATGTAATTTAATGATAAACATAGTGTTTAATGTTGATAAAACTAGTGCTTAGTGTTCATGAAAAAAACATGAGATGATGTGATAAAAATCATGCTCGACTTTGGAAAATGAGGTGATAAAACTGGTGTATAGTGTTGATAAACCCAGTGTATAGTGTTGATAAACTCAGTGTATAGTGTTGATAAACTCAGTGTATAGTGTTGATAAAAATTACCCAGACTTAATTTTTTTTTTAAAACCAGCCCCAAAATAATTTTTTTTTCGTGCTTCAAAATATATTCATGACTGATCTTGATAGAAAGCCCTTTAAAAAACAAAACTAATGGCGCAAGTTTGAAGCCAATCAGAGTTCAAACGAAGCGGGAAAAATTAAATTAGTGAATTGGTAAAAAAAATTAATATGATGGTTTTACTAAAAAGCCCTTACCCCTCACTAAAAAGTGCTGTTTTTTTGCAGTCAACAAATCAATTGCATCTCATCCATCCATTCTTAAAATCAATGGCTTGGATTGGTTCACATGGTTTTTACGTTAAGGAGTGGTTTCTATTTGATTTTTCCTCTAAAGGCTCATATAATGTAAGTCATATCAGTAATTTGATATGCACATGAAAAGGAATGTCACCTATTAATAATCATATTAAAACTTCCACTGCAAATATAACTTTTGGACCGGATGTTTTTACTCGCTTTATATATTTTTAGCTGATAAGTGCTTTTCGGATAAGTCCATCACTCCAAAAATGAATTGGATTAACATCCACAATGTACACATGTCTTCTTTTTTTTTTTTTAAAGTAGGAATTGTATTATTAATGCTAATTAAACCGTACACGTGGAGGGCTGAAAACCCTGAGAACAAAATATGTTTAGGTCTTTCGTAGGACACCCAGCGCTCTGAACCCGTAGAAAAAGTTTAGTTGAAATCCTGGACAGATGGAATTATTCTTACAATCAATCTGACCAACGCAAACTAACAAATCCAGCAACAACCGAAATATAACTAGCCAAAACCAACAAAACCTATCGTAATGAAAAATATAATGCAAACCTAGAGAGAGTGTTGTGAGTGCGGTTTTCCCAAGACTTCCCAACACCGGTAGTCCTGGGTCCGTGGGTATATGTCCTGATGGAGTCTTCCCATACCTGCTGGGTCCTTTCATTTCTCCACCGGAGGCTGTTGTGCCTCCATATACGATTCTTGACCTTCCTCCTCTCGCACTAGTAGGGGCATGATGGAGCAAACCCAACCCCCTTCGGTATGGGGTAGTTGTGTACTTCCCTCTACCTCTGTTTTCACCATCTTTGTCCTACAAGGATCCCGTCCTTCCGGCTGGTTCTGATCTACCTTTCGTTTCCCTTGTAGGTGGGCATGTTGATCCCGATCGTCGTTCCCCTTTATATTTCCTGCTCTCTTCCCCCTACTCGATAACATGGGCGAGGTCCCATTTCCGAGGTACGTCGCAATAAACCCCGGCGATACCATCCAATATCCCGTATTGGTTCCGAGAGCTCCCCTTTATTTCTGATCGAATACCCTTGGGGACGTGATGTTGCTCGACCCACTTCAATGTGGGCCAGATGTAGCGTCGACCAGGCCGGAGATGACAGCTTCTCGTCGTGACGAAACTCTGGTGTTGTATGCTCAGTTTCCACCGGTTGCTTCGTAGTAGTGTTATCAGTAGGGTTTACCGGTGGTGGTCGAGGCCCCGAGTATATCGGGTTCCCGCCGGTAGCCCCCGATGGGATAGTCATCTCCGGAAAAGCGGGAGAGGTTGGTTGGTTCGGGGTTGATAAGACGATATCAAGCGTTAGAGAGTGCTCGGAGTCCATCATAGGGCCGATGGCTGGGCATGGGAGATTGGTGATGGTAAGCGTAGCTTTGGAGGCTAGGGTTTCCCCTTGAAAAAACGTTTTCCACGTTTGTAGAAGCGAAATACGCTGTTTTTCTGTGAGAAACATTGTTGTTTGTACACACATGTGTTTAATGTACATGTTATCATTAAAGTTAGACATTTAAAGTAATCATTGAAAATTATATCTAATAGGTATCATTAAGGTGTCATGACAGTTAAAAGTGTAGATATCAAGTTGTAATTTTATTTTTATTGAGGGGTCGAATTAAAATTACTAATAGTTGGCCAACTATGCATTAGTCATCTATAAATAAAGGGTTATGGTCCCCGATGGAATACTTGGCATTTTGAAACATTTTGGTTTCTACTCCTCTTTCTTCTCACCTCATCCGAGAGTTTATGGAGCAAGTATAATCCATTGGAAGATCCATAACAATGTTCATCTTCATCAAATGTTCTCTCATGGCTTCAAGTAAGTAACATTTTATTATTTGCGCTGCTTTTATCTTTTGTTCCTATTAGTTCAACAACGCCTCTAAGGCATGGTTTGTGTTTAAGGGTTAACTTTTTGATTGTTGTAACGTGGTGTGGACGCTGAAGAATGAGAGCAAGAGATTAGAGAAGACTTCGACTTTTGCACCGACGCCAGAGAGATGGCCGCTGTTGAAGAGTCACTTTCCGGCAAGTTTCAGTGAGATTCTGTCTTATCTCCAAATGGAGTTCGTGTAGGTTCACAGGTGCAGAGGCCCGGAATCGATGATCTTCCGGATGGAGTTGGAAATCAGAATAGAGGAGAGGGAGTGCACTGTGAAGGAGGTGATTACAATCTCTTCGTTTGTAATATCCCAGCAGGCAGGGTGGCTGCGAAATCTTTGTTCTCGTTTCGGCGTGATCGTGAAGGTGTTCAGGCTACCAAAGTCTAACAGACGTGGTGTGTGTTTTAGATTCGTTCATACAAACTCTTTGTTATCGGCCAAAACATCATCCTCCATTTGAACGGATCGAAGTATAGAGGGCATCAGCTCCTCGTTGATTTGGCCTGGTCGGTTGTTCACCCGAGGCCGAAGCAGGTTATGAGAAGTTCGGAGCCTCAGGGGAAAGATGAGCCTAAAGCTGGAGTTGAGCAGATTGAGGAGTTCTCTGGTGATCGACATGTGACAGAGAGAGTTTCAGAATGTCAACTCTGGATCGCAGAAAAAAGTTTCATCGGTGTTGCTTTTGTACCTTAGACGGTGAAGCAGATTACAACGTTTCTAATTCAGGAAGGATTCCCAGAGGGAACTGTTATAGATTTTGGTTGTAAGGTGTTCATGTTCACACCGTTCTGGATCATCAAGGAGAATCTCATTTGAGAGAGATGCCATGTTCTTATTTTTGTTTGGCTTTGGTATCTGGAGATTGTGTCTTGAAAGGGGGTGAATTTCAATGGTTGGTCGTACAAGGTATCCCGTTTTACAGTCGAATTCAGGCCAACTTGGCCGTAGTGGCAGGTTTTTTCATCTTAGTGCTAAACTTCGAAGAGACGTCATTGGACAAAGCTTTTGTGCTAGTCCGGTCCGATGAAATCTTCACATAGTCTGTGGTTAGCTTGGATTTGGAGGGTTCTTTTTTCAAGCTTACGGTCACGCCAGTCAGTCCCGACCTGATTCTGGTGAGGGAAGGTGAGTTGCAGGTGTTAGCTTCCTTAGAACGAAGACCGGCGAGCCCATTGACTACAAATGAGATCTTGGAGAGATATGCACAATCTCGTATTAGCATGGATCACCCTAACTCTTCGGCTCCGATCTCCAGCCTAGTCTTTCCGAAAGATTGGGTGTCAATTCCTTTATTTCCGGAGTTAATTATGGGATCAGAAGTTTTGAAATTTGACCGGTTATATGAACATGTAAAGGACAAGGCCTTGGATGTTGGGGACTTTTTTGCTCCAACACAAACCCAAACTGGGCCAGACAACAAATGGACCTCTCCTTCTCAAGTTGGGTCGGTCAATAAAGGCCCTTTGTTGGACTCGAGTCCTCAATCAACTACGGGCCTCCCTACAACCCTCTCGTGTTTTGAAAAGGAAAAGATCGGGTTTAACTTGCACGTTCAAAGTGGATATTGCATCTCTCCTAAGTTTGTGCCGGACTCGATCAACTCTTTGGAGGGCAGTGTTCAGGTAACCAAGGCAACCACATGTTTGTTCAGAAGACGAAGAGGGAGGCCCAAAAAATCCCCCCCGTGTTTTGTTCACTATCAGGCAAAATATCGTTCCCTTTGCAGAACTAGAGATGGAAGACAAAGAGCTTGGGACATGTTTAAAGCATTAGGAGTAAAGTCTTTAGTACCAGGGGATGAGGTTTCAGATCATTCCAATTATAGCGAGGCATCAGGCAAGCTTGATCTAGATAATGATGTGCTAGACTTCGATGATTTTGGTGATGAGGAAGACGTTGTTTCACTAGCAGATGAGGCTTCATCCTAGCTTGTTGTGTCGTTTTATGGAGTGTGTGTGTAAACTCTAGTGATTGCGTTCTCTTGTGTTATTTTTGTTTGTGCGTGGTTTCAGCTGGGTTTCAGCTTTGGGCCGACCTCCCTAGAAGATTTTGGGACGATCCCCTTTTTAGGTTGCATCTCCTAACTTTGGGTTCCTTTTTTCTTAGTTTAATAAATTTCATCGCTTATAAAAAAACTCTTTGGTTGTTGTTTTGGTTAACCCATAACTCTCTCCCACAAGTCGTAGAGCCAACTTTGTTGAATTAATGGTGAACTTTGTGTTCTTGAAACTTGTTTATGATTGCATGTCATCGTTTTTCTTCTTGCATGTCATTGTATTTGAAGGATCTAAAGATTTTATGGTTAAAGTTCCCATCGATGTTAATTTCAATCACTTTTGGGCTACATGCAAGCATTCGTTTGGAGGTATCTAAAGAGGACAAAACATTACATGCTCACTTATAGAAAATCAGACCGTTTGGAGGTCGTTGGGTATTGAGATTCTGATTTAGCTGGGTGCCAGGATAGCAAAAAGTCTACATCAGGCTATATTTTCTTATTACCCGAAGGAGCTATATCGTGGAAAAGCGTTAAGCAAACACTTGTAGCTTCCTCCACTATGACAGTAGAATTTGTAGCATGCTATGAGGCATCAAACCAGGGATTATGGCGAAACTTTGTCACTAGGCTGCACATTTTGGAAAATGCTGAAAAACCACTAAAGTTATTTTGTGACAGTAACTCAGCAGTTGCATATTTCCACAACAACAAGAGCTCATCAAAGTCTAAACATATAGACATAAAGTTCCAAGTTATAAAGAAGAGAGTTCAAAATGGACCATTATCCGTAAAGCATATTGGGACAAACTCCATGATAGCGGATCCGTCATTAAGGGCTTACAACCCAAGGTCTTTCATAAGCATGTTGCATGTATGAGCATTAAAACAATTGAGAATATTTTGGTTTAGTGGGAGTTTGTGCTTTGCTCGCTTCATGCTTGCGATTATGCATAATGTTAAGATTTAAAGTTTAAGGTTAAAGCTTTTGGCTAATTTCTGATAAGAAATAAAATAATCATATCATGCATTCTGTTTCAGTGATTGACCTCACTTAAGTTTAAGGTGGACCAGTTGGAAATAGGCATGTCGGATCACATTGCGTGTAATTTTAATGCTACACATCCATGATTGATATGTGTCGTTTGGCTATGTTTATATACATGATCACGGATGGTTTAGTTTAAAGTTAATTGACGAATGCTGCTTTGGTTCTATACGAGTATAGCTGCATGCATGAGATTATAAGGGATACCTATTATGTGATAAATTTTTGAGCTCATTAGCTTGTACACTACTTAGGTAAAAACATATGTTGTCGAAGTGGGAGATTATTATATTAACACCATATGGTGGGCACACATGTGTGGAATATACATGTTATCACTAAGATTAGATACAATTTAAAGAGACCAATTAAAGTATGCATCTAATATCATTAAGGTGTCATGGAAGTTAAAAGTGTAAATACCAAATTGTAATTTCCTTATGTTGAGGGGTCAAATCGAAATTACAAATAGTTGGTCAACGAAGCATTGGTCATCTATAAACAAGGGGTTATGGTCCTTAATGGAGTAATTGACATTTTGGAAACCTTTTGGTTTCTACTCCTCTTTCTTCTCACCCCCATATGAGAGTTAGAATTTATAGAGCAAGTGTAATTCATTGGAAGATCCATAACCGTGTTCATTTTCATAAAGTGATCTCTCATGGTTTCAAGTAAGTAACATTTGATTATTTTCGTTGCTTTGATCTTTTGTTCCCATTAGTTCAACAAAGACTTTAAGGCATGGTTCGAATTTATGGATTTACACTTTTTTTCTTGTTTTGGTTGAGCCATAACTTCCTCCTTTAAAATGTGATTTCACGTAGATAATTATAGCCACTTTAATAACATCTTCAAGGTTTTGGTGTTTTATTTCCGTACATATCATAACCCATAAAGGAACCCCTAAAAGTTTCACCGTATATTAAAGTGAGAAACAAAAGTGCAAAGCTTAGACTCACGGAAGAAGGACAAAGAAATCTAGTTTATATGCACAGTAAAGAGCAGGGTATCACTGGGTTGCCTTACGAAACGGAGAGCAAGAGTGCAAAAGGTTTTTCTTTTTCACGCACCATCATTTCTAATACAACTTTGGAGTTCTGTAAATGATGATTTCTTTCTTCTCATTCGATGAGTGTCTTGTATTTCATAAAAATTGGACACTTTACATTAAGAACAAAGATAAAGTAATGGATTAACGCATCACAAATGGTGGGTCATATCTTACAACATTTCTCCTTAGACCACCATTTACAAAATAGATTTCAAACGTATTTTTAAGATGTATCGTTAAAAATCTTTTTAGAAAAATCTAGTAGGACAACTTGAACAAGAGAAAAAGAACATAACACACGGATTTCGCTCCCCTTGTGAATATCGGAGCTACATCGGTTGTTGATTGAGTCGACGCATCCCGATCCTGAACACTAGCTTCTCATGCTCTCTCGATCCATATTGAAAACAAGTAGGTCATGTTTATTTTTTATTTTTAAAGACATAATCTGATACTTTCCAATATATTTCGATGCATAACACATATTATGTTTTCTTCTTATCTCTTTCTATTCTCTCCCCACAAAAGTTCCACATTCAAGACCATCATTCAACCATTTTCCAAGACAATTACCATCTTAGTTTGTCAGTCGGATTTCATCAAGCTTCAGCCAGAAATTGTTAGAGGTGGCCAGATTTCATGTTTATTATTTTTTGACAAACCAATTTTTGAACTGAAAAATTATACGTTGTGGGTATTCACATGGGATTTGTAAGTAAAAATAGTAATGTTATGTTATATTTGAAAAAAATAATCATATTATAAACTAATTTATTGAGTAGTAGATTCCCCACGGTGTCTAGGGTTGAGAGCTCTCAACACTGGCCACCCTCTCATGTTACTGGCGCCACCGCATTGACCCATGGATTTTCTCCTAAATGCTTTCATCCGTCTTTTTCCCGCGTCTCTAAGTCTCAAATCTACTAATTCTGAAGGATGGCGCATTTTCAGAGGCGATCTACGACTACCTGTTACAGTGGCTCTCCTACTCCCCGTGCTAGCTCCCCGCATCACCCCAATCGTGGTCATGAGTGGGTGTACGACACAGATTCTCACTGCTGAGAGCAATCGGAATTCAGTATCAGGTACCTTTGTTGGCATACACAATCAGGCGAGGTCTGCTACGCGACCTCATTAGATCTAATGAGGCACATGCAAGGAAGCGGCACGTTGGGAAGGAAAAGTGTCCCGTCCCTTCCATGGTTAGCACGTGCTAACCAAACTCCTCCACCAGTTGTTGAGCTCTCAGTCCTACCGCACTCCTCAAGGGAAACGAGTCCCACCTATAGGATCAAACAACATTTAGGCACCATAATAGACATACTTTTGTGTTTTATGATTGCCCAAATCATAGTATAGATTCAAAACATCAACGAACAAGGTTCCACATTAGATTGTTAAGACGCCTTTTTTATGTTTGTTTCTCAATGGTCTGGAAATCTTATACCAAATGTTACACTATGTATTAATTGATTTAGAAAATTAATGAAGTCCATTTTGCTAAAAAAAAAAACTAATTGACTATTAGTACTAACCTTTTAGGGTGGATCAAATTCGGTTTTCAATTTTGTGTTGGAAGGAGCCTATTAAGGATAAAAGGTAGCTTTATTAGAAGTGCAAAAATATTTTCAAAAATAAAAGGTATTTATGGTAAAGTAACAAGGATAAACCTATTTTAAAGAGCAGTGATTTTCAGAATAAAAACAAGAGGGGTGTCCTCGAACATAATTACTTAGTTGTGTAAAGACTTTCGGAATGAATATTTTTTTGTTGCTAAAGGAACTCTGATTTTGTTATTTGACCCAAATAAATTTGAGAGGTTAAGAAGTAATGTTGAAAGCCTAATAAGACTTAGTGTGCAGCACAAATCACTACAGAACCATCTTTCATGTAAGTAAAGGATCTATATACAAACCGATCATAGATTATGAACAAGCGTGTTTACATACAAAAACATCAAACACGGAAATAATTCTACATTTACAGGATCTATATATAGAGGAGAAATCAAATACAAACCATGTCTTAACCTAAAAACTAGAGAACCAATCTAAGCCATCCATTTTAAGAATGGATGGATGAGATGCAATTGAGTAGTTGACTGCAAAAAAAAAACAGCATTTTTTAATAAGTGGTAAGAGCTTTTTAGTAAAACTATCATGTTATTTTTTTTAATCAATTCACTAATTTAATTTTTCCCGCTTCGTTTGAACTCCGATTGGATTCAAACTTGCGCCATTAGTTTTGTTTTTTTAAGGGCTTTAAATCAAGATCAGTCATGAATATATTTTGAAGCACGAAAAAAAAAATTATATCGGTGTTGATTTTTTTTTAAAAAAAATCTGGGTAATTTTTATCAACACTTTGCTCTGGATTTATCAACACTTTAACACTGGTTTTATCACCTCGTTTTCCAAAACTGATCATGTTTTTATCACCTCATCGCGTGCTTTTTATGAACACTAGTTTTATCAACACTAAACAATAAGTTTATCATTCAATTACGTGTGTTTTATCATCCCCATCACATGGTTTTTTTGAAGCAAGATTTTTTTTTATCTCGGAGCTGGTTTTTAAAGAAATTATATCTGACTAATTTTTATCAACACTTTGCTCTGGTTTTATCAACACTTTACACTGGTTTTATCAACACTCTACACTGGTTTTATCACCCCATTCTCCAAAACTGATCATGATTAGTTTATCACACTTATTATCAAAATTGAACATGGTTTTTATCACCTCAATACATGTTTTATCAACATTTAGCACTAGTTTGATACATCCGATATAAAACATTTATTAGTGAAAAATTTATCAACACTCAACATTTTTTTATCATTCCGATATACCTTTTTATTTTCGTGCTTCAAAATATATTCATGATTGATCTTGATCTAAAGCCCTTGAAAAAATAAAAATATTGGCGCAAGTTTGAAGCTAATCGGAGTTCAAACGAATCGGGAAATATTAAATTAGTGAATTGGTGAAGAAAAAAATGGACACTTGTCCACATGGCACCATGCTTTTACAATTATGTCCTTGCTTGTGTGAGAAAGGATGAATTGGCGTGAGTTTGGGTGAAATTGGGGTGGTGATGTGGCATCATGTGGAATGTTGGATGTTAGGTGTGTGTGGCTAGGATTGGTTCTCTAGTTTTTAGGTTAAGAGTGGTTTGTAGCCGATTTCACCTCTCTATATATAAACAAATAAATAATACATACATACCTATGGTCATAGGCTATCCACACCGTAAGCTGAATGAGAAGCAGCGACGAGAGCTGCCCCAATACCAGCTCCATCTTCCGTGACCTTGAGAACAACATGCCGCGCAACTTCTTCCTTCAAGATTTCGGCCAAAGCTTCATGCAAGTACTCTCTAAACGATGTATAGCTTGTGTACAAACCGCCCTCTACTGCAATAACTGTTCTTGGAATCTTGCTACCGCCACTCCCATCCCGCCCTATTTTCTTCAGTATCCCCACTATGCCTGCTGCTGCCAATCTCGCAGCCCTCCGGGTTACTACATCACAGATCCTTACAACAAGTTTTCGTGCCTTCAAGGAGATATCAGAGAGCTGAAACACAACCAATGACACATAATTTGATTTTGTGCCACAAGAAATGCACAATGGTATAACCAATAACATGTATGTTTCAGACTAAAGTTTGCTTGTCCAACTGATCAAACACTTGAATCTGGGTTCAAGTCCCAGCAGCAGTACCTCCTCACCGTTATTATCTGTCTCCCAACACATATTAGTCTCCCTCCCCAACTCTTATTGGGTCTCTCTCAATGTGGGAGTCATACATCAATCTTAAGTCTACAAGAGTCACAAGTTTGGCGTTCTCTTGCTTCTACATAAGCAAGTGAAACCCATATCTTGATACACATTGCCGATAAAAAAACAAATATGCGTTTCGATAAAAATTAGAGAAAGAAGAGAATTTTAACTTTCCACGAAACCTAAGTGTCGAATTCCCTTATAAAACATTCTGGGAAAGTGCACTTCCAAAGTAAGAAAATATTGCACAAGACTTGATTACCTCGAGAACTTCTTTTAAAATTCTTGCTACTTCCTTCAAGTCTGTGGTGTCATCCTCATGCATTGCTGCCATCAACGAAGTCCTGAAAAAACATGGATACAAATGATATTACTATTGATGCAGGAATTTTATGATTAAAAATCAATCTTCATGACAACGCAAGAAAGGAGGAAAATAAGCACAATATATACCTCAAAACGAAGGGTACTGATAACTTAGAAGAAATAGGTCCGAAAATATCAGATTCCCGTGACATCCTAAGAATCACTCTTCTTACAATGTCACCCAAATACATCCCTGATATCATTTTCTCAAATCCCTGCAGGAAGACCATTTAAGTTGGTTAAACCAGACGACCAAATAACCATGAAAAGAGCAACTGAGCCATACCTGATCATTTGGATTCAAACTTTCAGCATCTAATTCGACATCATATGATGTTCTTGGTAAATGGGATGACCAAAAGTTCCCCCATTCCATATTGACAACCTAAAAGCGAAAGGAAAACATGAATGCATATTATTATAAGCTAAACATCTTTGGTACATGAAGTACATACTAAGCCAGTATCAGACAAGGCGAGAAAATGATACCGTGCCTCCAGACGTTGTAAGAAGACCTTGACATTTTATAATAGCTTCTGTTCGCTCCAAATAACAGGCATTTGTACCTGTCCCAATTATTACTGCGGCTACAGTGTCCACATCATGATAACGTCCAAGAGCTAATGTTCCCATGGTATCGTTCACCTGTTTCCAATCAAACAAAAGCAAAAGCAAATTGTAAATGTTTGTAACATTTCAAGCAGCACGTAAGTATAAATCATGTACTCTAGAACTATACAAGAATGCACATACTACAGAGAGGCAGGCACCAAGGCAAGCAAAGTGTGAAGTCATGTATCCCTTTATAAGATATAGCCTGTCACCCTAACTACACAAATTTCCAATACTACTTCTAGCAGTAAGTACATTAACCGGGAAAGAAATTATGATATCATCATGCATGTAGTGTAAGGACATGCTAACATCTTGATAAAAAGGTTGGCTCTTTCTATAGTTTATTGGTAACCCCACAGACAACTAACATGATAATACATGGTATTTACTTTTCATGGTGCCATCACATCTTACTTTTTACCCTATGATAAAACTATTTTTAGCTTGTGTATTAATTGATTCAGTAGCAACAACAATGCTTTGCACAAATTGGGAAAAAGAGAACAGTTTTGAAACTTTTATAACATCAACAGCATAATAAAGATTTTGATGTTTAAGAGATATATTACATTTGAAAAGTTATGGTGGCATCCAAAGATAACCATATTACTATCACATGGTTCTTAACTTTTCTGGGTGACTCGCATCTTACTTAATATTTAGATGATACTTAAATAATACTCCTTCAATTCCAAAATAAATGTAATGTTTATTTAAGGGAAACAGTAAGGATCAGTGGAGTTAGTTAGTACCCTCCACATTCCCACCATGAACTCTCGTCCTCCTACTTGTACGACACTCTTGTGGTAATTATAACTTATATAGAGATATTATTGATAATTCACTTCTTCAAAGAAAGTGGATACTTACTTTGGGGAGTAACAAGAAACCTTAATCCCATAACCATTTTATTGGGGCCAACATTGATAGATAGCCTTAAATCATGTAGAGTCATTTCATAGACATTAAGGCAACTTGGCAGTTATAAAAACAATGGTCTTGACTATCTTTACACTGAACTTCCAACATTGTTCATAAGTTCACACTGTATAAGGAATCAAGAAGCACAGTAACCCACTAAAAAGAAAAAAAATAAAGAGAGTTTTGCTTACCAGTGCTGTTACCCGCATATCTAAGCCTGTTCTCATTATTGCTTGCTGTAAATGTTCCACAACCTCTTTTCCGACCTATTAACAAAAATAGTTATCAGAATATATCACATAAAATATAGGGATAATTGTCAAAACATGCACTAATGTTTCGTCCACAAACGAAATAGTGCACAATGTTTTGTCCACGTCGTCTGGCTACCCTTATGAATCGTCCACGCACTTCTGTTAGAAAAATTAATGGAATATTCCATTTCTGTTATACATGTGCAAAGTATAACTGAAATGACCATTTTACCCTTATCATGAATCTTTTGACTTTTTCTTTTGACTTTTGCATGAGACATTACCATTCTACCCTTTCTAATAAAAAAAAATTAAAAAATAAATAAATAGACAAATAAAATAATTTTTTTTTATAAAATCATTTTTTTATAAATTCAGTTTTAACTGATACAGACTATTTTTATTTTCAAAAATTCAGATTTTAATTTAAAAAAATACATAGAAATCAGTTTTTTTTTTGTAAATTCAGTTTTTATTTATAAAAATTATTTTTATTTTCAAAAATTCAGATTTTAATTTAAAAAATACATAAAAATCAGTTTTTTTTAAAAAAATACATAAAAATCAGTTTTTTTATTTAATTATATTTGTTTTTTTATTTTTTTATTTTTTACCCAAATTCCCTTTTTTGTATAAAAATAAGAAAAAAGAAAAATAAAAAAATAAATAATAAAAGTATTAATTAAATTTTTAAAAAAAACTGATTTTTTGTATTTTTTTTAAAAACTCTGATTTTTATTTATTTTTTAAATTAAAATATGAATTTTTGAATTTCAAAGAAAAATAAAATATATATATATATATATATATAATAAAAATATTAATTAAATTTTTGAAAAAGAAAACTGATTTTTTGTATTTTTTTAAAAAACTCTGATTTTTATTTATTTTTTAAATTAAAATATGAATTTTTGAATTTCAAACCAAAAAGGCAAAATTGAGGGTATATCAGTCTTTTAACTCATTCTTATTTTTGAATTTTAAACCAAAAGGGCAAAATTGTCAATTCAGGTTCTGTTGTTACACTTTTCTAACAGAAGTGCGTGGACGATTCATAAGGGTAGCCAGGCGACGTGGACAAAACATTGTGCACTATTTCGTTTGTGGACGAAACATTAGTGCATGTTTTGACAATGATCCTCTTGTATATCGACACTAGTTTATTGAAGTTTCAAGACTACACGTACATGCAAATAAAAATATGCACTTTAGCTTGATTTTAGCCTAAAACGAAAAACCATGCAAAAACTAATGGAATGTAGCCAATGGGAAACCTCTCTGAGCTACCAAACAGTTAGGTTTTGCAAAGTATTCTTAAGTTTGTGCAGCATTTAATGAATCCAACTAACCATGTCTTCAATGGAAAATCCTTTCGTCCATTTGATCAGAACACCTGAAGAAATGGTGGATTGTCTCATAGGAAACGAGAATGTAAATCCGAGCTCCCTTCTTCTAAACAATGAGGCCTCAGAATCACTCTCTTTTTTCTCGATAAATCGCTTCAATGATGAAGCAATGAAATCAAAGAGATCCTGCAAAGAAAAGTGACACTAAGATTTTCAAAAAGTAGTTTCACTTCGACGGTAAAATTTCAACAACACATTTGAGAAGGTGTAGTCAAACTTCTGAGTTACGAATCCAATTACCTCACTTCTACCAGTCTTCAAATGTTGAGGAATAGGCTGCCTATCTACATCGTATCGTGGGAGAGAGGACCTTCTACCTTCTAGTTTAATTCGCAAAACTCCAATATTTGTACCGCCAATATGTAGGGAATAAAATGTTCCTTTCTCACTCCTGATTATAAGGTCAATGATCAGTTCACTATTTAAACCTGAGAAAACATTAAATAAGACAAACAGATTGTTTAAAAAAATGCAGTCCTACAGCATATTAGAGCACGTTATCATAGAAATAGAAACCCACACGGGTCCTATACAGTATATAAACCAATTTTAACATGGTTCTGAAAACAGTCCTGCTACATGACAGGGGAGGTGATGCATCGCCAAAAGATTTTTACAATTGGGAAAATTATGTTGATTGTCTCATACATTCAATTCCTTAACCAGATAATATATGTCTAATAATATCCCTCAGATTTTGCAACCACAGCCACATACATCTCCAGCACATCAATCACTAGCAATATAAAGCAAACTGAAATCATGTTACAATCTACTCAAGAAGAAATATGTAAAACCTGCTTACTAGAATCAAAACCCCGACTAAACAGGAGAAGTGGCAGACTGTACCAACCGATAATACTTGTGAACTTGTGGGGCAATTAACTATAGCATTCTTCAAATGGTTGTAGTGCATTAGTACTTGCAACTTGCAAATAAAACAGGATAGAAAGCAGCCTTTTTAAGATTCTTCAAATGGCTCTGATACCTTTGTTACAGTCACGGATTTGGATCTCAGTTATGGGATAGATTAGAGAGTATAATTAACAGAAGAACTCTCAATCACGTTTAGGATTCGTTAGAGAGAATCCAAGATAACAGAAATCTTCAAATTAAGTTAAATGATTTCATCTCATCGAAGAATGTCAAAGCAATCAACAACCAACCCATTTATTTCCTAAATAATGTTGCAGTCAGGAATGGAATATTTTAGCAAAACTCTTCGGGATCTTCTACCCATAAAACCTTGAAACCAAATCATTTAAAACGACACGAGAAACAGCTCAACTAATTTGTAAGAAATAAATTATAAAGAAACAACAGCGAAGTATCATTGTGCAAAGTATCATATCATGACATCATCTAGAAAAGAATCCGCCACACAAAGAAAAGTACTAAATTTGTAAAGTGATAAAGAAAAGGCCTAAACATCACATCAGAATAAAAGTAATATCAAACATCATAACGAAAATTTGAGCAATCTTAACAAAATTGGCTCAGAATAACAAATGGCTGATGGGCACACACGGTATCTACTTAAATTGAAGAATGATTAAACATAGATATTTAACACAAACAGAACCAAGATTCCAGTCAAGAACAACAGTTGCAATAGCCCGATAAATATAGGGGATAAGTCAGTATAAAGATGGAGCATATATGTAACAAAAACAAATGTTAGAAATAGCAAAAAGGATTACAAAGCACTACATACTCCCTCCATGAGAAGAATTCAATATAGTGTTTGATTTTCCGTCCTTTACCCTTTGTACTCTCACCACAATCACTAGTCAAATTTTTACAACAAACTTATGGAGAGATACTGTGAGACACATATTTTTGGCACAAAGTCAAGACTTGAATAGGGGAAAAAACAACAACTGGCCTCTCTGATTATACATGTAGAGACTACAAAATTAAAATTTGACCCCATGAAACTAAGCTGATAAAACAGTAAATGCAGAGCACATAACAGCTAATTTAAGAACAAAATCCAAAAACCCATCAACACAGGACCAAATCTGAAACAAAATGTTAAAAGTAGCCGGCAAATGAAGCGATATCATAAACTACGATTACCCATTTGGCAGATTATCGAGGGAAGTGAGGAGCATTTTGAGCTTGGAGCCGCCCTCGGAGGCCAAACCGGCGTGCATCTCCACCGCCACGGCGTCAGCGACCTGCCTCAGCCTCCCCAAAGACGTCTCGCACGCCTCCTCCAGCTCATCCAACGCCCTCACCACCGTCTTCCACCTCCTCCGGCTCTTCACCCTCCACCCCACCGCAGCCGCAGCCGCGACGGAAGCAGCCACCGCCACGCTGACCGCCAATCCCAGCGCCGCCTTTCCCATCAAAGCACGGCGGCTCCTCCGGCCTGATCAAACGCCTTGACACGACGTCATTCATGCACCCCTCTCCTCCTACACTACACACACCGGTCAATAATACGAACGAACCCCCAAATCAACCAGAAAAGGTCATTTCCCGGAGACGTCCTGGCTCCGGTAGTCTGGAGGAAGTATCCGCCGGTTAACCGGAGAGATTTCCCGGCGAGAAACGGCGGCGAATAGCAGCGTATCGACGGATTGCCAGAGACAGAAGAAGAGGTTTTCACTCACAAGCAATAAGTGAAGATGGAAATGCGAACCGATGGTTTATTATATATCAGAACTGATATTACTATTTTGCCCCTCAAGAAAGATACGAAATTCGCTATGGAAATGGAATTTCTCTTACCCGGCTAAGTATTAACGGGAATTTATTTGACTTGCGCGGGGTTGGTGGAGGGAATTACCCTTGAAGTTGATAGATATTACGGTTTT
Source organism: Erodium maritimum (assembly GCA_963921825.1). NCBI lineage: Eukaryota > Viridiplantae > Streptophyta > Magnoliopsida > Geraniales > Geraniaceae > Erodium > Erodium maritimum. Next base: position 58,679,112 of record OY997592.1, on the reverse strand, counting down.
GGTCTATTCAATGTTTATTATTCAAGAGTTTTGAAATAATTCAACCATTTTTAAAAATATAAAAAAAATTGTGAACCATGTAATGATATGGTTTCAATTTAAATGGAAAAATAAAGCTGATGTAATATATATGTATTGAAAATACCGCGTGTGACAACCTTAAACAACATTGTCAAATTGAATGCATGAGGTATCAATTTTCAGATCCACAATCAATGTTTACACTGTGCACAAAGTGCAAGGGCATTTCGGTCAACTCCTTTTCTCAAAAAACAGAGACCTACGTGCCATTTATGGCCATTACAAGGGCAAAACAGTCAACAAAAAAAGCGACAGCGCGTTAAATAAAAATGAAAAAGGCAAACACGGCGTCGACAAGCTGCATATACGACACCGTACGTGCCAGCTGCCTCCCGCTAATCGCCAGCTGTGCTCCCACCATTCACCAAACACAATATTTATTACTCAAAACAAAAACAATTTTTTTTTTATCAGCTCGGGTCAATATCATCTAGTCAACGGTAACCAATCATCGCCGTACACTTCACAAGTCAACGCAGACCTGATTGAAATTTGAAACCGATTGTGTCTCGGCGAGTACTTTCATTTGTACACGTGACACATATATTTATTTTTTTTGAAAGAAAAGATTTCATTCTTAAAATTAATAAACCTTACACATAAGACAACACAAGCGGTGCATCCACCGATCGATCTCGGATATCCAGATAACGATCAGTGCGATGATAGCTCTCACTAAGGGCGACGCAGCGCCTAGATAAACAAGTACCAAGTCGTTCTTTCTTTTCGGCGATCCGAACAAATCTACCGAAAGAGAGAGCCAACCGGTAATGCCACTGAAGGTGACCATCACACCTCTCGGAGATATGTCGGTCAAAGACGGGTCTTTGACGGCGGGAATCCGGAGTGGGGACTTAGGAAAACACAGAACGAAAAAACTAAATAACCCAACGACAACAACGAAACTGAAACATTCGAAGCCGGTCTCTGAAGGTTGGGGGTGAGATCGAAACGAAAGGGGAGATGGATGGCGCAAAGGATACAAATCTGGTCCGCTTGGGGCAAAGGCACGGGATGGGCCGGGTGAGCTCGGTAAAGCAGGAATATGTCGACTGCAAAGCTCCGGCAACAAGTGAGAACAGATTTGTTCACCAGGCCGGATGCGAATCGTGGCTGAGAGACAAGTATAGGGGATTTAAGGCCGTCGTTGTCGGGCCAAGAAACTTGCCGGGAAACAGAGAACAAACAAAACCAATGTAAACCACCGTCATCCCCTAACTGAAGAGCTGCCAACGCAGATCTGACCGAGAACCACCGGGACTACCAGCCAAGGACGCTGACCAATACTTGTTGGGTCTAATGGTCGAGGATGGTAGAGCTTGGGGCCACTGCAGTTGTCACGCCCCAAATCCGGTTTTGACCGGACTCGAGACGTGACCTGAGTTAATAGTAGAAAATAATAACAATTTAGAAATCTTTCAGAAATTTAAATAAACTCCAACAAGTCCTCATAGTAAATAATCCAAAATCTCGAATAAGAGTCACAGCTCAACGTAAAGTGTAAGATAAATAGTGTTTAGTACAAAAGACAAACACAGCTCTAGAACAATCCCCAAGACAAACTGAAGCTCCCGAGCCTCGAACTCCCTAGACATCAGGTACGCCTGTAAAACAGTAAGAAAAACCATGGGGGAGCTTGCGCTCAGTAGGGAAAATCGTAATTAAGTTAACCTTCAGTTTAGTAATAAAACTGTCTTAAAGTGGTAACGCAAATTATAGTTAAACGTATCACTAATAAAACTACTTTAACAAGATAACGCAAATAGCGATTTAAATACGATTAACAATGAAATACTAGGACTCAGTGTAAATAAGAATAGTATCACATTCTCAAAGATAACCATAACTTTAAAAGATTGTATGAAATGTACCAATAATACGTTACAACTATTATAAAGGGAACAAGTACTATCACACCAACCACTTGGTTTCTCAAGCCTCCAATCCATGAATAGATTCTGGTGTCACATCGGTTCCCATACTCCGATCCACCAGAGTATTCACATCACATCATATTTTCCGTCGGTCCAGAGGTGGCACATACATCGGGGTTACCGGAAACCATCCCTGAGGGACCCTCATCGTCGGGATTCCCAGAAATGCCCCCAAAGGACCATAGGTCATAGGGAACCAAGGTAGTGCTCTCGTAGGACGCATACACTTGAGTGAAACCACAGTAACCATTTCTCACAGAGTAACCCATCCAACTGCCCCATAGGGTCCACCTCCAATGCCCTCAGGCTCCGAAAATCAATGCCCCGTAGGGTCCAATAACCAATGCCCTCAGGCTCCAATAATCAATGCCCCATAGTGTCCAATAACCAATGCCCTCAGGCTCCAATAATCAACCATTATCCCGCTAGATCTGCCAAACACCAACGACCACAACACCACCGGATTACCCACCGACCCCCCCCCCCCCGGTGTAGTACCGAACCGAACAATCAAACATCTCAAGAACATGAATAAGGGAAACACACTATAACTTATCCACCAATCAACACTTATCGAATCACACTTTCATCACAACACAGCAAAGACATCCATTAGTACTCCACACTTACCGTATACTTACCTGTCACGAACCATCGGTACATCGATCACCTAATTACACCGTCTGGCACAATCAGTCATACTCGATCATCCGTTCAACCAATCAATCATTCAATCAATCAACTAATTATGATGTAAACATTCAATCAAACAATTAAGCATACGATTTAGCTAGTTTCGTTAGACTCTTAACTTATCTAAACTAGGCAACCAAGCATGTGAACCTATCACAACAACTAATCCGAGGGCTCATCATGGCCTCTCTACCAGTAAAACAATTCCCAAGTATTGAAAGCGAGTTACACTAGTTATTCTCATCCTAAGCATGTATACTAGACACATCCGATTATTAGTAATTGAAAGACGATTATTCTAGTTATTCGCATCCTATAGGCAATTCTAGGACCTTTCTGATTTTATTAACCTAATAGGCATACTAGTATTGAAATACTCAAGTAGTTAGACTTTCCCTACCTTGAGGTCTTCCTCTAACAATTCTCTGCTGTAACGCTTGCCTCACCTCTCCTCCGTTCTTCACACGGGTTCCGGAAAGGTCTTCGTCCCTCGAGTTCGAAACCAAGGTCTTGGAACACAAGAAAAATCTAATCAAGATCTAACTAAGAAGAAAATAAAGACTCAAAAACCACCCCAAAAGATCAGTTCATAACAAAGATCGAAAATGACGAAAAATACCCCAAAAGGACCCAAAACTGGTCTGCCACAGAATGGGTCACGGAGCCGTGACACCACCCGTCACAGAACCGTGACGCGTGCCGTCACTGACTCTGTCACGGAGCCGTGATGCCTCCCGTCACGGTATCCGTCAGGATCCGTGGCAGGTCTGGGCAGACTCGCCCTTCTTCAACCTTCAGCTCCTTTTCCCCAAAAATTACCATCCAGACTCCATTTTCAGTCAACAAAAACTCCCAAAACAGATAAATAACTTCAAATCTCCTCTACCCCCATGGTAGGAATCATCAAAATATCAACAATCCAAGCCATTTCAATTTCCAACATCAACAAAACCCAAGGATTTTCATCAAAAACCCACAAAAGCTTCTCAACAACATCATCTAACACTATCCCAAACAAAACCCAACAACTTCTAGCAAAACCAAGTAAAACCCATGAAATGAAAAGAAGGGAAAAGATATTTAGATAGTGCCCTTACCTCTAGGAGAGTGAGATGAAGAAGATGGCGAGATTTTGGAGAAGAAAGAGGTAGAAAATGGACCCAAGTTGCCTCTTTTCCTTTACTTCTTCTTCAAGACTCCATGAGAGCTCTTCTCTCTCTTTTTCCTCTAATTTTCGGCTACAACAAGAAATGGGCTGAATTGTGATGCTCCAATTTCTTTAATAGACCTAGTTGTGTAAAGACTAAAAGCCCCTTTTGATATTTTCCCTTTAAAGGTCCTTAGACGGGTATAGTGGTCCAAGACCACTCATTTCCTCTCTTCCAATACTTTATGGACAAGTGTCCAAGTAGGGTCCATTAGTCTCCAATTTAAAATCCAGCACAATAATTAACTAGGTCTTAGTCGATATAAAGTCCAATTTTGACCAAAGTTGACTTTTCCTAATATTATACTTAAACGAAAGGAAACGGCCCAATTAAGCCAACCGTGATGACGGCTAAGATTTTTGGGCCCCGGAAAAGCCCCGAGTGACCTCCTGAGTCATCAGTTGACTTTTCCGGCCGAAAGTCAAACTTGTCTTAGAAGTTACAGGTTCGACCGGGATCGACCGGGAGCGGTTCTTACAGCAGCGCATTTGACTGACACGAGAGAGGGGCCGGTTGCGGCCGAGGAGAGCCAGAGTAATCACCACGGTGGCCGGAGTATGTCGGCCGTTAGACCTCAACAAGGGAGTTCGACCAACATATCTCAGCGAGGGGGCACCGATTTGTGGCCGGAGAAGCCATACCCCTCGTTCGCCTACGTGAAGTCAGATCTGGAGGGGGAGCAGATCGAAGACGCCAGACGAGGGAACGAGGAGTTTCCGGCGTAAGGAGGCCGGACCAGCAACCGGCGGAGCAGGAGGAGCCTCGACGAGGGGGACACCGGCGATGGGGACGCCGGCGAGTGGCCTGAGAATCCATTTCCTCCCTCGTTCACCTCCGGGGCGCAAAATCTAGAGGGGCATAGATCGAGGATGCTGGAAAGAGGGAGACAACGTTGCCGGAGCATGAGGGGCTCACATGAAGCCGGTGGAGTAGGGGCGGCGCCAACCGAGCGATGGAATCTCTGTGGGGAGGGAGGGGATGGTTGTGGGAGGCAAAAAGCGGCTTGAGCCCCACCGGTAGCTCCCGTGGCCGGAGCCACAGTCGTCGTCGGTGCCGACCTCGGAAAAGAAAGAGGCGTGAGAGGCTAGGATTTTATCTGTGAGAGAGAGAGAGAGAGGCGTGTCTGCTAAAGAGAGAGTCCCCTGTCACCTATCCAGAATAAGGTGGTTTCCACGTGACACATATACAATACTCTAATTTTTTTGGATACACATATACAATCCTCTATTAAAAACGTTACAAAACAATAATTTCTCATCAACTATGGAATTGTAAATTTACTTATTTTAGAATAAAAAATGAAAAAGAATCATCTGAAAGACGACCATGGGAGCAAAGCAGAGAGAAAAGAAAAAAAATCCGAGACAAGCTTGGAGCCGAACGAGCTCAGGAAGTACAACAATTGATCCAATTCCATCTCTTGATCGATCCATGTGCTATGCACGTGAAAGCTCCGTTTTTATCAGCAATTATGAATTTCAAGATCGATCTTGATCCATGCTCAGTACTTGTTGGAGCGGAAGCTTTCTGAGCCTCGATTATATGCTGCATTGGCGGACGATCTCCATACCTCTCTCCATTGGCGCGCGCTAGCGCTTCTTTCGAACGGGTGATTCTCGCCATCCGCATGTGATTTGGGCGTGTTGTTTGCGCTGCTGCGTCTCTTCATGCTGATCTTCATCTCTTCCTCAGCATCGTACCATGAGCGCTGCAAAAACATGTTTGATATTTATTTTTTATCAGAGAGAAATACAAAGAAATTATACTCTAGCCTAGTCTATCTTTTATCCGCACCATCCGACTAACCCAAGTGGACAAACAACATGTTTAATAAATAAAAAGAGTATAAGTAAATGGATCCACATGGGCAATATATACCTTCGTGGTGTCAGAAAGTATTGCATAAGCCTCTCCTATCATTTTGAAAAGCTTGTCAGCATCCTTATGCACTTCCTTTCCTATCTCATCTCCGGTGTCACTTCTTGCCAAGGCTTGACTAGCCTGCATTAGTAAGGAACATTTCTTATAAGGTTTAAGACACCAACTCAAGTCAAATGAATAAAGGGGCAGAGGTTACATTACAATTACATACCTTGTCAGGATGATGTCTAAGTGCAGCTTTTTTGTATGCTTTCTTAATGTCTGCTACCGAAACAGAAGATTCAACTCCCCTGCCCGTCGTAATCGAAAATGTGTGAATTTTCTCATGCACTACTTAGTTGTAGGATGTGAAAAGATGAACTTACAGAATAAGGTACATATCCAAGGGGATTTCCTTTTTGGACCTTTCTTCTATTTCAGAAAGTCTGTGATGAGCTTGTTTTAGATCATTAGTCAAGCTACTTGATTGATTGGACTTCCCTTCTACCTTCCTAGTGAGGAGAGTCACGAGTCTCCTGATATCACTACGCGCTTGCCCGTAGTCTCTAATCATCTCGAATAAAGTCGCCCGCCTTGAAATTGCCTGTACAAAAGTGAATCACACATCTACCTAACAATGTCATTGAACCAAGGGGTAATGGAAACAAAGTACTCTATATTATACCTCTTTTTTGCAGGTTGGAATCCTTATCTTTAACCGTTACGGGTTGTGGCCATGATCTTATGTTTTGTTGTTTTATGTGTCAATTTATTCTAAAATAATGAATTTGCCCTTCCAATTTAAATTAAAAGTAAAATACAAAAAAAAAATGTTTTTGGATTTTCAAATTCTACTATCATAACTTTTAATTCTACTAACCTAATCAAGTTCTGGATTTTTTTTTACTTTTTTTTAATTTAAAATTTCAAAGACAAAATTGTCACTTTAGAACAATTTTGACACAAACTAAATATCAATAGTCCAAAGGCTAAACTTGTGATTTTCGTTTAATTATAAATAATTTTTACTATGCATTTTTTACAATTTACAAAGATTACACAAGAAAATGGCTAAATATTTGTATTCAATATGAAGTGACACTAGGCCGTACTTATATTATTTAGGGTTATTTTCACTCCAATACCTTAACTGTGAGTTATTTTCACCTCAATACCTAACTTTCATTTGTGGCACCTTAATACCCTAGAATGTCATTTTGTGTCACTTTAATACCTATAGTTAGTTTCAGTCTATTTTCCATCCATTTTTCCATCCAAACACCTAAAAAGTCCATAATACCCCTAACTTACAGTCAAATTTTCAAAAACGTACAATTGGTTCTAAAAATTTCTTTTTATGTATTTATTTTATAAATATCAGTTTTTTATTTTACAAAAATTCCTTTTTATTTTAAAATTTCAGTTTTCATTTTGAAAAATCAGATTTTATATTTTAAAAAATCAATTTTTATTTCATTAAAATCAGTTTTTTATATAAAAATCAATTTATTCTTTTAAAAATTCAGTTTTCTATTTTAATAAATTTAAATTTTAATTAAAAAATCTGTTTCTTTTAAAAAAAATCTGTCTTTTATTTAAAAAATCAGTTTTATTTAAAAAAACAGTCTTTATTCAAATACTTTTTTATTTTATTTTTTTACCAAAAATTTGTTTTTCTTTAGTTCTTTTGACTTTCAATTTTATTATTTACCTTATCAATTAAAATAATTTTTTTAAAAAAACAAGCAGAACGTTCTCCATTTTAAGCTTCACCCAAATCAAAACCTTTCTCTGCAATTTCAAGTTCAGGTTTGGAATTTCAAACTATACAATCAAAACCTTTCTCTGCAATCAAAACATAACCCTCCATCTGTCTCTATTTCAATCCAAACCAGCCATGCCTCTCTGTCTTCGGACCCACCCACCACCATCTGCATCATCGGCAACGGAATCGGCGGCTCCTCCGTCGCCTACTTCCTCCGCCAGTACTCGCCGGACCTCACCCCCATCCGCTCCATTTGGTTCTTCGAGCGCCATGGGTTTTCGATTCTAAAGATGGAGAGATTCGTTGATGTTTGTTTGAGAGAGAGAGGTTTAGAGAAATAGAGGAGAGAGATGAGAGGTTGGGTTTTGGGTTTCAGAGATGGAGATGAGAGGGACTATTTTCAGAGATGGATCAAGATTAAGAGATGGAGATGAGAGGAACTCATGCCGTGGGATTTGGGTATCTGGATCTTCAGAGATGAGTTTTGGGGTATATAGATGGAGATGTGTTTAGAAATGGAGATGGGTTTAGAGGCAGATGGAGATGGGTTTAGAGAGAGATGGAGGGTTAGGTTTTTTACTTGATTAGGAAATTAGTTTCGAAAAGTAAGCCATTATCATTAATTAAAAAGAACAAAAATTACTACTATTTAATGTATGAAAGTCAAAAGGTTTTAATAGGGTATTTAGGGTTTTAAAGTCAAAAGGGGCAATTTGGTCATTTTGTGAAAAGATGGGGTCATGTGCTTGTCACATGACTCTTTCCATCCAAAAATGGATGGAAAGTTGACGGCAGGTACTAAAGTGACACAAAATGGCATTTTAGGGTATTGAGGTGCCACAAACGAAAGTTAGGGTATTGAGGTGAAAATAATTCATAGTTTAGAGTATTGAGATGAAAATAACCCTATTATTTAAACAAGTTTATATGATTGTATGTAACTTTGAATAAAATGTAAATTTTTGTATATTTGAATAGTTTGTAAACTTTATCAGCTACTCATTAAGAATAATTGGACTAAAATCTAAACTAAAGTTGAGGACTTTTAATATAATAAAATAGGCCAAAAAGCTCATATGTTACAAAAAATATGAAATGGACGGTGCGGATTAACCCGCTCAACCACCCGTGAAGTTAAATGGATGATTCACGTATATATAAAATCTAACTTGTTGTGTAACAGATGGGTTGAGATATTCAAGAAACGGATGGATAACCCGTCCATGAACACCCCTAGTAAAAATCGGATTTAGGCACCGCATAGTGAAAAAAATTCAGCTTCATCGCCATGATTTGACAAGGTCGGACGGGGATCAAGGAAACAACCCAATTTATGCCCACTTAGGTGCAACGAGGTTACGAGGCAGGTGAGGCACGACGGAGGAGCTACGAGGCACGTCTTTTTCTCGAGGAGCATCTGTGAAATCGTGGCGAGGAGCTGTAGAGAAAGCCTACAAGGCCTTGAATTTTCCCTTGAAATTTTATTATTTTTATATAGTATAATTTATATTTTATTATATATGTAATATATATTAAATAGTTATTAATAATAATAATTGAAAAATATAAAAATATAAATCCAATTAGTTTTCGGCTTGGCCCTTGAGACCCTAGTGGCTAGCGCTTCTTACAACCTTTCTTTTTTTTCCATTATCCTTTGAACTAACAAACATTCCCCAAATGAGCATATCATGACCACAAAATCAAGATGCTAGATTCCCTTGAATGTTGTTAAAACATATAATGTGTTATATACAACATTAAAAAATTATTGTTCACTAGGATTCTCGGGAAGTCAGATTAGAAAAAAAAATATTTTTTTGATAAATTAGAAAGAAAAAAATATATTTGGTAAACTATGATGAGGTTGTGAATCAATAGCAAAACCTACACATGTTTGTTGCCAACAAAAAAAGAGAGTTATAACGTTAGGGTAGAGGAAAACCTTGAGGTAATTTCCATCAAGGGCTATAGCGAGGCTGCAATCTGCAAGAGCATCAGTAATTTGGCCCATTGACTTGTATGCAGCAGCACGACTGCAAATGCAGCTGGCAGCAAAAGTGCGTGACTCCACATTGCAGGACAAAGCCGATGTGTAATGCTCAACTGCTTCCGCATTCCTTCCTGCTTGGAAGGCTTCATTCCCTGCACCCTATTACCCATATGCATCAACATCAACAACACCAACCGGAAAAAAACATTGTGATGCACTTTATACTTCGTCAGTATAATCAGCATAGGATGGAACAATCACACATCAAACAGTTTGGGTGTTGTTACAATGCAATAATTATCTGTTCAAATATATATAGAGAGATGGTCTAAGTAAATATACACCCTGCAAAATGGATAAGCTTCAGAGCATAACGCTAGCCCCACCTTCAAGAAGGAACTAAGCATAATATTAACATAGGTAACATAAAATATTGTTCGGGTATGGTAGTAACTACAACTTTTATGGTGTTTTAATGCAACTTCTTATGGTACAAGATTGTGTTCTCACTTCTCTCCACATATGTCATATGTCTTTACACACAACTTTGCATTGCACATCAAACAATTTTATGTTGCTATACAGGGTATACACATATCAATGCGTGACGTGATTTCAAGGTAACATGGTTAACAAAAACGAAACATAAAACATATACCTTATGGCGCAAGAGCTCACGTACAATGGCAGCTAGCGGAATTGATGATTCGAGAGTCTTATTTCCTTTCCTATTAGTAGTATTAGAAACTTCAAGCCACAAAGATATAAAAATAAGGGATAATTGTAAAAGCTTGCGGTGAACTATGCACGCTTTGCAAATACTATCAGTGAACTTTTTTTGTGTGTGCAAATGACACCCCCAACTATTTTCCATCTGCAAATCCATTAACGGGGTTAACTTTTTTTTTTCTTCCAAATATTCCAAAGTACCCCTCCCCCCATTGTGTACATAAGGGTTCAAATTCCAAAACACGTATACTGAGGGTTACAAATTGCAAGACACATATAATGTAAAGGGGAAAAGTGTCATTTCCAACAAAAAACGTGAAGTCACATAACTAATTTCTGTTAAAAATAACAGATTTGCAGACGAAAAATAGTCGGGGATGTCATTTGCAAAAAAAAAATCGCCGAAAGTAGTTGCAAAACGAGCATAATTCACCCCAAGTTTCTGTAATTATCCTAAAATAATGAAAAACAATAGAACATCATATATGTGCGAAGATGAGGAATGTTACCTTTTTGAGAAAGACTGATGTTCGTCATGCTTCTCCAGAGAAGCAATAGACTCTTCCAGCCTCCCTAAATGGAAGTACGAATGGAAAACCATGCGACAACGCCAAGTCCTAAATAGACAGTCTTCTGAGATTTCAGATGCATCCAAATTGTCTGAGCTGCTATCAACATCTAACAGAGGAACATTCTTTTCAGCAGAGTCAAAGGTCCCCTCACAAAGCTGAATTATCTCTTCATACCTCCGCAGCTGCAGATAACAAAAGGTTGATCCAGATTTTGACTAGCAATCTTTTGGTACTTTATTAAAATGCCTAAATAGAACATGTGATGTTGACTCATAGTTTTTGGCATATATACAGACAATCTAAAAGAGTCATAATAATAATTACAGTAAATAAAAATGAAGCACATACCATGAAAAGAGCTTCTGCTTTCATTTCAAGTAACTTTTCTGAGTGTGAGCTTATCAACATAGCCTCATCAATAAATTTCACAACACTCTCTGCATCTTTGGACGTTTTCTTCTCTAAAAGTTCAGCACAATGATGCATGCACTCAGACACTTTCTGCCATTCAAGAGGGAGATGGAGGGAGAGAGAGAAACAATATTCTTAGTTTTGGCAAGGAAGCTAAACAATTCAATGATAAAGTCTTCATTCATAAATGATGATGATGATGGGACTATCATTAAAGTACCTGTGCCTTCCGTAAGCCATCAGATGCTTCCACTGCCATTTTTCGGTCCACACAATCACTTCCTGTCTCCAAGCACACAGTGTAATGTCGTGATGCGTCTTCAACTTCCCCAAGGGCAAGGTAACAACTTAAAAATGGGAGTAGGAACGAAAATGACAATTAGCTAGGGCAAGAATATATATTAAACACAACCCAAACTGAGAACTCCTAGTGCAATAAGACAATAATATCATAACACTTTTATGCAAGTTATTGGCAGACAAATAAAAAATGTGCAAAGCAATCAAGAGTAGAAACAATTAAATTATTTATATATTAGTATTATAATGCAAGTGCACAAATGGGATTATCAGCTCACCAACCCTTGTATGAATGAACATGTTATTGATACTTTCACTTAGTATGACACTGTCTGTTGGTAATAATTTGGTCACTTCATATTTCTAAGCATCAAATAAGTTCAGTATATAATAGATGTAGCCATGCGGAACGAATGCACAAAAGTAAATGGTATACCCACAATTTCAAGGAAGAAACATAGAGTTAACCCTTACTTTGCAGCTCTAACTTGCACCCTCAGAAAGTTGGGATCTATTGTGGCAGCATCCATGCAGTCTCCTATTGCATTTCTTATCCTCCCGAGAGACATACGTGTTGCTGCACGATTACTATAGCACAACATCAAAGCCCTCAAACAGCTACGAGATGTCTCACTTTTAGGAATACAATTTATCCCTTCTGTATGGTATTCTTCAGCTTTAAACAAATCCCCATTAGCATAAGATTGGTTTCCCCTGAATAAGTCATTTCAACTTAAATGAATTCAAGCTGACATAAATATTTGGGTTAATTGTCCAAAACTACATTAAAGTTTTGCCACAAAAGAATGCATGCATAAAGTTTTGTTCACGCTTTGTGTGTGCACTGAAGATTTGTCCACCGACTTTTTTAGAAAAACGTATTGCCCACACAACTAAAGGATGCATTATGAATTTCCCACACAAATTTAGAATGCATTATGTATTTCCCACAAATCTATTTAGTCCGCGAAGAACTGCCCAGACCATTCATTATGAACATCCTTGTTCCATTTTTCTTAAAAAGTAGGTGGACAAAACTTCAGTGCACCCACAAAGTGTGGACAAAACTTTATGCATGCATACTTTGTGGACAAAACTTTGATGTAGTTTTGGACAGTTAACCCTAAATATTTTCACACACTAATATCACATAATCAAATTATTAACCAGAACAAATATAACTGCATATGTCAAAAATCATTCACAAATGAAGGAAAATCTAATTAACTGATAATAACCTTAATCGCCACTTCTCACATGCTTCTTGAGTTGCAATGGTTGAAGTAGAAGCCAAATTACTCTCATTCTTCAACTCATGCCCTTTATCCACCTCAGAATTATTGTGACTCTTACCTTTAAAAGCAGATAGATCTCCTTTATGGCCTTGCCTAGTAGAAGATGAAATCAAGGAAGCTTCAGCACGAGGAAAAAACTTTGCAGCAGATGTGGCTGACGCATATGGAACTTTTGCAATTGGAGTTGACTTAGGAGCATCAGGGCCCATCTTCCCCGAACTCTTCTTTTTATGGTGTCGTTTTGATGTTGATTGACCTTGAGCAGTGGAAGGAGTAGCAAAGGTGAAGTTAGAGTCAGGCATTGGAGGAAGCCCCAACAGTGCCCTCCCAGTGCTGTCTTTTCTCTCAATACTTGGAATTGAACTAGCTTCAAATTCTGCTGATGAAGCTGCAATGTCACTATTATAGTCTGCCTCCTCAATTGCAGATTTAAAGCTTTCTGTTTCAACCATGGACGTGGAGTCATCTGGAGGACCCTCAACACCAAAATCTCTATCAGAATAGCACTCAGAACCTTCCTCTTTTGTGTCTGTAAATTTCACATCACCGCTATTCATCTGTTGTGTTGTTGTTGCAGTATTTGAGACTGTTGGCTGTGCATCAGCTGAAACAAAATTGTTCTCAAGACTCAAAGAATCGTCTGAGGCTACTGAAGTTCCTCTTGAACGCCAATTATCATACGATGTTTCCCGATAAGGAGAAAAGTCCACCGATGTATAGGATCGAAAAGCTTCATGGGTCTCTTGGGAACTCTTTTCCCTTAAAGCAAATTCTTGCCCAAGCTGTGGTTGGACTAAGGCTGGTTGTTTCAACTTTCCCTTCTTTCTCTTTCCTGATTCCCTCATTGTAGAGATCAACTTTTGGCTTGCACCACGAAATTTGTTGCTCTTCGGATTTGGTGTTTTGAATTCTACAAACGATGAGAATGAGGGTGCAACAGCTCCTGTGGGATCAACCTTCAGTTCTCCCTGAAAACTGAAATCTGCCCTTTCCCCTCCCATCTCATCTGAAAATGCGCTTTCTGCTTTCCCAGAAAAACGAGCAGGAGTGGTTTTGTTACCGACGAAACATAAGTCCTTGTCATTGAAGTTCATATTCATTTCAACGTTTTCAACAGTAGGAGTGCTCAAAGAATCGTCTGCATTCAAATTCATCACCCGCTCTGGAAGCATGGAAGCTGAGCTTTTGACGAAAAAGTCACTACCCTTCTTCCCACTTCCAAGCACAAAGCTGCCCATATCATTGCCATCACTCACAACACCACTGCTACCAGGCAATTCTCCACTCCCCAATACAGAATTGGTCTTGTCAATGTTGTCATTCACTCCCATGCTCCTCGAGCTTCCAGTGTTAAACTTTCTTGAATCATCTGGAAATCTAGACATCATGCCCTCATCCACACCATAATACCTCCCAGATCCAAACACTGAACTGTCCAGTTTGGCATTCACAGATTCATTTCCACTCCCAACCCTCAAATTCCTCATTTCCCCAACAATTTGTTTCTCCAAACTAGTATTACCATCAAACTTTCCAGAGTTCGAAACCGAATTTGAATGTGAACTTTTATCCTCTCCAAGCACAAATGACTCATTTCCACTCCTCCCAAGTGCAGCTTGAGCAGACCCAGAAACCCCCAATCCGGACGGAGATGAAGCCGGCGCCAAATTCTCCGACGCCGGACCAAATGGGTTGAAACTCGTTCCAGCCAACGACCTATTATTCAGAGAGCTAAAGCTTTTCCTAACCTTAACGAACCTGGGTCGCGAAACAACCGACCGCGACCGCGAAAAATGCGGGGTTTTGAATTCCATGGACGAGTCTGGCTCGTTCGAATTCGAAAATCTTGATGATCTATCGCCGTTATTCGGCGACTTCATCAAACCAAAAACTCGATTATTGTCCAGAAAAATTAATCATAAATGTGCACAAGACCAGAAGGACCAAGAAATCTGACCGTGACGAGGCATCGAGCCTGATGCCTAACGACGCCAGCGACGTGTCCGAGCGGGAGCTAAAATGCTCCGAACAAAAATATGATCGGAATTGAACGTACATATACGTAAGTGTTCGTTATGTATCGATTATAGCTGGGAATGGGATAATTGTTTCTTTTTCTGGAGGTAAAAGGTTTGGTTCCTGTGTTGCTTTTTGTTCGAAAAGGACCGAAGATTGTGATCGTGATCGATGAAGAGGAAGTTTCTCTTTTCTAAATTTCATTGTTTTGATCCTCTCTCGTGTCATTACAAAAAGTCATCTTTTGTTTTTGTTTAATATTTTAGGGAAAAAATAGATATGTACTTTTGGAAATAAAAATAGGTTATAGAATTTTATTTACTTAGTACAGAGATTTGTAATCATACCTTTAACTATGGTTAATTTCTCCGTACGGTCTTCGATTGATTTTTTTAAACAAACAATAAAGAAATTTTATTGATCATATTAATCGATAATAATATAAATTGGATAAAAAATATTGGACTCCAGAAGGGAAACTTAATTAACTATGCCTTAAGACTTATCATATTTTTTAATATGCTCCAATAGTTTAAAATTGGAAATCAATGCGTTTTATAAGTTTTTGGACAAAAAATCCTTATTTTTATTTAATCTAATTTTACTTGTTGACTGCAAAAAAAAAAACAGCACTTTTTAGTAAGGGGTAATGGCTTTTTAGTAAAATCATCGTATTTTTTTTTACCAATTCACTAATTTAATTTTTCTCGCTTCGTTTGAACTCCGATTGGCTTCAAACTTGCGCCATTAGTTTTGTTTTTTCAAGGGCTTTCTATCAAGATCAGTCATGAATATATTTTGAAGCACAAAAAAAAAATTATTTTCGGGGTTGATTTTTTTTTAAAAAAAAGTTAAGTCTGGGTAATTTTTATCAACGCTATACACTGGGTTTATCAACACTATACACTGGATTTACCAACACTATACACTGAATTTATCACCTCATTTTCCAAAATCGAACATGATTTTTATCACATCATCACATGTTTTTTTTTATGAACAATAAGCACTAGTTTTATCAACACTAAACTCTAGGTTATCACTCTTATTTCGGGGCTGATTTTAAAAAAAGTTAAGTCTGTGTAATTTTTATCAACACAATACACTGGGTTTATCAACACTACACACTGGGTTTATCAACACTGAACACCAGTTTTATCACCTCATTTTCCAAAATCAAACATGATTTTTATCACATCATCACATGTTTTTTTATGAACACTAAGCACTAGTTTTATCAACACTAAACACTATGTTTATCATTAAATTACATGTGTTTTTATCATCTCATCACATGTTTTTTTATCAACACTAAACTCTAGGTTATCACCCTTATTTCGGGGCTGATTTAAAAAAAAGTTAAGTCTGTGTAATTTTTATCAACACTATACACTGGGTTTATCAACACTATACACTGGGTTTATCAACACTAAACACCAGTTTTATCACCTCATTTTCCAAAATCGAACATGATTTTTATCACATTATCACATGTTTTTTTATGAGCATTAAGCACTAGTTTTATCAACACTAAACATTATGTTTATCATTAAATTACATGTGTTTTTATCATCTCATCACATGTTTTTTTATCAATACTAAACTCTAGGTTATCACCCTTATTTTGGGGCTGATTTAAAAAAAAGTTAAGTCTGTATAATTTTTATCAACACTATACATTGGGTTTATCAGCACTATATACTGGGTTTATCAACACTATACACTGGGTTTATCAACACTGAACACTAGTTTTATCACCTCATTTTCCAAAATCGAACATGATTTTTATTACATCATCACATGTTTTTTTATGAACACTAAGCACTAGTTTTATCAACACTAAACACTATTTAGCACTAGTTTGATACCCCGATATGAAAAATTTATTAGTGAAGATTTATCAACACTTAACATTGTTTTTATCACCCCAATATAACTTTTTATTTTCGTGTTTCAAAATATATTCATGACTGATCTTGATTTAAATCCCTTGGAAAAAGAAAAATATTGGCTCAAGTTTGAAGCTAATCGGAGTTCAAACGAAGCGGGAAATATTAAATTAGTGAATTGGTTAAGAAAAAAATGGACACTTGTCCACATGGCACCATGCTTTTACAATTATGCCCTTGCTTGTGTGAGAAAGGAAGAAATTGGCGTGTGACATTATGGTGAATGTTGGATCTAAATGGTGTATGGCTAGGATTGGTTCACACAGTTTTTAGGATAAGGAGGGTTTCTATTAGATTTCTCCTCGATATTAATATTGGCTCTTAATCTTTTTCTTAATAATATTTGCTTCTTTTTTATATTGATATTTTTACTTCTCCCTTTTTACTGATTTTTTGGGTCTTGCCCTTCCGTGTCTATTTACCCGTTGCTAAACTGATTTTTTTTTGCTTGCTTGAGCGTTCATTTTTAACTGACATTTTTTGGCTTATTAAAATACTAAAACGAAGAGTAACTTTAACAATAATAAATGAATATTCTTATATTGAATAAGAATTAATCCATTAATTTTTTTGAAGGAATAATTAATCCATCAAAAAATTTAGACATACAGTAATAAGATACATTATTAGAAATAAATTAATAACTAAAACCTTAAACACTATATTATAAATATATTAAAAAAGATTTCATATTTCAATCATAAACACTGTTGATTAAATACCAAACCATTAAAAAATTTAACATGCTAGTAGATTTCAACTCTGATTAGACTATATTTAACAAGTTCAATGTAAAACAAAGAAGTTAAATTGTAGTCATATACAAAAAACGTATTTATGAGTATGAGCAATAATATAATTTTTATTCGTTTAAAAAAATTGTTGTCTACTATATTATATTACAAACTATATGAAGTTTTTGAGGGTATAAACTGTCTGAATGATTTTTTTTTTGTTCAGTAGATTTTTTGTATTAAGCCCTATCTTTGAAATAACGGAAAGAGCCAAGGATTATCCTCAAACATTACAAAACCACAGGAGTACAAAACTATACGAATGATTAGGTATTGAAATATTTATTATTCAATTAAACTATATGAATTTTTTTAGGATATAAACTATACGTATGACTAGGCATTGAAATATTTTTATTCAATTAAATACTTTTTTAAGAAGAAATTTTGTTTCTTCTTTCAAAAATTTCTTTATCTAGTTTTGATATGAGAAGAAAATAATTATGTTTGAAGTGGAGAATGAACAGAGAGTCATATACATTGAGTTATACATGAAAACCAATTCGTACGACAACAATTAGAAAAATATTTTATTTTCATAGTTAACGTTGTATAAATTATGTATCAATTATGAGGACATGTATATGATTTATTGAACGAACAAGACAAAATAATATAGTTCTCTTAAAAATATAGTTTATATTTGATTTTTTATTATTAAATTTAATAATTATTGACGGAACACCCTGAATTATATTCCTGGTTCCGCCCCTGCTCATTTACCGTAAAAATAAAATAGAAACTGATTTCACATGAAGTTTTTTTTTTGTCTTCTGCTTGGTCCAGCAAAAGTACTGGTGCTAAAAAAATAACTCTAATCAATCTTTTAATGATCTATGCTACTAATGTTTTTATTTTTCACTTCCCCCGAAATTTGCTTGGAAACGGAAGCCTCCGTATGTTTGTTTTACCCGTTTGTCTACGTTTTTGTCCGGTCACCGGTGAATGTGGTCGTCTCCGCCGCAACAAGAGTCGTCTTTTTCGGCAGAGGTGTTGTAGTACCCTTGGTCCTTGAGTTGCTCAAGCGTGTTGTTCAGTAAAGCCGCGACGACCTCGTTCTAGCGAGCCACTGCCATGCCTGGTTCTCCATCTCGAGCTTCAATTGTAAGCCCTGAAGCTCCATCGTCTTCTTCGCCGCTTACACGATCTCTTGATACTTTGATGCCAGCACAATTGTTCCTTGAATGCTATCTCCTAAATCAACGCCACAATCTGGTTGTTCCTCTGCTTCTGCATCACTAGTCTCAACCACTCGTTTTGTTTTGTTCTCCGTAAAACCAAAATTAATAAAATTGAACGACGAAACCGAATTGGAACAACAAAAACATGATGACCCATTACCTTTTTTTACAGAAATCAACGCCCCAATTTGATAAAAAAACGGGATTGGAGTACGAAAACGCTGCAAAACATAAGCTTGGAATCAGATTCTTCAATGGCTCATGAGGAAGCTTGGTTGTGGTTTCGATAGTTGTCATTACAACCCCCAATCACACTCACAAGTCACATCATTTACTTAATGATCTATACAACCATCATGATCTTCTAAAGATTTTTACCTGTGTAGACTGCCATAGCTTTTATCTGTTTCCACGACAAGTAAGTGCCCACAAAACTAAAGGCTTCCAAAAGAATAATAAACTATATATTTTTCACGGTATAATTATCATTTATGTGTAGTAGCTTTTATAGAAGGAGCCACCGGAGAAAAAAATGAAAAGGAATACGGCTTTGGTGAAATTAGTTTCATTACTTTTGTTAAATAAAAATAAGGGTATTTCCGTCCTATAAATTATAAAAAGCATAAAATTCCAATTTAAAACTAATGAGGCATATTAAATAAATATGATAAGGTATGAAGTATATTTAATCAAGTTTCCTCTCCAGAATATGTTCAAGACTTTTGTAAGATTTCTAGTGCTTTTAAACCCGTAGAAACAAACTAATTTGTAAATTAGATAAGAACATCCAATATCAACAACCTCCTAACAGACTAGAAAAATACCAAAACAAAAACAGGAAACAACGAAATATAAAGTAAAACGGGAGGATATGTAGGTCTTCCAAGATTGGTTAGGGGGACTCGGTCCCGAGTCATGAGGGTTAGGCCACCAACTACCTACCACCCCGTCCTGAGGCCAACTCATGACTCCTAATGGGGTTGTTTGGCAGCCCTCGACTATTTGAAATATGCTATAACCATCATGATTATGTTAGGTCCCAAGGAATCAATCTAAAGGCATGGGGGTGGATAGATTTTTTTTTTGATAAGCAAGGGGATGGATCGATTGATCACAAAAATATAGCAACTTAAAAATAAATTCAAAAATTAAACAACAAACAAAGATAGCAAGATAAAGAACTCACTTAGAGTTCGACCTTTTACTAACTTATAGTAAATGTTACAAAGTCTCACAAGTATTAATCTTACATGTTACAACTCCAAATCGGAAACAAGAACAAATCTTGCAACCACTACAACACTTTGCAAAAACAAATCTTGCAACCAACTACAACACTTTTTTCTAGCCTAAAAGGCCAATTACAATAGAAGATATTGAGGTCAACTCACCAAAAGTCAACAATATAATGTGTTTAATCTTATATAAAATAAACGCAATACTTTAATTACAATCAAGATATAAAGATGAAGTACAAACAAGCTATATATGATTTCAAGACATGTAAGACTTAACTTAAGATTATTTTGAGAGGAGAGGATTTAAAATAGTTTATAAAGAGAGCATATCATGTTCATGATATAACAATAAGAATATATATTCTGAAAAATCAAAAGATGTGAAACTATTAGTTCATGACTTTGAAAACAATTTCTAGAACAAAGAAGCCTAGAGTTCTCAAGATGACTTTTTTCTCAAAAATAAAGAACTTTGTACTGAAAATTTTGTAAAGAATGAGTAGAAGTCTTGTGTCTTACAATGAAAAAAAAGAAGAGATTTTATATACAAAAATTTGGCTCTTGATATTTCAAAAGAAAGAGTTGTTAGAGAAACACTTCAGTACAAAGTCAAGTGACATATCTTGACAAGAAATATTCTCAACAAATTTCAAGATTGATATGTTGACTTATCTCTTTTCAAAATAAATTTCAATGAATAAAAATGATTAAATAATATAGAGTAATCAATTTTTTGAATGAGGGAGAAGAGATTGAGTGATGAGATAAACAAAACATATTGTAATGATTATACTTACAAATATCCTATTGATAAGACTTGAACCCTTTCCAATAAACATTTTGGATATTCCATAGTATACCTTGATCATCATTAAAAGTTTGAAAAATGTACTCGGAGATATAAAATTCGTACACAACTTGATTGGACACAAGTAGATGATGAGCATGTTTGTTGCCAGAAATTTCAGCTTTGACATTTGCTTGTTCAAATGAGCATAACTTTTTCCACAAAAATCTAAATCATGCAAGGTCAGTTGAGTTAGAAAATAGACTCATATATATTTCCAATGGTATAAGGTAGGCCTATTATTTTCTGGTATATAATTCCAGTTTAATCAATAAGGTTAACCAAGAAAATATGTTTTACTTGTTCTGACAGATTTGATGTCTACTTATCTTTCTGTACATTACTCTCTGATGGAGTATGAAAATTGAGAACCAGCTTTTGCATTCAAAATTAGACTTACAGATATTTCTATAACATCAAAGAAATTGTAATTTGATAAAGAAATGAATTTTATATGATTTTTAAAAGTTGCCTCAAATGTAGCCAAAGTTATTGTCTTAAAAAAATTCGAAAATCACATGTACCGAAAATACAATGAAAATAAACATAGGAAAACTTATTTGATATTCAATAAGTATGTAAAAATTTCTTATCATCAAAACACCTAAATTATAATATTGACACAAAGTCACAACAAATTCGGCTAGTCATCGCATAGCGGTAACGCCTATCTGATGCTGTCGGGATAGCCTCCTCAAGGACTAGCACTACCACATTATTATCTTCTTCATAGTCCTTCAGTGACAACGCTCCAAAGTGGCACTGAATGGCCTCCACCGTATTCGAGTCCGAGAAGGCGTCCAATAAGTACAATGAAGGTCCCGACCTCATGATTCCCTTGGCAAGACCAGTCTATACCGCTGCACAGTCATTGAACCTGTGGTTACAAGTGACCCCATATCTGCATATATGCTTGCATGTTGTTGATGGGACAGGGACTGGCTCCGATAGATGGTCGGGGAGGTCTCTTTGTCTCTTGGGGGATATGCCGATGTTGAGGACCTAGCGAAGAAGGCATCCATATACGGACCTCGAGGAGGTGCAACGTTGATAAGTCGCGTCAAAAGGGATAAGGGAAGAAGGTGAGGGGATTGTGAAAGGAAGGAAGGATTCTTCGGGGTTGCAGGAGGAGCAAGATTGGCCGAGGCGGTAGTGTTATCGGTTCGGGAGGAGGAATATGACAAGGGGACGACGACAACTATATAGAAGAAAACCTAATTTCGTAGATGAAATTCAAACCTAGCCTCTTAGTTTTTCTATTGTAAATTTGTCTCCGATCGATTGAAGTTGTGGGCACGACAATATTTTATCTTTAAAAAAGAATACAATGATCCATATAAAATATTTAATTTATCATTATTAAAAAGTATTCAATCTACTCTATACTTGACCAAGTGGACGTAGTGGTCACTTGGGATGGCAATGGAGCGGGGACCCCGTCCCCCGTCCCCGTCCCATGCCCCGTCCCCGCCCCCGTTGACCCCACCCCGTGGGGAACGAGGCGGAGACGGGGATTTTATTCCCCCTTTTCGCCCCGCGGGGGATTTATTCCCTACCTCGTTCCCGCCTCATTCTCATCACCCGAAAAAAAATGCATATTTTGACATCGCAATCCTTAATCCATAATTTGAAACAACGTACTCAACCCTTAATTTTAAACAACATGCATATAAAACAAATATCACATGACAATGACATCTGTGTCTCATAATAGTTTACACATAACAGAAAATGTCTTAACAAAATATCTTATAACATAAAACTTAATGTTCCTAACTAGACTTCATCATGGTACAACATAGAATCGTCCCATTGAAGTTGAAGCAACTTCATTCGTCATGGAACTTTGGTTAATTTATAAACAAATAACATATTCATATTGGTGAAATGAGCAAAAATCACTATTTGACATATTTTAACTAAGTTTTCTATCTTTTAGATATAAAATATAAGTAGGCAAACATCATATGTAAAAACAGAATATGGGGATGTGGTTGTGTCTTGTGTGTCGTGTAGACACACATGACATGTATATATTATTATGTATATATAAATATTTTATTTTTAAAACTAATAGTGCGGGGTATGGGGAGGGGCTCCCCGCGGAGTAGGGAATGCTTGCCCCGTCCCCGCCCCATCCCTGTTAAAGTCCCCGTTTAATTCCTCGTATCCCGTCCTTAACCCATCCTATGCGAGGCAGGAACGTCGGGTCCTTGCAAAGGGCAGGGCTTTTTGCTATCCCTAGAGATCACCTCCTTCACCTGACATACTCAGACAATGAAAACACTGTTTATGTCATTATTATCTAATATACTTTTATCAGAAGACTAAAATTAGAACATCTTTTAGGTGTATTAAAAAATATCTTTAAAGAAACTAAAATCATTATAGGTAGGATTTTTATATTGTAATACTTTACAAAAAAATTAAATTCATTATAATATCTTAGATTTATTTTACTTTTCCATTATTCTGAAAAAAATTAATTTAATACCCGCCATTATTTTTGAGTTAACTTTCATCCAAAAAATATATAAAAAGTTCAAAATATCTCTCACTAACAATCAAATTTTCAAACATATCATTGGTTTTTTTTATCAGCGAATGCAAATTTAAATTAAAACCTCTCAAGATGTAAGAAAAGAGTACAAGCTGGTCTAGCTACAGACCAGAGAGTGACACTAAGAATAAGTTACATAGTTGAGCGCTGGTATGACAACACAACCTCATGTGAACCTCAACAAGGGGAGTGAACAAATGAAAGAGCATTCTTATACAAGGAACCTTGGCATCCCAACATCGGAGCAAACCAGACAAATAAAGGTATAAATAACCAGATATTACAACCATGAAGCGCTAAACTAATAACAGAAGAAGGTCTAACACCCATATTTTCAACCATGAAGCGCACAAAAGGGCTTGTAAGCCGGATTTTCCAACCATGAAGTGGAACCAAACGAGCCACCAGAAGCGGATAGAGTAGCTTCGCAACGATCCACCCCCGAAACGATGAAGAAGCGCGTCCTACGACCAAAGCTGAAACTAGACACCTCCAATGACCCATTAAGCAGAAGAGCGACCAAACGAACCACCGGATGCAAATAGAGTAGCTCTGCTACGATCCACACCATGAAAGATGAAGAAGCGTGTCCCACAACCAGAGCTGGAACTACAATCTGGAAAAACCAACCAAGAAGAACTAAGAAGAGACGACCTAAGCAGCAGCAAGCAAAGAGAATCTAGGTCGCCGACAGAATCCAAGGGCAACTCGATTCTGGACGATGCAACTCGAACTCAGTCCCCTGAAACCACTTCCGACCTATACCGAGAAAAGAACCAAAGGGGGAGGACCAGTATTTCTACCGAGAACGAGCATAAACCTCGAAGCAGACAGAGCAAGACATCACTTCCGGGGATACGAGGCTAGAATCGAGCTGAGCGTTCCGAAACCGTGATCGGTAACCCCTTTCCGGCCAACACCAAGCAAGGACCCTAAGAGGAAGGCCTGTAATTATACCGAGCTTGAACCAACCCGAACCTGGAGAGATCAGACACCAAAGCCATCCTAGAAGCGCAACACTACGACCGAGCTTCAACCGAAACACTCCAAAAAGCAGGCAGCAGAAAGTCAATAAATCTAGGAATACGAGGCTGGACTAAAGCTGAGTGTTCCGAAACCGATATCTATAACCCTTCGCCGGCCAACACCAGACGAGGACCCGAAGGGGAAGGCCTGCAGTTATACTGAGCACGAGCCAGCCTGCACCCAGGAAAATATGACACTAAAGCCTACAGAGAAGCAGGACGCCACCATCGAGCTTCCGACTATCCGCGACGAGGGACGAGAACAAATTCACAACGAATCAAAGATCCAAACGATCAAGAAACGCCTCCCACGGTAAATCTGAAACAAGTCGCTTGAGAACCATCACAAACGAGTCTAGAAAAAGAACAACAATCCTGCTTCCACCACTACACCACCGCCCAAAGACTGACATCTCCACAAAAAGAGGATTCGAGACTAGAACTCGAGATGAGCGTTCCGATACCGAAATTAGTAACTCCTCATATGCCAAAACCAAATGAGGACTCGAAGGGAAAAGCCTGTAATAATACCGGGCACGAGCGTAGCCAAACCCGGAAAGAGACCAAAACCAACACAAACGTGCGAGCTTGGATTCCTCCAAAACAAGGTCCCGAGAAACAGAAAAGGCAGTCTAAACGGATAGTGCTGCAGAGAAAAAAAGAGAAGCTGACTCGGATCACCCGACCCGGTTAAACCAAACTGGATCCAAACCGACCCGAATCCATACCTGCCTGACCAACCCGACCCGGTTCACCACTCCGGCCCGGATCCGCACCAGTCTGCTCAGGCCTGACCCAGTTGAACCCTACCCGGATCCCAAGCAAACCTGGCCCGCCGCCCATGACAAGAGAACCCAAGCCAATGAGATCCGATGAGGATTATGCTGCTCCGGCGAGGAGTTCAAGAGGGATCTGCCATGCCTGCTGTCCACGAGCCAAAATCCGGCCAAAGAAACTCGCTCCTCCGAGCTCCGGGAACAAGCCACTGCAGCTAGCTCCACGAAGACAAACACAACCAAAACAGAGAAGAAGAACAGGCCGACCACATACCGCTGCGAAGCCATTGGTTTCTCAAACCATGAAAACCGTGAGATATCAAATTTTCCTTCATTTATCTTCAAGTTTTTAAAATTTATCATAAAAAACAAGACTTTAATATATATATATATATATATATCATATTTTCATAATTGGCTTAATGTTATGATTTATGGTTACTATTCATATAATGTTTGTTTTTGAAAGGTATATAATGTCGTTACTATTTAAGTTTCCTAAAATCATAACTTAGAACAAAAAAGGAAAGCATATTGATCATACAGATAAACCCAGAATTATTAATCAGACTAATAACAAGTAACTTGCTGACCAAGTTTCCATAATCAAATAAGAACAGGAAAGGGTAAATCCGTAACCTACAGCCAACCCTGTATTATATATACAAAGACACAGCCAAACATAACAACACTCACTGCTCATTCATCAAACATGTCACCACCGCATAACAAAAACGACGCCGTCATCCGAAGAACAGTGTCACCGACATCGGCTTCGGAACTGGAGAAGCTATTCTGCTTCAAAGTCGGCGGGATGCCATGGAAGAGAGTGGTGGAGGGCAAGAAGCACGCTCACCGCCTCAACAACTGGAACTCCTCCGCCGCCGAGAAGGCCTTCCGGGACGCCAAGAGGCGCTTCTGGCAAGAGACCAACGGCCTCAGGCCCACCGTCCGGTTGCCAAGCCCCGACCTCTTCCTCGACGACGTAGATTGGAACGCTAAGGTCGATCCCGAGCTCATGTGGGGGTTGGAGGCGGCGCGAGGGGACGAGTACGAGGACGACGATGATTTGAAGAACACGAGTACGAGGAATGTTTGTACTATTCAACCTTGGATGTTGCTGGAATTGGACCAAATTAAAGCGACGGGATGGGACGTGGTCGAGGAGTTTCCGTACCGTAGATCATTGGAGGGTATGGTCGTGGGAGATTAATTGGATTTCATAGATATGAATATTTGATGTAACAACTCTCTCGTTGATTCTTAAGTTGATCGTATGATTTTGTGAAATAGTTAATTGATGGTAATGTTCTTTTTGGTATAAGGGTATTATTAATAGTTTGTATATGATTTAGAGTAAACTTCATGTCATCTTTTTGTATTAAAGTCAAACATCAAATCATAACTTATATATATGAGAAGTATCAAGATAGTAATCGGTTTTATCAATTAATTGTCAAAATGTATCAAAATTTGTTAAGTGTGACTGATGTCGTGAAATACCAGTCACATACAAGTCACATGCTCTAAAACTTTCCTAAAATGGAAACTTCAACTTTTCGTTTATTCTCAAATCATAACGTTGACCTTTTCGTTTATTCTTAAATCATAACGTGAACCTTTTCGTTTATTCTCAAATCATAACTCTAAACTATCAACTTTTCCGATTACTCCGTTAAACTTTTGGACGGAAAATGCCAAAGTTGTGATGAATGTTATTACATAACAATTTACGTTGTTTAGATTACGATTTAGTAACAAACAAAAGGTAGGGATTATTATGACATAGAATAACTCTTCCGTATGCAAGCAAATTTTCTTGTAACTAAATTATAATATGAGATAAATGTGACTTTATTTCATTGAAGAACACAAATCCCATGTTACATATGGTGAGAGAATTCATATTGATCCTCTCTTATTAAACCAGAAGACTAGAAGTTATATGTATACTAAATATTGAAGCTAAGTTGGTATTTTGGGGCTTTGGTTGGGGAGAAGACACCAAAATGTTGCTCGATCCCGGCTTCTTTCAAGTTCTCATCAAACATGGCAAACAAGTAGGTCTCAATAGCCTGCCCTGCCCTCCTCGGAGTCCCCTGCTTCACGTGCGCCACCAAGTTCTTGTAATATGTCCCCGCATTCTCCGGGCTCGCCGCAAACCCGCCGTCCGACGGCCACCCACTCTCCGACACCACTATCCTCACATTGGACCCACCCACCTTCTCCAGAGCTGCGTACTGGGAATCGACCATTGCATCGAAGATGTTCTGGTATCTATTAGAATATAAAATAAAAGTAAGATGTCAACTTCAACTAGCTACTAATACAAAATACAAGTACAATATGTCAAAAAAATAAATATAAAAGGGGTTATTTCATGTCCAATCCCCCATCTTTCGTTTATCACAAAATTTTAACTTCAAACGTATGAAATTATAATATAGTAACGTTGAGCACAACCTATTACATTTTTCGTCTTTAAGGTTAACGGTCGTTGAGAGAATAACAGAAAAAGTTGATAGGTCAGAGTTATGATTTGAGAATAGACGAAAGGTCTACGTTATGACATCAAGTTTTCGCATGCTATTTTAAAACAAACAAAAATTAGAACACGTGCTAAGCATGTAATTAGTATTTCACGGAGTTAGTCACACTTAACAGATTTTGATATATTTGAAAATTAATTGATAAAAACTATAAATACAATCAAATCAGTTTGAACTTTTGTGTACTTACTGGTATTGTCCATCGGTAACCCTAACTCCGGGGTCCGTGAACAAAGCGTAGGAGAGAGGAACGTTTTGTTGGTCTTGCTTGTGGCTGAAGTAAGTGTAGACGTTGATGAGAATGGGCGCCCCAGTGGTGGCAAGGAAGTTGACGATGGGGCTGATGTAGCCGGTGTCGGCGTAGGCGCACGACGACGGCGGGAAGGCGGGAGGTGCCAAGAGGGTGGTGTCTATGGCGGTGGAGACCTTGATCTTGTCCTGCAGGTTGGCGGCCACGATGGCGTCGTGGACTCTCTGCATGGCGGGGAGGACTGAGGAGGCCTCGCCGTCCCCGGGGTGGATCTCGTTTCCCACGGCGATGTACTTGAAGTTCACGTCCGGGTACGCCACTATGTTGCTTTGGACCCATGAGGAGGCGGCGCCGCCGTCCGTCAGGGATTGGACTTTGTCTCTTGGGACGTCCAGGATGAGCTCGATGCCGGAGCCCCGAAGGGCTTCGAGGGTCGACGGGTTCGGGTCGTAGATTCTCATCCGTCCGATGCCGTTGCTTTTGTATAAGTCCACAACCTCTTGACCGGACGGTAGGTTGTTGCCGTTTCGTCCATAGCAAACGCCTACTGACTGTGCTTCTGAATTCCCAAGAGTTTCACATATATTATTAACATAACATGAAACTATGTCAAAAGTAGATGATCAAATAATAATGTGTATTCAAACTTAACCAAAAACACGTTTATTGTGTAACAAATACTTGTAAAAACTTATAGGTAACTTTTTGTTGTTTGAAAAAGAAAAACTTATGTACTAATTATTATTATAGATTTGTACATTTCAAAAACTGACTGTTGACTTATTAGTCGATCAGATCATGCGTGTAGACTTAAAGTAATTATACAAATTAACATTTTTCGTTAGAAACGACAGAAAACGTTAGAAAAAACACCAACTAATTGTCATATAACTATTGAACTAAAAAACTTAAACGTAGACTTGTTACTTTTTTGAGTTTTTTCTAACGTTTTCTGTCATTTCTAACGGAAAATGTTAGTTTGTGAAATTCCCTTCAATCTACAAACCTGATCTGATCAACTAATAAGTCAACGGTCAGTTTTTGAACGAAACAAATTGACGATAATTAGTTCCTGATTTTATATATTTGTTTCCCGCCACATAATTATGAAATGTTGATATAAAATTTATTTTGTCTTAAATAAATGGATTGTTGGCCGTTCCAACCAATTAGAGAGAAGAGTAAAATACATAGAAGTGGGAAGGAGAGATACCTGTGATTGTGGTTACGTGCAAACCTAATAGGAGCAATCCAGCGAGAACAAAGGATGAAGAAGCCATATATCCGAAGAAAACACAAACTCAAGTATTTGCTATATGTTCACCATAACATGTTGCATTCTATTTATAGAAACCGATAAGCAATGCTAATAGGCAACCTAGTACCAACGTTGCCAATGCCGAGTCAATTACTCCATGGAAATTTTGGACCGGCTGCTATGAATCTGCTCATTTTGGAGCCCAAACAAAACAATCAATGGCGCAAATTTATGAGTTATTTTCCACAGACTTGACTTGTAATTGATTAGGGATAGGGTTTGATCTTGAAACTGGGTTCATGCCATTTATGGCCTAACGTGAAGGAGACGGTCTAAGACCCCACGATGGTTTGTAATCCTAGTAAACTACACTTCTCGGCCGACTTGTGTGTTTGACTGAATTGTTCCTAAGGGCAAGACCACCACCTTGGGTTTGGGTCAAGTCAACACGGCCAAAATTGACACGGCTTCGGTTCCTAATTATAACACATTATTGTTCATTCTATATACTTGATTTATTTTCTTTTATGGGCTTTGGGAAGACATTGTTTAGAAATTTAGGGATACCTCGTTTTCTAACTAACGACCTGTTTTCAAATCTTGACTATGTAACTATGTTTGTGCTTTTTTACTAGAATGAATTCATTTTTTTTATCAGTAGTATAAATTTAAATTAAAAGGGCTTGTTTTTGAAGAGAAAACAAAGGTCTAGGATCGAACCCTCAAAAAACATACAGGAGCATTCCAAAGGATCAGACATCTCTACAACTAGAAACAGGCAAAAGTATTGGCATACAAACACAACCTCAAACAATCCCAACAAGAGGATGAACCAGAATATCAGATCTATTCACAGGACCAGACATACATACAACCAAGAAAGACGCGAGTGCTGGCATATAATTGTAGCCTCAACTAATCCCAACAAGGGGGAGAAACTAAACAACAACAAGAAGAAAGGTCTAAGAACCGGATTTTACAAACAATAAGGAAACTAAAGTCAACAAGAGCAATAAAAAAGCCTGAAACCCAAATTTCCTTACCATGAACTTCAAGAAAAAAAACAACTGAAACCTGAACTTGAAATTGTAGAGTACCTCATCTCAATAGGACCATCAACCTCTCACAAAGAGAGGAATATAGTCAATACCAAGCCGGCGACCAACACCGCAAACGACAGAGACAGCTCTAGTGGATGAATCTCATCGGAACACACTAGACCTTGAATCAAAACTAAAGGTAATCTAACAAATATGCACAAATTCCCAAACAACTCACCGGCGGCCAACACAACTAACGACGGAGACAACTCCAGTGGATGAATCTCATCAGAACACACTAAACCCTGAATCAAAACTGAAGGTAATCTAACAATATGCACAAATTCCCAAACAACTCATCGGCGACCAACACCTAAGACCGGTGAACCCTTACCATCGTAGTGAAAGGAAACAGTAGAAAACCAAACATAAACGATTCAAAGCCAGCGTAGGGAACTACAACAAATAAGAAGTAGGATACCTCAACTGAAAAAGATCAAAATCGAAAAGGAACTCTGGCGAGTTGGGGCCAACACCACAACAGCCAACGAAGAGTCACAGCTTGAGCAGATCCACACAATATTCGACCAGTAAGATTGAGAAATGTGTTCCACGTTAACTCACAAAAGAGTCGCCAGAGAGTTACCTGAAACAGAGAGGCAAGAACTGGAGAACAACATACGGGAGCACCGGGAGCGAGTCGTCCAGATCCACTGGTTGGATCTGAAACAAAACGCTAGAAAGTTCGCGGGTGACGAGATTTGGACCAAAATCAGTCACCAAGATCCCAAAACAGAGCAATCGTCCTAGTCTCGTGCAGACGAGACCCGATCTCCAAACGCCGACGAACCACGAGCCCATCGCTGGTGCCCACACGAATGGAGCTGGATAACAACAAGGACATTAGAGCTATGACGAACCATGAGAGTGCTCGCTAGAGACCACACGAACCAAGCACACACAAATGGGGCAAAAAAGAGCTACCAGTGAACGACCATCCACAACTAGTTACAGCGAGCAACCACGGAGAAGAACGGCCTTTACCGAACCACCAGGGACGATGTCCTAGATCCATACCCATCTACGAATCAGAAGGTCGAGAAACGATGTCCCAAAATCCGGATCTACAACTAGAGTCCGGAGAAGGCGAAGAGGCTGTCACTACCACCGTGTCGGAGGGAGAAAGCTAAACCAAAAGAAGATGTTCAGGAGAGGAGGTGAGCAAGAGAAGAGAAGAAGGGGGTAAAAGGGAAGGGGAAGGAAGGGAGAGGAGCAGGTCACCACCGAAAATCATGACTGGCGCCAATGGAGATGAAGAAGAAAAAGGGGTGGCGGTTGCAAGCGAGGAGGGGTTCGAAACCTTTGTTCCTTGTTTGATCTCAGAAAGAATTCATGAATACATTCATGTGAGATAAAGGAAGAGGACAAGGGATGATGAACCCTCAAAAAGCCTTACAAACAAGTACATTCTATAAGTGAACTCTCAGAATTAAATGTGTCTAAAATAAGACTTGTACCCCAAGGAAACCCACGTGGCTAACAACAAAATACAGTTAACCTTAAAAAGATAGTGAAAGGAAGACAATACATGTAAGATGAAATCAACATTACAAGGCTTTGAAGCAAAAACAACCAATGAGGAAAGAGTGCTTCAAAGAACATAGTAGAGACCCAGACAGTTGCATCGGTATAACATTCATGTCATTGCACAAACATCGCATGTAAGCTTTGTGGTAAAAGTCATGGTTGTACTTTTCTATGAACTTGCAACTAGGGTACCGATGTTTATGATCTCTTATGATGACCTTGCTTAAAATAGTACATGTCCTGTCATTTGTTTCCTAGTCCCGCCTAACACCAACCCCGCATCGAGCTATGTATTTAATGAAGAGTTTAATCCTTCCATCGACTGTTGTGAATGTTTTTCTATGCGGGATGTAAATTTTTTGTTCATTGTTGTCACTCCCCCTCTATCAACTGTTGGAGCTTCCAAAACAGATTGTATGTTTAGTACGAGCTGACAGATTCAAACATTGACAATTTCATATTACATATACCCGTATTTAAAACACATATTTCAGAAAGAGGACAAGTGTTCGAGAATGTAACTACAGTTGCACAGTGCATGCATGTTATAATTCCAGTAATTATCATACTAACTTCTAGAGTACATGTCTGTTTGATATTTACATAATGAGACACAAACAGTTTCATAACATAAAACGCACATTTATAGAATGATAATCCGGTGTCCCAAAATGTAACACACACGGTTCTACACTATAAACAGTGGTTCCAGAATTTACCATACAAAGTTACCAAATCAACAAAAGTTCCAGAACAAGATAAAGTGGTCTGAAGTGCAGTACGATCAGTTTCATAATTTATTATACAAATTTCCAGAATTTGCCAGGATGCAAGCCAGGAGGGAATATAAATCGCAAATTTGAGTTTGGGCAAACTTGGAAGTACCGACCATTGTTGTTATCACTCCAAATCATATGTTTTTTCCCATTTAATGATATCTTAAAGCAACAGTAAAAGTAAAATCATTCTTATTCTCATAGTTCAATGTTAATACAAATATTGGCAAACTAGAAAATAAAAGTAAAATCAATAAGATCTCGTGGAGGGTGCGCTTGAAGCACTGTCCGAAGAGTGAAACATGAATAAAGGGTGTGAGACTTGTATGTAAGACTACATAAGCATACCAACAAGATCTGCAGGCTATGGTTGTTCGGTGAGCTTCATGCATGCTTGAACATTTTCATGCTAAGCCAATGAAAATATATGAAAACTACAAGGATTGGGAGTGTCAGAGGCACCAAGAAGCAGTAGTACCTGTTACACACAAACCACGGAGTCAAAGAATTAGAGTAGTATAATTATTGAAGACAATAGTATATGAATAACAAACTGATGTACAACAAATAAGATGAAAATGTTACAGACAACATTGCTATCTAAGTCTACTCCTTTAAGCAACATTACCATGTTTGTAGGCACAAGCTTTAAAGCTCTCATGGTCTACCATCTAAGGTGTTCGAAATAATCAACGGTAGTATTCGGGCACAAATGAATTTCACAGATTTGGGTGTTAAGGATGATAATGCACCTTTGTTGGGAACTAATGAAATCATCTCTTCTAGACAGCCTTGAATACAAAATAGGGGAGATACCAGTTCTTCACAAGCCATGACCTTTTAAGTGCATATCAGAATGCATAGAACTCACCCTCTCTTTTTCTCTCACCAGGCAGATCCTCATCTGTTTCCAATGGTGCATTTCGATTGGTCAGTGCTGATCATATATGATAAACATCGGAATAAGTCCATCTATTCCTAACTTGAGTATGACCTAACTATTCCCCAAAGCCTCTAAAATTTGATGTGCAATGGAAGAATTGTAAGCTCCTAAAATAGAGTTATAGAAGCAAATGTTGGTCACAATCAAAAGAGGAAAATGCTGACAAAAAATCAGATTAATGATGTTATAATCACTCAATTGGATGACTAGATTACTAAACAGTTACTGTATTCGAGATTTGTAAAATGAAGGAAGTGAAGTAGTGTGACAGACCAGGTTTAAAGGTCATTACCAACTAAATTTGAAACAGGGATCTACCCGAGTTTGATCCAGCAACCAAAACTAAGCGGCATTTAGGAAAACGCTTCGGACAGGGGAAGTTGAGTTCTATGTTTTAAAGGAAAAGAAAATCAATGCAAGTAATTAGCAGTGAGCTGAAGATGACACACAAGACTACCCTAGGAATATCTCACATCCCTTCAATCCCTCAAGAGGTTCAATAACTAAATAAGCTACCTTTTTACTACAACTTTTGAAACATAAGCGACCCTATCGCAAATATCTAATATTCTTGTCCCTTAAAAACCCTGTCAATTTTTTTTATCAGCCATGTGCTGAAGATGGCGATCACGTATGCCACCAAAAATTCTGTCTTATCACTTCTAAAGTCTTTCCCATGTTATAATTATCCATCAGAAATGAGAAGAATAATTCAACTATAGATTTCTACTACACCACCAGTGTAATGTAAACTCACTCATACACTCATGTAAATACTATTTACCTAACAATTTGATTCAACATCCCAACCAAGCTGAAGAATTCAAGCTAAACCGTACTAAAACCAATTGAAAAGTCAAGGCACGAAGTAAGGTTGTTTAATAAATCAAGCTAATCAATCAATAACCCTCAAGAAACTACTAATACAGAAGCCAAAAATCAAACAAAATGATATAAGCCGCCATATTCTGTATGGTTAACATTTAAGGAGTTTGAAGAATTTTTCAGAATAAATGAAATACAACAGCATAATCACATCACCTGTCTTTTTGTATGGCCAATATGATAGAGTTGCTCGACAAAGGAAGAAGCTTTGATATAACCGAGGCAAAGATGAACCCCATAAAGAAAACAAAGCCAAACGTAACAAATAGCCATCCCCAAAACACTCGATCCTTGATGATTTTGAATTGCGAAGAAAACATTTCTGCACTGATTTTCTGTATGTATGGATTTGAAATAACTCAGTGAGGATGCAAGCTTATTATCAATATAGTAACTTTTCTGAAACCAAATGCTAATGTTTAACATAAGAAAATTACCAATTTATGAGTATACAAACAGAAAAGGGGGTTGACTGAACAACATTGAGAAATTCATGTCTGGTATGTGTTTGTTAAAATGCCTCCATAACATTTCAAACCCATCCATTGATGACGTTTTGTACACAGATTAACCCACAAACCATATCAGAACCTAAAAAATCTGAAAATTTGACTTCAAATTTGCAGAATCAGAGATGTATCAATCTGACCGAGATTAACATGTGGTTTACAAAGAAATGTGAATATAGGAATTTAACTATGAAAGAAAGCAAGAGAGGGAGAGGTTGAATAATTGAGCTAACGGACACTGAGAATTGACGATGAAGCGAATGAAGCCCTAGCTAATGATTGCAATGAACAAAAGAGTGAAGTTGCTAGAACTCGCAGTCAAGGCTGGCTGAATGATTAATGAGGCATTTAAACAATACATTTAATGATTAGTCTAGCATTTCATATGTTTTGTGTATCTCAGTATAAGCTAATATCAGATGTATATATTTTTATGGCCAAGCGAATGATCGAACCAACGAGTATGAAATGAATACAATTTTTACAAAAGTATTTGTGAGCACGCCTTAATTGTCTCCAATGAGTAGGGAGATTATGTTCAACAGTGAACAGTAGTAACTGGATTACCATAACTTTTACACTTTTACTAAAAATAAATAGCATTACCTTGTATGTTACGAGGCAATAGTTGATTTTGCAGATATTCAAAATTATTCAGTGTCCAGAATGTTGGACCTTCTCCATTTGTGAGACGGGTTGGACTAAAAATGGTGGTAAAGATTGTCTGTCAAAGAATTGTGAATAAATGAAGGGAAAATGTAGGTTCAATAGGAACATATGCACTGCAGAACACGCAAAAGCATAGAATATACAGTTTTGAAGCACCATAGCCGAGTTTTACTCCATATTTGACGTAAACCAAATACTCTAACAAGAAAGAGAGATAGCATTCACATTCATGTTTTGACTATTAATACACACTTTGTATCTCCTTTTAGTTGGAAAAATATGTGCTTGGGAGAAAGAAAGAAAAAAAGGGTTAAAATTAATTAGTCTCTTCGCTGCCTATTTGTCCTCCATTGTTGGAATTTTCATTTCTTATCCTGAGAGTATTGCATCTAATCTTATTAACAAACAACGCAATCAGAAGAAAACCGTTTAACAGAGATGTCTTCATCGGCTGATCAATTCCTTCGTCTTCCTCGAAAAACAACGAACAAATATCCCCTAAACATAAACCCTAAAATGCATATTCCGAATAAGAAAAACAGAGAGACTAAAAGGAACATACCTGTGGTTCTTCTACTCTCGTGCGATTGCGAGATCTACCATGCTGAACACCTTGTAATCAGGGGCACAATCAGGATTTTATTTTAGGGGTAACCATCGGTAATTAATAAATATAGAGAAAAAATCACCGACACAAAATAAGTATTCATTTACATCACTAATTTTGTAGTTCATAGCCTCGTATTAAACATATGAGTATGTGCATAGTAAAAATAACTCATATACCCAACAACACTCAACTGATTCCAGAATTGTTTTAAAAAATAGACAAAAATAAAAGAAATCTTATTCCACAACATGGTTTCACTGCCTTTAATCCTGAAACCCCTGGAACCCAAAATCAGTGTTGTATGGTATGCTTTCTTGTTCCCATAAATTGGGAACTTGTGCTTGCAATAGAGAATCAATCATAACAAAGCAGAGAAGAGCAGACAAGTCATTGAAGCCTGAACCCAAATCCACAATTACAAAAAACCACATAAAAAAAATACAAAATCATGAGCGCAATGAGGGTAAATTCACTTGTTCATCATTCATAATCATTTGTCTGTGTACGAAAATCACAAACCAGACAAAACCCAACCTAACTATGAAAGAGCTATAAACCAGAAACTTGAACACAATCTGCAATTTCAGGTGAAAACGTACCTTTGTTCGCCGGTGGTGGATGGGAGAACGGAAAAGCATAAGCAAACTGTGATTTGGGAAAAAATCAGAAGAAAACGATTTCAGGTTTCAGAGCATCGGTGGTGAAATAAAAACGATTCTGGAGCGGAGAGGTGTTTCATCGGTGGTGAAATAATAATAACAAATGGCCCAAATAGAAAAGGAATTAAGAGCCCAAATAAAATAGGGGTTCCGAGGTAGGAATACATCGCATTTTGGGGTTTAGTTTTTGGAAATGAGTTTTAGTTTTGGGGTTAAACGATTTGTCCTGAGAATGTGAATCTCGAAATTATTTGTCGTAGTTCTGGGAAGCAAAATGAAGAACAGTGGAAAAAACAGTCTTCCATTTCATGAATTCTTAACATAAAAGATAAATAATTAAAATTAGAAAATCAAATAAACTTTAAAATAGGAAAAAATAAATTAAAGAAAAAAAATAGAAAAGTTAAACCTTTTTGTGAGAAAAATGTCTCTTTCTCAATAAGCCTTCGTCGGCTCTAATTTTTCTCGGTAATATCACCGTTTTTTTCTACAGGTATCGTTCCGGCCATCCACCATTGTTTTATTGTTTTCACCACCTCTCCTTTATTTACTCCAACGTCTCTGTTCCAGATCCTCTTTCGAAATGGTCGGTGGAAGAGATCCAAGGCTTCCTGTTCTCCCACCACCGAGCGCGATCTAACAATCAGCTCGAAACGCATTTGGTCACTCAAGACTATGCAGGGTCGCTCCAACCCCTCTGTTTGATCGGGGAGAAAATCGACGATAACGTGATAGGGATCGATCGCCTGCAACACGAAGTCGTATTTGAAGATGTTGAACTTGGTGTTATGTCCAATCGGATTAAGTTTAGATAGTGTTTTTTTTGTGTGTAAAAAATATTTTATTAATTTCCAAATTTAAGATACATGCAAGGATATTCAGGAGGGTTACTCTCGACCTTACGAGAACACGCATGGAATGAGATTCCATGTGTAATCAATAAGAGTATCTGTTTGTTGATCTCTTTATAAATACGATATCCTAGATAAGAAAAGGAAAGATTTAGAAGTTTTGTATAGTATCCTCAATTAATGAAAGAGACATTGTGGTAGAAACAATGTAAACAAATAACACTGTGAGCATTACTATGGAGAATGATCTTCCTCTACTATCGGAGATAAGGCTGTAACAATCGCATAGGCCTAAATCCTTTGTATCGTCCCATTGCGGGCCTCAAGGACAACTCACGGTCCCGAGCGATAGATAATCCCCCATCCAGTTGTCCTTCCTCCCGAAAGATCGCCCCATCAACATTAATCACCATGTATCCCGTCCGACGGGGGGAAGTTTCCAAACGATGTCCCTCGGGATCATAGCATATGCCAAAGACTAGGGTGGCAGAGCCAGAGCCTCCTTCCATGCTGTCAGTTGGATACCCATTGTGATTTGCAAGTAAAAGGCGAGGGGGTAGTGTCTTTCCAGAACCAGACATTACGAGTCTTCCAATTTTTCTATAACCACAAAGATATCTTGGTCACCCAAGGGGGAGGGGGTTCCCTCAACAAACTGACCACACTAGTCCAAAAAGGATGTCATTAAATAGAAGCTAGAGGAAGATACGTATATGAGGTTGCACTGGTATCTGCTAGACTATTGACCAAGTGGGAGGGTACGAACGAAGGACAACTCTTGAGGGTGGAGGGTCCAATAACCGATCTTGGAAAAGTATCTATCCTTCAGATCATGGGCCTAATACCAAGAGTCATTTGCCCTAAATGTAAGACCCGCACCCCGTCGAACCGGCGGCTTTCCAAGCAAGTTTGACTTGCTACCGGAAAGTCAACCGATGACTCAAGAAGTCACTCGGGACTTTTCCGGAACCCAAACGACTTAGCCATCATCACGGTTGGCTTAAGGGGAGAAATCCCTTTCGTTTGAGTATAATGTTGGAGAAAGTCAATTTTGGTCAAAACGAGACTTTTAATCGACTAAAAGCATTATTTTATTGTGCTGGAAATTATTTTGGAAAAATAAATAACATACTTGGACACTTGTCCCTTTTTGGTTGAAGGAGAGAAAGGGAGTAGCCTTAGACCCTTTTACCCTCCCAAAAGCTTCTACAAGGGATTCTAGCTCAAGGGCTTTTAGTCATTTGACACATCTAGGTATTATATGAGTTTGGAAAAGCAAAACCAACCCATTTTACTTGGTGTAGCCGAAAATTGGAGTAGGAGCAAGAGAGAGGAGCTCCCATGGAGCTTTGAAGAAGAATCAAGGAAGAAGAGGCCACTTGAAGCCTTCCTTTAGCCAACCCTTCTCCAAATCCTCACCATCTTCTTCATCTCAATCTTCTAGAGGTAATGGAACTCTCTAATCCTCATTTCACTTCATCTCTTTTCATGGGTTTTGGGTGAAATTGCTAGATGTTGTTGGGTTTGAGTAGAAATGGTGGGAGATGTTGTTGATGAGAAGCTTTGTTGGGTTTTTGGTGAGAAATCCTTAGTTGTTGGAGCTTTTGAGTTGAGTTTGATTTGATGAATCTTTAGAAACTTGTTTGTGTGTTGATTCCTACCATGGGTAGAGGAGTATTAAAGGATTTGGACTGTTTTGGGAGTTGGAAGGGGTAAAATTTGGGGTTTGAAGGTGGTTTTTCGGAGAAAAGGAGTTGGAGGTTGAAGAAGGGAGAAACTGCCCTGGTGCGCCACGGATCCGTGACGGATCCCGTGACGGGCGACGTCACGGCTCCGTGAGGGAGTCCGTGACGGCACTCGTCACGGCTCTGTGATGGTGACCGTGATGGTTGGCCTCACAAATCCGTGACCAGGTCCGTGGCAGACCAAGGTGGGGGTTTCTTTGAGGGTTTTTCACCTTGGTTGATCTTGGTTTTGAGATGAACTTTGGAGGGGCTTTGAGGGTCTTACTTGCTGATTAAGTGGAGTCTAATTAACGTTTCTTTGTGTCCAAGACTTTGGGGATCGAGCTAGAGGAGCAAAGATCACGCCGGGACCCGAGTGAAGAACGGAGTGGTGACCACCGGGCTTCATCAAAGTGTTGAGAGGAAGACCTTGAGGTAGGGAAAGCCTTAACCCCTCGTTTATGGTGCTTAGTATGCATGTTAGGCTAATAAAATTGGAAAGGTCCTAGAAATGCCTATAGGATGCGAATAACTAGAATAATTGTCTTTCTATTACTAATAACCGGAAGTGTCTAGTGGTGAATGATTAGGATGCCAATCACTAGTGTAACTCGCTTTCAATACTTGGGAATTGTTTGACTGGTAGAGTGGCCTTGGCAAAGCCCTCGGATTAGTTGCGTGTTAGGATCACATGCTTGGTTGTTGGTTGCTTAGTGGATAGGCTAAAGAGTCTAACGGAACTAGTTGAATTGCATGTGTGAATGCTCGATTGAAGGTTTTTATGATTGGTTGTTTAAACTCGTACTTGACCGTTGAATGTATTTGAATGATTGCTTGTTTTCCTTAAATGGTTACTTGGAGCATCGAATATGACTGGTTGTACCGAGCGGTGCAATCAGGTGATCGATGCCCCGTTGGTTCGAGACTGGTAAGTGAACGGTAAGTTGGGATTGTGTGATTGGTGTGCTATGGTTATGTGATTCGTGTACTGTGTGTTGTGGTGAATTGGTTATGTGTGAGCTATGT
Organism: Erodium maritimum; assembly: GCA_963921825.1. Taxonomy (NCBI): domain Eukaryota; kingdom Viridiplantae; phylum Streptophyta; class Magnoliopsida; order Geraniales; family Geraniaceae; genus Erodium; species Erodium maritimum. Next base: position 58,638,549 of record OY997592.1, on the reverse strand, counting down.
GTGGCAATGAATTGGTGATTGTTGGGATTGGACTGTTCGTGTTTTCAGTTTGAGTGCGTTATTCAATTATTAACTAATTATTATTGAATTGTCCAAGTGTATGCTTCCTATGGGAGTAATACCTTGGTTCCCGATGACATAAACTCCTTTGGAGACGTTTCTGAGAATCCCGATGATAAGCGCCCCGAAGGGTTGTTTCCGGTCGCCTCAATGTTATGCGTCTCCTCTGGATTTGAGGGAAAATCCGAGAGGACACATCATATGTGGATCGGAGGGTGGAGACTTCATGTGCCACGACATTGACTGGTTTACCTATTACCCGTGCTTGTTAAGATCTATCTTGTTGACTTTGTTGTTGACTTTATTGAGTTTAAGGTCCACCTTGTTATGTGTTTTCCCTAGCGCAAGCTCACCCCTGTGAGTTCATTGTTGTGTTTACAGGCTTGATTGAGGAGTAGAGGCTCGGGAGCTTCTCGGTGTGGGTGTCTATAGAGACTTCGCTTTTATTTCTTTTCTTTTGTAACAGGTTTTGTGGAGGATTATTATTACACCCCTGGAGGGTTATTTATGTTTTAAACTAAATTTTGTGGATTTGAGTTTCTTATTGGAGTTTTTCAGGAACTTATTGTTGAGCTATTGTCTTTTAATCACTTATTCCTAGTCACGCCTTGAGTCCGGGCAAGAACCGGATTTTGGGTGTGACACTAAATACCGGGAGGGGGGTATTCATGGTATCCTCTTAGTCACTCGAATTAAATAGGGTCTGGATGAGAGGGACAACCTATTGTCGGGACCCTGCACCATAGTTTGGCCACTATGGCCCCTATCAGGGTTATGGATGCGGTATGAATATGGGGATCTGTTTTATGTGCCCAATGTGCTCCCATGATGAGGGTACCCTTCGCATAGCCAAGATCCCGACGGACGCCCGAGGTAATGAATGAATCAATGGCCAACATACTGGTCTAAATGTAGCTAAGGTTATTTCCCCGTTCCGTCGATTGAAAGCCCTCCTGAGGGTAATACTAGGGCTTTGAAAAATCGAGCCACTAGGGATCTCGGGTTGGTGATCAAGTCCCATGCCTATTTCCTTAGTATAACTGAGTTCGTCCTGAAGATCTCGAAAGGTCATACCTCTCATGGATTTGCGTCTACAGAGCTTGACCCAGTCTTGGCAAATAATAGGTCGAGACGTTTCGACCAAAGAACCTCACTAGAATCTGGCCAGTGCCCCATGTATCCTATCGGTGATCAATTGAGGGACCGTGGAAATAGAAATAACAAAAGTGGGGAGAGATGTAAGCACCGAGTGGATCATCACTTCCCGACATCAAAGGATAAGAGCTTCCCATCCCATGATCGGATATTCTTTAAAATCTTATCGTCCAGGTAAGCCAAGATCTGACTGTGGCTCCGACCCATCATATTTGGAAGGCTAAGATACATAGAAGCCTTGTAGGTCTCCGGAATACCGAGGAGATGAAAGCACTTTTGACGGTCGCCGCCCCCCGTGTTGGACCTGAAGAAAACCGAGGAATTCTGATTGTTGATCATTTAGCCCAACCATACACCGAAGAGGCTAATGATATCACGTACTTGAACGGACTCAATCGAGGTATATCAACAAAAGATGTAGCAATCTTCGGCAAAAAACATATGTGTAATAACTGGTGCTATAGTAGCCACCGAACACCCATGAATACGACCTTATCGATTAGCCCCCTCAATGAGATTGGAAATTACTCTATAAAAACAAGAATGAGTATAGTGATAGAGGGTCTCCCTAGCGAATGCCCTGAGTAGGCCTAATAGAATCTATTTCTCATCCTCCCGAGTTGACCCAATAAGACATTGATCTCATACATACAGACATAAGAGTCGTTCAGGGCTCAGAAACACCATAATGTCGCATCATAGCAATAATAAACGGTCACTCCACTCGGTCTATACATTACTAATATCTAGTACAAATCCATGAACCCCAACTTTCCCTGAGTTTTCATATGAAGATAGTGGATAACCTCGAATGACATAAAGACGTTGTCTTGAATGTATATCCCGGGTACAAATGCACATTAGGGGATATGATGGCAGGTAAAAGCACCTTTAATCAATTGTCCGGGACTTAGGACAAGATCCGAAATATCATGTTACACAGGGCTATGGGGCAGATATCAGAAACCAACTTTAGGTAGGCCTTCTTGTGGATGAGGAACATAGTGGTGTCATTTAGTACCTGCTCCAAGGGACCTCCTGCCATAATTTTTTGAATAAAAATTTTTCATTATTGGTCCCAAGGTGAGCCAATAATGCTGGTAGAATTTTTGGTCCAACCCGTCTTACATCATAGTGTCCTCGACCATACGTCTGGGTCCGCGTACCACCACCTCCTCTAGTTGAGACACAAGCCGACATACCGGCTCCTTCCCGTGGGTACCGGAAATGGACACGAGTGGAGGAGACGACATTGGTCAAAGAATGTCATAATAACTCCAAAAACTCGGTTGATGGGGTTGATCAGTCGTCGTAGTCATTTTGGGATGCCATCCACCGTTCGTCCAAGCGACGAGCGAAACATATGGACAAGATCAGACGACGAAGAAATGCAAGCAGCATTGGAGCGTAACTAACCGAAAGGCTACGATATTCCAAGGTTGTTGGTCTAAATTCAATCTGTAAGAACCACCTCCGGTCGATCCCCGGTCGAACCGATAAATTCTAGCAAAGTTTGACTTTCGGCCGGAAAAGTCAACTGGTGACTCCGGAAGTCATTCGGGACCTTTCCGGGGCCCAAAAGGCTTAGCCACTATCACGGTTAGCTTAGTTGGGCCATTACCTTTCGTTTGACTGTAATATTGAATCGGTCAACTTTCGGTTAAACTCGAACTTTTTATCGGCTAAATTCAATATAAATTTGGACTGCTGGAATTTTATCTAAATGAGAGTGATTCCATGATGACACATGTCATTAGTGGCTTGGAGGATGAGAATGAGGCTTTATTGACCTTTATACCCTCCCAAATGACTTTAAATGGATAGAACTTTAGGGGGCCTTTTGGTAAATTGGATTCCTAGGTCAATTAAAGCAATTGTTGGAGACGATTCAGCTACACTATTGTTGCAGCCGAAATTGGCTAGAGGGAGAGAGAGGAAAGAGCTCCATAACTTGAGCAAGAAGAAAGAGAGGAAAAGGAGGAACTTTAGGCTCAATCTTCATCTTTTCTTCACCAAAAGCTTACTAGCTTCATCATCTCATCATTCTCAAGGTTTGTATACTCTTATCTTCTCATTTCATCTACTTTCTATTTTGGGTTTTGTGGGTTTTGGTTGGAACTTGAAGAACTAGCTTCATGTGTTGTTGATTGTTGATTGTTGATTTTGGAGAAGTTTTAGTGAAGTTTAGGTTGGTTTTGTTGTGTTTATTGAAGTATTGATGGAACCCATTGAGGGTGTTGAAGTTTGGAGGTTTTAGATGTTTGTTTTGAAGCTTGTTGGAGCTGGAAATGGAGGTTTTGTTGGAGTTTTTGCAGAATTCGTATTGGGGAAGAAAGGGAGAGGTTAGGTCTGGTTCGGCACGGAACGAAACTCGGAGAGGGCCACGTACCGGTACGGCACGTGGCACGGTACGCGGCGCGGAACGGGCCGGACTCCGGCACGGCACCTCGCACGGTCCGTGTCTGACTCCGGGCGGGTGCATCGCGCGGTCCGTGTCTAGTACCGGGCCGGACTCTGACGCGGTCCGTGTCTGTGATGCGTTCCGGTTGGGATTCCGGGCCGGTCTGTGATACGGCCAGGGTCAGGTTCCGGACCATATTTCCAGAAGCTAGGGTTTGACCTAATTGGGCCTAGTGTGGGCCCAAATTCGTTCCTTTGACCCGGGAATTTCAAGTAGAATGTTCTGAAGTAGATTAGTGTGAAAATCCGTCTTTTGCTAGTTGTTAATTTTAGAGTTTATTTGTGTTCCAAGACCTTGGAACCGAGCTCGAGAGACGAAGACTACTTGGGGACCCGTGTGAAGAACAGAGAGGAAGCTAGCTTGGACTCCGGCAACTAGAAGGATTATTAGAGGAAGACCACAAGGTAGAGAAAGTACTAAATTCCTCGTGCAATTTAATACTTAGTATGCCTATTAGATTAATAAAATCGGAAAGGTCCTAGATTGCATATAGGATGTGAATAACTAGAATAGTCGTCTTTTAATTATTAATAACCGGACGTGTCTAGTATGCATGCGTAGTGTCACGGTCCTAGAGAATCCCCAACGGATCCCCTATGTCGTGACCATTTGGCCGGCTCATTACCACCCGAGCCAGCCAAGTTCTTCGCATCCATGCCCCAATTCAAGACCTTCCTCCATCCTAACCAAGGACCGGAGTCATCAAAAGCATCAAAGGGCCAAGTCCACAAGCCATCAAGGACCAAGCCCGCGCACCAGCTCAAGCAAGGCCCAAAACCCTTGTCCCTTGCCAACTTTGGCAACCTTCCAAAACAGGAAGGACCAACCAAGCGCACACGCACCAGCCTGCGCGCGTTTCCTCTCGGTCCTCAGTACCTGCGCGCGCACCAAAACCCCTCTCGGGTCCGGCCCAGGGCCAAGGCGCCCAAGGCCTTGCCAAGCCAAAGCTAAACCAGGCCCGGCCCTAAACAGGAGCGCGCCCAGCCAGCCAGCGCCCATGCGCGCACCTCCCTCGGTCCTCCGCCAGCATGCGCTTCCTCAAGGCCGTCCAGGTCCGGCCCATAGCTAAAGACCCCAAGGCCCGGTACCAACCAGCAGCCATGCCAGGCCCGCGCGCATCCTTCTGCGCCCAAGCCACCCTGCGTGCGTTTCCAGTCGGCCAGCTTGCCAGACGCGTCCAAGATCTCCTACTCAAAATAGGAAAGCTCTTCAAGACCAGCTCATCATCACAAGGGTCCCTAATCTGATTAGGAAACCCTTTCCAAGTACGGCCATCTCCTCTTCCTTTCCAAATTGGAGTCGACATCAGCGAACAACCAAGGAAATAGGATTAGGAATCGTAAACCTTTTTTGTTTGGCCGAAACCTATCCCCTTTAGGCTAGGATTTCGTCCCTCCTCACCCTATATATAGATGACCCTCTCTATTGTATAGGACACCAATTCATTCATCACGAGTTCTCCATAATCATTGGACAACTCCACTCATCAAGTCAAGAGGTTCATGGACACACCATGTATCCTTTGCAAACTCCTTTATTAAATCATAATAAACTAGTTTACACAATCGTTCGCATTCAACACTCATCACTCTTCTTCTCAAGGGCTTTTCCTAGGTCGTTCGAGTCTCATTCTCGTACCTAGGAGCCGTACTATCCGAAGGACATAATCTGTTCCTCTCGGGTAGTAACAGTAGGATGTGACTAACTAGTTTAACTCGCTTTCAATACTTGGGAAATTTCTTTACTGGTAGGAAGGCCGAGATGAGCCATAGGATTGGTTGTGGTTGCCTCACATGCATTGCTTGCTTAGTCTTCAGGATAAATTAAGAGTTTAATGAAACTAGCTAAATCGTATGTTTGAATGATTGAATGAATGCTTGAATGATTTGATGATTGAATGAATGCTTGAATGATTGAATGATTGAATGAATGCTTGAATGATTGAATGATTGAATGGATGATTGAGTGTGATTGATTGGGCCAAATGGTACGATCGGGTGATCGATGAACTGATGGATCGTGATTGGTAAGTATAACAGTAAGTGTAAAGGTATATGGATATCTTTGGTGTGGTGGATGGAATTGTGATTTGCTAAGCTTTGGTTGTATGATGTGTTTGTATTGGTTGGTTGATCCTGTGGGATATTGGTTGTGGACCCTGCGGGGCATTGGTTGGTTGATCCTGCGGGATATTGGTTGTGGACCCTACGGGGCATTGGTTGGTTGATCCTGCGGGATATTGATTGGTGGACCCTGAGGGGCATTGGTTGGTTGATCCTGCGGGATATTGGTTGTGGACCCTGCGCGGCATTGGTTGGTTGATCCTGCGGGATATTGATTAGTGGACCTTGAGGGGCATTGGTTGGTTGATCCTGCGGGATATTAATTGGTGGACCCTGCGAGGCATTGGTTAGTTGATCCTACGGGACATTGATTGGTGGACCCTGCGGGGCATTGGTTGTCGGACCCTACGAGGCATTGGATGGTTTACCCTGCAGGGAATAGTTCTTGTTGATTCACCTGAGTGTATGCGTCCTGCGGGAGCATTACCTTGGTTCCCGATGACATATGGTCCTTTGAAGGCATTTCCGAGAATCTCGACGATATGTGTTCCTCAGGAATATTACCGGTAGCCCGATGTATGTGCATCCTCTGGACCGAGGGAAAATCTGACGTGACGCGAGTACTCTTGTGGATCGGAGTATGGGATCCAATATGACACAAGAAGTTATTCGTGGATCGGAGTATTGAGGATTCGAGCTGTTGGTGTGATATTTACTTGCTCCCATTTTAATAGTTATCAAATATTTACAATGCTTTTCACTTATTCTCTTAAGAATTACCATTATCTCTAAGAATGTGATATTGTTCTTATCATTATCCCTTTTATAACATTTTACTGATTATAGTTTTAATTGCAAAAGTTGTCGTCGTGCTAAAGTAGTTTTATTACTAAATTGGAGGTTAAACTGTTTATGATTTTCCCTACTGAGCGTAAGCTCACCCCCCTATTGCCTTATTTACTGTTTGTACAAGCTCGGATGGTGAGTAGTGGACTTGAGGCTCGGGAGCTTCTGGAGAGTCCGGGTTTTATTAGAGACACCTTGGTCATTGTTTTGAACCATTTACTTTTGTACTCTATTTAGAGCTTTAGCTTCTAGCCATGATTTGGAACACTTTATCTTACTTTATTTATGTCTTACATTTTGAACCATATTTTATGGAGTTTTCTGATTGAAATTAAACTTAGGGATTTATTATCATTGAAAGTACTATTTACGTTGTTATTTCGCTGTCAACTCAAGTCACGTCTCGAGTCCGGTCAAAACCGGATTTGGGGCGTGACACAATCACATCTACCAATCTGGTAGATCCGATGACCAGATCACGACGGATGCGGAGCATGACTACGTGGAGAGATACGACCACGTCTTTATTTAGAAGCACTAGTGGCAGCTCGTGCAAGAGAAGTCATGTTGGAAACATCGTTTTAAGAACGAGTTCTCTACGACAAATAGTGACTTCATCGGGACTGGGGAACGACGCACTCCAAGAACTCCCTGACTGAGAAACCCAATGTCTCAGATGGACTGCTAGTTGTTGTTGCTTATGATGGTGATGGTTGACGGTCAGGGCCAGTTCACGGTCGTCAGCCTATTGGTCGGAAACCGCGAAAGCTATGCGGGGGAAGGGCAAGGAGACGATCGGTTAGCAAGACCACACCTGTCACGTCCCAAATCCGGTTTTGACCGGACTCGAGACGTGAGCTAGGAATAATAAATAAACAGTGCATAAAATAAATTTAAATGCAATTAAACTCCAAGTTTTTTTTAATATAAAAGAACATGAGTCCAATGCTCAATCCAAAACGATAAGGAAAACATAGTTTATAACGAAGTGGAAAGTACGTCTCTCTACTACAAACCACCCGGATCCTCAAGGAGCTCCCAAGACCACCTCTAGGTCTACTCAACAAGGAAAACTGTACAAACAGTAAACAAGAAGGGGGTGAGCTTACGCTCAGTAGGAAAAAGTAGTAAAGTAAAAAGAACCCCCGCTTTTAAAACAAAAGTTCTGGTTAGTACGATTATTCAAAAGACATCATAATCAGAGATCAACAAGAATTGTAATACTTAATAAAACAGTAACTCAAAGGAGATTAACGGGGAAACGGTTTATTCACTAATAGAACCAACTAAGGAAACACACGGTTACTGAAATATAGATAATTTAAACCATTAGACTACGATTCACACACAAACCAACACATCGTACCGGAATGCCCCACGGTCACGATGGGACACATATCCTCGGGGCTCCCGAAAATGTTCCCACAAGGAACACATATCATCGGGGCTCCCGGAAATGTCTCCAAAGGAACACATATCATCGGGGTGAAACAAGACATCCTCCCGGAAATATCCTCGAAGGGACACATATCATCGGGGTGGAACAAGTCTCTCCGGAACACGTAGCATCGGAGTGAGACAACAGTATAACATGCCAGAATATCCCTCGGCCAAACAAATAATACAAATACCGGAATGCTCATCGGTCTTCCCGGAACATACATCGGGGTAAACACTATACCGGAATGCTCATCGGTCTTCCCGGAATTCACATCGGGGTACAAATACGACACCTCGTGCCAAAACACAACCCGTCGGCCTAGGTACTACCCTACACCGGCATTCCCATCGGTGTAGGTACCATACCGGAATAACTCCTCTTGGAACACACATCAAGAGAATAATACGCATCAAAATGACATAATTCAAACACGGTTTACCAAGCCCAACAATCTTATCACAACACGTCACATAGAACTCATATTATCAACCAAGCTTACCGGCATGGCTTACCAAACATATTCCATCGGTCTATCACTCACCCAATCATACCACAAGGCACAATCACATAGTCACATTCAAGCATTCACTCAATCAATCATAACACAGATCAATCATTCACATTACAATCATCACAATTCATCTAGTTTAGTATGACTCTTGTATTATCCAAAGAATGAAACATGCATCGGCATTCGAGACAATTGAACACAATCACAATCAATCCTAAGGCTCGTCATGGCCATTCTACCAGCATGGCAATTCCCAAGATATTGAAAGTAGTTAACTAGTGAATCACATCCTACATGCATACTAGACTCTTCCGGTTGTTAGTATAATTGAAAGCGGCTATTCTAGTGAATCACATCCTATATGCAAACTAGGACCTTTCCGGTTATTATTATCCTATAGGCATACTATTAGCATTATTTGAAGTAAAAGTGGAGTTTACTACTCTTCCCTACCTCGAATTCTCCAACACTTAAATACTCCTAGCAGCTGACGTCCTGGCTAACTTCCTCCTCGCCCTCTCACGGTGTCCCAAAGTCCTCCTCCTCCGAGCTCGGGTCCAAGGTCTTGGATCACAATTGATACTATAATTAATAACTAAGCAAAGACGGTTTTAAATTAAATTACCTAAAACACCCTTAACAATGAAAACTTGGGCTTAAAAGTAAATTGGGCTCAAACTAGGCCCAACTCGAACAACCCACGGATCTGGAAACTGACCCGGGTCGTGCCCCTCAGAGGCCCGGAACCGGCCCCGGACCGTGCCCCTCAGAGGCCCGGCGCCAGGCCCGGACCGCGCCCCTCAAAGGGCCGGTCTGGGACCCGGACCGTGCCGCTTAGAGGGCCGGTACCGAGCCCGGTCCATGCCGCTCAGAGGGCCGGTACCAGGCACGGACCGTGCCGCCTGGAGGGCCGGCACCGAGCCCGTTCCGCGCCGCTCAGAGTGCCGGAACCAAGCCCCTTCCGTGCCGCGTTCCGTGTCAGATCTAGGCAGTCCCAACCACTTCTTCTCCAACTTCGATTTTACGAAAAACAACACCAAAACTCCATTTCCAGCACCATCAAACCTCAAAATCAGCCACCAAAACCCTCAAACTTCAATCCCCAAAATGGGTTTTCTCCAAACAACTCAAACCATTGATTTCTAACCAAAACTTCACTATTCTTCCACCAAAAACATCATCTAAAAACAATTAAAGCAAAACCCAACAAGTTCTAGCAAGACCAAGGAAAACCCAACACTTGAAATGAATTAAAATGAGATTATGAGAGTTTATTTACCTTTAGGATGATTAGATGATGAAGAAAAGAAGCTTTTGGAGAGATTTTGATGAAGAAATCCTTGAAAGTCACCATATTTCCTCACTATCTTCTTCTCCAAGCAAGGTTGTTCTTCCTCTTCTCCCTTCCTTGCACTATTCGGCTGCACCAGTGAGAAATAGGCTGATTTGGTTGCTTTAATTGCTTTAAAAGACCTAAAAGGTTGAAATTCCAAAAAGCCCCTTAGCTTTTATCCACTTAAGGACAACTTGTGAGGGGTAAAAGGGTCCTTTTAACCTCCTTTCTTCCCCTCCAAGCTAGCATGGACAAGTGTCCATGTAGGGACCACTTTTCCTTAGCTAAAAAAATCCAGTATCTCAATTTAATTAGGATTTGCCGATAAAAAGTCCCGGTTTGACCAAAAGTTGACTTTTCCAAAATTACAGTCAAATGAAAGGAAATGACCCAACTAAGCTAGCCGTGATGACGGCTAAGCTTTTTGGGCCCCGGAAAGGTCCCGAACGACTCCCGGAGTCATCGGTTGACTTTTCCGGCCGAAAGTCAAACTTCGCCAAAAATCACCAGTTCGACCAGGATCGACCGGGGGCGGTTCTTACAACGCCGCATTGGACAAGAGCTTAAAGTTCATCGAGCATGAGCATTCAGTGCAACTACTGGTGCATGAGTCTCTTATGCGGGAGTTCCGCTTACTCTAGGATAAGGATACCTCCAACATGGGCCTAAAGTATTCAGCTACCCATCGACTTTTTCTCCACAACATGGCCAAGAGGATTTCAAGGTTAGTTTAAGATGGTGTTTAGTTGTTTTTTATAATACCAAAGTGTGCTCTTTATACCGGTCGTATAAATATTAATGTACATTAATGTACATTATTTGTGTTTTAGGATGTTGGGAAGGTTTATCGTTTTTTCGCACAACGCTAACAACATTCCATCGGAGCATTACACCAACACGTACAATATTGTACCGGATTTGTACCACCAAATAACAACTAAATTAGGGAAGCGGAAGAGGAATTGATGGAGCTTTCTTAGTCGAATTATTTCCCATGTAATTTAAATTCGTGTCTAACATTTGTATTCGGCCATTTGTATTAAACGTTCAACCCGACAGCAATTCATTTAAAACAAGCAAAACGATAACCTCATCAAGGGTCCAATGTGGGTCTAATTGCAACTGTAAGCTAAAAAAGAATAGACTACGCGATTCGGTCTAATCAGGGTCTGTTTACGTTTTATTTAGGGTCTAATCCTAAAAAAAGCTTAATTAGACCGATTCGGTCTAATCCCGTGAAAGGTCTAAGATAGCAATAATAGTAACAATTACAACAAGAGATGCAAGGTTGAGTTGGCTAGTTGTTACATTTAAGTAGGTTCAGAGAGTAGACAGTAATACAAATTGCAACACTAGACTTACTGAACAAAGGCAGCATTTAGTAGAAAATTAATGCTGCCAAAGGTGTTTTCTTGTCTACATTAACCGATTTAACTTAACAAGAACATTAAGTTGCTTCACTACTGAAGAAACTGCAGCATAAATATTAAGTAGGAGTCATGGGATTAGTAGATCAGGGGCTGCAGAGATTCCTGAGTTCTTCCTCCTTGGCATACCAGTTGGGTATCAGCCTTGAAGCGTAGGGGTAAAGGTCCTTATAGGAATTCTTAATAGTCCCTTCCGCCACGCCAGTGGCAACTGATATATCTACATCCACACAATTATAATCACATACAATACATACAAGGAAATCCGATACATATGTTTCTACATTTCTAACCTTTGAGAAGTTTCTTGTCTTCTGACAGCTGAGTTATCATGTAAATCACGGCTGCAGCTATCGAAATTGGGCTTCTCCTGCATTTCAAGAAACATATAGTAGTTTATTTATGCTATGCCTTTTATGGGTCATCTAGGCTTATTTGAAGTTCCTGCCTTGAATGTCATAGAGAGCTAAAACAATATTAAGTAATGAGAAGTGAAGGAACAACCTTATATCTACCTCTTCAGATTTCTGCACAGCTTCTTGAGCCGCCTTAACAGCTTGATTGATCATGCCAAGATGTGAGCAAAACCGTCTCTACAAAAATTTACAGCAATAAGAATTGGCTAAAGTTAGACTGGACAAATCTAGATATGCAACAGGTAAGGAGTGGGAAACCAAACTGACCAGAAAGTCTCCAGCATGTATGGTTCCCATTTCCATGGACTGGCCCATCTCGACCTCCAATTGCTTTACAATATATTCTTTTGCACGACCGATTTCTTTTTTTGTAGCTCCATTAGCAACAGAGCAAATTTCTAAATAAAATCAACACGTGTATAAAACAACGACAATCACAGAAGTAAATTTGTCATGATAAGGAAATTCGAGCTTTGCCTTTTACAGTACGAGGCTTGTCTTCCTGTCGACAAGCAATGTAGAGGCAAGCGGCCAAAATCGCATCCTGATTTCGCCCTCTAAGAGGTTTTTGGTCTTCTACTTTCTTGTATATTTCGTTGGCTCGATCCTTAGAGATCATAAACATACACCCATCAATATAAGAACACTACTCTCAAATTAAATCAGAATAAAAATATTACATAAACCAGGATGCAAGAACATGACAGAGAAGAACTCCGCTTGGCAATACACAAAAACCTTCAAAAAGATTGCAAAGAAGCCCCCAAAACAAAAGGCTGGCATCAAAGACCACATATGCACCCAAAATATGGAAGAAACCACTAAACAGTAGAGAACAATATGTCTGAAAATAGTATGAAAAAAACACACACACAAGCAAATAAAGACGTGAAACTGGTAATCACACACACATCCAAGGTGTTGCACAAGCAATAAAGATGTGAAACTGGTAATCACAAATACACCATCACTAGACACTAGTAAAGCCTACAATCCTACCTATCAAAACACTAATTGACATAGGCAACATACTGAATGGAGATACCGTTCATTAACATTGTCTTGTCATATAAATTGGCAAATGAAACTCTGGTCAACATTCATGCTTATTGTGCTATGTATTTGGATATATAGCACAATAAGCAAATGAATCAGTTGAAACCAAATGAAGAACTGCACCAGGTAACAACAATTGCTAATGAGGGTACATTCTAAGACTATATAGTGAGTTTACACTTCATTGAGCACTTGAACAACACTTCATTTGTCATCATATTATAATCAAATGCCATGTAAATCACATAATACAAAAACACATTTCAAGTTGTGAACCGAACAGGCATGCAAAAATTCACAGTAGAAGCGGCTTCAATTGAAATCAATCACAATACCTTAATGGTAGCAACAAGCCCCAACCTGCGGAGAAACAGTCAAAAGCGTTACAAAGTAGCAATCAACAATTGAAATCCACAACCAAATGCCGATATTTTCCCGGTACCCAAACACAAATTAAACTCATAGAAGAAGAAACTAGTGAAGACCAGAGCCAAAACCCACTATTTCCCCAGAAAAATTAAGAAAGAAAGAAACCTGTCAGACATAGTGGCAATGGACTTGAAGGCCTGAATGAGGGAGCGGTCGGGGTTGGCGCCTCGGCTCTGCCAGCGGGCGGAGGGGAAGTCGCCGGAGGCGCCATTAATGGGCTTGGAGATGAGGGTGGTGAGGCCGCCGTCGGTGAGAAGCGGGTTGGAGGGACCGCCGACGCGGACGGGGTCGTTGTCGCCGGACTCGTTGGCAAAGGTGCGCCACTCGGAGGTCTCGTCGATGGAATGGGAGTCGAGGACGAGGCCACACTCGGAGCAGACGGTGTCGCCGGCGGAGTGGTCGAACACGACCTCCGTTGCTCTCTTGCAGTACGGGCAGTACGTGTCACCCATCTCCGTTCCTGTTCCTGCTTCTGCTTCTAATCATTTCTGGTGGCAATATATGTAAATGCTTGAATAGTTTTTTGGCTTTTGTTTTCTTCCCGTGCCTTGTCTATTTTTTCTGAAACGGTACTATTTTTTATATAATTAATTTTATCAAAATTTTAGTTCGTGATATCAACGTTTTAGGCTACGAAATCAACTCCTATCGTACAAGTTAGGGGAACAACAACACATATAAGACCAATAAAACAAGAACAAGGATCTAAAAAATTTCGGTAGTTGTTTTGGCATGCTGAGGTAGATCGGGATATCTCTCCCCACGGAATATGGCCTGGCCGTATGGCCCCACAGTTGGATCGGGAAGGAAATCCCCTTGCCTTCCGGTCCATGCAAATGCTAATTATGGTTCCCGACGAGGCTGTTTTGTAGGCTTCGTCAGCAGTGGCGGATCCAGCTTTTCTAGTGAGGGGGCACCATTTTTTTATAACGATAAATAACGTAAAAATATTTAAATAATAATATTACATAAAGAAACAATAAATGATTACTTATTTCAATACGCGTTGTCGATATTTTATATTTAAAAATACCGTAAAACACTTTTATTGTCAATATAATAATGAAAAATCTCGGTGTAAACGATTATATATATACCATCATTCATCTATTGATCCCATATTCGATTTTAATACTCAAATGAACTAATCATAGATTAACTAATCATATATCCATCACGTCATTGTTTCGATGTTGATAATCTTTTTTTTGACCCATATTACCCCATTCTAAATTTAAATAAGTTTGAAGAAAGAAATTTTTTATTATATTTTTATATATGTTTTCCAAAAAAATTATAAAATTTAAAGATGTGTTTTAAAATAACTTTGTATCATTATTTATTTGTTTCCTCTTTCTTGTTATTCCTCTTTTTATTTTGATTATATAAATAGGAAAAAGTTTCTGATATAAAAATATATTGAAATATTTTAGCTTTCGAAGCAAAAAAAAACATTTGAAATTAATACATATACTTTTGTTATTTTCAACCACTCTTCTTCTACAATATGTTTATTTATTATAAAAGAGCTTGAGATTTTAATGGTGAAAACAAAACTAAATAATAAACAAAATTGAAGTGTTTTAATTGTTAATTTGCAAATTATAGTACAGAAACACTTTAAATCCTATATTTGAGGGGGGCACACATGAGAACTAGAAATAAAGGACAAGTAATAAAACATATTTCCAAAAATTTTAAAGGGTAACAAAAGAGATTTTCAAAATTTTGAGCCCCCCCCCCCCCCCCCCCCCCCCGAATCCTCTATAGGTCTGCCACTGTTCGTGATGACCATCATTTGCATTTAGGTCAACGTCCAAGATTTGATGACCCTCTTCTTTAGTAGTTCTTTTAGTGTTACGGTCATATTGGCCCTCTCCCTTGATAGTTCCTTTGTATTCTTGAATCTTTGAGGGTCCCGGTAGGAGGGCTTAAGTGATGGTCCCACCCGGCCATGTTTTGATTTGGGGATTCCGTTCGGATCCCCTGCTGAGTATTCTCACAGTTGAGGCGGGGCAGTTGTGTCGATATAGGTATAAGCGACTTTTAGGTGGGTGACGCTGGTGGTGACTTGTTGAGAGCTCGGGGTGGCGGGATGGGCGTATATTGTTGTAGTAGGGGCCGAGTTCTGGCTATGGAACCCATGCTGGTGTAAAATCATCTGGACCTACTTCCAAAGTTTCCAAGCAACTCAGTTGATCCAGGTTAGACGTGATTGTAGGTCGAGAAAGTATTGGGAATGGGTTAGACACTAGCGATCTATTTCCTATGTGCTTCATGTTCCAATGGTGAGGCACACCAACAGACCGGAACATTAGGCAAGACTGTAAGTTGAGATTCCGACGACCTCTAGTTTGGAGAGTCTGAACCTCGTACAAGAGACGATAAGTAGGGGGACGAAGTCTCTTTCCCAAGAGCTCCTCGAAATCATTGGGGTCGGGTTCAGATTGAGATGAGGATCATCCCATTCTGTCTATATGAGGGTCTAACAATAGGGTGCCGGTGGGTTTGTCTCCCAATCCGTTCAGAGGTATCCCTTGGTCCGTAGACCCGTCGGAATTCTGAGGGGATCTGTGAAACGTGTTTCATATCATTCCACACCTAGTATGGTTTCCATGCAGGACCATTTGGAGTGTCCTAGGCTCCCACATCGGTAGCATAAGTCCGAAAACTTCTTGTATTGTAGTCGGACAGTGATAGGCTCCTTGAACCCTTCAAGCGGGAGGCGTAGGTGGCGACGAAACGGCCTTGTAACGTCGAGCTCCACCTAAAGCAAGAGACCGTCGTCTCATCCCCGTCGTCGGTCCTTGTTCATTGTTAAGACTTTCGTTCACATATTTGAGATAATAAGGTCTCGTATCTAGGAGGTACGAATTCCATCGGGATGTCAAAAGCTTGGATTTAAATGTGAAGAGTTCGGAAGAGGAGGGTTTATGACTAGGTCCGTGGTGATAGTGGTGTACGAAGCAGGATCGCACTGTGAAAGGTCCACGATTCTCTAACCTGGATGTTCTCTACGATTATTGGAAAGGAAAGAAGAACGAGATGATTCGGTCTGTAAGGGGTTGGATAACTAAGCCTCAAACTACCTACGTCGTCGCCAACAAGCCACATAGAGATCTAGGGCTGAGTTTCTTGTCGGAGAGAAGGCGTTCGACCAAGGCAAACCGAAACATAGCGTCGTCAAAGGTCGGGACCTCAATTATTTTGTCATCCTTGTACACAAAAACGGTCAGAGGTTCGTCAATAGAGACCACAATCATTCTGGTTTAGAGGGCCTCAAGGGTCGTTGGAGGAGAATTGATAGTCGTGGAGGTTGAGGGTGAGGTCACTACTGTTGATAACTAGTTGGTAGACGGTTGAATCCGTTCCCCAGGTAAGCATATCCATCGGTAGGGATCTTGGTTGATGGATCTATCCGTCGGCCAAGTCTCGTCGGTGAAGATTTTGAGAAAACGGATGGTTGCATCAGTCGGAAGGGTGTTAACTTTAGCCACAAATCCAATCTGTTGGTAAAGTGTTGAACCTTATCCATGGAACCAATTCGTGGTAAAGTATGTAACCTTAACCATAGATCCAATCTGTTGGTAAAGTGAAAAACCTTAGCCACGGATAGTATCCGTTGGTAAGGTGAAAAACCTTAGACACAGATAGTATCTGTGACTAAAGTCCTGAACCTTAGCCGTAGATAGTATCCATGGCTAAAGTAGTACAATTTACCAACGTATCTTATCCATTGGTAAAGTGTAAATCTTCTCCAACGGATAACATCTGTCGGTAAAGTTGTACACTTTACTCACGGATATAACGCATGGTACCGTTGGTAACATACGACCAAAAAAAAAAAAATTTGATATATGTTGTACCCAATCGTGAATTATACCATATATTGGGCCAGTACCTGTGCAAACCTGTTTAATAGAATCCAAATTCTGCAGACATAAAAAACTATTCAACACGGAATTATTTGTTCTACATCAGTCCAAAGTCAAATAAAGTGTTTAAACAAACAGTATCAAGCAGTTTAATCTAGCACATTAAAATAAATAATGTTTGGGTAAAACTGTTACTATTGGGGGTTTAAAGTCGATGGTACTAAAGCCAGTGGTGTTGGTGCTAAAGACGATGGTGTTGAAGACGGGGTGGTTGTGGAAGGAACGGAAAATTACTGGGACGTAGACATTGAAAACATCCTCATCATCGTTGGGATGATTGTTGCCTTTCATTTCGGTCCCTATTTTATTGTTTCAATTCCTTTTTAGTTCTTATATATTATACAAATATATAAATATATATATATATATATATATATATATATATATATAGTCAATGGAGGACACAAACAATAGTGTCGTGGACAATAATATGGATATGGCAGTAGATGATTATCAACCAATAAAGAGGGAGTTAGATTTTGTAAAACCCACTTTGGTTACAACGGGTATTTTTTTTCGCAATTGGAAACGTTAGGGTGGGAAATTGCAACTAGTAAATTTCTAGAAGAAGTAAAATATAAATTTTATCGTCTTGCAACGTCGTGGGTGGAAATCGAGTGGGAAAACTGGATCGACTTCAAAAGAAAAAGAAAAAGAAAGGAAAAGAAAAGAAAAAGAGAAAAAAAAGGAAGAGAATTGAACCGGGCTAGACCTGACCCGACCAGACCCGCGGACCCGGTCAGGCCAACCCGGCCCTGTTATTCGCGGTTGGGTCGTGCGGCCCGTTTCCCTTCAAAGGCCCAAGGAGTCCAGGCCCGCCATTTGAGGCTCAGGTATAAAAGGCAAGAGTTATGGTTCAAACCCTAATTGCCTGCCTCTCTCATTCTCTCTCTACAGACGCCCTCTCTCGTCTTCCTCTCCCGATCCCACCGTCTCTCTCTCCACTCGCCTTATTCTTCCCCGATTCAGTCTCGCATCACCGCCACCACCTTCCGGCCTCATCGTCCACCCCTTTCTCCTCACCGAGACACCGTCGTCGCCCCAAACCGCCACCTCCGTCCAGCCGAGCCAGCGCTGGCGTCTTCGTCCCCAACCTCTCCCTCTTCTCTCCCGTTTTTTGGGACCTCGCCGAGCTCTCTCCCTCACGCTCGTCTCCGACCCTCACCGTCGAGCTCCGCCGCCCCCGCGCCGGTAACCGTCGCGCCGCAACCACCTCCCGTCGTCCCTTTCCCTTTTCGGTGAGACCCCGGCCGGCGACGCCTTCGCCGTGGTCGTTTGGAACTTAACCGAGCTTTCCTTCTTGTTCTTCTTTTCTGTTCTTTCCCGAGCGATCTCGGTTCTGGGTTTTGTTGAAACCGAGTCCTTTTGGGATCTGGATCGAGTGGAAGCAAAATCTGTTGAAGTTGAAAAGAAAATTAATTTTGAAACGAAAAACAGTTTTAAAAGAAAGGAAAAGACTTAAATAAAAGGAAATTTAAATCAAATTAGATTAAAGACGGTTTTGGACTTGAAAGGAACCTGGAACACTGGATCGTTTTAAATTGGACTGTGAATCGGACCTAGAACGGGACAAAGCGGAACGCTGAATCGGGTGTCTCGGGAATCGTGTCTTGAAACCCGTGTCTCGGGAATCGTGCCACGAAACCCGTGCCTCAAAACTCGTGCATCAGGGACCGTGCTTCAGGAAACGTGCACCGTGTTCTGTGCCGGGGCTCGAGTACTCGAACCCGACTTGTCGCTTAATCCCGCTTTGACCCGTTCGAGTTTAAAAGGCAACGTATTGAAATAACTTTGGATCGTACCTGATCGATTATAAGTTTGATCTGTTAAAAACCCAGACCTGGACTTCGTTCGAGAGCATGGACTTCGCCCAAGAAGACGGAGTTGGTCCGGCCGTCAGCAACCAGGAGTATTATTAGAGGAAGACCACAAGGTAGGGGAAATACTAAACTCCTCGTGCACTTAAATACTAGTATGCCTATTAGGTTAATAAAATCGGAAAGGTCCTAGAATTGCATATAGGATGCGAATAGCTAGAATAATCGTCTTTCAATTACTAATAATCGGACGTGTCTAGTATGCATGCGTAGGATGTGAATAACTAGTGTAACTCGCTTTCAATACTTGGGAATTGCTTTACTGGTAGAGAGGCCGTGATGAGCCCTCGGATTAGTTGTGTTCGCCTCACATGCTTGCTTGCTTAGTTTTAAGTTAATTTAAGAGTCTAATGAAACTAGCTAAACCGCATGCTTGAATGATTGATTGATTGAACGTTTGAATGATTGGATGATTGAATGAATGTCTGAATGATTGAATGTTTGAACGGATGATCGAGTATGACTGATTGTACCAAACGGTACGATCAGGTGATCGATGGACCGGTGGATCGTGTTTGGTAAGTATAACGGTAAGAGTAAAGGTACATGGATATCTTTGGTGTGTTGATGGAATTGTAATTTGATAAGATTTGGTTGGACGATGTGTTGGCATGTTAGTCTCTTGAGTGCGTTTTATATTGGTTGTGGACCCTGCGGGGCATTGATTGGTTGATCCTGCGGGATATTGGTTATGGTACCCACACCGTTGAGGATTTCGGTGTGGGGATGGTTTACAGGGATGATTATTGGTGATATGGTATGGTACCCACATCGTTGAGGATTCCGGTGTGGGGAATGGTTTACCCTGCGGGGCATTACTTGTTGGACCTACACCATGGAGGATTCCGGTGCGGAGTATTGTTGGACCCTGCAGGGCATTGGTTGTTGGATATACACCGTGGAGGATTCCGGTTCGGAGTATTGTTGGACCCTGCAGGGTATTGGCTGTTGGATCTCCACCGTGGAGGATTCCGGTGTGGGTATTATTGGTCCCTGCGAGGCATTTGGATGGTTTACCCTGCGGGGTTTGGTTACTTGTTGATTCACCCAAGTGTATGCGTCCTGCGGGAGCATTACCTTGGTTCCCTATGACATATGGTCCCTTGGGGGAATTTCCGAGAATCCCGACGATAAGCGTCCCTCAGGGATTGTTACTGGTAGCCCGATGTATGTGCCTCCTCTGGATCGAGGGAAAATCTGACATGACACGAGTACTCTTGTGGATCGGAGTATGGGATCCGATATGACACAAGAACCTACTCGTGGATCGGAGTATTGAGGATTTGAGCTATTAGTGTGACATTCACTTGATTCCATTTTAGTAGTTATCAAACCTTTACAACGCTTTCCATTTATTCTCCTGAAAGTTACCGTTATTCTTATGAATGTGATATTGTTCCTATCTTGCCTATTTTATCGCATCATTTTGGGTTAAAGGTATTAATTACAATATGTGTCGCAGTGCTAAACAAGTTTTATTACTAAATTGGAGGTTAAATTGTTTATGATTTTCCCTACTGAGCGTAAGCTCACCCCTATTTGTTTTATTGATTGTTTATACAGGCGTGCTTGTTGAGTAGTGGACTCGAGTGTCGGGAGCTTTTGGATAGTTTGGGATATTAGAGACGTCTTTCGGTCACTTGTAATGAACTGCCTATTGTTCGTACTCTATTTAGAGCTTTAACTCCTATTTATGATTTGGAACATATTATTCGAATATTTCAACGAAACCTCTTGATTATTTAATCGTTTTTTTATTATTCCTTTGTTATTATTTAATTATCAACTCAAGTCGCGTCTCGAGTCCGGCCAAAACCGGATTTGGGGTGTGACAGATTTGCACCGAGAGATGCTGGTTGTGTATGCTAAATTGCCAGTGAAAATCGGTACACGAGGGGAAGCAGCAGCGCGCATGAGGATATTAGGTTTTATTAACTTAGAGGGGGAAAGGTTTTTTGCCGAAAGAGCTGAAAGGGAAAGACTTACTGTTGAAAGACGCGTTGCTGAAAGAGCTAGGTACGCTGCAAGACTTGCTGCTCAAACAAGAAGGCATAATCAGTCTGATGGAGCGACCTTCATGCGCGGTCCTAAGCATCACGCCAAAGCTTATACCCGTTGGTTGAGGGATAACTCTGAATGCGAGTTTGAAGACTAAATGTCATTTTGTTTTAGTTTTAGATGATCAAGACTTATTTATTAGTTAGTATTGTCTGCTTTGAATGATGACTATGTTTGTCTGTTTAAGTAATTTACTCTCGATGACTTGGTTATATATTCATGGTTACTGGTTTTACTGAGATATTTGTATAGTACTTTTTGAATGCTTGCTATCTTTTTTACTTTGAGATAAGCTATGTGTTTGTTGTTTGGGTTGTGTAAATTTACACATGTTTGTGACAGGAAATGGAACCAAACTTGGATCCTCGCGCCGAATGTAGGTGGAACCGAAGAGAGCCGAAGCTTAATGAGTTTGCCGTTAGAGCTGAAGTTGCAAATGACCCTGTGTGGTACCTGCATTTTAAAGCATTGATGCTTGAAGACATGGTAGGATGCAATGAGATTAACCACCCGATGTTCACCAAACCTAATGTTCGCATTAATCTTCCACATGTGAGAAATGAGCCTCCTGTTTGGTACCAATAACTTCAGGATGCACCTCTACCTATCACTGTAAATGAGCTTGTAAGGTTCCAGCAGTTTTTCCAGATGTATGAGGGAGACAAAGCCACATACGAGATAATTCTTATTAGCGTGTGTGCTAGTACTTCTGATTAGGTTGTTGTTCGTTATGTTAGTGCACTTTGGATTGATACTTAACACGTTTCTAATGTTATAAATTGTGTTTCACTATTCATTTTTTTCATTATTCAATTTGTGTATGATTTTCTGGAATAGTTATACAGGTTATATGTTTTGGATAACCTGAATTCATGTATTTGTTGTACAAGTTTTGAGCAGTTCATTCATTGTTTTTCTTTTGCAGTAAATTTAATACTTCACCAATAGATGGCCACATATCTTAGTAAAGAATTACAACTTTACCAACAGACGCAGTATACGTTGGTAAAGATAGACACTTGACCAACAGATATGCACCCATTGATAAAGAAACACAACTTACATGACAGATACAATTACTTGAGACTCGGTTAAACTATCTGTTGGGCAAGTATTTACTTCACCAACTGATGCAATATCCATTGGTAAAGTATTGAGACAATACCGACGGATACGACACACTTGAGACTCGAAAATTTTATCTGTTGGCCAAGTAGTAACTTCACCAACGGATACTGCATCCGTTGCTAAAGTGCACATACTTTACCAACAGATATTTTTACATCTGTTTTCCCAATCCATTTCTGCAGTAGTGGGTGGAGGCTAGCGATAAAAAGTAAGGCCTAACTCCTAAAAACGATTCAGATGACCAGGAAGAGAAAGAGGTAGTGGAGGGAAGAGAGGTTAGGATGAGGTTGTAGAGGGAACAGTCGTTGGCCAACGAAAAAAAGGAACATGGTGATGTAAGTTTTATCGTTATTTTCTTGAGAGAAAAAAGAAAGAAATAAGAAGACAAGTATAGAGCACGCATGAGAGAAGGTGGGATTTTTAATCTTTTTGTTTACCTCTCCTATTCTTTCATTTTTTTTTTGAAACGAGTATATGAGGTATTGTATTAGTGTAAACTATAAACCTTACAGGGTAGGGAATAACTATCCAGGATTCCAGATATTTGTCTCAGTCGACCGTAGTCCACCGGACGCTCATGGATCCATAGAAATAGTCTGTTTCTGCTCACAGATCTAAACTCAAGAGTTCCCCTTACCGACATTTCAAAAATGATAAACCTCAAAGATCTAAAACAAAACAACCAAAGACCTAATCGACCTAGGAATAAAAGACGATGCACACCTAAAATAACTGGGAGTAGTTCTTTGAATGTGGCTTTCCCGAGACTCCCCAGCACTAGTAGTCCCAGGTCTGTGGGTGTAGGTCCCGGGGAGACCTTCCCACCCCCGCCGGGTCCTATCATTTTCCCTGCGGAGGGTCAAATCCCTCCATCTGCAGTTCATGGGCGCGCTTCGGTGTAGCCTTCTTGTCCCTGTCTTCATGAGTACTTGTTGCTTCATGTACCCTCTCCTCTTGTGGCTGCATTAGGTGAGGCCATACCACCGCTTCAGTGGAATCCCCTGGCTCCTCGATCCTTAGGGTGTGTGCAGTACAGACCCCCCCAGTATGGTTTGCCGAAGATGTGGCCTTTTCCACATCGGTGTCCCGCTTTGTTTCACCCCTTTTTTTTCGAGGTCGGGGTCCGATTGTTGGGTTATACTTTAACAAGCCTTTGAGGTACACTAGCAGATGATCCTGATTGTAGCGAGGGGCCGAAACCCTAGCATTGGGCGGACAACGTATTTTCTCCTTCATTGGTCGCGATGTCGCCCCTCCCACCTCGGTGTGGGGTACCCAAGGATTCGGCCATGCCGGGGATTGGGGAAGCTCGTTCTGACTCTCCTGCTTGAGCCCGGCTTGGGTGGTGGCCTTTGGTGTGGTGCATGGAATTGTCCCGGGCGGGGCAGTACCCTTGGATGAGGGGTCACTGGTGCCTGCCACATGATCTTGGAAACTGTGGGTTAAGAAGCCCTAGAGGCGCCCCAAATTTCGTCGGGGTCACTCGTGGGGGTGGCGAGGGTCGTGCGTACCAGGGGCCGTGATCCCAGCCTCCGGTCTGGCGTCCGATCAAGCCCGGTCGATGAATCTTTCCAGATCTGTCGACGATGACCGGTAGAGTTTGATATGGAGAACGATCTGGTATTCGATATTGCCCGTACGTGGGCCATGCTGGTGCCAGATGGGGATACCCGGATTGATCACGCTGGCCAGGAGGTACTGGTCGATGATGCAGGATGTGGTGTCGGGGGAAGGATGGCTGAAGGTGCCATCCTATGGTTTGGCGTGCGGTGGGTCGTCGATGAAAGGGGATAGTTGGCCGCATAAAGGGGTAGGGGATCCATGGTTGGTCGAAATACATGATGAGCAGGTGATGGGGAGCCGAGGAGCGGTAATCGAAAGACAGACGATGGTTATGGTGTCGCTGTCGACGACGAGATCAATCCTTTTAGGATTCAAAGCAAAACCCTATTAGGGTTCTCCGAGAACAGTAAGAGTTATTTTTTTCCCATTCTTTGGTGATATAAATTATAAAATGTATGGTTCTGAGTATTCACGTTCTAAATTTTTAATCTTAATTAATTTTTTATATTCAAATGATAGTGGTGTTGAATCTACAAAAAAGATGTTTGCGGGCTCTTAGATTCTCATTTTTTTCATTAATAGTTATATTTTTAGCGTGGAAAGTAACTTGAAAGAAAAAAAGTACCATTAAGGTAGTGTGAAGAAAAAAAACAAGTTAGAGTATTGATTTAAAAATAAAAAAAATTAAGGTGGTGAGTTGAATTTTTTTCTAAACGTTTAGACATAAAATTGACGACATGTCACTCATAATGAATTAATCATACTGAATTACTGTTATCGGCTCATGGAGTGGTGCTAGTTTCGGGACGATGGTCGGACATGGTATGTTGCAACCCAATCAATAAATTGTTAGTATCATCAAACATGAAAGAATGATGACTAAACGTATCTTGACCGTAAATACTTTTACACGTAAAATTGATATATGATTGATAAATAAGTTAAAAGTCTAATCAATGCCTCGATTGTTATATATGAACTCGGAAGTTAATTTTTTGATAAATTCAAGATTTATATTATGCATTTATATCATTAACATCCATATAGATACGTAGAAAAACTCCTATCACAAATAATTGTACATCGGATTGGGATGGTCACTACTTACGAGAGCGTAATTCGATATAGAATGAAGGAAGGTTGTAAAAAATGCTAGGCGTTAATTGGACCGAAAGGGGTCCTAGGAACTAGGCGGAGATTAATCAGGGATTAATCGTATTTTTATTTTATTTTTTATTATATATTATACTATATAAAAAATATTAATAATATCGAATATTAAATATATTAAAAAGCATAAATATTCTATTAAACTAAAGGTATCATACAATTCTTAAAAGAATATCAATATGTATGATTCTATCAACTTAATTTATACAGATTTGTGCATTTTTTATGTTTTGAAAATACTAAACAAAAAGTATTAATAGTGTGAATCAAACTCGGGATGTAACACTTGAACAAAGTGTGTTATACCAAATCAACTAGTATAACTGTATGGTTTCATTTAATTTGTAAAAGGTTAGAAACTGCTTTTTTAACTATAAATCCGACCCGATCAATTAATCGGTCAGAAAGTGATTAATCGGCCGAAACGGAGATTAATCGATTATATTCTGTCCAAACAACCTAAAACGCTCTAAGAAAATAAATTGGGCCGGCATAGCCCATAAGACGTTTCTAAACGGGAATTTTTACTGCATTAGAATGAAGCGATAATGAGTTAGGATAGGTATGGTCACGCGTTTGGAGTGAGTTTTTGACTCAAAAGAGTTATGGAATTTGGTTAGTTGTTCGGTTGGATAGTACAAGTTGTGTGTCGTACACCTGTTTCATTGCATGTTTGACTGGAAAGTAAAATGCTTCAAAGTAATTCTAAAGTCATATGTTCTGCGGTGTTGAATTTTGTTCACATCGAAAGAAAAGTTGATTTATGAAAAAGAAAAAAAAGAAGAGAAGTTGATTAATTTTGGTTGTTAAATTTTATTCACACGCCACTAAACAATGGTGTGATTTTTTTTTTACAATATACTCATGGTAATGTCACATACTTTTTATCAAGCTCAAATTATTTTTAAATTCAAAACTAACGAAAATAAGTGATTTGTCAACATTTTATATTGTTCTTTAGGGTTTCTTTTCAGTCTCCGCTTCTTCGTTTTGTATGTTGTCATCGCCTTCGACGACCTCATCCCAACTCTCCCTCAGCACCTCCTGGCTCTACCAACGCTCCCCACCATTCCGAGGACCCATGTGATAACTCCTGTTCTTGAGAAAACTATCCTCTTGACGAGTTCCAAGGTAACTATAGATGTTCAGAAGTTGTCCCCTGCCATCGCATCGTCTCAAATTATGCCTCTGACATCCACCTTATATGTTATAAATCTGTAGCGATTAGAAGGAGAAAATGACCACCAAACCTCCCCCCTCGCCCGGTCTACTACCCAGCCCGATCCAACCGAGCTCCGCCCTCCTCCTGATCGTGACTCCACTGAAGAACGACCATGGAAAACCCTGGTCTACTAGTTGCCGCCGCCCCTTCCACAAGACTAGAAAATTGGGTCTCGACCCCCTCCGGACAATCTTAGCCTACAGTGGGCGCCTCTGTGCCTACCATTTTCCCTGGTTAGGGCAATCTTCTTTGCTTGCCACGATGTACTTAGTTGACTCACCTCATCCACCGTAGGAGGATCTGAACCACTCCGACTTTGGAGACCCTATCCTTGCCATGCCTTAGGTAGGGAACCTTCGTGGAAGGAGGAGGACACCACCAGCATGTTGTTGGCCAAAGGATGACACAGTGGTCTCCTTCAGAAGGATTTAAATGTCGTTGGCGAGCCCCTTTCCACCCGCCGTCCCCACCACACTATCTTACTACAGCCTAGGAAATGGAGCATCCGAGGTGGGAGCAGCCCCAACAGCCTCCGTCAGGAACGCAGGATGCCGCCATGGAAACCCCACGCCCGAGTTCCCCTACCATATTGGGGCCTGCATGTTAGACCCTCCCGAATTCACCACCGGTTCAGGATCTTCTGCCTAAAGCACTGTCATTAGTGGGGACGGGGTGCTTTGTATCCATTCCTTCCAACCCGTCTTCCGATGAAGGGCGGACCCCAAGACCAGGAGAGACATAGGAGATACATGACCTCCTTCCTAGTCCAGGGTCTTCTCTGGATGGTGAAAGGCCCTTACATGCCTTAGAATTTCTCCACGACATTCTAACGGCCGATGACCCCAAGGTAAGGGGAGTGGATACAACTGCTCCGACTACGATTAAGGCGAGACCCGCCAAGCGATCTCGCCAGAGCCCATGAGTATCCCTACCAACACCGGGGTATGTGTGGGGAAGCACACCTCGCCCTACCATGGTCGAGTCACAACCAACCCCATGTATTCCCTACTTCTTGGGTTACTCCCTTGATTCCCTCTATCCCCTCAAGCGTCCCGGATCCTTCGCTGCGGGAGTCTTCAAGTCGAGACAGGAAGTGACAACTACCGACTTTATGTCTACCCATCCACCTGAGACACTGGTCTCACCACTATTATCCCTGGTATAAACCTTACAGTTTGTTGTAGAGTTAACGTTTGATGTCTATGAATTATAACTTAGACTCACTCTTTTTTATTATTTTATTCGTTGTAGGTTAAGCGTATCCATTTAATAAAATCTCTTTTATATGCTAAAAAATGATCTGTCATCGATTATAAAAATTCATCAACCATCCTGAAAAATATGTTAATAAGTTATTAACATACTTTTTTTTGAGGCAGAAATAGAATATTATAACTTTAAAGCATTCTGGTGACCGCTAATACGGAGAGCACCATAAAAAAAACTAACATAAACTGAAAGACAATTACTGAAATAGTAAATGTTGCTCATGGGCATAATGGCGGTCAGAGGGGTGGGACGGTGGTAGCATCCAAAGATACCGATACAGTATGCTCCTACCATAAGAAACTGATCGAGCAGATCAAATGATAATTTCACAGTGGTGGACCGGTTATTCCCCCGGTAAGTCAGCGTGCGTCGTCCTCCCTTGAGTGATAGTGTTAGGGCTCCTAAACGCTGGATTGCTGACTCCGAAGTGGTAGAGAAGTAACTCATCAACTGTTGGTGGTACCAATGCCACCTATCTTCCAGGGAAAAGGTACAGTCAATCAAACCCTCCCTGGATCCTTCAGTACTCATTCCTGGAGGTGAGGGTGGTTGAAGCCCCCCGCCGCTACATTTGACGCCTCATCTGACGCGGATGACCCCTCATCCTTTATAGGGTCCTCCTCCCTCTCCGCCCTTTTTTTTCCAGACAACGACGGGGACAGCTCACGTGGTAACCAACCCACCTGTACCTCCTCATCCCTACCATCCTGATATGCCCTTCGTCCCTTGTCCTGCTGCCTTGGCGGTGTCCGTGGTGCCCCTTGTGTAGAGCTCACATTCCCTTTACCACCCTTATAAGTCCAATTCGTCCCTGGGGTGGCCTTTCCGTGTTTCGCTTTCTCCAATGCCGATCTCGGGTCCCCCGGCGCCTTCAGTGACGCCCCCGTACTCTTCCAATAACCGGACAGACCGGAAACAGATGACCCGCACAAAAACAACCAAAACAGTGCTCAGGTAAGTGATCATAGGATATACTTAGACGAGTTCATACCTGGGATACCGAAAGGCGAAACCAGAATTGACTCAGTAGAGGTACTCTAATGTATGCTCTGATTCAGATCTTCATGAAGTCCCCCCAACAGAGACTCTCCTTGTCCACATCCACCCATTGACAGACCCCCAGTGTGTTCCCCACTCTGAATCCCACGTCTCTCGTCCATGTCCCCACCGGAAGATTTGAAACTCGCGCCCAGACCGAGAAGTGATGGAATTCCAGGTCCTTGACCTGCATGTGGGCCCTGAGATCCGTAAACAGAACTAAGGAGTCCCAGAAGGACCAAGGTTCCCCCAACAGAACCCTTTCCCTTTCCTTAGCTATGCGGAAGAAAAAAGCTACCATACCCCCCTCCAGGGGTTTAGCCTCTACTTTCATCCCCTAGACATCCTCCATTCGCGCTACCACATATTTCCAGAAAATCTTCCTGGAAGTCAGGACCTTAGCAGCTAACGCGAATCTGTACGAGTTTCCTCGTCCACCAACCTCTTGAACCGGCACCACGAACTCCCTAATCCTCATTGCACCCATTTGGGAACCCAGGTCCCCGACTCTGACTCCCGAGGCGCGCCAATCCTCCCTAATAGGGTCAGATGGAAGAAACGTGTGCAACGGGTTCGTTTGACCCGGTTGGATCGGGTTACCCAACGGGTTAGGGCCGAAGCCCTAACCCTGATCCAATCCGACCCCAGCCCCGCTTCGCTCACCTAGTCCACGACCTGGCCCACCCGATCCGGCCCTAGTGACCCGACCTCCACCAAACCTCGCAGCCCACCGGGCCACCCCATCAGACCTCTCCTCGGTCCAGTCCACTCCCGTCCCGGGCCAAGCCCCCAGCCCGACGCGCGTCCCCTATGAATCCGCAACCCAGGCCCAACTGTCCCTCAGCCCGTTCCACCGAAACCCTACCCGGGTCGTGCGCCGCCACCGCCTTCCCTTTCCTTCTTCTCCACACCATCGCCTCCAGCGTCTCCTCCGGCGTGAGGACCGAATCCGAAGACACTAGAATCGGTGCGTCTTTCTCCCCCCTGACCGGCGGCGGCAGTGGAGCAACTCCCCCCTCCCCACCGATCACAGAGCTTCCGGCCACAGCCACTCTCCGGCTCGCCCCGCTTCCAAGACGTCTCGGGCGCGGTCAGTGGCGGATCTAGGTTTTTTAGTGAGGGGGGCACCACTTTTTTCTAAAATAATAATACATAACGACTAAAAACATTAATATTGAATAAAAACAATATGTGACTTATTTTTACGGTACGTGACGTCTAGATTTCATGTTTTTAAAATGTTGTAAAACATTTCTACCGTAAATAAAACTATAAATATTTTTCTGGATATATATGATCATATTATCACTCATCTATATTTGTCACCTATTCAATTTCTCAATCGAGTCTTGATAATATTCATAACATAAAATGCTCTCTCCACAGTCGTAATAGCGACTAATAAGATCAGTTTCATCACAAAAAATTAATGAAAATTTAAACACATCAATGTAATTAAACAAAAAACTCATCGAAATGTTATAATTAGCACATTTAATCCCTAAACACTAATTTAAATAGAAATAAGTTTTTGTAGTTTAATTGGAATTAAATAATTTAAATAATAAAAATATGAAATAATTAAAAGGTTAGGGGCTTGATATTAAGAAATGAGAAGAAAAAATGGTAATACAAATGTTTTAGGAATATTTGAAGGGTCACTTTAGAAATATACAGAAAAATATTAAGAAAATAGAAAAAATAAGGTAATAAACAAATGCTTTGAAGAATCTCAGGAGGGGCACGTTAGAAATTTATGGAAACAAAATTAAGGAAATGGAAAGATAAAAGAATACAAATAGTTGTTTAGAGAAATTTGAGGGGGGGCACGTGCCCCCCCGGGTCCTGAATGGATCCGCCTCTAGGCGCGGTCCCTTTGCCAGAGTACGGCGAAGACAGCCCGGTCCCGATAGGGTTCGACCACCCGGAACCCAGCCCTCCTCCTCCATGGACCTGGCTGAGAACTACATTACCGGTGCAGTCCCGTCCCTCTCCGTCCACGTACCGTCCGAGATCACGAGGTCGTCGTCTCCCGTCACCACCACCATCGGGGTCTCCGACTCCGATTCATCCCCCGTCATCGCCCCTACAGAGACCAACATGTCTTCTTCCCCAGCCGTCTCCTCCGACACCTCCGATCCCGACCCGTACGTCGAGTCCAGGGCTTCATGCTCCGAAAGCCGTGGTCCCATATGCACCCCGTTGTGGAAACTCTTCTCCCCGCCTTCCATCTCATCCAAAAAAGCCATGAAAGCACAAGAGAATTCACAAAACTCTTAACCCTAACCCTAGCAGAGGAATAGGAGAGCTGCTCTTAGTTATTTTTTTGGGTTAACATACTTTTGTTTTAATGTAGTTGTAACTATATAGAAAAAAACAAATAGTAGTAACCATTAAATATGAAATATCCAATGAATCAACCTCCATGGGCCTTATCGTTGGGTCCGCAGCCCACACCGTTAAGACTTAGGTCGGCAGACAATCACGATAAGCAGGTTTTCCGGACGGGTCGGTTTGGCCACCCATAACCAATCAACAGTGCCTACGTGTCTATATACTGGATAGACAAAACAATATGTTATGAAGTCAAAAAATGATGCAACAAAATCACGTGAGAAGGAGCATTTTAGCAGATCATTGTGTATAACACGAAATAGAATGCAAAAACATACCCCTAACTTAATCAAGACTCAAGAGGAGAATGAAATAAGAAAGTTGTTTTGGTGGAAAAAGTGAAAGCGGGAGCAAGCTGCTGCAATAAATTGGCGGCGGTTTATGGTTACATAATAAGGAGATAGCATTTAATGAATCAATTTAATATTGGTTTATAGATAATAGATACAAGCTCCCATCAACTGTTCCTCCCTAACCCTAATACTCTCAACCGTCCTTGTTGCTCCTTACCATTATTACACCTGGCAAATCACATTTCATTGTCAACTTCATCATATTTATGTTATATATTCTTTTCAACAAACATATATAATATTAAAATCATAAACTCGAAATTCCTTGATTTTGTTCTGCATCTCATTATGATCAAAACTGTTTATAATTGTAAAAAAAGATGATCTAATTTGTTTTTTTTAAAATTAATTAAATTCTTAACTAATCGAAAAATTCATTTTGTCAAATCCTGAATGAGACTTGAACCCGGTCCCAGAAATCCAAAAATATAAAAATATCTAACCCGTTTAGATGGGTGAAATAGGGGTTGGCCTTAATATTTCACTTTAAAACAAAGAGGGCCATAATGAGTAGATAATTAGTACAGATACAGAAAGATAGGGGGAGAGAAGTGTAAATAAGCAAAGCATGAGAGAGTTAGTATAAACACAAAGAAGTCATGACTATCACGGCAAAACTCATTTATTTCCCTCACTTGCCACCCAACTCCCACAATACCCATTACACATAACCCATTACCCATTACCTCTCTCTCTCTCTGTTTCTAAACAACACTATATTTTCTTTGACCACCAATATCAATATCAATATCAATGGCCTCCCTTCATTGATCTTCATCATCGATCTCAAGTGTACTCAGCTCTTTCTGATAAGCTCACACGCACCACCGCCATGGAGATAGAGGTGGGCAGCTCCAGCTTCGCCGCCGGCGCCGGCAGAGGGACCTACTTAGTGTGGCAGGATTTGAGTGTTGTGATCCCCAACTTCAGCAGCAACGGACCCACCAAGCGCCTCCTTCAGGGCCTCCACGGCTTCGCCGAGCCCGGCCGCATCATGGCCATCATGGGCCCTTCCGGCTCCGGCAAATCCACCCTCCTCGATTCCTTGGCAGGTATATCCATACTCCAAACACTTATTTCTATTTTTGTGAAACCCCTTATCTTATACATATTCCTGTTTGGCCACTAGTACACCAAACAAAATATAATTACCTTTCATGTATCCATTCCAAATACCAAAGTTGCTTCCTTACTTTCCAACATACACAACAACTATAAGCTTTTTTCTTTCTGCTTCATATATCTTTGGACACATAGTATTAGTGAGTTAATACTTCACTAATTTAGACTTAGACAACCCAAAATCATTAATCTCATATATAGGATGTTGGTGCAATCAACACAAAGTTTTACTTTTATTTATTTGTTTTATCTACTTATTATCTACCCCTTTCGATTTCTCCAATGACCATAAATGAAACTTACTTGACACAGAGAAATCTGAATAGGATTAATCACACTGACAGAGCACATGCTCAGCTTTAATGGACCAGGCCCAAATGACTTCGATTGGGCATTGGCCCACTACTTTTTTTCCTTAAAATAATATCAATAATTAGTTTAGGACCACTGAAATTACATTGCAGCCCCTAATTGATTGCAAATGGCCTTGTCGCCCGGAAGTGGCAGCCCATGATATTAATGATGATATTGTTGAGAATTCATCCACTGCCACATCAAGTTATTGCTTATATTTATGTCCTATTCTCTTATTGTTGCATCGGTCCTAGAATAATTGTCCAGTTTGACTATACGTATAAAAGTAAAAAAAAAATGGATCAATTATATATATCTAAGATACAAATTATATACTTTTTTTTAGAAAAATAAAGATTGTGTTTTTAGATAAAAGAAATACATATGCGTTATGTGTAGTGTAGTAAAATTCGGTCCAAACATTCTTTAGGTGTCGATTTTTACAATGTCGGTCTGATTTTTGTAAATCAGACATTTTCAGGCCGAAATTTTCATCAGCCTGATTTTGTGTTAAATCTTTATTAGGTAGGCTCTCAAGAAACGTGATAATGACCGGCAAGGTCCTTTTCAATGGCAAGAAGAGAAGACCAGATTATGGTGTTATTGTAAGTCTACCGAATATAGTTTTTGTTCCAACTTAGTCTGTATACATAAATTTAAATTTCATGTATGCAAATTAGGCGTATGTGACACAAGAAGATGTACTGTTGGGAACCTTAACGGTGAGAGAGACGATAACATACTCAGCCTACCTAAGGTTCCCACCAACGATGAGCAAAGACGAGATCAGTGGCATCGTGGAGGGGACGATCATGGAGATGGGTCTCCAGGACTGCGCCGACACCCTCATCGGGAACTGGCATTTGCGTGGCATCAGCGGCGGAGAGAAGAAGAGGCTCAGCGTCGCACTCGAGATCCTCACTAAGCCTAGCGTCCTCTTCCTCGACGAGCCCACCAGCGGCCTCGACAGCGCCTCCGCTTTTTTCGTCATCCAGACTCTCCGGAGCGTCGCTCGCGACGGCAGGACCGTCATCTCTTCCATCCACCAGCCCAGCAGTGAAGTCTTTGCACTCTTTGACGACCTCTTCTTGCTCTCTAGTGGTGAGAGCATGTACTTTGGTGATGCCAAGAAGGCTATTGAGGTAACAAATAAATAAATCTTTTTATGTTGTTAATTATAAGTATCAAGTCGCTGATTCTGATTCTTATATATAGTTCTTTGCTGAAGCGGGATTTCCATGCCCTAGTAGAAGAAACCCTTCTGATCATTTCTTGCGTTGTGTCAATTCGGATTTTGACAAAGTCACCACAACTCTTAAAGGGTCACAAAGGTTTCGGGTATGTGGTTCCTTGAGGTACAAGGCACAACATTTGAATTCCATGTGCATATCCTGAAATGTTTCCTTATGTAGGATTCGGAGAAAGTATTGGATCCTCTCAAGGATCTGCCAACGGCACAAATTAAAGCTGTGCTTGCTGATAAATACGAAAGATCAAAGTATGGAAAAGCAGTGAGAGACAAGATTCGAGAGATATCAGCAATAGTAAGAACTAACAAGTCTCAATATGTAGTGTAATTACTAATTCACATGTTCCTAAGCACAAAACTTATCAACTTGTTGTTGGTGTGTTTCAGGAAGGACTTGCGAACGAAACAAGGAGTGGGAGTCAAGCAAACTGGTTTAAGCAACTTACGACGCTGATAAGGAGATCATTTGTGAACATGTCAAGAGACGTTGGGTATTACTGGCTGAGAATCATAATCTACACAGTCGTGTCCATCTGTGTCGGTACCATCTACTTTGATGTTGGGAGAAGCTACACTGCAATCCTGGCTCGAGCTGCTTGTGGTGCCTTCATATCAGGATTCATGACCTTCATGTCCATTGGAGGCTTCCCATCCTTCATCGAAGAACTCAAAGTAAACAAACTTCATTAGCAAATCTTTAAGGTAAACAAAACAAGAGAGGGGAAGATTTAAGGATGTTCTG
Source organism: Erodium maritimum (assembly GCA_963921825.1). Taxonomy (NCBI): domain Eukaryota; kingdom Viridiplantae; phylum Streptophyta; class Magnoliopsida; order Geraniales; family Geraniaceae; genus Erodium; species Erodium maritimum. The sequence goes on along the minus strand of OY997592.1, from coordinate 58,603,877 downwards.
TTTCTTGTAACAGGTTTATCATCGAGAAAGGCTAAATGGGTACTATGGAGTTTCAGCATACATCTTATCCAACTTCATCTCCTCCTCTCCCTTCTTGATTGCCATAGCGTTTTGCACCGGGACTATAGCTTACTACATGGTCAAGTTTAGGCCAGAGTTCTCTCACTACCTCTACTTCTGTCTCAACATTCTGAGCTGCATATCTGTGGTGGAGAGCCTCATGATGGTTGTAGCTTCACTGGTTCCTAATTTTCTCATGGGAATCGTAACCGGGGCAGGGATCATTGTAAGCAAAAAAAAAAAAACACTACAACACTAGCTTCAATTTAGAGTGTACTAAATCTAATTGGTGCACATTATGCAGGGGATCATGATGATGTCTGCTGGGTTCTTCCGTCTCCTACCAGATCTCCCCAAACCAGTTTGGCGCTACCCAATGTCATATATCAGTTACGGTTCATGGGCAATTCAGGTAACTCACTAACCTTAATCTATGTAGTCTATGTTAATGTGTAAATTCTAGATGATAACAAATATTTGTGATGCAGGGTTCGTACAAGAATGACTTGTTGGGGCTTGAGTTCGAGCCTCTAGTACCGGGGGATTTCAAGCTAAGCGGGGAAGTGATAATGACAACCATGTTTGGGATTCCATTGGATCATAACAAGTGGTGGGATTTGGGTGCACTTGTGCTGATTCTGATATGCTATAGGCTCCTGTTCTTCGTGATTCTCAAGTTGAAGGAGAGAGCTTCACCGGTGTTCCAGTCTCTTTATGTCAAGAGAACTCTGCACCATCTCGATAAAAGGCCCTCCTTCAGAACCTTAAGGACTTTCTCCTCCAAGAGGCAACATCCCATGCGCTCCCTCTCGTCCCAAGAAGGCCTCAACTCTCCTATGCACTAAAAGGAACTTCAATTTCCATTGCCTATGTACTTAACTAGTATTGCTTACAACAGAGTGATAGACTACACAAATGAAATTATTATAAGAATATCAGATGAGCTCCAAGCATTTTCATTTCTCTAACCAAATGCATACTTGGATGATTGTAAGAAAATATGGCCGAGTTTGTTATTAAAACCCTACCTAATGGTCTATATGGTAATGGTGCAATGAGTTAAAAAGAAGAAACAGAGCTAGGGCTAATAGATTGTCAAGATTGACTGATCATTGATTGAAGGAACCTACTTCACTGCATAATAATTAAGTGAGAAGCTAAGTCATTTCAATGTCTTTAACATTTAACTGGTGTATCCGCATTCTTAATTGCCATAAACTCCATGTTGTGTCTCTTTCAGCTCAATACCGAACATGTAAGAGAAAACTTAGGAGCACTACTCCGAGCTTGCGGAGACATTATGAAGAATACCCAGAAAAAAGAAAACAGAAAGGCAGATGTGGAATTGCTCAATAATTGTGAATCCTAAAGAGGATGAGCAGAAAAGAAGATAAGATTAAAGTGACTGTATGCAGAAACTCATTAATAGGGTGCAACCATATTTTACTAGCAGAATTCATCTACATGCCCATTCAGTGCATACCCTAGTAGCATTTATGTGGGTTTGGTGACTAACATAAATATTTTTGAACAGTGATCACTAGAGAAGAGACTGACTTTTGTGACATATCACATATACATATACTAGTGAGTAAGTGTTGTGCATGTGTAAGGCTGGTTTTGGTGAGATAGCTAAACATGGAAGCTTAGCAATCATCAACCAAGAGCCATTATATATATCTTCTTCTCCACCATTTCAATTCTCAACTAGTGAAGAACATGGAGATAGAGAGGGGTTTTGGTGGTGGGGATGTTGAGTTGGGTTTATCAGGAGGAGGCATGTACTTAGTGTGGGAGGATCTGAGTGTGGTGGTTCCAAACTTTGGTAATGCTGGACCAACCAAGAGACTGCTTCAAGGGCTTAATGGGTATGCTGAACCTGGTAAGATCTTGGCAATTATGGGTCCCTCCGGCTCCGGAAAATCAACTCTGCTTGACTCTCTTGCAGGTTCTTTCTCTCTCACTCTCACCATTTTCACCCATAACCTCTCTTTCACTGCATATATGTGCTTTCATATTAGAATGAGTGACCAGAAAAACAGAGAAAATTTTGTTTGCCTCTTTTGAGCAGCCACAGAAGGGATTGTTTGTGAGGTCTTTGAAATGTTCCAATGAAGTTGTGAGCTCAGGAGAGTATCAGATTTGGGTGTGTCAATGAATGATATGTTCAGTTTCCATAGGTGCAGGAATATGATTACACATGTTCTTCTCTGGGTAGGAAGATTGTCCATCTATAGAGCTCTACAACTAAATGTGTCTGACACAATACATACAGCTCACATGTGTATTGGAGTGTCAACTAGTGCAAATCAAGTAAACATTGTATAAGGAATCTCAATTTAGTTAATGACAAGGTTGGGTTATGTTTAAACTTGCAACACATTTATATGAAAAATCTTAACTCTCTTGCCCATCCTCCAATTAATTTGGTAGTTGGCAAGCATTCTTAAATACAAGCCCACCTCGACTAGGACGTTTAGTACAGGTTGTAGGGACAACGGAAACAGTCTGAGGGGAAAACGTAAGTCTATATTAATTAATAGTCGTCTTTCGTCTTAAAATAAGTGTCTTACACAAAAAAAAAATTACTTGACCCCTTAAATGCTTATCTACTGCCCCACCTCAGTGTTTATGATTAATTCAAACAAATAGCACTATTGATAATTCATAGTTAGCTCATTTTCTTACTTCCAAATCAGGAAAATAGTACCCTCTGCTATTGTCCTCCTAACTACCAAAAATTGAAAATGTTAGGTGGCTTCAATTAAACTCAAACAATGAGTTGAAGGTCAGGAGATTATAACTAATCCTAGAATTTTCAATTTTAAAATATGGGGTCAACAAGAACATATATCTAAGCCTCTTGGGTTAATTTTTGTCCAAATATACTTTCGGAAAGTATTTTTAAAATAATCTTGTATGAATTGAGAATGAGACCCCAATCCATGAACCAGTTCATGGTATTGTTTTTATCATAGTTGAATTAATTATACAGCAGAAGCTGAGCTGCAGTTAGTAACACAATGTTTGCAGGTAGACTTGCTGGAAATGTTATCATGACGGGGAGCGTTTACCTTAATGGAAAGAAGAGGAAGCTTGATTACGGTGGTGTTGTAAGTAATGATGAATATCTAACAAAAATGGATATAGGATAGAAGCAAGTTCCTAAGCAATTTTTTTTCTTTTTGGTTTTGTTTGAATCTTATTAGGCTTATGTGACTCAAGACAATGTATTATTGGGAACTCTAACAGTACGCGAAACAATAAGCTACTCAGCTCACCTGAGGCTTCCTAGTACTCTGACCAAACAAGAGGTTGAGGACATTGTGGAGGCAACAATTACTGAAATGGGTCTGCAAGACTGTGCTGATGGGTTGATAGGAACTTGGCATCTAAGAGGTGTAAGTGGTGGGGAAAAGAAGAGAGTAAGCATTGCCATTGAGATTCTCACAAGGCCATATTTGTTGTTTCTAGACGAGCCCACAACTGGCCTCGATAGCGCCTCAGCTTTCTTTGTGGTTCAAACTCTTAAGAACATCGCCCGTGATGGGAGAACAGTCATCTCTTCCATCCATCAACCAAGCAGTGAAGTTTTTGCTCTATTTGATGACCTTTTCCTGCTTTCTGGTGGTCACACCGTCTACTTTGGAGGCGCAAAGATGGCTCTAGAGGTACCTTATCTACTAATTCTTTCTTTAACATCATATTATTATGTAAAATGTTCTACTTATATGACTCTAATACATACTTAACTGACAGTTCTTTGTAGAAGCTGGATTTCCCTGTCCAAGTCGAAGAAGTCCTTCTGATCATTTCCTTCGTTGTATCAATTCGGACTTCGATGTTGTCACAGCAACCTTGATTGGCTCTAATAGATTCCATATATGCACCCAATCCCTTGTGGTAAGATCTGCATTAGTAACATAAGACCTGTAATTAAAATCATATCATGGTTCTTGCACTTGTACCTTGTTAACATTCTGATTACAGGAAACAGAACATGTACCAGATCCTTTTGCAAACATGTCAACTGAGAGGATCAAAGCAACACTCATCGACAAGTTCAGATGGTCCAGATATGCAACAATAGCAAGAGCCAGAGTTCGAGAAATCTTAGCCATTGTAAGCAACTAGGACTTGCAGATATATATATACCTAACATGAACTTACCTTTAAGAGAGAAACAAAATGAATGAGAGTGTTTACAATTCAGGAAGGACTGGAAAGTGCAAGGCCAATTGGGAGCCAGGCAGGATGGAGGAAGCAACTCACAACACTGACCAGAAGATCATTTGTGAACATGTTGAGAGATGTGGGTTATTACTGGATAAGGATCATGGTTTACATAACTCTTTCCATCTGTGTTGGTACCATCTTCTTCGACGTTGGGACAAGCTACAGAGCAATCCATGCTAGAGGAGCTTGTGGCGCATTTATATCTGGTTTCATGACATTCATGTCCATTGGAGGCTTTCCATCCTTCATTGAAGAAATGAAGGTATGTCCTCATTATTCTGAGGCAAGAAACACATTCAGATTCAGGGTTTTGATCTTTGAATACTTTGGTCAAGCAGGTATTTGAAAGAGAGAGATTAAACGGGCATTACGGAGTTGCTGTATACATCCTATCAAACTTCATCTCTTCATTCCCATTTATGGCTGGAATGTCAATTTCAACTGGGACAATAACCTACTACATGGTCAAGTTCCGGCCGGGGCTTCCCCATTTTCTGTATGTCTGCCTTGATTTCACTGCTGCCATTGCTGTTGTGGAGAGCTGCATGATGATCATAGCTTCACTTGTCCCCAATTACTTGATGGGAATCATACTTGGTGCTGGCTACATTGTAAGAACAACTATATCATCTGTTTTGGAAGTTGAAGTGTAAAAAATGGAGCTTGTCCTAACTAAGTGTTAACAATTGTGAATGTAGGGAATCATGATGATGACTGCAGGATACTTCCGGTTGCAGGCTGATCTTCCCAAGTTTTTCTGGCGCTATCCAATGTCATACCTCAATTATGGAGCATATGCATTAGAGGTAATTAATCACTAAACTATATAAGAGATTAGATATTACTTATACAAGTAAATGTAATTGTTGTGATAAAATATGCAGGGAGCTTACAAGAATGACATGATTGGGCTTGAGTTTGATTCTCTACCCTATGAGCCAAAACTGAAAGGCGAATTTGTGCTTACATGGATCCTGGGCATAAATGTGGAATTCTCCAAGTGGTGGGACTTAACGGTTGTTATACTCATTCTCGTCACCTACAGGCTTTTCTTCTTCTTCATTCTCAAGTTCAAGGAGAGAGTGTTACCTCTGCTTCGATCGCTCTATGTCAAGCGAACTCTGCACAATCTGAAGAAGAGGCCTTCCTTCAGAAAGATGCCGTCATTTCCTTCTCTCAGGCACACCCACATCCCTCCTCTCACTTCTCAAGAGGGCCTTAACTCTCCCATGCATTAGATTCTCACTGTCTTAGGCTTCTCCCCGCATTGTGGGACTGAGAGGAAGAAGATTGTGCCTCTACTTTATTTTGTATCATCAATCTTCGACACAAATTAAAATTATTTATAACTAATAGTTGATTCTTCATCTCAAAATACAGCTACTAATCAAAATAAACGCCAATGAAAATATATAATCATAGGTTTTCCAAATTAATCAAATACAAAATGTCAACTTCACCATGGAGGCAAAGGACCGTTCCACATAATCAAATTTAATCGGCATGCCTACAATATGTGATACATGAACTCTATTGCGGGTATAGAGCTTAAAACCAACCTATAACTCAAACCTTACAATCAAATGAAATCACGTATCCTCAAGCCTTATTCTCGGAGGTCTAGAGAGTGTTGTAGTCAATCTGTATTCATCAGTTTAGTCATGAGCTTTTTGGATTCCGATCAAACGAGCATAATCCACCCACCTGCAAGAAAAAGTAGTTTACGCTGGGATTAGATTAAGAATTGCTGCTAAAGAAACAAAGTCTATTTTTGTAGTATGTATAATCTTACAGCAAGGATCCCAAGTATGTGTTTCCTGTCCTGACTGCAAAGCAAATGGCACTTAGCAAGAGTTTGTGCTGGTGCAGCACAGGTTCCAGCATCCTTTGCTCTATGACGCCTGCTAGCACTTGGTACCTGCTCCCCAAAAATATCCCCAATTTAGAAATCAAAGAGGTGATTGAAATTAACTGATTATGTTCGGTTGGATTTTTATCTTAATACGAAGTGATATTCCCTGCTTAGCATAAAGCTATACGCAAGTAACAGATTATGACAGGATTCATTTTCTAGCCTCAGGTAGACTGATCTTTGCCGCTTTGCATATGTGCAACATTGGAACGAGATAAGCCATATCAAGTTTAATCCCCCACATACCTTAAATTGCTAGATATTGCCATATAAACACCGTAAGCAACACTGGTTGACACTATGGGCACGTTTTCAACTTCATCTGACGAAGAAGTGTTGACTGCCTTCTTTGCGTTGATCAATGCATTCGTCATAGCCGTGCCAACCTAGTTAACGTTGAAATCCACCACATGCCAAAAGTTGAGTAAATCCTTAAGCATACCAGAACCGGAACAACAATGAGGCGTGTTTATAGACAAAATGAGTTTAAACCACAATAAAACGCATAATAATTATACGCAAAATGAGTTAGGACCAGATTAAAAACATACTAATTATGTCAAGAATTGTAAGGAGCTCAGATATTTGATCCCAATATAAAAGAACAACCAAAGAGAGGCTTGTTATCTAAATCAAGCAATGTTTGAGACAGATGTAATGAATTACCAGTGATGAAGTGGTGCCAACCGCAAAAAGCTTAGCCCCGTTGCGCTGCAAAACGACAGAAGATGCACTGAAATAACTGGACATGCTCGAAACCACAGATTTATAATAATACTAAAGATCCCTTACCGCTATAGCTCCTAGCCTCTGTATTAATGAGTAGGAAGTTCCCGATAGAGCAACCTGCAGATAATATTGGAGAACCATATAATTCCTTGTAATTTTGCAATGTTAGACAAGACTCAAGAGTGTAAATTTATGGGTACAAAAGTAACCTGGAACGCGTTATCAGGACAGCTATAGAAGAACTTAGAGAACGATCCTGCATTGACTGAAAGAGGTGGTCGGAGAGCCACGGTAGGAGCAGGAAGATAGACGAGCATGAAATCAGCAATTATAGCCATTATCTGCAAACATAAATCACCAGATATACATATACAAGAACGATGATGAAGTAAATGGTTGCTATGAGTATGGTTTCCATGAAAATCGGGGTTTCAACTATTAGTTTAAGCCCGTTGTGAATAAAAAAAAGGCCTTCTACACGTCATTGCAGCCTTAAGCCATAACGGGCTAGCACGTGGAAGTGTAAGAGCATACATAACATGAATAACCGGGTCTTCAAATATCAGTTCAAACTATTAGTTAATATGGCTTCTCTACACAAATCTCAAAGCATATAAATGGGAAATGACAATTATAGACATACCACATCAGCAAAAACGATTTCCAGCTCGTTGAAAAAGTTTTCTTTACGTCGTTCATACTCTGCAGCAGTCTAGAACAAGAAACAAGATATGAGCCATACATAGACAGTTGGCATTTTGATGACTACTTAAAATAGAAACTGAAGCCAAGATAGAACATAACATCAGCAACAATATGGGAAAACTCCAACATATTTTTTTTACCGAGCCAGTACAACCATTATTGCATAAATTTGCCCACACGTTGATTCCTAGACAAATACCGTCATATCTACCCAAAACAGCTCACCCACCAACACCTACGCCTTAAATCAGCATGAAGCAAGCTGCACTTTTTCAAAGCTACAGTGACGATTACACATGAAAGAAACAACTAGCCAGCCAATGAATTCAACTTACCCCCAACCAATTCACATAAGTTCCTCCGAACATTAATGTTTCTCAAATTTGCCTGAATTATTTTTAACTATGTCATTACAGTTACATGATTGAACCTTTTATTGGTGATGAATCCAACCAAACCTTACACTACATACCACACAAAAACATTTGCATAAGTTTTATAATCGAGTCATATATGTAAGGTCAAACTCCAAATCTAAAACGTGAATATCATTTTTTTTATTTTATATTTAGATCTTCTAAAAATAACTATAATTGTAAACGTCATAAATAATACAAAACGGCGACGTTGAGGGGGGAGTACTGGGCGAACCTTAGTGAATATACCGACGCCGCACTCGATGCCGATTTTGGCGAGGAATAAATCGTCAGCGAGGAGTCTCTCCTTGAATCCGCCGAACTGAAGGAGCCATCGGAGGATCGGCGATTTCTCGAGCGCGAAGAACCTCTCGACCACCGACGGCGGGATCGTGCCGGCCTCGACGGCCGCAGCCAGGTCCCCCGGCAAGTTCTCGAGCGACTTCCCCATCTCCGCCATAGACATCAGAGTCTCCATCCGGTTCTTCTCCCCGGCATTGTCGTCCTCCTCGCCGCTTTCCTCTCCGCCATTTTCACCATCCCCTCCGCCTCCTCCACGGCCGCCATTTCCGCCTGAGAAGTTTCCGTCGTCGGTACCTCCGCCGGTCGACAGGAGGACGAAGGAGGGACGGCGGTAGCCGTGGAGGGAGAGAGAGGCGGCGGAGGAGGAGGGTGCGGGCGCGGCGGAGATGTGGAGGGTGAGAGGTGCGGCGGAGAAGAGGCGGTGGGGATCGGAGGCGGCGAGGTAGGATGTGTCGGCAAGTTTGGAGAGAGTTGAGGGAGCGAAGAAGGCGGCGGAGGCCATTGTCGTCGGGTTTTGTTCTGGTTTTGGTTTGGAAAGCGTTTAGTAGTGAAAAGAGCGAGGGTCTATGAGGATTTATGCCTAATTTTCGGGCTCAGCAGTCTGGATTTTAATGCTCCCTACTAGCTCTCTGTAGCAGTGGGAGTCACGCGTACCATGTCCTCAGGATAAAATATTATTTTCTTTCGTCTTTTTTTTTTTAGAGGAAATGGAGATATCATCAAGGGTTTACTCCATGTCCTAACCTCGTTCTACACTTAATTGTCAAATCCGCACCCAAGTTTTGGAAAATTGTCAAATAGTAACGAATTTCAAAACTGAATTATTAAAAATCAAAAGGTACTGTTTAAATTGACTTTTTTGTGAACAGTGAATCACGTGCTGCCCACGTGACTCATTTTATAATGGAGCTTGCGCGAGTTGAGGTCACGAAGAGATGAAATTCGAAGCTTGGACACAAAGAGATGAAGTTCGAAGAGCTGAGATGAAAAGATTAGGTCACAAAGAGATGAAGTTAGGACAAGTTAACATCTGTAGGAAGAACATATTTGAGGGTAAACTCGACTTTTCACTTAGCCAAGTTAACGTTCGTTTAAAATTAGAAACAGTTGGCAATTTCAGTTAATTAACCGTTACTACATGGCAATTTCAATTGTACAGGGTTTGGATTTAACAATTTCTGAAAGTTGGGCGTTAGGACATGGAGTAACCCCTATTATTAAATTAAAATAACTTGGTGACCACAAACATGGAGTTCACCGTACATAAACCAAACTAACATAATCGGAAAAACAAGTGCAGAATACTTAAATGTGCTCTTAAGCATAATTGCGGTCGGGGGGGCGGGACTGCGGTAGCATCCGGGGACACCGATACAGTATACTCCAACCAGAAGAAACAGATCGAGCAGATCAGAGGATAAGCGAACAAAGGTGGACCAGTTACTCCCCCGGTATGTCAGCGTACGTCGTCCTCCCTTGAACGATAATGGTAGGGCTCCTGAACGCGGGATTGCTGACCCCGAAGTGGTAGAGAAGTAACATATCAGCTGTAGGTGGTACCAAAGCCACCTATACACCAGGGAGAAGGTACAACCGATCAAACCCTCCCTGGCCCCGGTAGGCCTCATTCTTGGAGGCGAGGGTGCTTGGAGCCCCCCGCCGTTGTAGGTGAGAACTCATTTGACGCCGCCGAGTCCTCATCCTCCTCAGGCTCCTCCTCCTTCACTAACCTCTTGTTTCCAAATAGTGACGGTGTCAGATCCCTTGGCACCCAGTCTTCCCGACCCTCCTCCTCTCCAGCTTCACTGTGGCCCCACCACCCCGACCCTTCCTTCCTCGATGGTGTTCGCGGAGTCTCCTTAGACCGTCCACCTCTGTCCGACCCCCTAGGTAAGTCCAGTTTGTTCCTGGGGTAGCCTTCCCATGTTTCGCTTTCTCTATTGCAGACCTCGGATCCCCTGATGCCCTCAGGGATACTCCCCGAGTTCCTCCAACAACCGGACAGACCGGAAATAGATGACCCGCGCAGCAGCATCCAAAGTAGTGTTCAGGTAAATGTTCGTATGAAATAAACAAACGTGTCCTTACCTGAGAGACGGATAGACGAAACCAAAGCTGACTCTGCAGGGGGAGCCTGATATCCGCTCTGATTCGGACCTTCATAAAATCCCCCCAGCATAACCCATCTTTGTCCACATCCACGCCTTCGTAGATGCCCAGCATATTGCCGACCCTAAATCCCACATCCCTCGTCCATGCCCCAACTGGTAAGTTTGACACTCGCGCCCAGACCGAAAAATGATGGAATTGCAGGTCACTAACCTGCATATGAGCCCTCAAATCCGTAAAGAGGACCAGAGAATCCCAAAAAGATCAGGGTTCCCCAAGCAGAACCCTTTCCCTTTCCTTAGCCGATCTGAAGAAAAAAGCGACCAGACCACCTTCCAATGGTTTAGCCTCAACCTTCATACCCCAGGCGTCTTCCATTCTTGCCACTACAGATTTCCAGAAAATCTTCCTGGTAGCCAGGACCTTGGCTGCTAGTGCGTACTTTTACGAACTCCCCCTGCTAGTAATCTCCTGGACTGGTACAATGACCTCCTTAATTCGCATGGCCCCCATCTGACGGTCCAACGCCATCTGATCCCCCCTAGAGGATCCAGTACCCAATGACGGACCCCCCCTGAGGACCGGGTCCGCATGACCCGAATGGCCACCTTGAAACGTCGGAGGTGGATCATACTCATACGCCTGACCCGATCCGTAAGCCACCCCGACCCTCGGGTCCGATCCAGCCTGCTTACCACGGCCCGCTCCATATAGGGCAGCCCAAGCCGCCACGTCCCCATCGCCTCCACGGGTCCAGCCCGGATGAAGCCCCGGCCCAGCCCGAGGATTTCCAGCCCTACGGGCATCATTCATGAACCCCCGGCCCAAGACCACGTCCTCCCTGGCCCGAGTAGCCGAAACCCTAGCATCCATACCCGCCGGCTCCTTTCCCTTTCTTCCCCGCCAAGTTACCTCATCCGGCGCCGCCTTCGCCGCCAACTCCGAGTCAGGCCTTTCCGGCCTCGTCTTCGTCCCAGACGCCGAGCCCGACGAGATCAGGATCGGAGCACCTCCCTCGCCAGGCCATCACCACCACCGTCGCGAACCCCCCACGCGACGCCCTGCACCTGTGCCCAGTCGCCTCGACCTCGGGCCTTTCGCCACCGTACGACGGAGAGTGGCCGGACCTGATCGGATCCGACCCCCCGCCACCCATCCCTCCTCCTCCACTGGGAGGGCCGAGAAGCACATCTCCGGCTGCCACGAGACCCGCTCCGTCTAAAGCCCAGTCGAAACCACCGGGCTGGCTTCACCCTCCGGTGCCTCCTCCGGCCATGAAGCACGCGAGGGGTCGGTCTCCCCCTCCGTCTCCTCCTCCGGCTCCAACCATCCCTGGCCAAGCCCTTCTTCCCCCACCGGAGACACGCCCCGATCATCCAGCTTTGTCAGGCGAGGCCCCCAGTGCACCCCGCCTACATCGCCGCCCTCGCCGCTCGCCACCCTCTTCGAAGACTCCATGGATTGCGGCTGAAATCGCAGAACTTCCTAAACCCTAACAGAGCGTAGTCGGCTGCGTCTTAATTTAGTCGTTGAGATTTATCTTTCATAGAAGACTAAGAACTAGAGATTATTATTTTATTTTATATTTTATTATTTTCTTTTCTTAATCACTAAAATCAGATCATGTAATAGAGCATTAAAAAATTCAAAATTCGTTTTTTAGCATATTAGGAACTTTTATTAATAATAAATAACAAAAATAGGAATAGGCAAACATTTGATATAAAAGATGGAAAAAAAATCTGAATGGCGAGACTTTGTTCTAATCAGTAGGTATGAACGCTAATCATATAATAGAGTATTCGACTATACCAGAGATAAAAAGTGGAAGGCGATCTCCTGCTTGTGGGGCGGTAGTGAAGAGAGGCAGCATATTTCCTGACTCGACCTGGTACTCGTGATAATAGATTAGAGGCGATGAAAGGTGGCACAGACAGACAGGGAGAACACCAGGAAATTGGGGGCAGGGAGTCGGATTTGCACCGAACTTGGCAAGGAGGGATGTGCATCCCCATACACATCCCGGTACACAAAGGGTCACTTATTTTCCTTGGTGAGGCTGCTTGGCAGACCTCACTTTCTCTTGTTCCGGGGCAGCTTGTACCTTGGCCGGTGTGGGCACATCCAAACTCCTTTTTTCGGGGCCAGCGACGTGACAATCACTCTCTCGTCCTAAAGACGAAATTTGGTGGGCCTTTTCCGTGACTGACAGGTGGTCGGGGATTCAATGGAGGTTAGATAGGCATGTTCCTCCCTCTACCTAATTAAGAGCAGTTCCCTTTTTGGCATGATATGGGGTGGCATTCTTATCATGTTTCATCATGATTCGTGAAGGTCAAATTGGGGCACATTGGTAGGAATGGGCACGACCAGCTTGCTCCAAGTGTGTGCCAGGGTTTTAGGCGTGAGGTGCTACATCGATACTGGGCCTTGCAGGATTAGGGGAGAAAATCCTGGAGGTATTTTTGGCCTTAATGCTATGAGGGTTAGCGGGGTAGGTACATTTCTCAATTGGGTCCCGGTCGAGGCTTGTGTTTGTCGGGTATGGGATCCGACTTGTTCTTTCTAATCCCGTCCTTGATATGAGGGGTTTTGGGGCCATAAGGGAGAGGTCGAATCAAGGTGGACCTGAAAGTTGGGTGGGATCCCTACACCTTATTCGGTCTCCTAGTGGCTTAGCAGCCACGATAGAAACAAAAGTCTTGGAGGCGAGCACATGGGAACTGAACTAGTGTTGTCGTCTCATGGCCCAATATGGTTATACAGGCTATGTGGAGGAGAGGTGTGGTCAGGTCCTTCCAAAACCGGGCCTATAAAGTGCCTCCCCACCCCATTCCAGCCTTATCCAACCAGACATGCATATAGCCACCCAATGATTCCCCCGGCTAGCGGCATGTTTCTTGTGTAATGTCGTCCCAAGGTAGGTCAGAGACCAGAGCCTACAGTTGAAGGCGCGAAAACGGTAGAGTAGGTAGGTTGACCTTTGGTTTGAGGTCTTCTAAAATGAGTGGTGTGTGCTTGAATGACCATGGTTCTTCACGCCTGGTTCTATTTTCTCCGCTTAGAGCGTGAAGTAGAAGCCAGATATGCCCCATCCAAGATCCTTAATGACCAAGCCATCGTGATGTCATACCCTGGTCATGACTCCTTCCATGATACCTTGATCATAGGAATGTGTGGTGAACAACATCCGATCAGGCCAAACTTTGTGTGTGCACGAATGCGACCGACCTCAGGATTCTGTGGGATGTTGATGAGATTGATTTCCTCCTCCTCTATTTGAAGGCTATCAGAGCTGTCTTGGAGTGTCAAGAGGGGTTTCATTGGGGAGAGATCCAGCACGTGGGAACCGGATACAAACTCAGATGGTTGCATGGTACGATCGGGTCGGGGTATGATGTAGGCTCTGTGATTAGCGTGACTATTTGGTACTTCATCTAAAGATGGCCTCAAAGGGTTACCACCCCTCACGGGCGCCATCTCCATTCTCGGTATAAGATCCACCAGGATAGAGAGCATATAAACGTCTTGAGGCAACATCATCCCCTATGGGGGGGGGGGGGGGGCTTTGGTAGCAGCATTAACGCCGTAGCTCCGAGTCGACTAGTATTTGTGAGGACATAAAGTCTTGTGGAAGGTGTTGATGGTGCTAGGGAAACGATCGATGAAGGGCCTTGGGTGTAGCCCGCCTTAGGCGGTCATCACGAGATGGGGTTAGGGATGGAAGGGGGCAGTCGGAAGGGGGATGAGTTGACCGTTTTACCTTCTTTTGATATCGGAGAGGCTTGATATTCTCCTGACTCGACGCCGATGGCATATATCGGGGTTCTCCCGCCGCTAGAGGCACATGAGAAGTAGGCGAACAACTTTGGGGACCGCACAAGGTCACGCCTGGTCGATGGATGTTGGTGACAACCACTCGGGTCTACTACCGGCCTACTTTGACCGAGCGACGCTCAAGGTACTGGAGTTACTGCCTCCTTTACTGTCGAACATGGAATGGATCTCTTTCGTCCTCATCCCGTGGTTCCTTCTTCGTAAGGACGGGATCACGCCGCCGCCTACCCAATACATATGTTGGCTTTATGGTCAGTGCATCTTGATTCTCCTATTCAGGCTTTTCAGGAGAGTCTATCGATTTTCTCCCTAGGTTATGAGAAACCTCTGGAAGTCCTCATCATTGACGCATTTGTTGACCCGAGAGCTTTGGCTCGACAACAATTCGGTATGCTCGGACACCTTTTGACGGACCGCCCTCCTCACAAGGAAACCCTACTGCGAATCATCACCAATGCATGGGTTGCCTCGGCAGTAGGGTTGGAGATTAAAGACGTCAATCGCGGTGTCTTTGCTTTGTATTTCGCCAATGAGGGCGCCCTAGTGTGGGTTCGGGGGCACAAACCTTGGTGCTTTGACGGGCACCCTCTACTTCTTGGGGAGATTGATCAAGCGGCTCGAGCTCTCTCATCCTTAGATCGGCTTCAATTATGGGTTCATGCACATGGCCTCCCACCATGCGTGGGAACCAAGACAACATGGGGAAAAATTGGAGCTGCTCTAGGGACCACAGTAGAGGTCCCGTGCGATGACTATATACAATGCTGGGGTAGGGTAGTCCAAGTGCACTTTTGGCATTCCTTGGACTGGCCTCTCTATCGGAATCTACTGCTTCGGTTTTCGGGATCCAATCCCATGTTCCCTCACCTACACGAAGTTACCTACTTTTTGTGGAAACTATGAGCGGATTGGTCACACGCTATCAACATGTGACAAAGGGATGCTGGGGATCCAAAGGTTCGACAAGTCTCTCCTAGAGTATCCGAAGGAGAGGCAGACCAGGGTCTATGCAATCGAATGGAAGAAGCCAGGTAGTGTTCTTCCGGGCTTTGACCCTATGACTAAGAACACCGCACCTAATCCTACTTCACATCGAGGAAGGGGACCAGTCATAACCCACAACACTACACCTAACGAGCGTGTACGTGAGAGCGATCTACCTGGTTGGAAAATTTTGGTAGGGGTCCAACCCCCGAGTAGTGGAGTGGATGAGCCTTTAAGGATGGCGCCTAGAACAAAGAAGGGTTCCGTTGGAGACCCCAAGAAGATCAGGCGAGGGTTGGAAAGCAGCCTCGCCAAGGAAAATGAGTACCACCAAAGGCTTTAGGGACGATTGCTGGAAGGGATCCCTGAGACAAGTCAGTCCTTCCTTCACTACTACAAAACACATGTTCGGTTTTCAACCATACTATATGGGTCCTCTCCAGGGGAATGAGCGACAATTCGGTCACACCTTGAGTAGTGTTTTGTAGTACCTTTTCATTTCAGTAATTTATTTTCATCAAGAACGCCTTTTACATTATAATGTTGCTGAGTTATTGTTAGACCAGGGGCTGGATCAAACATATAATAGCTCATTTTCGTGGTAATAAAAATGTTTTTTTTTTTTCTAAAAAAAGATGTGTGATTATTTTAATTATTAAAAGGACATCCTTGTTATTTTTGAAAGCAATAATGTACTGTTTCGTGAGTGAGTTAACACATTTATAATATTCTCCACTAAAAACACATGAAGATGACGGTTGCGAACCCTAGAGAGCTCTTCCCGTCACATGAGTTCTCGGCAAGGACGGAAGCGACATTGTCACTGGTACTTTGTAGGGTTTGATCCCACATCATGTTCAGCCATGTAAGTGCAATCAAGGTATGACTTTTTGTGCATTATTGCAGGTTTTATTCGACAAGGATTGATGCTATATTCTATTAGTCCAAGTGCTCGCCCTTTTCCCTCTCCATACGGTTCTAGGGTTTGTAACAATTTGTCCACCCTTTCCTCATCTATGGCGAAAGTGACGGCCACTAGTCTTAGAGGCTTGTCCTTTTCCGATTCACCTCTCTCCCTCCTTGGTAGGGATAATATGGGGTTTGTGTCTACAGGGAGAGCCAACTCACCTTCGGCCTCTCCTGTTATTGGTGGTCGGTCGTGGCATAACCCTCGTCGTCAATAGCATGTACCTCTGTTCGTTCTGAACCTAGGGAACTGTCATCCGGGGCGAGGCTCATCGGTGGGAGAGGGGACCGAGGATGGCTATACAGAGGAGGTACTGTTTTTGGGCGGTGACCTTTCGATGGAGAAGGAGATCGGTGACAAAGGAACAGGTTCAGAAGAGAAGGATCCCGGTAGGGTCTCAGCTCAACATGGCGGCGCCAAGAAGATCCTCGAGGTAACGTTCCTAAGAAGGACTATATCCTGGGCCTCAAAGACATGAGCTTGGGCCAAAGCCCATTGGAGGATAGAGCTGCAGCCCGGGCGTATCTGGATCATGCTACTAGACGGAGGCGACGGGTGAACGAGGATCCGAGTAGGGTCCAAGATCCGATTGGGAAACCCATGATGCCAAGTGACCCGACTTGGTCATCCCAGATCCATGAGGCTAGTGGGTCTAGGTTTATTTATAATGGTTATGGGCCTATATTGTTTCATGGGCCTGTCTCGGCCCAAAAAGACTTTATGGTCTAAACCTTGAAGCGACATAAAGAAGATCGAGTCAGGAGGACGGGTCCGGAATGGGAGAGATCTACACGCTCAGGGGACGACTCACATGCAACGGCGGCGGGCTATAAGCACCCTCGCCTCGCAAAGTGAGTAAGAAGTGGTCCAGTGGGGGGGGGGGGGGTCAATCAGTATCACCGCCCCACTTGACGTAAGGTGGAAGAGATTCCACCAAGATCTCGTATGGTACTTCCCTACCTTCTCGGAGGTCAACAATCCCTCGTTTTGGAGCTCTACCATTATCAGTCCAGGGAGGATGACACACACTGACAACCCGGGGGAATATTCAGTCCACCATAGTTTTTCTCCAGCAATGGGTCTGCTCTACCCTAGCTTCCAGTTTGGATTTGCTGTATTGGTGTCGTTAGAAGCTACCGCATTATCTCCTTCCAAACATTTCAGGGAGACGGTCCGGGCGATGCCTTGAGCTCTTTACTTTTCTGTTGAAGTTCTCTATTGTTGGGATTTTTTTACATTTCTGTCTTTTAGGTGTTTTATTGCTTTCTATGATTGTAAACACTTAATATTTATAATATCCATTCGTTATTCCAAAAAAACACATTTATTCAATTAATATTTTTAGTGGTAATAAATGAAAATATACTGATCACTATAATTTTTTTAACAGTGTATTCTAATCATAATTTATAAAATATATATTTTTTAATTTTGGTTTATAAATATTTCTCATACTTCAAATAATAATTTAAAATATTATTTTATTTTATGATTAATACTTCAAACAAATAACCTGGAATTTTAAGTAGCGATATTAACAAAAAATAAACTTTAGGGGTTTGAGAGTCTAGCTGCCGTCTCCTCCTCCATGGTTATGGCTATGGCAATTGCCATAGTCTATTCCATGGTTCTTCTTCTCTCTCCTTCTCAATCTCTCCTTTGCACTTTCTCCGTGGATCCTACGATTTTTTTCTCTGCTAGGGTTTCTTTCAAGCCACCGCGACGTCGGTCGCCTCCCGCCATCAACAGAGCATCTCAAAATCTGTCTCGGTCTCTCCTCTGCCCCAGGGGTTACTGTCTCTACAATCGTCGTCCCTGATGCTGTCGTTGCCGTCATTGAAGCCGCCGTCGCCCCTACTGCTGTCGTCGCCTCGGATGCCGCCGCCATCCCTAGAGGTGTCCCTGAAGTTGCAGCAGCCGACACGTCCTCCTCCCTGGCCTCCACCGCCGCAACCACCTCGTCCCCTTTCACGATTATGGCTCTGGCTAATCGAAAGGGTTTTAGTTATTTTGTTTGAGTTTGTCTTTGCAGGACCAATGTCTATCAAGCATAAAATCAAGGACTTCTCCATCACCATTACTGTTGAAGTCCCTCATGATCTCCGGTACCTCGTTCCTCCTCACCGTCTTCTCTCTTTTCCCAAGAGACACCACCTGCCCGTGGGGCATCAAAATACCGTCTGTGACGGTTCTGATATGAAAAGGCTCAGTGAACCATGTTCATTCATACTGACATTACCGTGCTCAAGGAGCATATTCCTCGATGTATAACGATATAATTGATTATCGTTTTGCATTAATGAAGATTTGCACCGTTCGCTCAAAAAATAACATGCAGTTTTAACTGTAAGATAGTTAGTGAGGAATATAACTTATAGTGAGTGGTGAGGTACACGGTGTAGGAGTAGCGTGGAAAAACGAGTGAGTTTATTGAGGGTTGAGCGTTGATGAGAACAAACCACACCAGAGACATTTGAGGGCATACTGTAACGCAGTCAGTGAGCACAACTTCTGTTGGCAGTTGGCTCTTGTTTTTCCGTTGAAGTCCCTCTACTTTCTGTTAATTACTCGCGTTCCTCATCTTATGTTCTTTATCCATTTATTACCCAATCTCTACTTTTAAATTATTTGTTGGACTTTTAGTTTAATTTGGTCCTTAAAGTAAGTCTTAATGTTTTCCTTGCCACCCTATGTAGGGGTGGGCACCGGGTGGTTAACCACCCAATTGGCCTCTTTTCTAACCCAACCCGATATTATCGGTTTGGGAGATTTTAAAACCAACCCCAACCCGAAAATCGATCTTTCAAATTAAAACCACCCAAGACGGGGTCCGGTTGGTTTGCGGTTTAAACCAACCAACCACTACGCGATTGGGCCTTGGATTTAGGCCCATATATACAAGCCCAAAACAAATTAATCATCTTTGAAACATGAAAACACAACATCACATAACAAAGAGACATAAAACAACATACTTCTTTTTTTTGTAGGGAAAAACCATTAAAAGGGGATCAAATATGGCTAAAAAGCCATCATATGATCCCCCTTTAATGGTGAAAAAAACTTGCCCCTAGAACTAATACATCATATGTTCTTCTTGTGATTAGTTCACAAGTATTACAACTTACAAGAATGGAGGTGCTAAACAAAATTACAAGTCAGACCTATATTACAACATCAAAAGTACATCAAAAGTATTCAACACCTTCACTTCACTTCACGACCTTGCACTCCATTCTTCAAAAGTACCTACAAAAAGATGAACATTAATCAGTACAACACCAATAGAATAACTCAACAAACGAAATAATTTAATTAACAAGCATTAGATCAAATAAAAGTTCGATGTATACCAAAATACCATAGCTTAGACTTAGATTATCATCGGGTTACCAAGTGGACTGGACGTCTCACTAAGATCTGCAAAAATCAGAATTAGTTACAATTTCAGATTATATAACATTACACATACATCAGAATTAGTTACAAAATAAAAAATGCATACCATAATCAACAATTTGAAGAGCATCCATCTCCAACTCCAATTCAGTGGTTGAAAAGAGAGCTGGTGGATGTTTGAGTCAATCCTGAGTACAAATCAAAGCTTTCACAATATGTGTACTCAACATACTCGTGAAATCACCGAGTATCCTACCACCATTACTAAAAGCAGATTCACTAGGCACTGTTGAGACTGGAATGGCTAAAATATCTCTAGCCATTTTTGATATAATTGGGTAACGATGATGATTTGCTGCCCACCAAGCTAGGACTTTGAAATTAGGAGAATCCACTTCTTCCCTCTCTAATAGGTACTGCTGTAAGAACCACTCCCGGTCAACGCCAGTCAAATCGGCGAAAAACAGGAAAATTTAAAATTTTTGGACATACACTTAAATGAACCTAAATCTGACCCCGAGGGTCATACCGGACTTAAGTTGACCCCGATATCGATCAAAGTGAGTTCTGGGGGACTCAAGGCAACTTTCTGACCAATTTGGGAAAGGTTGACTTTTTACTGGAAAAGTCAACCGAGCGACGTTTTGGTCCGTTCGAGGTCCATTTTGGATCAAAAAAGCTTAGCCGTCGTCGCAGCGGTCTTAGTTGAGCCGTTTCCTTGTGGCCCGTGAAGTTTCGTAATTTCTTGGAAAAAGTGCCCGTTCGGGGCCCGAGACGGCCGAATTTCGCGAATCTGACTGAAAAATACCTAGAAGATATTTTCCAAAAGGTGTGGGACCCACTTGCCACATGTCAATTATGTGGTGGTGTTAGGTAATTTTTGAAACAAGACAAGGATGAGAGAGGGGGTGGTGTTCGGCCATAATAGAAAGAAAAAAAGGGTTTTAGAGAGAAGAAGAGAGAAGAAGGAGAGAAAAGAGAAGAAGGAGTTGGGGGTTTTGTGATTTCCCAACGATCCAACCGACGGATCGTCTCAACGATAGAAGAACCGAGTTCCCATCGTCATTCTCTACGGTGAGCAACTATCCGATTTTTGTTTTGTTAAGTTTAAAGTTTAGGGTTTGAGTTAAAACTAGTAGTTTATGGATGAGTTGAGGTGTGGGGTTCGTTGGAGACGTTTTGGAGCGAAGATTGAACGTTTTCCGGTGACCGGAGGCTCGGGGGAGCTCCGGCCACCGTGTAGGGTGGCTGGCCGGACTGTGTGGTGGCTGGCCGGAGCTAGGACCGGCCACCACCATGTTGAACCGGCCCAAAACCGGCCCAACCACCCTCGGGGCTTAAGGTCCGGGTGGGGCCCACACGCTCGGGTATCGGGTTTTCGTGTTCGAGTGGTTTAGGACGTTCCCCAAGTCGTTAATCCACACCCGGAACGAGTTTTGGAATTAAATTGTAAAGGTTGTAAATGACGGGTTTAGAAACTTTAAACGCGAATTAGATTGCTCGGAAGTCGGAAATTAATTCCGTCGATTGCGTTGGAACCCTTGAATTATTCTAAGACCGTAGAAACGAAAACGGGAATTTTTGGAGCCCCGGAAGGGCGTTTTCAAAACCCGAGCAGATTCGCCGAGCCGGGCGAATCGGGCCTTTTCGGGTCCATTATCGACAATGTCGAGTAATTGGGAAGTTTGGGAGTGATCGACATTGTCGGGGTTGCATTTGGGCGTCAAGTGTATTAAAATTCAGTTTATGCCTGCGAACTTAAAGGTGTTTTAAATTGTGTTCTTATTAGATCGTGCCACCGACAAAGGAAAGGGAAAGCTAGGCGAGTGATCGTGAGCACGCCGAAGTTTGGTCGTGAGCTTTTGGGGAAAGCATACGAGGTAGGGAAAAGTAGTCGGATCTCGGCCCTGATTAGGGAAGGTTAACAGTAGAAATGCATGTGACACTGGGGTGTCGTGGGTTAATTAAGTTTATCGAACAATAGAAAGGCAGGCGACACCGGGTGGTGTCGTATGATACGGGAACATATTGAACAATAGAAAGACATGTGACACTTAGTAGTGTCGTAGGTTAAGTAAGCTTATCAAATATTAGAATTATTGGAGGCATTTGGTTATGCCCGGAGGTTGATTGTTTTGTTTGTGTCTTGGGTGGCCATGAGTGCCCGTGGGGTTGTTGAACCTTTTTTTTATTGTTGGTGTCTTGGGTGGCCATGAGTGCCCGTGGGGTCGTCGACCCGTATTTTACTGTTGGTGTGTCTTGGGTGGCCATGAGTGCCCGTGGGGTTGTTGAACCCGTGTTTTACTGTTGGTGTCTTGGGTGGCCATGAGTGCCCGTGGGGTTGTTGAACCTGTGTTGTTGCTGTTTGTTGAACTTTGGCTGTGGACTGTCTCTGCCCGAGGTTGTGGGCCCGCCTGACAAGAAAGGGGTCCCGTGGTCGCGCGCGTGTGCATTGTTTAGACGAGGTTGGGGGGCCACCTGACAAGAAAGGGGTCATGTGTCCACGTGTCGTGGGGGTTGGCTCGCCTTCTAGGTTAACCACCGGTAAAGTTGTGCATTCTTTGGCAATGAAGGGCAGCTCCCCTTCCGACTATCTATCGGAAAAGTAGCTCTGTATATATCGCTAACAGGTCGACCGCCTGGCCCGACAGAGACCGGGGGAAGTTGCGTGGGTCAGGCTCAAGCCCAGCCGGTTAGCAACCGATACTGAGCAGCTGGAGTGCGATCCTTTGTGATCTTTTTTGGTGTGCGATCCTTTGTGATCTTGGGTGTTGTGTGGTTATCTTTTGTGTCTTTGGTGGAGGTCGTAACCGCTGTGTCGGGTCTACGTTATGTGTCCGAGTGTTGAGTCGGTTGGGGAAAGTAATAGTTTGTGCGTTAGTCGGGTTACTTGAGTTGAGGATTGTAGTCCCCGATGTTTGTTTTGTTGTTGGTGTTTCCGGCATTGTCTGCTAGTATGTCGTAGTCAGTCTGGTATCCGTGGTGGTGAGCGAACGCTCACCCCTAGCTGCTTTTCCTACAGGTACTGGTCGCGGGACGGACTAGGTGAGCTCTCGAAGCTTGAAGAGCTGGGAGCGGGAGTCCGGGTTTCCTTTTGAGTTTAGCGACGTACGCCTTGTCTTTTGTCCACTTGTTTGGACGTGCTTTTGAGTTGTAAATTATTATTTTGATCAACTATTTGGTGATTTAAAGCAATTTATTTAAAAGGTTTGAAAATGGTTTTATTGTTTTACCGTTCGCGTTCTGGGTTCGTATCTACTGAATTTGGGGCGTGACAGTTAAATGCTATAAATGGTGAGGTCTTGGGTTCAAGTCTCACCAACAACCTAGGTTGGTATTTGTCTGTGGACAATACACCAGAGGGGTTGGGGTGTATTGGGCTGCAGAGCTAACATCGCCGCGCGTGGGGCCCTGTGTGGGACGGCAGGGTGTTACAACTGCTCTAACTCATTTTTCACAGCCCCTTCTTCCAAAATTTTCTGCCGCTTATAGGCAGCAAATTTTGGTATTTTGAACACTTTTCAGTAGCTGAACCTTCTGTAACAGCAGATTCTGTTACAGAATCAGCACTAGGGGCAGCTTCCCTAACATACTGAGCATACAAGTCATTCAAAGACTTGGTTACTAAAGGTACGAGTATGGTAATAGCGGGCAGTGGGTACATGGACTCAATGAGGTAGGTCACATAACCAAGTTTCTTTCGGGGATCAAATATAGGTGCAATAAACGTAAACAAGTTCAACTTCTCCATATCCCCGAAATACTTATTGAACTTCTCCCCCATTTTCATAGCCATGTTTCTCATTTCAACACTATCACTCGCCAAACCATCACCAATAAATGTATAAATCTCAGAAATTTCATCAAGAATCATCTTGGTAGTAGCATATGATGAACCAGAAACCCTCACAGTGACCTCATAAAACAGCTCAAGAAAACCCATGACATATTTGCATACTTCCCAATCCTCATCTTCTAATCTACCTAGAAGAGAACCATCCTTTAGAACCTTACTATCCATCTCCACATTAAGGACATGGTCTAGTGCATTGTATATGGGGAAAGCTTTATCTAACCTAGAGGCAGACTTGAGCATCAAGTAGGTCGAATTCCAACGGGTTGGAACATCTAAGGACAACAACCTCTTCATTTCATATCCAACTTCCATACAAGCTAGCTTGAACCTAGTAAGTCTCATGGGAGAGGATTTAATAAACCGAACAACATATCTAATCCTTTCCACATATTTACCCGTCCTCCCAAACCCTTCAGTAGCCCTTCTAGAAACAGAATCACCCCCTAAATGTGCTAACCCATCACTCACAATTAAGTTCAGGATGTGTGCAATACACCTCATATGCATGTATTTTCCATTCAACAAAGTATTACACAACAATGATTTTTGCCTATTCAAGTATCATAAGGCAGTATCATTAGCACTAGCATTGTCAACATTAATGGTCATTATCCTATCAAGACCCCAAGAATTCAGACAATACTCAATAGCTTTCCCTATGTCTTCCCATTCATGTGAAGTGATTGGACAGAAATTAAGTATCTTTTTGTGGATAACCCAATCATCATCAATAAAATGGGCAGTTAGACACATGTAATTGATCTGTTGGATACTTGTCCAAGTATCCATAGTCAATGAGTATCTAGGGGATGATTTGCTGAAAAACTCGTGCAGCTTCAGCTTTTCAGCTTCATACAATTTAAAAAACCCCTCCTAATAGTGTATCTAGTAGGGCATACAAACATAGGACAAATTGCAGCCAAGAATTGTTGGAACCCCTCACCACCTACGAAACTAAAAGGCAATTCATCCATGATTATCATTCTAAACAATGCACTCTTAGAAGCTTGTTGGTTAAAATGCCAGGGCAGAAGCTGTCCATCTTTACCATTTCCTACAGGCCTAAATGTTAAGGCTTTTTGGGTTGGGTCTAATCTCTTTGGATGTTTGGGACACGTTTTCACATGCCAATGCAATGTACTAGTGCCATGCTTATTAGAATCACACAGATATTCCTTTCCACAGTGCTTGCATCTAGCATGACATACACCATCAACATCTCTAAACCTAGCAAAATCAGCCCATACAATAGATGTTTGGCGAGAAGTTTGAGGCATGATACCTGAGGATGCAACATTTGCATCCTGACTACCAACCACTCCAGCACTACCACCACCAGCAGATCCCTCTCCAACAGCTGGTGTAAAAGGTGAGTTGAATGGTTCAGAAACACCCTGTGAAAATAAAAACAAACTATTAACACTTCGAATCATTAAACTTATAATCATGTTTAAATTATATCAAACAGAAATTAAATCATGTATACAACTTTGAAACATTTAAAAAATTTAACTTTGAAACTTTAAAAGATTTAACTGTAAAAGATTTAACTTTATAAGAATCATGCTTGATGCTTGAAGCTAATTAAATCATACAACATACAGAAATCATACAAGCCTAATTAAATCATACAAACATCATTAAAAGAATCATGCTTGAAACAAACTTTGAAACTGATAATTTCAAGTTTCAATCATACAAACAATAACATATTCAGGTTAGCTAACAGAAATCATGCTTGAAACAAACTTTGAAACTGCTATTTTAAATCATACAAACATACAAAAAAATTATACAAACCTAATGAAATCATACAAACATCATTAAATGAATCATGCTTGAAACAAACTTTGAAACTGATAATTTCACGTTTCAATCATACAAACAATAACATATTCAGATTAGCTAACAAAAATCATGGTTCTAACAAACTTTGAAACTGTTATTTTAAATCATACAAACATACAAAAAAACCATACAAGCCTAATGAAATCATACAAACATACAAAAAAAATCATACAAACCTAATTAAATCATGCTTCTAACAAACTTTGAAACTAAACCTAATGAAATCATACAACCATACAAAAAAATCATACAAACCTAATTAAATCATGCTTCTAACTAACTTAGAAACTAAACCTAATGAAATCATACAACCATACAAAAAAATCATACAAACCTAATTAAATCATGCTTCTAACAAACTTAGAAACTAAACCTAATGAAATCATACAACCATACAAAAAAAATCATACAAACCTAATTAAATAATACAAACATAAGTAAATGAATCATGCTTGAAACAAATTAAGGAACTGAAAAAATAAATTCAAATCAGATGAGATGAGATGTATACCTCAAGTTGAACATTCTGTGTTCTCATCGCAATTCGCAGCAACGATGAAAACACAAAATTTGAGTTTCAAAGCAATTGAAACCTCTACATGACTACATCTCTCCTTGCCCTCTTATTTATAGTCATCTCGTCCTCTCTCCTCCACCTTTCAACACATCCGAAACAAGAGCCCAGATAGACGTCGGAAATCTCCGCATTTAATGCTTGAGATTTCCATCGGAATAAGAAAAAAGAGAGAGAGAGGAACAATACACGGCCAACACGGGAAGGAGAGAGAGAGATTCGACGCTTGGAAGAAAAAAATATGCATTAGTACAAATCCAAAACTGACAAAAGGAGAACAAAAGCTTATGAGGTGTTGGGAGAACCGAAAATATACCTTCTTTGCTTGAGTTTGAGGCTTCAGCGGCGAACGATGAGCATCGGAGGAGGGACCGAGAGTGGACAACTCTGCATCGGAGGAGGGAACAAGCTTCCGTGTCATCTTCTCGATTCATCTACCTAGGGTTTCTGTCAGAATTTCGAACGAGATCGAGAGAGCAAAGGAGATTTGAGATTGAATGAGACAGAAAGGAAGAGAAGAGAAGAGATGCCGTACCTACTAGGACTTCGAAATTCAGAGAGAAAGGGGATAATCAGATGAGAGAGAGAGAGAGAGGTCGTGACTCGTGAGAGAGTGAATCGTGTGTGTGTGTGTGGTCTGTCTGTCTATGAGCGAGAGTGAGGAGAGGAAACGAAGAGCTGAGTCGGTGTGTGGTTGTGGCTTGTCCACGTGAACATCATCTCTACCATTGATAAGAAACACAAAATGAGCGGCTGGATTGTCATCGAGTTGGCGATCCGCGTGGTAAGCAGGTTGTTGCCCACAACTTGCCACGTGTCCTAGAACTACAATACCGGGTGGTCCGGTTTTCCCGGTTCAGCAGTTGCTAAACCGACAGCCAACCATTAGGCTGCCGGTTCGACCATTTCTCCACCGTAAAAGACGCCGGAAATTCCGGTTCTGGGTTCTCCGGTGGTGGTTCCGGCTGGTGGTGGTCGGTTTTTCCGGTTTCGGGGTTTTTTGCCCACCCCTAACCCTATGTCCGTGTCCAGTCGTTAAGTTCGCTAGAAAAAGTCTCAGGATGACACGTGTCATTTAATATTCAGATTGAAATATTATATTGGTGTTTTTAAAAGTTTAACGCCTGGGAATATTAATTTAACTCACATTCAAAACTTTTAAGAAATTATCCCCCAAAAAAGATTG
The DNA here is from genome assembly GCA_963921825.1 of Erodium maritimum. Taxonomy (NCBI): domain Eukaryota; kingdom Viridiplantae; phylum Streptophyta; class Magnoliopsida; order Geraniales; family Geraniaceae; genus Erodium; species Erodium maritimum. Next base: position 58,576,756 of record OY997592.1, on the reverse strand, counting down.
ACTCAAACAAATTTTTAGAAACTAAAATCTCCACTTTTTTTTAAGCGAAAGTTGCAATATTATTATTTCAAAAAGCAATTACATTACAGTGCGTCAATGAACATGTTCCTGGACCACAATGATCCTTGTAATACAATAACCATCACAAATTGTATTTTGACGCCTCATAGGCAGTGATAAAATGCGAAAAGGAGTACTGGAAATAATGAACGATCTCAACAATGATGATGGTGGGAGAAAGAACAAGATAGGTGGGGGTGTTCGGCAACATTATAGACATTATAGATTGGGAACTAAAACAAGTCTAGGGCTTTTCTAGAGGTTGATTAAAATTTGTAACTCAAGATTAATACAATCTCATTTGATTAAGATTCTGAACCGTCTGCATGGAGGAAAGAAATATTTCCCTCAAAACGAATCATCATAAAATATGGAAGGGCATTTTTGAAAAAAAAAATATATACATAAGATAGACCGTACTTGGGGAACGATATATAGTATCGTAATAGAAGAGGGGCATGGGTGTAAAGAGAAGGGAGTTTGTCTCCTAGAGTCATGAGCTGGGGTCCAAAAACAAAAGGGTCTGCAAATAAAATATTTTGATGAAAATAAAGGTTGTCTGAAACGAATTCCGAAAACATGGGAACACCTGTCAAAATCATATACAAAATGGTAGGTAAGGTATTAACCATAATATCGAGAAGGGTACACATTGTAGACACAACCGGTTTGGTCTTTGGCGATTTATACTATGCTGACCCGACACCTTTTCTCCCTCTTGTTTTTTTCTATGCATTTGCATCCATTCCATCCACAGACCCTTTAAATGGTCGAGAGGAATCGAAGCACATGGGTCGGCCGTGTGAACCGGACACAAGCCCCAAAGGTATGTTGCAAAGGCCCATTTATGACACAACCGGATCTCGTAATTTGGGCCCATATGTATGATCCATTTCCAATGTCTACGGGGTCTGGCCTGGTGGTTAAGTAGGCTTCTAACTTTCTGGAGGTCAAGAATTGGAATTTTCATGAGAGGGTGAATTTGTGATGAAATATATTGTTGGTAGTGTTTTTTTTTTATCGGTAAAGACATATTATAAAACTCATTCTTTGAAGTGAAGAGCAGGAAAAGAAGTACAGCTAAAGAGTATTCCGTTCTCATAGAAATCTCAGACCGTGGAAGAACATGAACAACCTCAGACCGAAACCCAATCAGTGGTATAAAAGAACAAATTTACAACAACATAACTAAACAGAAATCAACCAAATAACAACCAAAGGTCTGAAACCTGAAATTCTCAACCATTAAGCCCCAAAGAAGAAAACAAACAGAAGGCCTTGAAGCTGGATTTCACAACCATGAAGCACAGAAGCACGAAAACTAGGATCTTGCTGCTCAAGAACAGACAAGAGTACACTCAACTCAAAACCCTAAAGGAAGAAAATCAATCCTATCTCATTAGGACCACAATCTCCCGAGAAGAGAGATTGTATCCCTAACAGTTGTCGACGACCAGCACCACATCGGTAGAGACTAAACCAGTGGTTACCCACCGAAACCCAGAGACCTCTCTACAGTAATAGCTGGCTTCAAAACAGGCCATTAAGCCTTAAACCCTCGTTGGTGGCCAACACCCTGACCAGCGAGCCCGAGCCAACACAGAATGGTCGGGCAGAACAAAAGTCCAAATCACTAAAGGAGAAAGGAAAAAAGGGGGAGAGTTTGAACCAAAAGGAGAGAGAGGTGAGAAACTTTACCCCAAACCCCAACAGAATGAACGGAGAAGCGGAATACTCTGAAGGAGCCCATCTCCTATTAGCCCCGAGAGAAGAAATAGGCATGGACGAACCCAAGAGTAGCCAACTAGATCCATAGCTCTAAACCGTAGATATGATCGCTACTGGACAGATCTAGAAACGGCCACCCGAAACGCTCAGCCGACCTACACCGTGGCGAGAACCGGCCAAAGCCACAATGATCCTTGTCGATATCTACGAGGAAGCACGTCCTACGGATGGATTTAGAGAGTAAACGCCGGCAGTAGAGGGAACCAATCACCAAAATGAGGACGAGAAGAGAGAGAAGCCAACGAGTAGAGCCAACATCCACAATCGTGCCAATAAGCCCCGATCTACAACGATCCCCACATGGGTAGAAGGGGAAGCGAATCCCACGACCATATTTGAGAGACGGGACGTCGAGCAGAAGGGAAGGCGAAACGCAACAACTCTAGAGGGGAGAGAGGGAAGAAAAGGAGTCGGAGAGAGAGGGGAAGGTAAACAGAAGAAAGGAACGACTATGACCTCGTTGGCCGAAGCCACAAGGCCACATCCGCAAGCAACGGAGACGTGAAAGTGTTAGGGTTAGGGTAGAGAGAGGGCAGAGGGTTTAGAGAGAGAGAGTATGTTATATTGTTAGTAGTGTTGTTAGAATTTGTAGTGGTCTGCTAAGCATGGGGTCTGGGATAATAACATAAATTAAATAAACTATATTTTTTTAGGAAAGCGGAGCATTGTTGGATTTTATAAATAACTCGCTAAAGACATACAAACGACCCTTCACAACTTACAACCATTTATCGCACAGGCACAATGATAAATATAACAGAATCCAGACAAGCTAGACCATAATATTACCGGACCCTAATCGAACATGCAACACAACATAATGCGCCCAGAACGTGCAACCATATTGTGCACGCCAAAAGTGCAACAAAGTGAACACCATAAGTGCCACATAACGGGCACATCAAAGTACAACCAATGCACACAAACGTGCAACCGATACACACAAAACAGCTAGCTCTTTGGAGGAGGAGGTTGAGGTGATAGTACCGTATTCCCCGGTGAGCCCATCCATACTTGCTAGGAAACAATTTTCAATGATACGTAAGTTGTGGTCGTCTAAGTCGTCCCGGAAAGAAGTTCTCCTTCGGATCATAACAAAGGCATGAGATAAGTCAACCAAGGGGTTGGTGATCAAAGACATCGGACCGGGAATCTTCGGGTTTTACTTCGAGACGGAGAGAGCCCGGGCATGGGTTCAGGATAATGAACTGTGGTGCTTCGATGGGAGACCACTACTACTAGGTGACCTGAACCCGTTGGCCAGAGAGCCCCCCACCCTGGATAGGAATCAACTATGGGTGCATGCCCGTTGCCTCCCTCCTTTGGTCTGTACCAAAAACACTGGAGAAACGATTGGTGCAACACTGGGGCTCTGTGTCCATGTACCGTGCGATCAATAGGGTACATGTTGGGGAGGAGCAGTAAAGGTTCGATTATGGAATCCTGTGGAGCGCCCCCTTCGAAGACACCTTCGGCTTTGCTTTCAGGAATTTCCCGACCCGGTTCGTATCATGCTTACTTATGCAAAATTAACTTTGTTTTGTTATAACTGTGGGATGATAGGCCACATGGTGGCTGCGTGCAACCGGGAGGTGGTGGGTACACGTCGGTTTGATTCCTCGATGCTGGAATTCAAGAAGGACCGTCAAACCAAGGTATATGCCACAGATTGAGACGATCAGGCGTCTCATAAGATGGTATCCTTGACTACTGCACCTAAGGCGCCCTTGTCTCAACGCAGGGGCCCGATAAAATCCTCGACTACTGCACCTAACAGAGCGAGCGGCTCAGTCGATCTAGGTTGAAAAAACTTGGTAACTGGCTGGCTCTCAGATAACCGGAAAGCCGACGCCACGGTCCTGCCTGAGCACATAGATAGAATTGGACTAGGAGTTGGAACTGAGTCTTGTGTTGGAGCAGGATCGGGGGAGTTAAGAGAGGGTCCACTGGGGAACCCTCGGACAATCAGGACAGAGCGGACAAACTGGCCTGCATGGAGGAATGAAAGAGATTCAGTGCTCCAGGGACTGGCCTTGAGAGGGGTCCTTGAACGGAGCTTTGCCTTCTGTTGTAATCAATGATCGCAAGTTCGGTTTAATACAACGAATAGAGCATGAAGGCTACACCATGAGCAACAATCTTTATGATACTTCCAACACCGGTTGTACCAGATTACTTGTCTCAGAATTTTTTTGTCAAAAAACTTAATGGGACTTTTTACAATATAAGAGTTCTTTTTTTATTTCGTAATCAGGGACTAACTTCTGATGCACTTATTTGTAGTTGAAATTAAATTAATGAAAATTGCACCTCTCATCCCACGATACAATGTTCCGGTTGTGTAATAAGGAGACGTGTAGTTGTTATGAATAACATGCTATGTGTTTCTCGTCCAAATACCGTGTCCTGTGTAGTGTGAATAACTACTTAAACCCGTCTGAATCTGTAAAATTATTTTACCGAAGCTGAGCTTGTCCTGATCAGATGTAGAACATCGAAGTCCAGATGGACCATTTTGTCTTGGATGAACCAGAACCCAACAGAAGTGGCCATGTGATCCTAGGGGACACAGATTTGTGGTATATAATACGAGTGATGAGAACTCTGAGTGGGTGTGATGTGAGTGACGCTCAAGCGTACATATACGTAAACAGGCCAAACACTTGACCCGCTAAACGCCTCCAATCGGAGCATTGTATTGTCTACTTCTGCTTGTCGGATTGATTATGCTAATCTAATGCCTCACTCAGGACCACAAATCTCCCACGATGCAGCTTCATTTGTTCAGGAAAAGTCATCAGCGATCGATGACATATTTAACATCATGTTAAGGAGAAGCGTACGGGGGAGAGGTTTCAACTCAACAGGTGTCTAAAGAGGTTTCCATCAAGGAGGAATCATTCCTTCTACATAGGTGTCTCAAGTAGTTAAAGCAGACCGTCACAATTATAAACTTTGATTATTTGTAGTTATATCACATATTATTGGCATACCAAGTAACTGGTTTATATTGACCCTCTTCGTAGCGTCTCCTCTCCAAAAGAGTTTGCGAGTCCCCCCTCAAAAAATCCTAGTCGTCGACGGCCTCCATGACTTCGGCCATTGAACTTGTCGATGGAGATCCCTTTTCCGCTTCCGTTTTTCCTTGAGTCCCACTCTCAACGATCGGCTTCACCTGCGTACTTTCTCACCGCCCTCGTTTTGTCGCCACCGTCATCGTCGTGCTTCTCCACCGTTGTCGGATCTACGCTTCAATCGGGTGTGCGGTTGGTGGTTTATCCCATCACCCACCGAGGTAACACAAAGTCGAAAAGACTATGCTGCATCTTCGGTTTATATTCCACCCTTCGGGGTTTTTCTGTACCGATCTCTACATTGTATCCGCTTGGAGAAGGTTGATTTTTCAGGTAAAACTGAACCCTCCGGGGCATTCACGAACCGACCTCCATAGTCTTCCCACTTGGAGAAGACTCTGAAGCATCAGTGGAATTGGGATCCGGGACCTACCTATCATGATTCGGGACTGACGTTGCACGACCGTCCTGGGAGGAGAAAGGAAGCAGATCGCCTTTTTTTTGTTTTGGATTGGACTCAAGTTTAGTTTCAATTCATTTGTTTGGTCAGTTATCTGCTTTAGGTCGATAAAACTTTGGTTAGATAGGGCTAGGTTTTGGGTTGTGTATTTTTTTGAAACGTTGGTTCAAGAATTTCTTGTGTTCGGATCTGCGAGGCAAAGCAGACTATCTTTATGGATCCATGAGCGCCTGACGGGCTACGGTCGGTTGGGACGCATATCTGGAATCCGGGACGTTATGTCCTACCCTGTAAGATTGATTTGTTACAGTTGATATAATATCTCGTTCCCGTTTCATAAAAAAAAGTAACCGGTTTATACTATTTGGTCATTGATTTGGTTACACAGGATTGTTTTAGGATGGAATAATGATTTTCGTTATATTCGTATTTATGTCTTATAATTAGTATCAGAGTATATGTATTTTTTTTGGTATTTGAATTATATATAAAATTAGGTTTAATTTTTTTTTAGAAGTAAAGGAAATATTATTAAAGCATTAAGATGGTCGCAGAACTGCTACCAGCATACAATCCAAGAAAACTACAATAATATTGAAAAACAAGAACCGAAACGGAAATTTTGCTCTTGGACATAGTGGCGGTCGGAGGGGGGAAACTGCGGTAGCCTCCAGAGACACCGATACAACATACTTCAACCAAAAGTACTGGCCGAGCAGACCAAGTGAAGATTTAGTAATGGTGGACCGATACCTCCCCCGGGAAATCAGCGTGCGTCGTCCTCCCTTGACTGATACTGGTAGAGCTCCTAAACGCGGAAGTGCTGACCCCAAACTGGTAGGGGAGAATCTTGTCGACTGTTGGCGGAACCGTTTCCACCTTACGTCTAGGGAGGCGGTGCAGCCGACCGACCCCTCCCTAGACTCCGTTGGACTCATTCCGCGAGGCGAGGGCGCTGGAAGCCCCCTACCGCTGCTGTAAATGATGCACCATCCCTCATCGGCTCTCCACAGATGCGAGAGTCCGTCGAGAATTGGGTCGTGCCATGACCCAGACCAAGCCCGACCCATCCATCCCCTGACCCCAACCCAGAAGGCTTGCCAGCCCGTGCCTCCCGACCCGGTCCGGTTCTCTGATGGGTGCCCAGTGGATTGACACTCAGGCCCATCGGATCCACCCCGAACCCAACACCACCTGGGTCCAGCATTTGACGCAACCCAGCCCGTCCAGCAGACGACCCCGACCCACCAAGGCTGTCGGCCCGTCCCCAGCTCTGACCTGTCACCAAAACCCTCGTTTGTGGTGTTCCTCAATTTCTCGGGCCAGAATGTGCCCCGAGGCATGTACCCGATATGTTCGGGTCGACCCGCCCATGTTCCAGCTCCATTGGTTGGGTCAATCCCATAGGCCTGATCCACCGAGTCCGGCCCACGCTCGTTGGCCCAAGTGGCCCATCATCTGAGGAAACCCTAGAGGGGTTTTTCCCCGATCTCCACAGCCACGCAGCCGCTGCCGTCCTCTCCTTCGACTTCCCCGACCACTCCTTTCCCTGCACCTTCTGCAAAGCCACAATCGGAGACCATGGCTCCATAACCTCCATAACCTGCACGCCGATCAAGTCCGGCGACGAGCTCTCCCTCGCCGAGAATGAAATCCGCCGGCACGGGGTCCCCAGGTCAGGGGTCGGCATAGCAACCCAGGATGACGACGGCGTCCCGGCTCCCTAATCCTCCATGACCTTGGTGTCGGACCCCCCACCGGAGTGCCCAAGCCCCATCCCGACTCCCGGGTTCGCCATGGCTTGCACAACCCCCATTGTTGTAGTCACCGGCCACCCTTGTTGGAGGTCTTCAAGTCCTCTTCTTCCGTCCCTAATAGAAACCAGAGAACGAAACATACAAACCAGCGAGGTAGAGGAGACACCACTGCCTCAGAATCCCCGCCGCTCGACCTTGGACAGCTGCCAAAGTTGCGAAAACCCACGGCCGCCGCCCTCCCTTCGCTAAACCCTAATCGCATGTTAGAGCAGCGCTCGATTACTAATAGAGGCTTAATAATGAAAACATTCTCATACTCAATTAGGTTTAATTATGGATATGCTTTGATGATACTGATTCTTTTAACGAAAAACTGAAAATATTATTAAAACTTGAGTTTCATTATATCACTGTGCATCAGAGAATAAACACCCTGATCACTAAACAAGGACATAACGGAATTAATCTTCACCAATCCTTTTCCTAAAAGAACCGTCACTGGCGGTATTTGAATGTCATAGAGGTTGTGATCGAACGCAAGAAATACGAAGATGATAGTGTCATCGCAGCAGTAATGGCCAAGGATTTCAACAACAATAGTGGGAGGCAAAGCATCTTCCTGCGACCCCTCCCTAAGCCAGTCCATGATGCGTGGATGACCTAAACTATGTCTCGTGCTTTTCTTATTTCTATTGGGTTTTTTTTCGATCATACTGGAGGATCATCTTTATTACGAATAATATATGAAAAAACACAAATAAGGGTTAGGAATATTCTCAGATTTCGTAAGATCTGAGATGTTGAACCTGAAACAATGATAACTGCTTTGCATAAGAGTGTTGAGATGTAATGAAACACATAAGAGCGACAAACAAAATATGACTATCCTATGTGTATATGTAAGGGATGCACCCCACTTTAATGTATGGTACACATCTGGTACGTCTTTTGCCCTCAACTCGGATGGATCCGAGTAGTATTCTAGGAGACGGAGGGGTAGGATCAAAGAGCGGGCCGCTGCTCCTCATAGGCATCGTGCGATCATTAAAGCCCGTGTCCGGTGTTTCCAGGCTCTTTTTCGATGATACTGCTTTCTAATCCACGATATAAGTGAGCCACCATATGGCCACCCACCAACACCCCGAACCTCCACAACCCACTGGAGAACAAGTCCATGGTAAACCCGACTCTAGACCCTGCAAAAAGAGAAAAAGATGACCAAATCGATCCCAAATAGGGGGTTTGTAGACGAAAATCCAAAAGGGATGAACACGCCATGTATGTTGATTGGAAATACCTAGAGCAAGTCATAGGAATCAGTCGATCGGAAGAGAGAAGGAAGAAGAAGAGCCTCCGCCAAAGGAGACAACGACGGCTAAGTCTTGAGGGTTTTGTCGGAACCTCCAAACGAGAGGTATAGAAAAAACATTTCTATTAGCATTTTGAATCTACTTTATCAATAAAATTATACGTTTTTTTTAAATGGGCAAACAAAGGCGTGCATTACTACCAATCAAAAGATTGCAAAATAGGGCCGACGTCTTGGGCACCAGAAATCTTGGACCCGTAGAAAACTCTACTTTTCATCGTAGATACAAACTGAAGATAACCTCTTACCGCACTTTCAAACTTATTGAAACTAAAACTAGAAGTCCAACTAGAACTAGAAATTCAACTAAGCAAATAAACACAAAAATTCAGTCCGAAAAAATAGGAAAAACGAGCTGCTTCCTTGCTCCTCCCTGGACGGCCAAGCAACGTCAGTCCCATGTCATGGCGGGTAGGCCCTAGATCCCAAATTCACTGACTGTATCGCTCCAAAACCTTCTTCAAGCGGCTCGTGCGGGTATTCGTTTGGTAAAGCTTTACCAAAATCAAGCCTCGACAAATCGAAGCCATAAACTGTGGAGATCGATTTTGGAATAGCCTTGGAGGCTCACTATAGTCTCTTAGACTCGGTATTACCTCGATCGACGACAATGAGGAGAGTAACCATTGGCGGCTCGCATGACTGAAGCGGAGATCCGACAATGGTGGAGACACACGACAAGGACAACGACGACTGTGTTTGGACGAAAGAATGTTATATTTACTGTGCAGACGAAGAAGATCGCTGAAAGAAAAACTCGAGAGGATGAAAAGAAGGGAGAAGAAACTTCCCCAGCATCCTCTATGACCAAAACCATAGAAGCCGTTGGTGGCGACCAGAGTTTTGGGGTATATGGGTTCTCGCAGGGTTGAGAGCTTTTTTTTCCTCTACTATAAAATAGTACGTTCAATGTTTAAAAAAAAGCACCCTGGAACGTAATTAAGACAAAATGCATATACTCTGGTAATAGTTATCCTCAAAAACCTTAACAAGCACAACCTTCCACATTGTGACCACAAGATTCTTGTTTGTTCTTTTTTATCAGCAATTTTTTTTTTATATATAGTAAAAGTAAAGTACAAGCTTAAGGTCCAGCTACAGACCAAGCACCAAAAAACAAATGACGAAACTGAAACGGGGAATGAATGAAGCCTCTTCTACAACAATCCCACACAGGGGAGATGAGAAACCCACGCAGGGGTGATGAAATGATCCCACACATGGGAGATGAGAAACCCACGCAGGGGTGATGAAATGATCCCACACAGGGGCGATGAAAAGAACCCACACATGGGCAATGAAAAGAACCCACGCAGGGGTGATGAAAAGAACCCACGCAGGGGTGATGAATTGAACCCACGCAGGGGTGAAGAAATGAACCCACGCAGGGTGAAGTAATGAACATACCAAGACCCACACAGGGGCACAAATGAGATGAAATGAAGGAAGAACAACAATGAAAGGTTCTAGAAACCAGAAAAGGATACAAATAAGCCCAGAGAAAGTAGCAGCACCTACAAACCGAAGCCCTCAACCCTAATCGAAAATGGAATTACAACTACTCCCATCTCAACAAATCCATCGATCCCAAAAAGGAAAGGAGGAATTGTCATAGCCGGTGGCCAACACCACAGACGGCAGAGACAACTCTGGAAGAAACTCCAGAGCCCAAAGGACCGATCTACTGATCGAAAGGAATCCTAGGGCAGAGCCCCATGCCCTCTCCGGCGGCCAACACCATACCGGCGAGTCCGAGACACAGAGTGGTCGGAGGCACAGGATTACCAAACGAGCAGAGAACGGAGCAGGAGGGAGTAGAAGACCAAAAACGAGAAGGGAGAGGAAGGAGCAAAGCAAACCTCAGAAGCTAGAGACGCGGGCCGAAGTCCGAATCTTCAGGCGAAGGCCCGAGGGAGAGAGACCGCCTCACCAGCGACCACCACGCTCCAGAATCGCGTCGATCCAAATAGGAAGCGAGTCCCACACCGAAGCCAGAGCGAGAAGCCGCGATCTGAAGAGCCAGCCCCATCCTTCAAGCCTCCGAAGGCGCCACCACCGAAGCGATGAGATAGGCCAGATCCGAGATAAACCAGATCAGGCCCGTATCAACGCCGGGACTAGAGATCTCGGGACGGAGAGCCATAACCCTAGCCAGACGCCCAAAAAAGTAGATCTGACCGCCTCTGAAGGTCAGATCTACAAACAAGCCCTAACCGCCACAAGCCGTCATCCACCACAACGCTCGTTGGCCTCGAACTGCAAAGATCCCAACCAAGGAGGAAGGGAAGGAAGCCCCACTACCAGCAAGAGAGCCGCAACGAAGAGGAGGAAGAACGGCGAGCCTCGCCACAACAGAGGAGAGAGAGGAGCTGGAAGGGTTCGAAAAGGAGGCACAGAGGGAGGATCCACCGGTGGTTGTCAAGGCAGAAGCCGAGACAACCACCGGTGGCTACAGATCGGAGAAGGAAGGGGCTGGAGTTTAGGGTTTGGGAAGCGATTCTAGAGAGAGGCGAGAGCTTCTCTCTCTAGAACGCTTAAACGAATTTTTTACCACAAGATTCTTGTTACGAGACAAAAAGGCATTTATCAATCAACAGAAGTGAGCAAATTAATAACACACATCCTCAATGTATAGAATATAAATACCATAAATACATACCATGGAAATTGCATGTAGGACATTCGGTAGAGCATATGAGAAAAAGATGGATCAATAAGTTAGGCTACGTATATGACGTCAAAAACCCACGCACTCATCCCATAGCTGGTGAAGAATTTTTTTACTAGAATGAAATTGCACATTCGTCGTGACAGCCTCTTTTCGAAGACAGCGTCGTTCTTTTCGGCGTCAGTCCATTATTGTCTCTCTGTCAATACGACGCTCATTCCCTTCATCTTCTCTCGCTCGTCCAGTGCCCACGAGGGTTGTCATTAGCCAATTTCCACCCTCACCATCGTCCCCAATTCCCCCAATCTCTCACCCACCTCCCAAAACCACGACCATGTCGCCAACATTGCCTGCTCCTTTCCCGATCGATCTCCCCATAGCATCCCCACGATCACCAACGCCGCCTGCCTAGATTCCCTTTCCTGAGTAGTCCCCACCATCTCTGCTATCGTTATTGAAGCCGTCATCGGTGTGTCCACCTCATTGGCCTCCACCGAGGCCTCATTCTCGGTCTCTATCCCGGGTCTGGGTCAAGATAGTCGAGTGGTTTTGTTTTATTTTACCTGTTTTTGTTTGCAAGGTTACTAATTAGTGAGCGAAGATTCAAGGCTTCTACATAAGGATTCAAGGATTTTTACCGGGAGGAATTCCTGAATCACATATACCATCGTCGCTGTCTTCCTGTTGACAGTGATGAAAGCAGGTTCGGTCGCACTCTACAAAGTATGCAGCGTTTAGATAATACTTTGAGCAACCATAGTCAGTTTCATCTTAGTTTAGTGTTAGCTTGCCTATATGGCACCTCATCCAATACAGGTTGTCATGGTTCATCTGTCTCAGAGTTTTTTTTTTTTGTAAAGATACCTTTTGGGACTCTATACAATATAATGACTCTTTTTTACATTTAATAATATATTCACACTTTTTAGTTTAAAAAAAACTTGTTTATTAGAAACCCATATTATATTAGGTCCCCATGCATGTATAGTCTCCAAGTACGCTCATAAAATACACCGATCATGTTTGATAATTTTGTTGAAGGAGCATTTAATAATAATAGTTTACGAGCATCTCCAATTTCATACCGAAAATGAAAAGTTTTTTTGTTGGTGTAGAATGGTCTGTAAGATCCAAAAGAAATACACTAGAGCACTATGAGACTCACATATGGAATTTATAGGTCACAAATCGCGACTCGTAATCCTTAAGTCGTGATTTGTGATTCACGAATCGATACGCAGTTCGTATGTTGTACGTTGTCCACGTGACCTGGTCTCTCTCTGAGGTGGTTATTGTGTCGCCAGTTTTTCTAGTATTTTGTAAAGTGTTTTTGCAATTTCCAGGGGACCTGTTTCACTGTGAGGTGATTGTGTTGTGTTTCATGGCTGTTGGTTTGGTCTTTCGATTCAAATTATTTATATTCTACCGGTCATATGTAGATGAATTAGTTTATTTATTGAACTGATGACTTCTGGTAAATTGTGATTACAATAGTTCAGAGCCGATTTTAGGTGTATTTACTATCTCAACAAAATATCAGTTTTCCTATATCATACAAAAGCAACTATAGGGTATTTCCTTCTGAATAATGACACGAACAAATTCTGAACTTGTGGATGACCAATATATAGTTTCACCGTCTGGAACCAACTTCTTTCACAGCCTCTACATAGCAATCATTTGCACTTATTGGTATGTTTATTTATCAGCAAAACAAATTTAAATTAAAACCTCTTCTGAGATGAAAGAAGAGTACAAGAAGATCTACCTACAGACCTCAAAATCTTAAAAAAAGAACGCAACTAACTATAAGGGAAGACCACCAAGAATGAAACCAACAACCATGACCTGACACAGACTTGAGCGCTGGCATGTAAACTCAACATCTGAACAAACCCAACAAGGGGTGAAGACAATATAATAGGTTTGGATACCCAAATTTTACAAACATGAAGAACATAATAGTAACCTAAATCTACAACCCTGATTTTTCTACCATGATACAAAAGCAAATAAATAAGGTCATAACCTAGATTTTCCAACCATTAAGCACAAAAGGCACCAACAGATCCCCAACTAACTGCCATAGACATTAATGCACCATGTCTCATTAGAACCGTCAACCTGGCACATAGACAAGAAGACAGTGACTAACAAGTCGGCAACCAACACTACGAACAACAGAGACAGAATGGAGAGTAAAACCCAACCGCTCACACTATGCCCAAACTCGAATCAGAAGGTAGACTGCTAAAAGGTGCAATGACCAAATCACTCGCCGGTGGTCAACACCTTAAACCAACGAGTCCTAACCACTAAGTGGAAGAAAACAACTGACTACCAATCCGATAATGAAAAAGGGAAAATGATGGGACACAAAACATAAGCAGAAGAGTAGTGGTATCGGCGCCAGCACCACGACGAGCCACCAAATCCACGACGATCAACACCATGAAGGATGAAGAAACGCGTCCCACGACCAGATTTGAAACGAAACGCCAGGCAAGCAAACGAGCCACCAGACGCGAGTAGACCAATACCACAACGATCAGCATCCGGGAGGATGAAGAAACGCGTCGTAAGGCCATAACTGAAAATAGTCACCTCTAAAGGCTCGAGAGAGACTTCACCGACAACACCACATCGGAGAGCAGATCTACAACAAAGTCGGGAACTCCGAAGGTCAACCCGCAAAATGGAACGAACTCCTTGAGACTGATACCATCACACTAAGGAGTGATGATTGCAGATCCAGCCATAAAGGCCGGATCGGGCGACAGGTCGGGAGAAAGCCTAAAACAGGGGCAAAACAAGGACCTGTCGACACAAACGAACACTGCAACCTCACTCCACCGCAATAAACTCCAACCCACAACACAAATAGACCACCAAAAAGTTCCAGAAACACAAAGAGGAACCAAAAGGAGCCAAACCAGCAGCAACTTAACACTATACCTGTAAACCCCGAGATCAGGTTTGTCCAAAATGGACAGATCTGACCAAACCCGATCGCACAGAAACATAGAGGTCGGATGCTACCTTCTAGAGGAGCTGCGAGAACGGGAGAACCCAAAAGACGAAGAGCCCTCAACGCCTAGAACCGAACCACACGCCGGATAGATCTAAGAGTACTACCGATCGGAGGAACAGAGAGAGAATGAGGTCTCTTGTCTTCTTTGAGCTACCAGCGCCGAGAACGACGGTGAGGCCTAGTACCAAAACCACACCGAACTGGGCGTGACGCCGGAGAAGAGAATCACACTTCGCCTGAGAAGTATCCTAGCTCCCTGGAGACGATAACACGGTCCAAGGAACCCAAGGACCCCAACTAGCTTCCACAGAGAAAGGGCCGCTGTCCGACCGGAAGGAATGCCGACGAAGAGTACAGAATTGAGCACAAAGGAAGGAGAGAAGAGGGAGAGGAAGTGGGAAAAATAAGGAAAGAAGGGAAAAAGGTTGGAGAAGGAGGAGGGACGGTGTCCGTCGGTGACCACCAAGGCCGAAGCCAAGGCAACAACCGACGGAAGGTAGCAGAAGGGTGTTGAAACAGGTTTTGAGAGAAAAATGAGCTCTTTCATGTTGTTTTTGCACTTATTGATATGCTAAGGTTTTGTGTGTGTCTTTTTAAATCAAAGTAAATTGTTAGTTAATTAACTATGTCAAATTCAATGATTATATTTTAAATGTTGAAATAAAATGAAATATTTTCTTTTTGTTGAAAAAGAAAAGAAAGGAAAAGTATTTTTTTTGTTCAAAATATTGCATGGGTCCTTTTATATTTGTCATATAAATGATGGGTCAGAATCAGGATCTGTACTAGGGCGGCGACCACACTAGTCAGTGTTTGTACGCAGGGGTAGAACTAGGTACAAGTTAGGGTGTTCCATGGAACATCCTAACATATGAGAATGTGGTGTGATGGTAAAATGCTTTTAGATATTTACAAGGGAACATGAGTTTGATTCACCATAGGAACACCTTGAATTAATTTTTTGCTTCTATCTTGGCTACCCCTGAAATTTTGTCTATTTGGCTGCCCCTAATTTTTTATTTCTAGTTCCGCCCTTGTTTGTACGGGGTGACAAAAACATCATTCGACAATATCACCGTTGTCATCTCCAGTCTCATACCGTAAATAAAATGATTGTTGGTGTAAAAAGACTACACCGTCGTATAAAAATACGTATATTTCAATAATACAATGTTTTTCATATTTACATATTATTAGTCTTGCCCACATGACTTGGTCCCTCTCTCTCAAACGGTTTCTGATTTTTGCAGGTGTTTTCTAAGGTGCTTTTGTAATATTCAGGTTTCTTTGTGAGATGGTTGTACAAGTGTTGTGTTTTATAGGGGGGCTTAGTTTGGTCTTGACTTAGCTTGTTAAAACTCAATTCACATCGAAAGTGTGTGGGTAAATTGATCATTTGATAAACATATCAGTGTCTTCACCATCAATTCAAGTTTTTGGATTAGATAGGGCTTTAATATAGTCTGATTTTCGGTTTGATGTTTGGTCTGTAATAATAGCCTTGGCAAGACTATTGGTTGGTTTGGTCTTCATTTAAACTTATTTATTTACCGGGGAAGAGGTCAGTAGAAGACTTAGAAGAAGAATCAGAGGGGTCGGTAGAGTTTGACGGAGCAACTAGCAAGAAGGCGGGGGTGGAAAACAACTTCGCACCGACTAATGAGCAGCACATGAGCTTGTGAGGATTTCGCGCACAAATATTTCCTCCTCACAAGCTATCATTTGGATAAGGTCCTACCAAGTACCGACAAGTAGAGCAGGGTAGTTCTTTCAGGGATCAGATCGGTTCATGGAAAGATGCCCTCCTTAAACTGAAACGATTGAGCCATGATCCTAAGCATTTTTCGGATTATGTTAATAATAAACCCAAATCGCACTTGGAGTTCCAAAGGGGAACCAAGGACACAGTTGTTTTTGGTGTGAAGCTTTTACCCATTCAGAACGTGTCTCAAGGAGTACTAGATCAGTTGTAGTCTTTCGACGGCTGGTTGGAGGAAGCCCTCAAGACTAAGGCCCGTAAGGGACAGTCTAAATCCAATTCAGTACCTCCTCTGGATGTCCATCGTACTCATAATACCAGGTCCAAGACCCGGGCCCTCAATCGGGAGCATAAAGTTTCCAACGATCCAACTTTGGATAGCGAGTGATATGAAGAAGTGTAGGTCTTGGCTGTTGGTATGTGATGGTTGGTTGTTTTGGGTTGGTGTTTTGGTCTTGTTTTGGTTCCTTTTCTTTCGGTGATTCATTCTCTGTTTGCTTCTTTGCGGAGATTTTGTAAACATAGTCTTTTTTGGCTCTCTCCTTCTTAGAGATTGACCTTTCAATAAGATTTTTGCAATTATCCAAAAAAAAGTACCGACATGTCTCTACCTTACCGTATCGGAAGCTAGCAACTATGTGCTGATAAATCCCTCTTTACCCATCTGATGGAGGATAACGTATGCTAGCTCTGGTATGGAGAGCAGAGTCCTACAATGCCATTTCCTTCCCGAGGAATTGGGTTGGCCCAACCCATACTTCTCGTTCCCAGTAGTTGTACTGATGGTCATATCCGCTATCACAAAATTTCTCTTGAAGAAACTTTTGAATATAATGGTCGTCTTTCTCCATCCCCTACGGACGAGAATTCTTTTTTTTTGAAGAGAGCTTTTATTTATTCAGCAGAATCAATTGCCAGTAGACTGGAAATGGCTACTGGAAAAGCATTATAATCCCAAATATTAGAAGCCCATTCACAAGCATTTCTAGCTATTACATTAGCAACCTCATTAGCACCTCGCCTCACATGAACTATATGGACTTCCGGAAGTTCCTGCAGGATGGCTTTACAGTCTTCAATAATTGCTCCCAGAGGGGTGATGATCACCCCATGTTGCTTGATAGCTAACACTAGGGCTGAGCAAAAATCCGACCATCACCGGAAACCGGCCGTGTCCGACCGTCCCCGTAACCGGAATACCCAAAACCGGTCTTACCCGAGCCAAAGCTGGTTTGAAAATTACTGAACCGGAGGTCAATGGGCGGTCAGCGGTTTGGGTGAGCCAAACCGGTGGTGACCAAAAAAACCGGTCTTACCCGGTCAATGCCCGTCCACTGGACCTTGAATTTGATTTTTTGTTGTAATAACTGGTCGATTTCAGATTAGTTAAAACTGATTTTTTTGTTCAACTTTTTGTGTTGTACAACAAACATGGTTTTTTAGACCGTGTTGTGTAAGACGATGTTTTATATGATTATGAGGTATTAGTTGTAAGACTTGTTGTGTTTTGTTTGAATGTTTGAAGTCTCTAAACTGAAATAAGTTTTATAATATGCAGGTTTATGGAATTAAGTTAAATTGTGTGAAATTCAATTTGAATTGTAGGAATTAAGTTGAATATTTGAATGTTTATTTCAGTAGGCCCAATAAAAAGCTCATTGGGCCTGGGTTGGTTGGTTATAACCGTCCCCGGCCGGTAGTGAGGACGGGCGGTTATCGGTCTTTCCTTTAGCGACCGGTGATGGGGATGGGTACGAGTTTTATGTAACCGGAAAAAACGGTTTGGGTAATGGGTTTAAGATTTTGGGCGGGTACCGGCCGATGCTCACCCCTAACTAACACCACTCCCAAGCAGTCTGACTCAACCACCACCTTCAGCCACCCTCTCTGTTTAACCCACAGTAAAGCCTTATTTCTCTATGTTTTTCTTGTTTTTTTAATAATATTTTATGCTACTTGTTAGTAAAACTTTCCCATACGGACTATAGTCAGCTACTTGTGGTTCTTCTGAGGCCAATGTTTTTAGGCATCCCTTATAATATAATGATATCTTAAGTCAAAGGAAAGTCCTATATTATTTAATTCGACACTATCTGTATAGAAAAGATAAGGGTACAGATTTAATCAATCAAATGACCCGAATTATACATAATTAATGTGTTAAAATATTCACTTGTTAAAGATTTACGAAGGTTTTTATTTGACCTTTTGGAAATGTCAAATTTATATATATTGAAAGATAAACATACATCTGATGGAAGCATACAACGAAAATAAGAAATTATAAACTCCGATAATACAATAAAACGGGTACTATAGATATACACCTATGGTATATATAAGATGTTGAAACCATCATTGTTTTTTTTTGATCGGCAAAGCATATTGAAATTAAAACTGTTCTTTGAAAAAAAGAACAGAGCTGTGTTACAAACAAGAGCAATCCAACGGATTCTCAACCACCAAACTACAACCCCAACAGAACCTCGACCCAACACGGGGAGAATCAACCAGCACTTGAATAAACCAAGACCTCGACCCAACACGGGGAGGGACAACCAACACTTGAATAAACCAACAAAGAGAGCTCAACCCAACAAGGGGAGCAGAACCAACAACAAAACAACAAGGAAAACAGGTCTAAAAACCAGAAGAAACCACCTTGAAGCTCACATAATCCCTAACCTTGAAGAAGAAACCCATCTTCCTGCTCATTAGACCTGCCATCCCTCAACAAAGGAAATGGACAACACTAATTGCCGACGGCCAACACCGCGACAGCCGAGCCTACCTCTAGCACCAAAGCCAACCCAAACTAATGACTTCTGAAGCGGGCATATCCAGACCCTAAACCCTCGCCGGCGGAATCACCCACAAACCGACGAGCTCGCACCAAAACAAGGTCGAGAAGAAGTGAAATCAAAAGCTTAGGTTAGCTAGGTAAGAGATAAAGGAAGAAGATTTACCATACAAGGGAGGAATTAGACCAGCCACTCCAAGGAGTAGAATCCTGAAGCCAAAAAGCCAGCCTACGCCCTCTGTCCTTAAAATGTTCCGGCCATCACCAAGAATACACCTCGAAGGAAAGGACTGGTATTTCTACCTTGAGAGGAGCGACGGATGACTTAATAAACAAGGAGTCCACCACCACGTCAGCGATGCAACGCGCCGCCACCACCACCGACAGAGAGAGGGGTTACCCAGATCTACGACAATCCCGGCTGGGAAAGCCGTCCCACGGCCAGATCTGGGTAAAAAACCACCCCTACCACCGCGCCAGCAACACCATGCGCCGCCACCGCAACCAACGAAGAGAGGGGCTACCCCGAACCACGGAAATCCCGATAAGGAAAGCCGTCCCACTTCTGAAACTGGGTAAGACCACCACCAAGACGAAGGAGACAAAGAACCCATCCCGCTCTCACAAAACACAGATCTGGAGCACATACGAGAGAAGAGAGAGGGCCAAGGGAGGCGAGGGAAAAGGGGAGAAGGAAGAAGAGGGAACACCAGCAGTGGCCGTGACAGCGAAAGCCACCGAGGCCACCGCCAGAGACGAAGAGCGGAAAAGGCAGCCGAGAAAGGGTTTCTAGGGTTAGTTTTCTAGAGAGAAGGCAGAGCTTCTCTCTCTAGAAAACTCTGGAGTGTTTTGAAACCATCATTGTGTCCCCTTAGGGATATGTTTTTCATTAGTTGATTAATTAATGGTGTCAAATTCGATGATTACATTGTAAATGAGCCTCTCTCTAGAAAACTCTGGAGTGTTTTGAAACCATCATTGTTGTGTCCCCTTAGGGATATGTTTTTCATTAGTTGATTAATTAATGGTGTCAAATTCGATTATTACATTGTAAATGTTGAAATATACTTTTTTTTATAGTCATGTTCAACTCAAATAAAAGAGAGTTTGTTCTCAAAAAGAAAAGAGAAGTTTGTTTTTATTCAAAATGATGCATTCGTCCATTGATATTTGTCTGGAGTGTGACCCGATGATGTGTCAAAATTATGAATACAACGGGATCGGCACTAGGGGCAGTGCCCACACTAAAGCATCTTTCGTACAAGGATGAGAAAAGCATCCTTCGGCAATATTAACGTTGTCATCTTCTCCATATCATAGTGGGTATCAAATCTAAGATTCAATCAATGTGTTTAATGTGAACAGTTGTTGGTACGCCTAGTTTTGTCCACATTGTTCTAGAGATTGCATGCGTACCACACATTGTAAATTAATATTTGATTAGTTTTTTTTTAAACGAGAAATAAGTAGTTGTATTACGATTTCATATCATGCTTACAAGGAGGGGCATAACAGTCCCGAATACCAGCTTTCTGTCCCAATCGGTCGTAGCCCGTCGGGCGCACATGGTTCCATACATATAGTCTGCTTTGTTTCGCAGATCCAAACTCAAGAGTTCCTCAATCCAACGTTTCCAACAAAAAATAGACCACAAAACTAAACCTAACTAGCCAAAGTATTATTCGACCTAATGCAATGAAAACAGATTCTAACTTAGCCTTTACCGCGGATTCCCCGAGACCTCCCGGCTGTAGTTGTCCCAAGTCTGTGGGTATAGGCCCCAGACGGTCCTCCCCACCCCTGCCATGGGGAATCATTCATCCCCGGGGTATTATAGCCCCCCGGGCTTAAAACCCTTTCCTGTTCCTGTCCAGTAGTGTCTGGCGGCGTCGAGATCTCATATGGTCCAACCGGGGCCGCTGGCTTATGCCCTGTCTTGATCTTCCTAGGTCTGGGTCCAATGCCGGGAGTGAATCTCATAATCCCCCGACAGACCAAATGTGTGTCGCTCAGTGCATATCGATTCACCGGGGGCTTTGGGCTTCCAGGCAGCATGAGATTGGGTGAAGTCTCCCTCCAGCCGATCGGCGACTGTGGCCTGGGCCGTGATGACGCCACTCCATGTTGTTTTGATACCAACGGAGTTGGCCCCAAAACCCTAGACGGAGTACCACGGTTTCCCGGGTTTGCATACACCCTAGGGTTTGCATGCACCCTAGGGTTTGCAAATCCCCTAGGTTGTGCCGGCGGCCGTGGCATCCGAATCGACGGGAGGGTCCACAGATAAGGCGGTGGGACGGGACGCTCCGGTGGGGAGACGGGGGCCAGAACCCGATAATGGGTGCCCTGTTGAGGGATCGTCTGATCCCAACCCAGTCGCGAACGGTAGTTCCAATGGTGTGTTTCGAGAAACCGGTCCGACTCCATCGGAGGTGCTCTGATCCAGAGCGGCGGGTATGACCACGACGGTCCCGGTGCTCCTCCCTGCATGGGCCACCCATCCCAACGATACATGGCCATAGACGCCATGGACGGGCCGAGCATGATGGGACGAGGCCGGGGAGGATTCTCCAGCATCCATGGTGACCTTGGGCGCGCTCCATCGTGTTGACGACGAGAACCTGGGAGAACCATCTCTGGTGGAGAGGGTTGAGTGAGAACTGATAAGGAGAGAACCGGTGGGGAAGATAAAGATGGTGAGAGGGACGGCGGCGTGACTGGCGGCTGAAGGGCAGCGACGGCGACAGTAAACACTGATGGATAGAGAGAACCTCACGAAGAGATAGAAGAGAGCTTTTTCCTAAATTAATATTTGATTAGTTATTATAACCTTTTATACAGAACATCATAAAACACATTTTCAATATCACATCCAAAGTTGTCACACTGATTGCAAATATTCACTAAATAA
This sequence comes from Erodium maritimum, assembly GCA_963921825.1. Lineage (NCBI taxonomy): Eukaryota > Viridiplantae > Streptophyta > Magnoliopsida > Geraniales > Geraniaceae > Erodium > Erodium maritimum. Next base: position 58,555,079 of record OY997592.1, on the reverse strand, counting down.
TATATACATGAATAATTATGGCTCACTTTGTTTTAACGAGGAACTAATATCTACTTGGAGTTCTTGAGACGTAGCAATCTTGAGAACTTGCTCAAGGTGGTGGGCCGTGTCCGCCGGGTGGCCCTCCACCTTGGGCCTCTCCGGAAGCACCCACCGGCCGTCGGCGGTCCTCACCATCCCCTTATTCTCGTCCTGACGCCAGTTAGGTGGCACACCGTACTCGCTCTTGAGGAAGTTGCAGCTCTTGTTAACGAGCGCCACGTCTCGCTTCTCCACCATGCGGAAGGGGCGGTCCTTGCCGTGGTAGCCGTCGACCAGGTGGAGCAGCGCCTCCAGGTTGTGCGCGCACCCCAGGTCCCTGGTGTCCTTCAGGAACGGGCTGCGCGTGTGATCAAGCGCCAGCTCCACCCCCACGTGCGCGTAGCTCCACGGGAACGCCAGCGTCTCCTCCACGTACTTCTGGAACTGCATCTTCTCGTTCGCGATGATCCCCGGGACTGTCGGGACCTTGTCGTGCTTGTTGTTCACGCGCAGGACCCGTATCCCGAGCTCGTCGCACCGTTCCTTGAACTTCAAGTTGCCCACGCGCGGCCCCGAGAACGCGAACACCGTGATGGGTATCGTGTTGTAGAACTGAGCCTGGCCGCGGCTGGCGTGGCCGGATTGGATGGTGTTGACCCTCATCTCGGCCAAGTCGTAGGCGCTGATGAGCGCCAGCGACGCGCCGAGGCTGTGGCCGGTGACGGTGATGCTGAGTTCTTCTCCTCTGTAGTAGTCGACGAGGCGCTTGATCTCGGCCAAGACCTGCTCACGCGCGGAGAAGGCGCAGTAGGCGCAGTTCTGTTCTTTCTTGGTGTAGAGCTCGTAGAAGCCGAGCTCGAGCTTGACGGAGGGGTCGTCCCGGAAGTGCGCCGGCCTGAGGATGTCCTTGAGGTCGGTGATCCACTCGAGGTAGGTGACGGTGCCGCGCCAGGCGATGAGGATGTCGCGGCGGCCGAGGCGGGCGATCTCGGCGGGGTCGGTGCAGACGGCGACGTAGCCCATCCAGTTGGCGTGGGTGCTCCAGACGCTGGTGAGCTTCTTCTCTTGGAAGAAGTTGGGGAGGTTGATGTCGGAGGTCGCGTAGAGGAAGCGCGTGACCTCGTACCCGCACCGCCCCATGTCGAGCTTGTCGAAGAAGTGGTGGCCCTGGTACTTGCTGCTGCCGCAGTACTTGGAGTGCGGGTCGAAGTCGAAGCAGTCGTAGCACGCCTGAGCGAACTCGCCGTACCGGATTATCTCACGGCGGAGGTGGGCGTTCATCGGCTCCAGCAGGCCGTCCCAGTCGTTGCACCCTTGGATTTCCTTCCATATCTCGGACATCGGCCTCGGGTCTTCCTCGCTGAACTCGGCTTCTGCTTTCTGCTCCTCCGGCTCTTGCAACTCCGGAGCTTCAAGAACTGGTGCTTCGTATGTTTTCTCTTCAATACGTAGCTCCGGAGCTGCCGGAGCTTCTTCCTCGGTGCCCGGTCGTAAGGATGCGGTGTGTTGGATATGTAACTGGGGAGCTTGTTCAAGGGTGGTTTGTGTCAGGAGTGTGTTGTCTTGTGGAAGGTGGAATAAGTCAAGAATAGCTGGTTCTATGGTGTCTGTAGTTTGTTCTTTTAAGGTTGATTCCTGATGCAAGTGGGTCGAAACCGCTGATGGGGAGAAGTTGAGGGACTTCCTTGATGGTCTCTTGGGAAGGTGGAGGTTGTTTCTGATGTTGTTGCGGCGGTGGTGAGGAGGCAAGTTGTGGGAGGGATAGGTTGTGTTGGTGGAGAGAGAGATGCGGTGGAGAGACGACATGTTTTGTGTTATCTCGTTTATTAGAGGTAGAAATGAGTGAATAAGAATTGTGTATGGGGTTGATGCTTCGTAATTAAGATGTTGAGGATTACAAGTTTATGGTTTGAGTGGGTGTATATATAGAGACAAGCTAGGGGATTCCAAGTGCACAAAACAAGTTATGATCCATTATTGACTCGTTGATTTTTTTCAACATGGTTAACACATTTTTCATTCATTAAGTCACACCCGTGTCATCAGTGATCATGCATGAAGTAACATGTTGCAACTCCCACACGCGTCTTGTTTTTGTTTTTGGAGATTATGGTTTTATCTCACAATTTATCATGAATCACATTCAATGCACCATTGTTCTTGTTAGCGATCATGTTCAATCTCATGTCCAGGGACGGATTTAGGAGGTTAAGGGTGTGTCACACCATAACTTGGACCGAGAAAGTTATATATAATTTTTTTTGAAACGGGAAAGAAGTAGTATTACGATAAAATCGTGCTTACAAGTAGGGACCTAATAGTCCCGGATACCAGATTTTGTCCCAACCGGTCGTAGCCCGTCGGGCGCACATGGTTCCATACATATAGTCCGCTTTGATTCGCGGATCCGAACTTAGGATTTCTTCGATCCAACGTTACAAAAAAATAATAAACCAAATTCCTAAACTTATTGAGCCACATGATTATTCGAACTAAAACAGCGAAACCTACTGGAGAATTTGTCTTTAGTGCAGAATTCCCGAGATCTCCCTGCTGCAAAAACTTCTTCTGGGTTGAAAGTCCCGAAGTAGGTCCCGAACTCCCGTTCTTCCTCCCGGATCCCAGATCCATCTAGGAAGCAGGCCCATGCCGGCGAGGGGTGACCCTGGGGCGGTAGGCCGCTGCAGATGGAAGACGGCGCGTGGAGACCGTAATCCGGAGAACGGCAGGGGGGGCACGGTGGCTACTGGCTCGAAGGCGGGGCCGGTCCGGCAATGCAGGAACGGTAGCGTAAGTCGAGGGAGAGACCATGGAGCAGCTTGAACGATGGGCAGCGACCTGTGGGGGTAGACCGGCTGCAAAAAAAAGACAAAAACAAAAAAGTAAAACCCATAAATGGGTAGAATGGACCCATACATGGGTAGAATGGACCCTAGTGGTGAGGGTAGACGAGAGCTGTGAGTTAGAAGCTTCAATAATTGCCATGGTGGAGAAGAAATGGGGAGGGGGTGGGAGGGGAGGAGGCTGCGCAGAGAGCGCAGCCCCTAGGAAAGTTATATATAGTTACAAAGCTTTTAGATACATTTGATATGATATTTTACGGACCTCAATCAAAATTCGTATGAAGAAATCATAATCATTTGAAAATCTGCTGCATGTTTGACTTTATTTTAGTTCAAAATAATCTTCTAAAAATCCAAACATCTATATAACACTTTTCAACAACCTTATTCACGGCTCTTTGTAAGTTGTATTTGAAAATTTAGATGTAAGACATAACAATTCAGTATTATACATCTATAAATACAGACACATCGTCCTCAAGAATGGCTTAGCCATGACTATTTGTTCCATATGTTTATGTCTACGCCGAATGGCTGATGATATTTTTTTTCAAGAGCGCTCTATCCATAACGGACCAAAAATGTAGGGCTGTCCATTTGACTTGCATGATGTGTATGAGTTCATGCGTAGTTCTTACTGACGAAATTTCCTTCATGCAAACGATAGATATCTGAATTTTGAAGATCGATCAAACTCTAACACTCGTTAAACCGATTTTGATTTGTTTTTTTATATTTAATCATTATGCCTAGTTCAATATCCTAATTACGAATCGATAAATATGGTAACTGATAAGTAAGGATAACTACATAGAATATCGAATCATGATATTCTGGTAATACACAAGCGTAAGTAAATTCTATACAAGTTAATCTCAACTCAACACTAGATCGAATCATGGATCGCTCCAAACTTCGATCTACATAGCGCACACAACAATTATGGAAGACTCATAAATCGTTCGGTCGGCTTGAAACACAAAAGACAATTGAGAAACACAATATATCATATTTTTATCTTGTCAGTAGAAAAGCAAGACATGTAAATGTCGGAAATCCTAGAAATATGGTATAAATATGTGGTTTTGGTCCCCAAGTCCACACAAATAATTCTTTTCACAAACTCATACACCATTAGAGAGTGAGAATATAAGTATGCAAGGACTTGGAAGACCAAAAGCAAGAACATCAAGTTTGGATCTTCAAAGCTTCTTCTCCAAAGAAAGCAATGACTGGAGGTAAGTGATCCTAATTCCGCTTTTAGTGATTATACTATGTTTGTATGATCACATATTGAGGTACTTACACCTAGGAGGGGAAGGATACCACCGAGGGTCCTTCTGTCTGGCCCTGCGTATTGGTTTCAGAGGTTGCTCAATCCTCCGCTCACCCTGTCTCCCTGTGTCAACAGTTGAGTTGGTCCCCCTTCCCGGGGAGCGATATCGATGGGTTTCCAGTGTCACTCGGAGCCTCAGTAGCATCGTTGTAGGTCGTGGTTCTCGGATAGGCTCTTGTTCTTCCATTTCCTATGTAGTAGGCTCGAAGAAGGTGCAGTCCGAATGGTGGATCAACCACCATTGACAGGGATCATCTGAGGAGGACCAACGGTCATATCCAACTTGTGTTCCCAGATCTGTCGTTTGCTCCCTCACCTCATCCTCGTATTCGATGATCCAGTTTTATCGGGTTTGATTTTGTTGGGCGGGAGAGCGGTGGTATAGATGGGGCGGGATCATGGACATCGGCGTGCCCTAATCGGTCCTCGATTTCCCCGATACGCATCGTTTGGATCAGAGATACATTGGGGTCCTAGTTCTTCTACGAGGAACGACACGATTTGTTGGCATGGTGGTTGGAAGCATGGTTCCATTCGATCAAGTTGAGTAGGTGGCTGGGGATACACCATTTCGTGAGGTAAGAAACGACATGCAATAGAAAGGTCATCGGATCCTCTTTGTGAAATGGTCCATGATCCCCAATGGACTAAACAAGCCATAGTTTGGCATCGGACCGGAAGGCGGGATGTCCGAGCAGATGCCAGTGATCGAGGTACTCTGGCATCCATGGGGTTGGTTGATCGGAGAAGAGAGGTGGAGCACGGAGCAGGAAGCGGAGGCCGAAATAACATTGGATGAATTTTGGGAGTTTGAAAATAGAGAGAAGAGAGAACCCTAATAGAATAATTTTTTTTCTTAGGGATTCTACACTTTAGTGTACGTTAGGGGTGTGCAACGGCCGATCGCCGGTCCTATAAGCCTATTCGGTGACCGGAGCGACCTCAACGGTTGCACTAATTGCTTAACCGGTGCTGGCACTGGTAACCAGAAAACTCTATGGAAACCGGCCGTTTAACCTTCGGTTAGTATAGTTAATAATCGGTCTCACCGAGGAAAATGGGCCTTCATTTGGATCTCTGATTTTAGGCCCAAATACAGCCCAAAAGCTAAAGAAAATATTAAATTTTCAATAGAAATCCTGACAATTAATCAAACCTAGAACTAATACCTCAAAATTATAGACTTAAAGTCATTGCACCAATATCAAATAACGGAAATAAAAATTAAAGTTCAACATTAAAACCAAAAGCAGTTCCATATGCTTCAAAATATAGAACTTGTAGAAGATAAACTTCAGCATCTTCCAATCTTCAAATGCAAATGATCTTGAACTTCTTCCAACCTTCAACTACAAATATCCATGGTACCTGCCAGAACAAGAAAAAAATATAAGTCATCTGATTCCCATACTTAAGTTCATATCAACAGAACAAGAGTCTTTGAAGTTAACTGGAGTCTTTGAAATTAGATAAACATGGGGGCACCAATTGTAGTTGCTTCCTTTCCCGTGGCTACACATATTGACATTGAAATGAAGTTTAATACATGAAACGTTAAAAGAAGTAATGAAGTATTAAACAAAAAATAGATTCTGAATTAAACAAAATACCATCTTATTCTATTTGGAGTTGTTCCATGTCTTTCACCAACTCTTCCATAGATGGAAGAGTTAGAGGACCCTTGAACCAATCTTGTGTGCATATAAGGGCTTCCACTGTCCTTGTGCTTAATGAACTCCTAAAAGGGTCAAGTGTCGTTGTCACGCCCCAAATCCGGTATTGACTGGACTCGAGACGTGACTTAAAGATAATACAAAGTATAACAACAAAAGTATCTCAAATCCAATATAACTCTCCAAGTTTAGTTCAATCAAAATATCTCAAGTAAAAACTCATAATAAATCCTTTAATCATAAGGTTCATAATCGAAAGTAGGACCATAAACGTCTCTAAAGATAAGTGCACCCAGACCCACAGAAGCTCCCGAGCCTCGAGTCCACTACTCATCAAGCAAGCTTGTAAAAAAACAGTAAATAAACAAATAGGGGTGAGCTTACGCTCGGTAGGGAAAATAAATAACAAGGGCAGCCTTTAAGTTTAACAAATAGAAATTTACAATTTCGTTCGAGTATCAATAATGTGAAGAACTAAGACGATGTTGAAATACAGGAATAAAACGGGTATTTAACGCTTTTAAGAAGATAGCAATAAACATAGAAGGTAAGGGAAACAATACACTTCTTAACCATCACTAGAAGATAGAGCATTCAAGTGCCACCGTGGAACATGAAGTCTCCACACTCCGATCCACAATACTCTTTGTGTCATGTTGGATTTCTCCTCGGCCTAGAGGAGACCCATGACATCACAAAGACGTATAACGTCGAGAATTCCGAAAACATCCATATGAGGACGCATTCATCGGAACCCTCGGAAACGTCTCCAAAAGACCATAGATCATCGGGAGCCAAGGTAATGCTCCCGTAGGACGCATGTACTCGGGTGAATCAACAAGTAACCATTCCCCGCAGGGTAAACCATCCAATTGCCCCGCAGGGTCCAATAACCAATGCCCTGCAGGGTCCAATAATCAATGCTTTGCAGGGTCCAGTAATCAATGCTCTGCAGGGTCCAATCTCTCGGCTATGATACTACCCCACACCGGTATTTCCTTCGGTGTAGGTACCATGCCTAACCACGAAGAATCATCCCCGCAGGGTAACCAATCCACCGGTTATGATACTACCCCACACCGACATTTCCTTCGGTGTAGGTACCATACCGGATCACAAGTCATCGGCTTAGGTACTACCCCGCACCAGTATTCCCCTTGGTGTAGGTACCTTACAGGCACTACCCCACACCGCAGCGTGGGTGCCATACCGGTATAAAATCCAACTTAAAGACTCACAAGAGAATATCATACTAAACAATCATGTAACAACCAAATCTTAGCAATCACAATTCTATCACAACACACCACAAGAATCAATATAACTTTACACTTACCGATTACTTACCAATCGCACTCCATCGGTCTATCATTCACCCAATCATGTACCATTTAGCACAATCAATTACACTCAATATTCATACTTTCATTCATCCAAGCATCCGATCAAATAACCATTCAAACATTCAATCATCCAAGCATTCATTCAAATAACCATTCAAGCATTCAAAGTTCAACATTCAAATCATCTAGTTGTATTAGACTCTTATCTTATCCAAACTAGGCAACCAAGGCATGTGAGGCAAACACAAAAAATCATAGGGCTCATCTCGGCCTTTCTACCAGTAAATCAATTCCCAAGTATTGTAAGCGAGTTAAGCTAGTTATTCACATCCTACGCATGCATACTAGACACGTCCGGTTATTAGTAATTAAAAGACGATTATTCTAGTTATTCGCATCCTATATGCATTTCTAGGACCTTTCCGATTTTATTAACCTAATAGGCATACTAGTTATTGAAATGCACGAGGAGTTAGTACTTTCCCTACCTCCTGGTCTTCCTCTAACAATACTTCTAGTTGACGTAATCCGGCTAGCTTCCTCCCCGTTCTTCACACGGGTCCCCACGTAGTCTTCGTCCCTCGAGCTTGATTCCAAGGTTTTGGATCACAATTAAACTCTAATTAAAGGCTAACCAAAGAGCAAGCAAAGTCCCAAAAGCATTCCCAATAGCCCGGTTCACAACAAAGATCGAATTTGATGAAAAACACCCAAAAAGAACCCAAAACTGGTCTGCCACGGAATGAGTCACGGAACCGTGACACCACCCGTCACGGATGACGTCACGGGACCTTGACGTGTGCCGTCACGGACTCCATCACGGAGCCGTGACGTCGCCCGTCACGGTATTTGTCATGGATCCGTGGCAAACCTGGACAGATTCGCCCTTCTTCAACCTCCAGCTCCTTGTCCCCGAAAATAAACATAAAAACTCCATTTTCAGTCCATAAAAACTCCCAAAACAGTTACATAACATCAAATCTCCTCTATCCAAGGTAGGAATCATCAAAACTCCAACAATCCAAGAGATTTCCAACTCCAAAAACCCACAAAAATCAAGGATTTCAACCACAAAACAACCAATACTTCTCTACAACAACTTCTAACACTAAGAGAATCAAACCCAACAACTTCTAGCAAAACACAAGGAAAAACCCATGAAAGAAATTGATGGAAAAGAGATTTTGATAGTGTTCTTACCTTTAGGAGAATGAGATGGAGAAGATGGTGAGGATTTTGGAGGGTAGAAGATGACAACTTGGATCAAGGAGCTCCTTTTCCCCCTTCTTCTTCTTCTTCTTCTTCTTCTTCTTCTTCTTCTTCTTCTTCTTCTTCTTCTTCTTCTTCTTCTTCTTCTTCTTCTTCTTCTTCTTCTTCTTCTTCTTCTTCTTCTTCAAGACACTCTTGTTCTTCCTCCTATCCTTTCTCTCTCAAAATTTCGGCTACAACAAAAGGAATGAGCTGAATTTGGTCTCCAAATGCCTTAAAAGACCTAAATTGGGAAAAAACCAAAAGCCCTTTGGGTGCCTATCCACTTAAGGAAAAAAAGGGAGGGGTAGATGGGTATTTTGACCTCTTTTCTTCCCCTCCAAGCTAATAGGGACAAGTGGACACTTGTCCTTAGCTAAAAAATCCAGCACTCTTGATTTATCTGTTTTAGTCGATAAAAGGGGTCTCATTGACCGTTACAATATTACAGTCAAAATAATGGAAATGGCCCAACTAAGCTAACCGTGATAACGGCTAAGCTCTTTGGGCTCCGGAAAGGTCCCGAATGACTTCCGGAGTCATCAGTTGACTTTTCCGGCCGAAAGTCAAACTTCGTCGAAATCCACCGATTCGACCGGGATCGACCGGGGGCGGTTCTTACAGTCGTGTTCCCAATACTAAAAGCACTCCCACTAGACACCGAGGTCATTGAAATGGATAAGATATCTCTAACCATTATAGACAAAACAGGGAATCGTTGAGCATTTGCTTTCCACCACGAAAGAACATTGAAATCATCACTATCATCTTCTCAATCCTCACTAAGATACATTTCTAATTCAGATTTAGAAGATCCAACATGTGAGGTACAAAGTTTTTTGAATTTTGCAAAATTACGGTGTTTAGATTGCTTGACACCAACACTCGCAGAACAGTTCGATTATGTTGGTGGCTCATCACTTGCACCATATATTCAGCTTTGTAATTGTCAAACATATCATTAAGAGATTTTTTTGACCAATGGGGGCATAATAGCATAATTATCAGCAGAATACATCTCCCCTAAGACATAATTTACAAAATCCAACTTTTTACGGGATCAAAAACAGGTGATAGCATTGTAAACATGTTCACATTCCCAAATTCCCAAAATATTTGTCGATTTTGCACGCATCTTAATGAAAATGTTTCTCATGTTCACATTAGGACTACTCAACCCATCTTTAATAGTTTGATCTATATCTGTTATTTCATCTAGTATAAAGTTAGATGTAGCATATGAGGAACTCGATATTCTAACTGTTGCATCATAAAACAATTCTATAAAAGACATGATAGATTTGACTTCATCCCAATCAGATTGAGTTAACATATCATGTGATTTAGAATCCATTTCCCCATTCAAATTAGGGTCTAGAATATTGTATATGTAAAAGGCTTTGTCAAACCTACATGTTGAATCAAGCATCAAGTATGTTGAATTCCATCTAGTTGCAACATCATAAGAAAGAAGCCTAGTTGTTTGATAACCAGCCTCTTCACAAGATGTGTTGAACCTAGACATCCTCATATAGAGGAACTTCTAATAAATTTAACAGCAAACCTAATCTTATTAACATATTCCCCTATTTCCGCAAGCCCTTCCTTAACAATCAGATTCAAAATGTGTGCTACACATCTCATATGCATGAATTCATCATCTAATATATGATGACGCATCGTATTTTGACTAAGTTGTGCACGCAAGTATTTGATGGCATCTTTATTTGGACTAGCATTATCAACGGTTATGCACATAATCTTATTAAGTCCCCATGAATTCACAAGTCTCAACAGATCGCCCAATATCCTCATATTTGTGAGAATATATTGGGCATAAGTTTATAATATTTTTATGTAAAACCCAATCGTCATCAATAAAATGAGCAGTGAGGGACATATAATTGATCAGTTGACAACTAGTCCAAGTATCTATGGTGAATGAAATTCTAAAATTAGACTTGCTGAAATACTCATGCAACTTGAGTTTTTCAGCCTCATATAGCTTATGGACATCCCTCACCATAGGAAATCTAGAGTGAATTTTGAACATTGGACAAAAAGCTTTTATAAAGTCATTAAACCCCTCGCCCTCAACAAAACTAAAAGGTAATTCATCAATGATCATCATTTTAGCTAAGACAAGTCGGGAAACTTCTTGATCGAAATGCCAGGTTGTAAGTTCCTCATGTTTACCCAACTTTTTCAAGTTCAATTTCCTTTTTCTAAAATCTACCATTTTATTTGTTGTGTTCTTAGGACAATTACTAGCATGATTTCTAAGGGTACTAGTGCCATGCTTAGACGACTCTGCATGATAGTTCATAGGACAATACTTGCAATAAGCCATTTCCTTACCGTCTACTTTAACCAAATTAAAATATGTCCAAACAGAAAAAGTACGCTTAGATGGTTTAGCTTTACCTGAGGATGCAGCTGATGTTGCATTCTGACCAACATGCACATCTATAGTTTTTTTTTTATCTGCGAAGTTTTATATAGCTCCAATTCCCAAAATAGGATCAGGAGTAACCTGTAAAGTACAGGCTCAAAAAACCAATTGGGGACACCCCCTACAAACAGAAATTAACTGTTTCTCCGAACAAAACAAAACAAATACAACTACTTTCCAGTTAAACTACTTTTGGATCGAAGAGAGCTACGGCAACACACCAAAGGGTAACGAAACCAATCCGTCTTTGACCCCACCCCTACTCCTCTGCCCGTCAGGAGTCTTGAAACTCCAAGAGCTATAGTTGTTGTTGCCCCACCTCCTATTTGAATCCCTTGTGATCCTTGACCGGTTTCAGTGACTGATCTTGGCTGGAAAATCCCCTATCAATCAACAACCAAAAAAGTAATTAAATTTAAATTTAGATAACAATAGAATAACAATCAGATTCAAAGTTGAATTTAAATTAACAATCAAGGTATGTAAATCATGGCTAATGTAAATTATTGACTCAAAAAAAGTTTCAAATCATAAAACAATTTGTAAATCAGTAAAATCATGAAACAATTTGTAAAACAGTAAAATCACGAAACAATTTGTAAATCAGTAAAATCATGAAAATAATCGTAAATCAGTTTGATTCAAATCATGATTCAAACCGTTTGAAAATATAAATCATGTATTAACTTGTAAATCATGAAACAAATTTTGATTAACCAAAACAATTATCTAAATAGTTTCAAGTCATGTAAATCAATTAACCTAATTATTAAACTTTATAGTTCACCATTCCCTTAATCAACTGACAATTATCATTTAAAATCATCAAATAATTTTATTTATTTAATCACATATGTAACGTTAATTCTAAATTACAGAAACATGCATACGAGCTAAATTTATAACAAATATTGAACCTGATTTAATTTAAAACCTAACTTAAATATGAAATCATAGATATAAAACCTAAGTTCATAAAAAATATTGAACCTAATTTAAGATAAAACCTAATTCATTTATAAAATCACATATATAAAACCTAAATTCATAACAAAATCCTAACCCTAACCTAAATTGATAATCTACATTCACATAACTAACTCACCTAATTTATCAGCAAAACTAAATCCTAATCCTAACCTAAATTGATAATAAATACTAAAACTAAATTAAAATTAGTAAATATAACATAAAAAGTTAGGGTTAACCGGTTACGGTTAGGGGTTACCTTTCTATTGTTTCTCTATATGAGCTTCTACGCGGTTGAACTTGGATGACTTCGTTGGACTTGTTGAAGAAGGAGTGAACGAATCCAGGATTTCTCTCCCTTTAAGATCTCCTCTTCTAACCCTTTGAGCTTCCACAACAAACGCGAGACAACGACATGCCAGCGAGGGTTTGGAGAGAGAGAACGCATCGTATGATCGTGAGGTGGAGAAATCTCAGAGAAGATGAGAAGGCGATGGTCGTGCATCAGGATGAAGGAGAGAATTTATGAGAGAGACAGAGGAAATCGATTCTGAGAGGGAATGAATCTGTTTTTCTATTTGGACAACGGTTCTGATCGATTTACCGGTTAGATATAACGACTGAGCGTTAAAGGCATATGTATATGGCTTGGGCTGTAAGAACGGACCGGGCTAAGGTGTATTAGGCCTCACGCTATGTGTAGGCTCTATGAGGCCCACTCGGTGGTCGGTTTTTAACAGTTGACAGTCGATTTTTCCAATAAAAAAATGGTCCAAACCGATTTAAGTACCGGTTTTGACATTTTGTCACTGACTCCGGCTGTTTGGCCGCCGGTTTCGGTGGTTTCAGCTGATTACGGTTAAAACGGATTAAAATGCTCACCCTTAATGTAGGCAATTAAAGTCTGTGACTAAATAATAAGGTAACTACGGATAATTTCCTTTAACAGTTTGATAATTAGAGTTTTAAAACAAAATTTCCACTCATATTTTGTATAAATTCACGCAGTCACAGTACAGTACAGTCTGTGAGTCTGTGATTTGAGTGAGTGAGTACTGATCGGTCGGCTACGCTAAATTGCGAAGCGATAGCAAGTTTCTCCGCCGGTGCAAGGGGTGAAGATGAGTAGTGGAGCAGGGAAGGTCGTCGCCGTCACCGGAGCCTCTGGCTACATAGCGTCCTGGCTCGTCAAGTTTCTCCTCCAGCGTGGCTACACCGTTAAGGCCTCCGTTCGTGATCCCAGTCCGTACCCTTCTCTTCCCGTAGCCTTTTCCGTCCATCACTTGTTTTATATGTTTTGCGATCTGGGTTTGATTATTCCCTTCTTTTTCTGTAATTGATGGTTTAATATCGTTGTTCTTCAATTTCTGGTTCTCATCATCATTGTCATCTTAATGGTGCATTGGGATTGCAGATTAAATCTGAGCAAACCCGTTTACTGGTTTCTTCTCAATAATTTTTCGTGCAATGGTGTCAATTTTGAGTTCTACATACTCAATTGTTGATACCCAATTGAATTTGGGTGAACTTGTGATTGTTTGGCACTAGCTCGATTGAGATCTTACCCAATGAAACTTAGTTATGTTATGGAGAATGTTTATTCATGTTTTTGCCAAATGCACTTAATTGTTGGTGATAACACCTTAGTTTAGTCATGTACTTTCCTTGCTGTTAAAGGAGTTTGCACCTGTTCGATCATGACAAAAAATTAAATCCTTAGGAGTTCAGGATCTTATTTAGAATACAACACACATGATCTACCTGCAAGACAAAACATGTTGAACCGAAATGGGTGATGTGATTTCTATGTATATGATATATAAATGGAACATGTCATATTATTGGCGTGTAAGAACATTATCCTTCAAAAGTAAGTAAAATGTGTTATGATTTGCAAACTTGGTCCTTTTATGGTGCATGTGCAGCATGCATCATCAAGACATGAGGAGACCTTTCCTTAGTTTGTTGTCTATGATATATCCAAACAAGTCTCATCTCTGTTGGAGTCGGTCCACTTCAGTGACAGCTTGTGTATAACAACTTATCAGTCCACTATATATCATGTGTTCCACAGATGATCCAACAAAGACTGAGCACTTGCTTTCACTTGAGGGAGCCAAGGAGAGGCTGCATTTGCTGAAAGCTAACCTACTGGAAGAAGGCTCCTTTGATACTCTTGTTGATGGGTGTGAAGGTGTGTTTCACACTGCTTCTCCTTTCTACCACAACGTGAAGGACCCACAGGTAATGCTTCATTACTTTTACATTTCTTGGTAAATAATGCCATACAGTAAGTTCTCTTCTAATTGTGGTAGCGAGTCATGAAAGCCTTGCTAATGCCATCATTAAGTCTGTTTCCGTGTATCTTTCTTTTGAAATTGGGATGAAACACATATATTAACTATGGGAAAATTATAGTTCCTAGCCCCCTACTATACCCCAAAATTAAATCCTACCTGTGTCTGACCTTTGGTTTTAAATCCTACTTGTGACTTTTCAAAAATTATTGTTCCTAGCATAAAAGTGAATGTAAAAAAAACATTAGTTTCTATGAATTTATCGTCACTTTTACGTTAGGAACTATAATTTTTGAAAAGTCACAGGTAGGAATTAAAACCAAAGGTCAGACACAGCTAGGATTTAAAAAACAAAGGTCAAAGACAACTAGGAACTAAAGTTATCCCTAAGCAATGAAGGGTAGCTTGGTATTAAAAGCCTTGTGTTAAACGATGTAAAAGACATTTCTAATGTTTCACATATGTATTTTACTACAACATTAGTTAGTTCCTTTGAAAGTCTATTTATTTCAGTTTTGTTTATTTAAATCATGAAATTTTAATTATCTTAACATCGGCATTCATTTGCTATTATCCCTTTCTTTATTCCAGTTTGCTTAATTTATCCTATACATATTCAGGTGTTAGTCAAACAATGGAACTCAGCACTCAGCATTCTAACACTAACAATATATATATATATATATATATATATTAAGTTACTTGTTAATATAGCCTGCTTATCTTGCAAATGGGGCCGAGAATACATCATCCATGCACAATAAGTATGATAACCACAACATTACTATCCCCTTGATTTAGAATATTCTGTTAGCTAGTAAAAATCTGTATTTCTACTTCCAGTTCAATATTTGGGATAGAACTTTTGTAGTGGTTACTTAATTAGCCATCTTCTCTTTTCAGGCGGAATTACTTGATCCTGCTCTGAAGGGAACGCTAAATGTTTTAAGTTCATGTGCGAAAGTCCCTTCCATTAAGCGAGTCGTCCTGACATCTTCTGTAGCTGCAGTTATGTTCAATGGAAAACCTCGAACTCCAGAGGTAGTTGTGGATGAGACTTGGTTTTCTGATCCGGAGTTCTGCAAGGAATCAAAGGTTTGCACATGTACACCTACTGTTGGTGCTGTTCATAATTTGTTGGATGAATCTATTTACATGAATCAACAGCATTGCCCAGGATAACAAACAGTTCAACTGAAAAGAAAATAAATTACATAATTTCACTTGCATTCTGGCATGGAATGATAAAACACTTTTACCTATTTTCTTGCATTCCCTTTCTTTGTTTGGATTCTGGAGCTCCTTAAACCTTAGCATTCTTAGTTGTTCTCTCTTTTTTGCTCTCCATTATACTCTTAGCTATGGTACGTACTTTCCAAGACTTTGGCTGAGGAGGCTGCCTGGAAGTTTGTGAAGGAGAAGAATATTGACATGGTTACAATAAACCCGGCAATGGTGATTGGCCCTCTTTTACAGCCAACACTCAATACAAGTTCTGCTGCAATTTTGAACTTGATAAATGGTAATCATCTTTCTCTATCAAGGCTGACATTTATGTTTAGTTCTAGAAAACTGGTGTTCGGTCCATCTAAATACTCTACCACATTACTTACCATTTTTTCCACAACCCTTGATTGTGTGTTTTAAAAACAATAACTCATATTTCAAGTAAGTAAGCACCTTTTCACTTCTTTTTTCCAATGCAGGAGCACAAACATTTCAAAATGCAAGTTTTGGGTGGGTAAATGTTAAAGACGTTGCCAATGCACATATCCTAGCATTTGAAGTTCCATCGGCAAATGGAAGATACTGTTTGGTTGGGGATGTTGCACACTCTTCGGAAGTTGTGCGGATTTTGCATGAACTTTATCCCGCTCTCCAACTTCCAGAGAAGTAAATTCTTTTCTTCCTTCTCCATTACTGAAATAAATTAATCACATAACTTCCATCCCTGGTTTCAACACTCATGTAATGGGTTATGTTTCATATGTTTGTTTGATGGAAGATGCTATGGTAAATTATGTCTCCTCAAAAACTACGTAGCTTGTTATGGTCTACTCCTAGTCTGCATTTCATGCGATGTCTCTCTCATTTGTACAATATCTTACATCACAAGTTCTATATGCATCCATTACCATGTAAAATTTTCCATCTTGGTTATGTTTTGTTTGTTGAATATAATGGATGTTCTATGCATTAATACTCTAATTGTGTTATGACTGCCTGAAAATGACATGAAACTCATTGAAACCATTGTTGCAGGTGCGCAGATGACAAGCCTTTTGTTCCAACATATCAGGTCTCCAAAGAGCGCATAAAAACTTTGGGCATCGACTATGTCCCCTTGAAGGTGAGCCTGAAGGAAACCGTAGAAAGCCTGAAGGAGAGGAAGTTTGTTGATTTCTGAGTAGTAGTAGTAGTAGTAGTCAATGTTAATAATACTGTCCTAGCTCTTAGTTGGGTGCTTGTTATATTGTCTATGAACATGTGATTCATCAACTCTCGGTCTGAAACTTGTTGGCTCCAAACAAAAAAGGTTCTGTCAATAAGAGCATATATCATGTATCTCCCATCTAAATTCTTAACTAGTACACTAGCCCTCAATGACATGCTAATTAATAATTAGTAAGACACAACAAGATTTTAATACTATCATTGCCACTCGAACACCGATCCCAAAACCTGAACATTTAATAAATACTAGAAATTGTTAAAATGATGTCCTTGGCATAAGATTTTGTGTAATTATGATAAGATTTATGAGTTGAAAACGAATAAATGAAACTGAAAAAAAGAAAGATAATGACCCGGGTTCAATTAGTTGGGATTGGTTAATCTATACTAATTCAATTATGTCCAAGTACATTACGAAAATCAAATCGGGGAGAAAAAAGATAAGAACAAAATAATTGAAATAAAAAATAACAGCTGGAAATTGATGGTGAAACATATCCCGAAAGAGAGAGAGGAGTTATATACAAGGTAAGGGAGTCTTATAGGAGAGCGGAGAAAATCAAGCAAATTAAGAGTCCAAAAGATGGCCGATAGCGATCAGGTTAACACTAACACAAGCACCACCAGCACCACGACAAACTCACCCCCTGGCCCACCTCGCGATTATGAGGACGATGGAGTCGTTGATCATCATCACATCCGTCGCGATCCCTTTTTTGATACCCTGCCGCCGGGATACAGGTTCTGCCCGGAGGACTACGAGCTCATCGTCCATTACTTGAGCCCCAAGGTTTACGGCAAGGACTTGCCTAACAACAATATTGCCAACGTTAACATCTATGGTTTCAATCCCGAGGACCTCGCCCGTACGTAATAACAATATTCTATGTTAATGTCACTATCTTATGTATGGTTCATGCATGCATGCTAGGTAGGGTATATATCAGGGGTGAAACCAGCTAGTACCTTGGATATTTACAAGGGAACATGAGTTTGATTTATTATAGGAACACCCTGAGTGTTTGGTTGGTTCATGTTAGTAAAACCTTTGGTTCCGTGTTTGGTTGGTTCTCCCCGCTTGTTTATGGCGCTGTGCTTAGGTCGGTTTGGATTTGTTTGGTGTGTTTTTGGCCCTTGTTGGCCCCAATTAAGGGAGTTGTTTTATCTTTAGTTTGGTTAGTTCTTATTGGCTTTGATTGTACACATTTATTTTATCCGACTTCTAAGCTGTAATTGTTATACCCCTTGTTGGGTTGTTGTGAAGACCGGGTTGTTTGTCATATTTCAGGTTTAGGTTACATACTTTTGTTCTACTCTAGGAACCTTGTTATAAGATGTCCTTTGTTTATATGTTTTTTTGTATTCGAGGGTTTCTCTTGACTTAGTTCTTCAGTTCAAAGACTAGGTTTTTATAAAACTAAACTTACTGACAAAAGAACGTTTTTTTTTGCTTTTATCTTGACTACCCTTAAAAAAATTCTGGCTCCGCCCCTCATTTATATATGATTGTACTTATAATTGTGGGCAGATATGTACCGTGAATACGGAGAGAGGGAGTGGTATTTCTTCACCTCTCGGGACAGGAAGTACCCGAACGGGAAGAGGCCGAAGAGGGCGGCCGGAGGCGGGTACTGGAAAGCCACCGGAGCCGACCGGAAGATATATCACGAGGGCAAGGTGGTCGGGTACAGGAAAACCCTTGTGTTCTACAAGGGCAAGGCTCAGTGCGGCGACAAGACCAACTGGATCATGCACGAGTATAGAGTCGACAACGTCCCTCTCCGCCAGCGAAAGGGTCCTTCCGACATGATCGTATGTTGTTTCTACCTTATATATATATATGTTCCTTTACTTAATTCTGGATGATCAATCAAATCAACCACACGTGCGTATGTGTCTGTCGTTTTGTTGCAGCTGGATGAGTACATTCTATGCCGGATTTACAAGAAAACGGACGGAGTCCGAGCTAGGCTCCGGCACCGGGAACCTGCCGTGGCTGAGAATGAAGATGAAGTTGTTGATGATGGTTCCGAGGCCCACAGCCAGTTAGGACCCGTCATCCCCACGGGACACATGTTGCCGACAAGCATGTATAGCGATCGTCACGGTTACTGTTTCATGGAGAATTTCGAACCCAGCCCTCTTATTTATCCGGAAATGTTCGACACCAACATGAACACCATCAATGTTCCTGTCAGTGCCACTAGGCACCCAGCTTTCTATTTCAACAATGGATCATATTCGAATAGCATTAATCTGCCAAATATGAGGCCCATGGAACATTTTGGTTCAATTCAAAGCTCGGTTGCTCCTCAATTCAATCCAAATCATCACGGTCAGTTTCCTTTCAAGACCGACCAGCCTGTGCAAGATTGGAGGCAGAGTATGAACCATGAGGATCAGTATCTTAACTTCAACAACGGTGAGCCCTGACAAGTTGCTTGGGGAAGTGTGGAACTTACTTATTTGGTACAAATATGTGTATATATTCAACTTTAGGTTTGTGGGTATTTCTTACTTTAGTTAGTTCGGTTTGGATGTGAAGTGATTTGGGTTTAGTTTGTTGATTAGGTGTGTATCATATGTTTTGGACTTTTATTAATCTTATGCCTATATGTTATGGTCTAATTTCTTTTTCAAATGTATAAATGTTTTTGTTTCAGTCTATTCCTATTATTAGATCTTATTTCTTTCCAATTTCATTCCGAAGGAAGAGAATCAAATACGTATATCATTTTCAAACGTGATATCGTATTTTGAAGTATAGAAAAATACGCTTTCATGTCTTACTACACATTAACCCGAAAGAGAGAATATGAGAGATAGAGTTGAGTAAAACCGAAACCGAGAAAACTAAACGGATAGGCCTCAAAGAGAAAATCGAGAGCCAATAAAGTTTCAATCCACATCCAATTCTTCTTCTTCTTAGTGGGTTAACCAGTAAAAACATCATCAATTTCCACCGTGAAATTCTCATCAATAGCTTTAAGTACTTGAATGATTAAGACAAGCTAAGTCCATCTCATTATACCCCGTAATTATGGAATTCCAAAGTTACTACTTTTAGCGTTGTTTTTCTTTTTTTTTTCTTGCTACCTTTCGTCCATTTTTCGACGAAAAATAGTCGTGTGCATTGCACATGACCCTAATTTTTTTAAATGCCTTTAAAGGTTCAAACCCTAATATTCATCCTTCTTCTTCAATGACATGTTGTGAAAATTTGACTGTTAGTGAGGGGTATTATGAACTTTTTATGTGTTTTGGCAAAAAAATTAATGACGGTACTAAATTGAGACAAACGAAACCCAGGGAAGTGAAAAAAAAAATTAGGTTAGTAAGTTTTGAATCTTACATTTAGAGAATTGTGAGATGGAATTATCTTTAAAAGACAACGGCAAAAAAGTGATACATATATTTAAGAGTTGAAACACACCAAGTAACAAACAGAATCATTGGCCAAGTAGTCAATTTGGCAGACGATAGACAAAAGCGTCGGCCAAGTTATAAGTGTTGGCCCCTAAATATCAGGTAGGTGAGAGCATCTGCATCAAGAGGAGCAGGAGGCAAAAAAGCAGGGTGCGAAACCCTCTGCCGATTGGGACGAATTGAGTTCCTGCACCTCTAAAATTGAGAGTGTTCCACATCAAGATGCGCATGTATGAGGATCATGCTCCCTTGAAATGTTGACTGGATAATTAATTATGTTTTATCTGAATTTATTAAAATCATATTTAATTAACAAAATACTAAATAAAATTGAAATAAAGTATATAAAATTAATTAATTAATTAATTAAAATGAAAAACTAATTAACAAATACAATTAAATAACTAAAATGGATAATGAAACTTGAAATTTCATTACAACTCGTCGTCGTCATTTAAGCCTTGTCGTCGGACATTTTTTTTTATCGAAATAGAAAACTAATTTTGAAAATAAAAAACTGATTTTTAAAATTAAAAAAAAACTGAATTTTTTAATTTAAAAATATTTTTAAAAAATATTTTTAAAATAAAAAAGATTTTATAAATTAAAAACTGATTTATATATAAAATGAATAAAAAAAGAGGGACGCATGCCAATAGTCAAGACGAGGAGGGCGAGGCGCGAGGCAAAAAGCTGCCCCATGCTCCAGACCCTCCTATGCGAGGCGAGGGATCGCGCCCACGCCTCCCCACATCAAGGGGAGCGGGAACCTCGAACCCTCGGTACAGCTGCCTCTTGCTCCCACTCCCTTATTTGCCCCGCTTCGATGTGCATGCTCTGATGGACTTAATCTTCAGACATTGTCATTTACAAGTCCTACCAACAAAACAAAATTCTCCATATTCAGAGTTGCTCAATAATACTTTAAGACGTTTTCCAACGAAAGTATCACAAATTCAAGTCTAAACATTTTAATTAAGACACCATCACGTGAGAAAAAAAAGTTACTATGAAGCAGTTATTTTTTACAATATAAAACAATTCTTTGATAATAATTTTACAAAAACGGTCTAATAAAAATGATCTAAACTTGTCTTTCTACTGCATTGTGTACATTTATTTTAAAATTCCAATTGTATCTTTAAAATAAATAAATAAAAACACAGGAAACTAAACTTCAAGGTTTGAATATGACTATACACTTGTCTAAGAAAGTCATGAACTCTTATCAGTTTTAGTCCTGCATTGAGGCAACTGCCTATTCACTAAATGATGTAGAGCGCAAAGCGGAAAATGAATTCTTTATCGAATTCGTTGATTCACAATGAATACCGAACAAGATAGTTTGAGTTTGAAACTCGTTTTTTTGTATATTAATTCCGAAAAATTGTCTTATAATCAAAGCATGTCCTTATATAGCAAAACTAAACCCAAAATTCCTAATACAATAAGGAAACTCAACCTCGAAGTTTTGATACGAATAAAAAAATCTCAGAACCCTAAAACAAAATAGAAAGTAATCACCCGAACTACAAAAGTACGAATTTGCCCCTCCAGAAGACCCTAAATGGACGAAAAACATCGTAAGTCATGGCAAGGCGATGTGTTTTGCTTGGGAGCCCGTTTCGACCCGAAAAGTGCTAAGGTTGTGACGGATTCGGACACTAGCGCATTTTCGGGTTCTCCAAGTGCTGCATCATTACGTCTTCAATCTAGACTGCAGTCTTCAATCTAGACTGCATCATACCCTCTAGGGTAGAGAAGGTTCGGCCTCGAATCTGAACCCACACCATCTTCCTCGGACGAGGAATCCCCGGTAAAAGGTACAAGATGCTTCACATTGAAGACATTAGAGGTGCAAACATGTTCAAATTAATCTTCTCCATAACTTCGACGGGGCCAATTTTCTTGGCCGCTAACTTACTGTATTCGTGAACCGGTAAGCGATCCTTTGTCAAGATAGCCCAAACATAATCGCCCACATCGAACTCAACAACACGACGACTTTGATCAGCTTTCTCTTTATACTTGGTCGTAGCAGAAACCAAATGATTCTGAGTGGTCGTATGTACCTGAGTCAAGTGTCCAACAAACTCCTCAAAAGTAGTATGAGAGCAAACCTTGCTTGGCAGAACCAACAAATCAAGAAGACCTCTTGGCGACAAGCCATAAACCACGTAGAAGGGACTGAACCCATTGGAATGATTAACAACATGGTTATGGGAAAACTCATCTTGGGGCAGTTTCCGGTCCCACGCCTTGGGATGATCTTCAATCAAACTCCACATAAGGAAACCAAGCGAAAAATTAACGACCTCCATCTGACCGTCTGTTTGGGGGTTATAAGCGCCGTTAAAGTTTAGCGTCGTGTTGACCAAACGCCAGATACTCCGCCACAAGTGCCCCACAAAGAGAGTATCACGATAAAAAAAAATAGAAGCATGCAATCCATGTATGCGATACACATCCCGAAAGTAAAGTTGCGCCACAACTACATCAGACGTTTTCTTACAATGGATAAAATATTCCATTTTGGAGAAACTATTCACAACCACAAAAATCGAATCAGAACCACGATGAGTACAAGGTAAACCCAGAATAAATTCCATACTTACATTGGACCAAGGCTGCGAGGGGATTGGCAATGGTAAGTACAACCTTGCATTTGTGGAACCACTTTTAGCCAACTGACAAACACAGCATCGGGCAACAAAACGGCAAACATCCTTGCGCATTGAGGGCCAAAAATACGAGTCGGCAAGAAGCTGGAAGGAGCGATCATGGCCCACATGCCCTTCGTTATTGCGTTCCTGAATCATCTTCAAGCGAAAGCTACAATCAGTATAAAAGTCTCTGTTGTCCTCCGCAACCTGGAACGAGATCACCTCACTGTTGTCATCCAAAAGCTCCTGAAGGGTTCCCAAAGTAAAATCGTACGGAGGGAGAATGGAAACCTCACACCATTGCCAACCTCAACCCCACACCACACTAGATCCGTCTTGCATTACTCGCTCAAGCCAATTGGACCAGTTTTTAAAAAAGTCCAACGCACCAGTGATGATGTACACACGATCACACATGCAGTAGAATCAACATCATCGATACCTCGGTCCTGCAAAACGTCTGGAACCTCTGAAACAGAGAATTGGACTTCAACAAACCAATAATACCGTTTTGGAAACTCGAAAATAGGATGTCATCAACAACACAAGTACAAGTCTGAGGCACACCCTCTGATCCTCTCAATGTTTTGGAACGAGGAACAGTCGGCACACAAGCATCCGGGGTACGCTATTTTAAGCTCCGGATGCTCTGTTTCGCTTTCCAGTTAGAACCATACGTCACTCACGTCTAAACGAAGGCCACGAACATCAGATAGTCATCGATCTTGAACCAATTAAGGCTCTCAATTGCATTAGACACTGCTGCCTAAGTCTGGAAAGAGATGAATCCGAAAAAATTCTTGTGGTGACTAGGTCGTTTCAAGATCATGACAATTATCACCTCTCCAAAGGCTCCGAACACATTCTTCACCCAAACTTTTGAGGATCCACACGACATATTACACACAAATAAATCACGAGAATGATCTACGTATGGAGGAACGTTTGACAGCCCTGACCCATTCGGCGCAACTACTTGTTGTAGCACAACCACCTTGCAAGATGAGTGGGCTTGATTAGGTACAAAAGACTGTGGAGTCGGCTCAACAATTGTTGTCTTCTTCCTTCTAGTGATCGAGTCACCAACCCTCACTGCTAAGGACTACAAATTGGGAACAAGGAAAGAGGAACCTTTAAGGAGCACGGATTTCCCCTTTGCCCTTGCGACCTTTCCTGACTCTACGAGACCCGAGCTAGATACTGAGACCATTGTCGAGCGAGCAAAAGAACACACTCGAGCAAAAACGAAACTATCACACAATAATCACTGGTGATAGTGATCATCAACGAGGCCAAAACTAAACCGAGGAGGGAGGCAATAAGGGCGCGTGAGCAGAGCGTTACACTAGAGTTTATTCTGATCATTCTGATGACTTTCTTGTGCATTTGGTACTCATATCCCTTCTTACATACTACAGTCAGTTTGTAGTTAACTATAATACTCAAAAGGGCAAATTTACTCTTAATGAATTCATTTCTCATGGTGTGCAAGAAGAAAATAGATTGAAGCGTGAAAAGATTGAAAGTGCTCATGTTGCAGTGACCTCAATAAGAAACAAACGAAAGAGGAACAAGGAAAGAGATACAACAACGCTGGGAAGAGGAAAGGGCTTACCAAAGTCACGTGGAAGAGAAGTCGATCTGACTCAGCGCCTAGACGGCACATCTCGAGTCCAACACCACCAGGAAGAGTCATCCCCAAACATCCTCAAACAGGTCACCGGAGACGGGAGCAAGGTAGGAGAGACTAGGAAAGGCATCAAGACGACGCGGCCCGTGCAAAACACCCGTAGAACTCCAGATCTGCCACAAATAGACCAAGAGGCCTCGTCGTGCACTGCTCAGCTTCCCCGAGGGGAAGCCCACCCGGAACCAACACTCGCGACGTTCCTAATCGGAGAGTTTGATTCAGTCCTCTAGGATACTCTACCGGCAGAGTAAGGAGATTGAAAGAATCAAAGAACAGCTCAGCTTCTTCAGTCAACCTCGACGGGGAGAAGACGGTGGCCGAAGAAAGGGTGCGGGCGAGACGGAGCAAGGATCCCTAGCTAGAGTGGTAAGGTCTTCAGGGACGGGCTTCGGACCAAGATATGAGCAAGAACAAGGGCCAGGGAGCCGGATCTGTGACCAGAAGGGTCAATCCCAAGCAAAGGGGTCGGATATGAGAGGCCTAGACTTGATTGGCCGAAGGAGAGAATAGTGGGAAAAGGGGGGAAAAGAGGGGGGTTGGAGACAGGAGAAGCTTCCGCCGATGACAACCAGGCTTGAGCCATGACCATCGTCGGCGGGGAGGCCGAAGAAGAAAGAGGACAACAACTCTTTAGGTTAGGGTTGAGAGTAGTTAGAGAGAGAAAACGAGTCTCTCTCTAACTTAGAGATTTGATAAACTGCACCGATATTTCAATTGTTATAAAACTATTTAATTACTTGCACTAATAAGTGAACATGTGGTTTACCCTGATGATACCATACGTATTATCTGTAAAATTAAATTATTTTTAAAATATTAAAATCAATTATTGTTGGACTATTTTATTACTACCCGTGGAAATTATCTATTTGGACAAAAAATTATGCACCGTCTATACGTCACCATAAAGTAATCTCCTTGCTAGGGATTTGGATGCTCCAATATGCAACGTTAATATACGTGTTTAACCATCCATAAAAAGTGTATTTTAGGCGACTTTTCGTAATCATCCCTACCAAACCCATAATATTACAACATGTATTTAGCAAGATACTTTTATTTCAAGGGGAAACGCCATATCCCAAATATGTTTCACCTTTGATTCCACCATCCTAACTGCAACTTACATTTGGTCACAATTCCATCCGGTGAACTTTTCGCGATTCATGGAAAGTAACAAAATCAGTTATTTCAGACGGCACCGTTAGTTTTGCTTGGGAAAAGACGCATTTGCCCTCAAATTTGACTGACCTTTGTTCACCTTTGATTCCACCATCCTAACTGCAACTGACCTTTATTCACAATTCCATCCGGTGAACTTTTCGCGATTCTTGGAAAGTAACAAAATTTGTGATTTCAAACGGCACCGTTAGTTTTCCATGATCTATCTTGTTGTAATGCATTTTCATTTCGTTAACCTAAGATCACCTTATCATGTCTAATTGTTCTCAACAATGGATTTAAGAAACATAATTATTGCACTGCATAAATAGTTCACACACTGCAATATAAGTACTTCAACATTACAACTTCATCATAGATTATAGTTCAACATTAAAAAGTTCAAAATTACAGAAACTAAATAGTTCAACATTACATACTTCATCATAGTTCCACATAGTTCATCCATCCAACAACATTACTTTTTTTTCATCTACCTACTACATAAAGAACTTATACATTAGCACATAACCAAAAATGATGAAGCACACAGTTTTTCAACCAAAAAGCATTGTTCTTTTCTTTGAAAGCTCCATGTTCTTTGTTCCAATGTTCTAATCTTGTAAACCAGTTCAGAAACCAATTCTCTCCCACGAGGACATACACCATCATCCACCCGTTCAAAAAAATTGCATTTGTGGTATGTTTGTCAAAACAAACACATTGATTACGTAAACTTAATATGAACTGAAATTTTAAAGTCAAATATAAATTACTTACACTAAATTTCTCACATCAAATAAACCCTCTACCTGGATTTTCTTTTGGGAACGACGTACGCGTCGGAGTTCTCACACCACAATAACAATTAACAACTCTTGGCTTCCACATCCTATCATCCTTATACAAACAACATGCATACATTAACTACATAAGATATGTGATGATTTATTTTCAGAGCTAAACTTCAGACTCAGTGTTGCTTTTCCAAAACCTATCAAAACAATCTGGTCATTTACGAAAATATTTAAAGCCATGTGACGGTCACGTGAAAAAAACATGAACAATGTCGTATGAAATAATAAATCTTGTTACTTTCCAAGAATCGCGAATAGTTCACCGATGGGAATTGTGACCAAAGGTAAGTCGCAGTTAGGATGGTGGAATCAAAGGTGAAAGGCAATCTGGCCATTTACGAAAATATTTAAAGCTATGCGACGATTACGTGCAAAAAACATGAACGATGCCATATGAAATAACAGATTTTGTTACTTTCCAAGAATCGCGAATAGTTCACCAATGAGAATTGTGACCAAAGGTAAGTCGTAGTTAGGATGGTGGAATCAAAGGTGAAACATAGTTGGGATATGCCGTTTCACCTTTATTTCAATTGGCATTCTAATACACGAGCAAGGTTCAAAATACAATTGCCTAGAGATAATCTATAATAACAAAAAATATATTAGAGAAACACAAACCCTTCCAGGAGTGACTTCATATATAGAATTGAGTATCCTTTTCAAACAATGAAACATAACATAAGATGATGTGTATCAAACAAAAAAACATGAGTGCTATTATTAGAAACAATTTCAATCTGCCTGCACAAAATGAAGGGTTTGTAGGAATTCAATCCCAGAACAGAAAGCTAATGCCAAGAAGTTTGACAAATAGTTGGGAATTGGTAAAAAAAAACATCTTCAATCAGAAGTGGACTTGACGATGAAGTTTTGGCGACTGATAGGGTTCATGACTACAGGTGGTCCAGCAGTGCGTGGCCAAGCCTGGAACTTCTTGTCAGTTTCCTCCCACCATTCCTTGTTTGAAACAGTACCAGGAGTTGTGCCTGGTCAAAAGATATATGATGCTGTTGAACAATGGAAAACTTATAGTTGTAAACTAGAACTTGAAAAGAACTTCATGAAATACCTCCAAATAACTTCTTGTCAGAAATAATATGATCTAGAGTAAAACCGAGTGCAGTGGATGCAACTACAGCACCAATGATGTACTTGCCTGACATTTTAGACCTGCAAAATTTAAGATGATGAATCAATCAAGCAATGTGGTAGGTGAAAACATAAAGAAACCCATAGACAATTCCACTGGCCTCAAAGGTTATTCAAAATAAAATGCAAGTTTGACACAATAAGATATTAGGGAATCAAAAGAAAAACACAGATATTCCTCAGACAATTGGGCTGTATACATGAAATTCATCACTCATCCAGTGCAATACACACTATAAAACCAAATTGAGAAATAAGTACACATGGTCAGCCTTTGGGATAGAGAATAATCTATCTATCCTTCGAACGAATATCCAATGACGCATTACTTCTGTGAATATCCAGTAAGTGAAGCAAGCAATACACGACTCTGGTCATCTTAATTTAAACCACTGATAACAGAACGAAGTAGAAACTACAAAGAATTGCTAACAAACTCGAGGGAAAATGAAAAAGGGGAGGTTAATGAAGAAGGTGCTTAAGACTAGCATATGAAAACCTAATGATAAACAAATTATCCACACACAAAAGTAGAGCCAGACATCTTTCCAGTCAAAACAACATGAGAACATTTCAAAAAATTCCCTACGGTTACTAAATTATCAGGGCTTGGTCTAGTGATCAAGTGAACGCTCACTTATTACTAGGTCTAGCCGTCAGATTCCCGTGGGGGTTGGGGGAATCAAAACTTACGAGGAATCCCAACTCCCAAATCATATAAAAACAAGTTGAAAGAAAATAAAAAACTGAGAACTAATCAGTTGAAACACAATATAAAGATACCAAGTCTTTCTATTTGATAAAACAATACAAGGTAAAGAAGGAAAAGAAAAAACTCTGATTTAATAAAAATAGGTCAAAAAAGGTTGAGTTCAGTAAAGTAAGAACTAACCAAACTTGGGCCAAATTGGTCAAATAATATATCATATGAAATGAATACTAATGGGCCTTCCACCACAAAGATAATAAAAACAATAAGGTAAGACAGACAAGCTTTGTCCAACCCAGCCGTAATTACCCAATTAAATGTTCAATTACATAATTCACATACGTTTCAGATGTATAATGATTTCAGAGGTCATTTGAAACATTTTTTAGTGTGCATCGGATGGTTCTTACAAACGAAACATCTCTCCTTCACATGAAGGAAATATATTATTGGTCGTGATTTCAATACTTCCTCATCAGTACAACAGTACAACAATCAAGCATGTTAAAAACACTTTAACCATAGACTTGCAAGTTTCAAGTTGCATCAGCCTAAATAGGCAGTACTAACATACATCCTCAATTAATTACATACCACAAATGAATTTCATCATATATACCTCAAATTATCATGCGCTCAAATGCATAATCTTTCGGTCAATCCAAAACCATAAACTATAAATATTTTGCAAAACAATAGCCTGAAACTGAAAGGATATCAGTTCATACACCAAGCCCCCCAAACAAACAAAAAAATAAGTTATTTCCCCTCATTTTTTCACCAGCCAAACACATCGTCCACATCATAAAAGAGAAATTAATCCAAAGGTAAACCACGTAGAACAACGCAAGACGTCTATAAACCATATAAAATCAACAGATCAAAATCGCAATGAACGAAACAGAAGAATGTGCGTACAATGATAAAGCCCTAGGAAACTATAGCATGAATCGACAGATCTGAGAATATTTTGCATGAACAAAATTCAAAATCAAAACCCTAGAAAATGAAAATGAAAATGAACTCACTGTGGAAGGAGATTCAGAAGGACCTGGAACGTGGCTCACCTATTCGTTGATGCGACTCGCGAGAGAGAAGCTATTATATCTGTGTGGCTGTGGCCCGGGTATTGCTGAACGAGTTTGGATCGTCTGCGAACACGCAATGAAACCTTATACTGGACTAGCGATGAAGTCAAGCTAGATGATAACTTAATCATGATAGTGATTCCATTATTGGGCTTAAGTAGGCCTATATGGTCTGGGCCACATAGGCATGTGACCCAGTCAACATTCGGTTACATAGTTTTGGTCCTCAATAGGCTAACATAACCCGTTTTGATGTCCATCCATGCATATGGGTCTATTAAATTTATCAATTAAAGGAAAAATTATTTTTTTAACGAAAATGACAAATATTATTACATTAATCGAAAGATAACATTGAGAAGAATAATAGGAGAGTAGTCCATCCCGAGACAGACTACATCTAATTCTCTAAAAATACTCGAGGTACAGGCAAGTATTTAAAAATCAATTAAAACAGAAAGTATGACTGGAACAGGAAAGAAAACCAAATCCGGTTCGACCTGAGGCCAACCATTATAGCCTCATTGCTCATGGATTCAACAAAGGGGGTCTCTTATTTGCGGAGTGACGTCTCTGATTAAGGGAGGGAGCACAACAACTAGTGAAGGGATCCCTAAATGGGGTGGGCTGACCATCAATCAAAACAACCTGGGGTCGGGTGTTGGCATCATGACTTCTAACGGGGCTGCTTTCCAGCCATCACTTGCACTACTTCAAACGGATCCTTCCCAAATTTCTTTCGAGAGGGGGTCTTCTTCGGCTTAAAGGCTTTGGGAGACCTTCCCGGGTACCATTACGGAGAACTGATGTTGGACCCTAATACGTTTCTTGACAGCTGCAACGGAGGAATCCCAAGGGAACGGAGAACTGATGTATTATTGAACCATTACCATTTTATTAACTTTATGAATGATATTTCAATAAAATGATGTTTTACAAATATTTGTTCTTTTCTATATTATAAATTCAATAGCTACATATAAAAAAACACAACATGAAAACACGGTTAACATCGCACGATAACGCGGTGCAATCAGTTAATTGTAAATAATATGAAATAGTTAAACCTATGTATGGATTGGTTAGTTTGGGTTGTTTATTTCAATTGAGTTGACATTCATCAATCATCTTAGATTTTGTGACGTTGAAATTGATCTAGTTATGATGTGGTAGTTTAAAACTAATGTACAAAAGTTCCAATGACATGAGAGCTGTTGCATCCGTTCTAAACGAGGTTCATGCAAATATGAACCCTAGTTAGAAAAGAAGCACACGTTACATTTCTTGCTACATATATATCACCCATTGGAAGGGATCGGGAAGATAGACTTGCTACTCCTTTGCCTTGCCAACGGCGACAAGTTACCGATATCCCGAAACGGAGATCTCTTACTCTTACTCTTAGGCGCTACAACTCCGTCGTGTGATTTTTTCCTTCCTTCCTTTTCTTTCAAACGACATATCAAAACTCTCTTCTCCATCTCGTTTGGCGCTTCCTGCGAGCCCTTTGCTCTTGTTTCTTTTATCTCCAACTCTCCTTCAAGTCGGACCACTTTTGCTTCATAACTAAGAGCTTTCTCTTTCAATTCTTCAACCTATTATTCAAACATACTATTATTAGTGAAACCAAACTCTTAACAAAACAATTTTAAGTGTGCCTTACCGTTGAATGTAGCGTTCGGATTCTAGAGTCTGAATCAAGAGCTCTATCCTCCCAAAAATCACGAGAAGCTTGCAATTCCTCCATCTCCTCTCTTACTTGCCCTAACATCTCTTGCATTTGCGACCACTGCTCCGTCTCAGCTCGAACTTGCTCTAGGATTCTCCATACTATTACCTTGCAACGCCCCGAGCATACCTTATCATCTTCACACATCCTCGCTTGTCTCGACGACCTACAAGCCTTAACCGAGCCTTCTACTCCCTTTGACCTCAACAGCGACCCATACTCTTTCTCCATTTTCCCCAATAGCATCCCCTTCGACATTCCCTCCATTTTCCTCTTCAAAACCTCTAGTTGAACATCCTGCACTCAATCAATTACCATCAATAAATTAAGCCTTCCTAAATTAGAGAGAACCAAATGAACTCACATTGCGTTTTCGGGTTGAAACAATGGTAGAACTCGAGTCCATGGACAAGCTAGCCTCAGCCATTTCCCGGACATCATTGGCATAATTCTCCTTGGACATCGTTCCTCCGATCTTAGCCAGCCTTCTCTGGAGGAGACAAGCTTGTTTATCGAAATTGCTACTGCTTCGACACTCCGAGTCTCTTGATGATCTTCTTTGCAACTTCTCTAGTTTCTCTGCTAACTCTTCAATCTCTTCCTCTAATACTACACCCAACGTTTCTCCATCGATCATCTTGCTTCTCACCTAGAAGCATATCACGCACCATTCTCATTATTGTAACATCATTGCTACCAAAACTGGGTTGTGTTTGGAGGGTGAGAAAGTGAGGGGAAACCCAAAGAAAGGACGATGAGTGAGACAAGCAGCAACCAAATCGAAACATAATAAAATAGAAGAAATTGGAATAGAAACAAACACCAAGTCACCAAATCGAAATAATGGAAATTGGAATGTGAACCATGTGTCCTTTAGTTGAAGAAAAAAATCATTAAGAAAAGGTTTTTCGAACTGAAATTTCCTTGAATGTCCCTCAATCTCTGTGATTGTGCTGAACCAATCCAGTCCCAAGCATGTGTTTCGGGTCAGTTTGAAACCAATGAAACTCACACTTTCTCAGTAAACAAACAGAAAAATACACCAAAAGGGCTAAAACAAAATTTAAACACCAACCACAAAAACATTTGACTAGACTTCAGTAACTCAAAACAAACAGAGCACTCTGTTTTGATCCGGCAACTCGTTTGAAAAATCAACATTTCCAATCATACACTTCCTCAGGAACCAAACAGAAAAATGCACCCAAAAGTCTAAACTAGTTAAGAAAGTTAATCCATTTTTTCTCTTCTAATTTATATTTCTACAGTGCTAACTTAAACAACAATACCCACAAATTTCAAGAGAAAAGGGCAAGTTCATCACTTGGCTACTGCGTTTTTCCCTTTCAACCAAAAATTTCAAATCCTAGACTTTCTAAGGAGCCAAACAACAATACCCAGAAAGGAGAATCAATCAAGGAGAAGAGTCATTACAGTGACGAGGGTCTGCACAGTGGATCTGAGAGTCCTCTGCATCTGGGTTCTGCTCCTCTCCAATTTCTTGAGAGCAATTTCTCTCTCCATCCTCAACAAATTGCACTCCGCCCTCAACACCTCCGCCTGAAACCTCCACTTCTCAGCTTCCTCCGCCGCCACTCCGCCGCCACGGTTCTCAACCCTCTCCCTCCCCAGCTCATCATACCCCAGCAACACGATCGGCTCGCCCGTCTTCGAGAAGGTCCGCTCCTGATCAAACAGAGCCTTCAGCTTCCCCTTCCGATCGCCGGAACTGTGTCTCGCCGGAGCCGCGTTGTTCTTCCGACGAGGCCGCCGCGGCAGGTGGATGATTCTCGGCGTCGGAGGAGGCGGGTACTGCCACTTGGCTCTGGTCGTGGCCATTGTTGACATTATGTTACGGTCTGAAAACGAAAGAAAACAGAGAGAAAAACAGAGTGGCGTTTGAGGGAGAAAGAGAACCGGAGAAGGTGATTTGAAACAGGCTAGAGAGAGAGAGAGAGAGAGGGTAGGCGTGCAACCTCGGAATGTGCGAAGAACAGGGATTTCAAACGAAAGCTGTCTCTCTCTCGATCTCTCTGTTCTGTGTTGTTTGTGTTTTGGCTATTTTTTGCTTCTTTTCTTGGACCTTGTCTTGTTTTTATTGGAATTTGAAAAGGGTTCGTAACCGTTACTAGGTAGGGGTGTTCTGGGAAATGACTTCTTTGCCCCTTGTTGCATTTATTGTTGTTGGGCACTGGGCTTCATGGGAAGAGCCTAAAACGGGAAATATGTGAAATTAAATGCGAATAGAGGCTCTTCTTTATAACTAACAGTAGGGTGACAATGCATTATGCACCTATCACATTTAACTTGTTCTAATGAGATGTTTTTTAATGGTATAGGCACCAAGCAGGATTTGTCGATGCTGATGCTGATTGAAGAAGACGTTGTCCAGGTCGAAACCCGCTGCAACAAGACGACGTCGAGGTCTTTGTTGATGCCGAAGCTTAGCCCTATTCACCGTTGCCAAAATCGACGGTGATTCCTACCAAGGGTGGGGCCACATGGTGTCCAGGGGGCATGCCCCCCTCAATTTTTTTTTGAAAAATTCTTGTATGTTTTTCGATTTTTTTCTTCACAAATACCCTTTAATTCTTTCTAATTTCGTAGTTGTGCCTTCCTCAATTTTTTTACAATCACGTATTGACACCGAAAAATTTCGGTGCCTCCCCTCACTGAAAAAGCTAGCTCCGCCATTGATTCCTACACATGCCAGTGTTGCTGTGAGTCTGTGACAATCAACGGTTACATACCTATGTGAAAAGAAAATTCAAAAAGACGGATCGTTGTTGGAAGCAACGATTGGTTTATATTAGAAAACAAAATTATTATTTAAATTTAAATAATTTAAAACTTACTTCTTTGAAGGTGTTTGGGAAGATACTCATTCTAAGTAGACAACAATATTAAAATTCATTAAATTCGACACGATCACAATGTTTCAACTATATGTTCATCTTTGTATGAATGTTTAATATGTTTGATGTGTAAGAGGAGAAATCTGGTGAGAACCATGTTTTAACGTAGGAACCGCGAGAACCAATATAAGTCATCCATTTTAAGAATGAATGGATGAGATGCAATTGAATAGTTACTTGTTGACTGCAAAAAAACAGCACTTTTTAGTAAGTGGTAAGAGCTTTTTAGTAAAACTATCATATTATTTTTTTTTAACCAATTCACTAATTTAATTTTTCCTGCTTCGTTTAAACTCCGATTGGCTTCAAACTTGCGCCATTAGTTTTGTTTTTTTAAGGGCTTTCAATCAAGATCAGTCATGAATATATTTTGAAGCACGAAAAAAAAATTATTTCGGGGTATATTTTTTATTAAAAAAATCTGGGTAATTTTTATCAACATATTGCTTTGGATTTATCAACACTTTTAAATTGGTTTTATCAACACTTTACACTGGTTTTATCACCTCATTTTCCAAAACTGATAATGATTTTATCACCTCATCGCGTGCTTTTTATGAACACTAGTTTTATCAACACTAAACACTAGGTTTATCATTCAAATTATGTTGTTTTATCACCCCCATCACATGTTTTTTTGAAGCACGAAAAAAAAAATTATTTCGGGACTGGTTTTTAAAGGAATTATATATTGGTAATTTTTATCAACAATTTGCTCTGGGTTTATCAACACTTTACCCTATTTTTATCAACACTTTACAATGGTTTTATCACCCCATTCTCCAAAACTGATCATGATTTTTATCATCTCATCACGTGTTTTTTTATGAACACCAGTTTTATCAACACTAAACACTAGATTTATCATTGAATTACGTGTTTTTTATCACCCCATCACAAGTTTTTTTTATCAACGTTAAACTCTAGTTTATCACACTTATTATCAAAATTGAAAATGGTTTTTATCACCTCATTATTTGTTTCTTATCACCTCATTACATGTTTTTTTTATCAACATTTAGCACTAGTTTGATACTCCGATATTAAACATTTATTAGTGAAGATTTATCAACGCTCAACATTATTTTTATCACCTTGATATAAATTTTTATTTTCGTGCTTCAAAATATATTCATGACTGATCTTGATTTAAATCCCTTGAAAAAAGAAAAATATTGGCGCAAGTTTGAAGTTAATCGGAGTTCAAACGAAACGGAAAATATTAAATTAGTGAATTGGTGGAAAAAAAATGGACACTTGTCCACATGGCACCATACTATTACAATTATGCCCTTGCTTGTGTGAGAATGAATGAAATAGGCGTGTATGAGGGTTGGATTTGGGTGATGATGTGGCATTTTGATGAGTGTTGGATCATAGGCGATAGTGGCTAGGATTGGTTCTCACGGTTCATATGTTAAGAGTGGTTCTCAATAGATTTCTCCTCTGATGTGTAATACTTAATATGTTTAGTTAATGTGTAATATTTATTCAATTATTGTCTAATGAATGTATTATTTTATCTAAGAGTAAGCACGGTCGACGATGTTTTGGGGATGACTTTTTGAAAACGTTGTAAAAATGACGATTTTATCGATGTTTTCGTGCTGCATTTTCTACATGGAGCTAACAATAAAACGACACAAGTTTCAGCTCATACGTGTTACTTCTAATAACATCTGGCGACAACGGTTAGATGAGGATGGCGCTTACAGCTCAACCCCACCCACAAGTACCGTGAAGATTACATACCTCACGGTGGTGAGTCCCAACCAGAATGGGTATCCTCCGATCCGACCGGGAGAGGTCATCATCAAAGACCCCCTTCCCCTACACCTCAGCGTGTAGAAAAGCGACCGTTGGGCAAAAAGTCTACAAAGAGGAAGGGGAAGAGACAATGAGTGCCTTGGTGGACATGGAACGAGCAAAGGCCGAACGTGAACGAGTAGCTTTAGAAACGGGCCGACTAAAGCTCGACAAGGCAGCACAACATATTGAGTTCTCCAAGCAATGACAACAACTCTTCAATCAATACAATGTCATGCAAGAGAAGGGCATCTCCAACTTCACCGAGGAGCAGTCGACTCGACACGGGTTAATGATGTCCCGATTGTGGGATCAAATGGAAAACCTTGAAGTTCAAATGGCCAAATTTCAAAAAAAATTATGTGTATGTTGAATTGTATGCTTCGACTTGTATTTTTTGGGGCTTGTATTATTAAGGGGATGAATAAAAATTGAAGTTCATTTTTAATAACTTGTATTAATATTATTTATAATTTATTTATTTTATTATTATTCAATTTTGTCAAAATTATTTTAATTTTGTATAATATTTACTGTTTTAATAAAGAATTGAGTTATTTTCATCTCACTACCTTAACTATGTGAGTTTTTTCATCTCACTACCCTAACTATTTTTTTGTGGCACCTCACTACCCTAGAATGCATTTTTTTCACTTTCATACCCTAACTATTTTTTGTGGCACCTCATTACCCTAAAATGCAATTTTTGTGGCATCTCACTACCCTAGAATGCATTTTTGTGACATTAAAAACTAAATTTTTTAAAGAAATTTTGAAAACCAATGACATGTTTTTGAAAATTTGATTGTTAGTGAGGAGTATTATGGACTTTTTAAGTGTTTTCATCCAAAAATGGATGGAAAGTTGATGGTGGGTATGAAAGTGAAAAAATGCATTCTAGGATAGTGAGGTGCCACAAAAAAATAATTAAGGTAGTGAGATGAAAAAAACCACATAATAAGGGAAGTGAGATGAAAATAACCCTAAAATTTTTAATAACTTTAATGAAATATTAAGTCTGTATCCACTCACAATTTAAGCCCTTACTCAAATTCTTGCACAATCAACATACGAACCCCTTACCCAAATTCTTGCATTGTACATGCCCTAAGAGCATGTACAATGGACCGACCCTCAACCTTGGCTCGCGTTTTTGCGGGCGCAGGACGTGGGCCGTCCCGTTGTGGGACCGCTTTTACGCGTCCCGCGTCCCGCAAAAACGTGGGCCGGACCGCGGCTCGCGTCCCATGTCCCACAACCACGGGACGGGCCGAGTCTCGCGTCTTGTGTCCGGTTGCCAGCCACTCCCGTGCTGTCACGCATCCTTTTTTTTAATACAAAAAATCATATTTAATTAAATATAATTGGACCACTCACAATCCAAGCCTCACAATACAAGCCTCACATCCAAGGCTTATTGTAAAACACTTACTATTTTGAGTCACGAGTCCCACTATTTTGTACAGTAAGCATACGTCCCTTACATACAAGCCTCACATACGAGCCTTTCTATTGTACACGTTCTAAGACCATTTTTTTTTTATCGGCCCCTAAGACAACTTTTGAAACGACCCGAGTCCAAATGATGAAGTAATTAGTTGATAATAAGGTAGGTAGAATCAAAGGCTCCGTGCCGTTGAAGGAGTGTGCTTCTCTCTTTCCGCAAGCTCTCACTGAAATGGTTGTGGTGTGACTGTGTGGCTTGCTAGCTATTGGTGTTCATGTCCACTCCATGATTTCTCTTTAAATTTTACCTGACTGACAGAGAAGAAAATCACAGAAGTTTTGTGGGAAAACATTGATGACACAGCTCCACACACAAACTTACTTGACATTATTAAATGTCAGCTTTCTCGATATATTGTCTCAGAGCCGGACATGCACCATGTCTGAATGAAGGTTGAGTTGTAGGTCCCACTTATATAACTCTAAAACTAGTCACTTGATATATATTTTTTGTGGTTGTGGGCAGAATATTAGAAACTTGCAAATCAAGTCAATGGTTGTATTATTAGAAAAAGTTTACATTTTTGAATTGAGCAAATCCGGTCAATGCTTTATTATTAAAATATCACATTTTGAATTTAACAAAGGACACATTTGTCCTCTTGTGATGGGATTTTTATCATATAGATGTCCTTGATAATGTACTCATTAGATTCCATTTTCCACATCACATTACACAAACACATGATAGGTTTTAAAAAAATGTCATGCTCAATGGGATTTTCTTGGTTTCATCTGTTGAATCCAGTTTTGGGGTTGTGGGAAGTTGCAGCAATTGCATGGTCCTTTGTGTTACGATAAAAGATTCCATATCCAATGACATGAAAGCATACAGATACATATGTTTGTTGTATTGGTGCCATGTCATCTCCAATTCCTTGTATAAATTTGAATTTGAAGTACCCTTAACCCACCTACTCAGTACTCACTCACCTTGAAATATGATTTCTCTGGCTCCATAGTGTTATGTTATCCAGCTCAAACGAAAGTACATGGTTAGGAAGCCGCGTGTGTGTGAAGAAGACTCGAAGAGTTGCTCAACAGTCTTTTTATCATTTCCAGTACTTTATTATTCCTAGTTATGCTTTGGAATTAATACCCTTTATGCATTAGAAAAGCTCTTAGCTATTTAAAGACCATGAAAAGAAATTAAAGATCATCCCAGAATTAAAACATGGTTACTTGATCGGACCTATCATATTGATGTCGGGCATAACATTATAGCAAACGAGAAGACATTACAAGAGCAATTGGTTAAATTCATGTGGACCTATTGTCGGATTAAAACTGGATTTGACATGGCTTCTCCAATGGCCTGACATTACTAGTGTCAATGAGTCCTGTTAAGAGGTTGTTTTTGGAGCAGAATAGGCTTCTCTCTCCTCTAAAGCAGCTCCTACCACGACTACGCGTCGTTGCAAGATTCTGCAACGACCGACTGACACGACCCACTGGAGGTGCTCTAACAATTTTCTTATTTTTACACCCCCTTTCTTTTGCCTCATAAATTTAAATCCCTTTCCATTTTGCTGGAGTTAGTAGAGATGACTAGAGCTTGTCGACAAGATCACGATGAGGAAGACACCGAGGAACCCAAACGCCGGCAAGACCTAGAGATCTCTGTTTGATCTTTTGACCCTCTTCTTCCTCAGGTATGTTTCATCCACCTCCACCAAAATCGTCCACTTGGGCTTCTTTTCCGGCTCTTAGGGCTTCTTCGTCTTCACAACGATAGGACCGCAAGCGGTGACAAGTTCGTGGAAGAAAAACCAAGAAGACAAAAGGACAAGTTCAGGCTCGGGATTTGAATATCGGTCCACCAAGTACCGGATAATACCCGGATTTGGTACATTTACTATTGGACCTAAGTTACAACCCAATAAACCAAGGAAAAAAAAGGTGGGTAGTGACATGTCAGCATATCTCATTCAAATATCAAAAGTAATATATTTGAATAGGAGTTATCCTTATCATGTATAGGATATGAGTGTATATATATTCTTCATTAATGGAATACGGAACACGAGATTTATACGAAAACTGTGAAGACCGGCTAAATTAAAAGAAGCAAATATTAATTCTTATCGTCTTGAAACGTCGAGGTGGAAAAACGAGTTGAAAATGGTGATCGTTTGCGAAAGAAAAAGAAAAGAAATTTAAAAAAAAAGGAGTTGGATCGGGCAGACCCGCGGACCCGGTCTGGCCAACCCGGCCCTGTTGGTCGCGGTTGGGCCGTGCGGCCCATTTCCCTTCAGTGGCGCAAGGAGTCCAGGCCCGCCCACCTACTGGCCGCACTATAAAACGCGAAACTAGGGTTCAGAAACCCTAAATCACGTCTCTCATTCACGTCTCTGCCGCCCTCATCTCTCAAGCCCGACCATCTCCCACCAGCTCCGGCCACGCCTCCATCGCCGACCCTCCTCCCTCTCTCGTCACGAAACCTGGCCGACTCTCTCCCTCTTCCTTCACGCTCGATCTCGTCCACCCCTTTCTCCTCACCGAGCCACCGTCACCGCCCCGAACCGCCACCTCCGTCCAGCCGAGCCACCGTCGACGTCTTCGTCCCCAACCTCTCCCTCTTCTCTCCCGTTCTTCGAGACCTCGCTGAGCTCTCTCCCGTTCTTCGAGACCTCGCCGAGATCTCTCCCTCACACTCGTCGTCGCCCCCACGCCCGTAACCGCCGCGCCGCAACCACCTCCCGTCGTCCCTTTCCCCACGGTGAGACCTCGGCCGGCGATGTCCTCACCGTTGACCGGCCGGTTTCTGACCTTGAATTCCTTCTCTCTTCTCCCCTTTGCGTTTTTCCCGATCTTGTTGGATCTGAACTGCGTTTCTATCTTTGTGTTAGATCTGGATCTGGCTGTTTTGGTTCGAAACCGAATCAAGTTAATTTCAGAAAATTAAAAAGAGAGTTAAAAGGAAAAGAAATGTTGTTAAAACGAAATCAGATTTATTTAAAAAAGGGTTTAAAAGTCGGATTTGTTTTTAAACTGGACTGTAGAACGGGACAAAGTGGAACGGTGAATCGGTACCTTGGGAACCGCGTCACAAAACCCATACCTCGGGAATCGTGCATCAAAAGTCGTGCATCGGGATCCGTGCGTCGGGATCCGTGCATCGGGTTCTGAGTTCGGTGCGCGGGTGCTCAAACCCGACTCGTCGTTTAATCCCGCTTTGGACCCGTTCGAGTTTAAAAGGCAACATATTGAATTTACCCTAGACCGTACCTGAATTGATTGTAAGTTTTAACTGCTAAAACCCAGGCTTGGACCTTACCCGAGGCCTTGGACTTCGTGGACTTCACCCTAGAAGACGGAGTTGGCCCGATCGTCAGCAGCTTGGAGTATTATTAGAGGAAGACCACAAGGTAGGGAAAGTACTAAACTCCTCATGCAATTCAATACTTAGTATGCCTATTAGGTTAATAAAATCGGATCGGTCCTAGAATTGCATATAGGATGCGAATAACTAGAATAATCGTCTTTCAATTACTAATAATCGGACGTGTCTAGTATGCATGCGTAGGATGTGAATAACTAGTGTAACTCGCTTTCAATTCTTGGGAATTGCTTTACTGGTAGAGAGGCCATGATAAGCCCTCAGATTAGTTGTGTTTGCCTCACATGCATTGTTTGATTAGTTTAACATGAATTAAGGGTCTAACGAAACTAGATAAATTGCATGATTGAATGATTGATTGAATGCTTGAATGATTGAATGCTTGAATGATTGAATGATTGATTGGATGCTTGAGTGATTGAATGATTGAACGGATGATCGAGTATGACTGATTGTGCCAAATGGTACGATCAGGTGATCGATGGACCGATGAAACGTGGTTGGTAAGTATGATGGTAAGTGTGATTGTGGGTATGAATCCCATGTGGTTTGTATTGGTGAATTCATGAACTTCTAAGTTTGACTGTGCAATGTGTCGACCTGTTGGTCTCTTGTGTTTGGTTGATCCTGCGGGATATTGGTTACGGACCCTGCGGGGCATTGGTTGGGTGATCCTGCGAAACATTGGTTATTGGACCCTGCGGGGCATTGAGTATACTCCCGATGTGCGTTACCGGGAAGACGTCTAGGCCGATGTGCGTTTCCGGTATGGCGTGTGATTGTTGACCCTACGGGGCATCGGTTGGTTTACCATGTGGGGCATTGATTGGTTAATCATGTGGGATATGGACGGTTTACCCTGCTGGGAATGGTTACTCATTGACTCACCCGAGTGTATGCGTCATGCGGGAGCATTACCTTGGTTCCCTATGACATATTGTCCTTTGGGGGCATTTCCGAGAATCCCGACGATAAGCGTCCTTCAGGGATTGTTACCGGTAGCCCGATGTATGTGCCTCCTCTGAACCGAGGGAAAATATGATATGACACGAACACTCTTGTGGATCGGAATATGGGATCCGACGTGACACAAAGAGTATTGTGGATCGGAGGGTGGCGACTTCATGTCCCACGGCATTACTTAAACGCTTTATCTTCTATTGATTGTTAAGAAATGCATTGTTTACTTTATTTCCTATGATTGTTACTGTCTCTTTGAAAGCGTTAAATACCCGTTTTATTTCCGTATTTCAACATCTTAGTTCGTCATATCTTTGAGGCCCGAACGAAATTGTGAATTTCTATTTGTTAAACTTAAAGACCGTTATCTTTGAGAATGCGATATTAATATTATCTTGTCTATTTTACCGCATTATTTTTGGATTAAAAGCATTAATTATAGTATGGCCATCGGGCTAAAGAAGTTATTATTAAAATTGGAGGTTAAACTGTTTATGATTTTCCCTACTGAGCGTAAGCTCACCTCTATTTGTTTCATCTATTGTTTGTACATGTGTGCTTGTTGAGTTGTGGATTCGAAGCTCGGGAGCTTCGGGATAGTCTGGGTGTCCTGTCTTAGAGACGTTGTGGGTCTTTATATCGAACCCTATGCTTTTACTTACTATTTGTGGAGCTTGACTCCTCATCACTTTTTGGAACACATGTGATTTGAGTTTTTGATTGGAGCATATCGAGCATTTGAATCGGTTTACTTATTCTTGTGTTATTATTTAATTGTCAACTCAAGTCGCGTCTCGAGCCCGGTCAAAACCGGATTTGGGGCGTGACAAAAACCATTATGGTATCAGAGCCTTGAGTTTCAATCCAAATCTAACTCTTTTTTACTTCTCTCTCTTCCGCAAATTCAATTACTCTATCTATCTATCACTTTCTATTCTATCACTTTCTATTCGCAGGAAACAAAATTGCAGCAGCAAAAGAATCGCACCGTGCGTTTCTCGCCACATCGTTCCTGTTCCAAAATCGCCGCACTCTCATCTTCTGTTTGCCGACCTGCTGAAAATGGCAAGTCACCCTACACTTACTGTCAGAATATTCGTCTTGCTATTCCCATTGTAATGGACATGGAGAAGCAACACTATTCATCGTGGGCGGAGCTCTTCAAAATCCACTGTCGGACATTTCAGGTCACTCACCATATCATTCCTGATGCTCTGCCGTACCCGTCTATTGTTCTTGAGGAGTCGACTGAATCCACAGACACATCCAAATATGTTGAAACAGATTCAGCCATGTCCAAGGATGCGAGCACCAAAGCTGCCACGACAACAGTTTTACCGGTTGAATCCCAGGTGCCATCTTTCTCTACTACACCCAACACTGAATTATGGTATCGTGTTGATGCTGCTGTTTTGCAATGGATCTATGGTACTATATCGGGTGATTTATAGCAAACGATTATTGAACTAGACTCGACTGCTGCTTGGACATGGTCTGCTTTACATAGTATTTTTCAGGACAATCGCCACACCTGGATAGTCCACCTTGAGAATAAATTCTCAAAAACTCGGCTGGAGTCTTTCAGCGGTGTATCAACGTACTGTCAGTGTCACGCCCCAATTTCAGTAAAACCGAACTCGGGACGCGAACGTTTAAAATAATGAAACAGTTGAAACCTGTTTTGAATAAACACTTTAAAATCACCATTTAGTTAATCAAAATAATATTTACAACTCAAAAACGTCCCAAAAAATGGACAA
This sequence comes from Erodium maritimum, assembly GCA_963921825.1. Taxonomy (NCBI): domain Eukaryota; kingdom Viridiplantae; phylum Streptophyta; class Magnoliopsida; order Geraniales; family Geraniaceae; genus Erodium; species Erodium maritimum. The sequence continues at coordinate 58,511,681 of OY997592.1, read as the reverse complement.
AGTACAAGGTATCCGTCACTAGACTCAAAAGATAAAACCCGGACTCCGCTCCTAGCTCCACAAGCTTCGAGAGCTCACCTAGTCCGTCCTGTGATCAGTACCTGTAGGAAAAGCAATTAGGGGTGAGCGTTCGCTCACCACCATAGATAACAGACTGATTACGGCATAATTAGTAGACAATGCCGGTAACACCAAAACCAAACCCAACACCGGGAATCACTATCCCCAACCCAAGAACTCCGACTGACACACACCCACTGTTACCTTCCGCGACCGAATCAACACTACGATCACGACCTCTTCCAAGGACTAAAAAGACCACCACGCAACACCCAAGATCACAAAGGAACGCACACCAAACAAGATCACAAAGGATCAAATTCCAGCTGCTCAGTAACCTCCCTCACTCACGCGCTTTGCCGAACCACTCAGGCCAGGCGGTCGACCTGTCTCAGTAACTTCTCTCACTCACGCGCTTTGCCGAACCACTCAGGCCAGGCGGTCGACCTGTCTCAGTAACCTCTCTCACTCAGTTAACCACAATCACAATCACAATCACAAGCAAGTTCAACAAACAGCAACAACACAGGTTCAACACTCCACAGGCACTCATGGCCACACAAGACACCAACAGCAAAACACGGACTCAACAACCCCACGGGCGCTCACGGGCTCCCAAGACACACCACCAGTAACTCACGGGCTCAACAACCCCACATGCACTCACGACCTCCCAAGACACACCAACAGTAACTCACGGGCTCAACAACCCCACGGGCACTCATGGCCTCCCAAGACACACCAACAGTAACTCACGGGCTCAACAACCCCATGGGCACTCATGGCCACCCAAGACACACCAACAGTAACTCACGGGCTCAACAACCCCACGGGCACTCACGGCCACCCAAGACACCAACGGTAAAACACGGGCTCTCATGGCCACCCAAGACACAACAGTAACACAGGCTCTCATGGCCACCCAGACATAACAGTAACACAGGCTCTCATGGCCACCCAAGACACAAAAGTAACACGGGCTCTCATGGCCACCCAAGACACAAAAGTAACACGGGCTCTCATGACCACCCAAGACACAATTTACACAAACAACCTCCGGGCATAACCAATGTCTCCAGCAGTTCTAATATCAACAGGCTCACAATCAACATCCGGGCATGGTCATATGCCTCCAGTACTCCTAATATCGATAAGTTCACAATCAACCTCCGGGCATGGTCATATGCCTTCAGTAATTCTAACATCGATAAGTTCTCTGCTCCTACGACACTATTAAGTGTCACATGCATTTCCAATCTTCGATAACCTACTTAACCCACGACACCCCAAGTGTCACATGCATTTCTAATATTTGATAACCTACGTAACCCACGACACCCAAGTGTCACATGCAATTCTACTGTTAACTTTACCTAGTCAGGGCCGAGATCCGGCTACTTTTCCCTACCTCGTGTGTGTTCTCCAAAAGCCAACCAACAAGCTCCGGCGTGATCTCAGTCACTCTCCTAGCTTTCCTTTCCCTCTGTCTGCAGCACGATCTAAAAGAACACAATTTTAAGTACTCTTAAGTTCGCAGACATAAACTGGAATTTAACAAACTTAACGCCCAAAAGTAACCCCGACAATGTCGATCACTCCCAAACTTCCCAATTACTCGACATTGTCGATATTGGACCCGGAAAGGCCCGATTCGCCCGACGTGGCAAATCTACCCAGGTTTTGAAAACGCCTTTCCGGGGCTCCGAAAATTCCCGTTTTCGTTTCTACGGTCTTAGAATAATTCAAGGGTTCCTAGGCACTCGACGGAATCGAATTCCGACTTCCGAGTCATTTAATTAACGTTTACAGTTTCTAAACCCGTCAATTACAACTTTCACAATTTAATTCCAAATTTCGATCCGGTTGTGGATTAATGACTTGGAGAACGTCCTAAACCACCCGAACACAAAAACCCGATACTCGGGCATGTGGGTCTCACATGACCACAATGGCAAAATTCCCTTTTTGCCCCAAAACGTTCCTAACGAACCCCAAACCTCAACCATTCATCTTTAAACCAATTCTAACCAAAACCCAACCATATTTGAATCGTTTAAACTCAAACCCTAAAATTCGAACTTAACAAAACGAAAATCGGTTAGGTGCTCACCGTAGAGAATGACGGTGTGAACTCGATTCTTCTATCGTTGAGACGATCCACCGGTCGGATGATCGAAAAATGGCAAAACCCCCAAACTTTCTTCTCTTTATTTTCTCCCTTTTCTCCTTCTCTTTCCTCTCTCCACTTTCTCTCTCTAAAACTCTCATTTTTTCTAACTTTGCCGAGACATCACAATTGCCTTCCCTTTTGTTTTGTTTTGAAAAGTAACAAAATAATACTTAATTATAAACTAACACTAATGAAGTCTTCTCTTGTCTTGTCCAAAAACCTAACACCACCACATAGTTGACATGTGGTCAAGTGGGTCCCACACATTTTTGGAAAATATCTTCTAGATATTTTACAATCAGATTCGCGAAATTCGGACGTTTCGGGCCCCGAACGGGCACTTTTTCCAAGAAATTACGAAACTTCACGGGCTACTAGGAAACGGCTCAACTAAGACCGCTGCGACGACGGCTAAGCTTTTTGGATCCAAAACGGTCCTCGAATGGACCAAAACGTCGCTCGGTTGACTTTTCCAGTGAAAAGTCAACATTTCCCAAACTGATCAGAAAGTTGCCCTGAGTCCCCCGGAACTCACTTTGGTCCATATCGGGGTCAACTTAAGTCCGGTATGACCCTCGGGGTCAAATTTTGGTTCAATCGAGTGTCTGCTGAAATTTTTTTAAATTTTCCCGATTTTTCGCAGATTTGACTGGCGTTAACCGGGAGTGGTTATTACAGTCAGGAGATCAAGTCTATCGATGATCAACTTGCTAATGTTGGAGCACTGGTGTCTAATAAACGGTTGGTGGTTCAGATGGTCACGAGCTTGTCTAATGCCTATGATCATGTCGTTGCTCTCACACAACAGCGGGATCCATTGCCCCTGTTCCACGTGGCCAGATCGCAGCTGATCCTAGAGGAGGTCAGAAAACAAAAACAAACACAGTATTTGGGAACTCCTTCAGCTCTCATGTCACAGGTTTCTGGCAACTCGACTGGCGGAGCCAATTCCGGCCGGTAGCACCGTGGACAGCGTAGTGAAAGAGGTGGACGGGGACGCAACAGGAATCGATCGCAGCAAATAAACCAGCTGCAGAATCGCAACTCTCATGGTAATCGTAATTCTGATCGTGTTTTTTATTCTGATCACAACTACCAAAATCGTGGGCCTCACTTCCAGCATGGGTCGTGCCCTTATACAACCCAGGCCGAGTGGTATGGCCAGCAGCGGGCCCAGTGGGCTGTACCGATGGGTGGCCCAAATTCAGCTGTGCAGCAAGCGCACTCGCCCCATACTGGCGCTGGCAACGTCAATCAGCATCCTGCAGGCTTACTTGGGCCCTCTCCTACTGCCCATGGCCCATCTCAGCATCACTATGGAGCTGCCCAATCTTATTTCAACCATGCAACCCGAGCACCTTCCTCCACCTCTGGGACGGAGCACAACATTCCCACCAATATTGATGTCGCCTTCAACTCTATGACGTTAACTCCACCCGACCAATGGTACATGGACTCAGGTGCGACTTCCCATATGACCTCCCAACCAGATAGTCTTTATTCTTATGTCAATTGCAATTCTAATCGTCATGTTGTGGTAGGAAACGACAATCATATTCCAATTGTGGGTTATGGAGATGCATCCTTAACACCCGACCATCCATCTTTAACCTTGTCTAATATTATTCATGCCCCTCACATTATTAAAAACCTGGTATTTGTACGCCGTTTCGTCACAGATAATAATGTTTCTGTTGATTTTGATCGGTTTGGTTTCTCTGTGAAGGATTATTAGACGGACAAAGTTATGCTGAGATGTGATAGCTCGGGAGATCTTTATCCTGTGTCTTCATTATCTACCTTCTCTCGTGGTGCAGAGTCTTCGTTTTTGGTTTCCTCTCCATCTGTTTGGCACTCCCGGTTGGGTCACCATGGTACTCCAGTCTTTGATGCTCTTCGGCGTAATAATCTGGTCCAATGTGGATCACATTCTAGTTGTCCAATGTGGATCGCACTTGCGAAAAAAATTAAATTGCCATTTCCTATTTCTCGTACTTGTACTTTTGCACCATTTGACATTATTCATGGGGACTTATGGACATCGCCTATTTTAAGTTCTGCATGGCATCGTTACTATTTATTATTGATTGATTATTTTACTAACTTTATATGGAATTTTCCGTTACAAAATAAATCTCAAGCGTATTCTATATTTGTATCATTTCACTCATATGTCCGTACTCAGTTTGGCACATCAATCAAGGCGTTCCAATGTGACAACGGGAAGAAGTTTGATAATGGACCACTTCGCAAAATCTGCTCGGAATTTGGCATGCTGTTTCGCCTCTCGTGTTCGTACACATCTCCTCAAAATGGACGTGCAGAGCGTAAATTTCGTACGATCAATAATATTATTCGTACCCTACTGGTACATTCTTCTGTCCCTCCTAAATTATGGCATTTCGCTTTGTCTATGTCTACATATCTGCACAATATTCTTCCTTCTAAGAGATTTAATTTTGTCACTCCTACTCACTACATCTAGTGACACACTTCGTCTGTCTATCATGGAAATATTGGCCTCCGAGTTTGCCATGATGGATCTTGGTCCTTTGTCGTACTTATTGGGCATAGCAGTCACTCGTCACACTGGTGGTCTATTCTTGTCCCAACGTAAGTATGCTGAGGATATCATTCATCGTGCTGGCATAGATTCTTGCTCACCATCAGCCACTCCAGTCAATTCTAAAGGCAAGCTCGGAGCCTCTGTTGGTGAACCGTTCTCTCATTCGTCGCTCTATCGAAGTCTCGCAGGAGCACTACAATACCTCACCTTTACTCGTCCTGACATCGCCTATGCCGTTCAGCAAGTATGTCTTCATATGCATGATCCTCGTGTTGGACATATGGGAGCGCTCAAGCATATCATTCGCTACATTCAAGGGGCACTACACCTTGGACTACATCTTTATGCTTCTGCAACGATGGATCTGGTTGCTTACACAGACGCGGACTGGGCAGGATGTCCGGATACACGATGATCCACTTCTGGCTACTGTGTCTTCCTTGGCGATAATCTGATCTCTTGGTCGTCTAAACGACAACCCACAGTTTCTCGTTCGAGCATTGAGGCTGAATATCGTGGGGTTGCTCAGGTTGTCTCTGAGTCATGCTGGGTTCGTAATCTCCTCATGGAACTCCATTGCCCGTTATCTCGTGCTACCCTGGTCTATTGTGATAATATCAGTTCCATATGTCTGGCTGGGAATCCAGTTCAACACCAGCGGACTAAGCACATCGAGCTTGACATACAATTTGTACGGGAGAAAGTCGCTCGTGGTCACATTCGTGTTCTTCATGTTCCTACTCGCTCTCAGATTGCTTACATCTTTACCAAAGGACTACCTCAGGTTCTGTTCGTTGATTTTCGAGCTAGTCTGAACGTTCGTGATCCTCCCGCTCTGACTACGGAGGTGTGTTAGCATATCTCATTCAAATATCAAATGTAATATATTTGAATAAGAGTTATCCTTATCATATATAGGATATGAGTATATATATTCTTCATTAATGGAATACATTATGACATACAAGAAGGCTACTCATCACAACACGGATCCTCAGGGTCAGCCAACAATATTTCATTATTATTTGCAGCATTACATGAGTCCACTTAAGACCCATATATCCATCTTTAGATGCATAAAAATGTTCACTTTTGAAGCGGTTAATGAATGAGAGTAGCTTTATTTGTATCCAACACAGTTCTAGTTATACAATCACACAACTTGAATACACAAAAATGCAGATCCAGTCCTTCTATTACCGAATAGTAACAACTTAGATCCGGAGAGAACTTTCATTTTGCCGGAAAGCAACCATGATTGCTAACCACTCGACTCATTCGGCTTTCCCGTTTTGCTGGGAAGCAACGAAATTGCGGATCACCTCCATGGCTAATTGATGGGGACTCTTGTTCTGCACTTTGGCAAGTTCATCCACAGCTTTGAACGTCTCCTTATCAGTGAAAAGCCTCAGGTGGTAGTGTTTTCGGCCTTTTGGTGGACCTTCCCATTTCTCAACAAGCTCTAGCAGCGTCTCAAATCCCTGTTAATAGTCAATATGTTAGAGAGTTCCAGCACAACCTTCCAAATTAAGTGTTCCAATGCTCACCATGCGGTTGGTGAACTCCCCGAATGATTCGTCTTTGGACCAGCGTTGGCGCTTCCAGTAATAGAACAAAGGCTCCCACACATTTTCTAGATTTTGAATCTTAACCTTATTCATAAAGGTTCTTGCTAATGTGGATTGATTGGGTGTTCCTCCAAGCCAGATCTAACAACACATGAAAAATATACCAAATAAGACAAGTCTAACTTTCATTCACCACAAGGGGACTTATCTTAGAGCTTACTACTTATCAAGTTTTTACCTGATAGCTATTTGGACCGTCACCAACCAGTCCAAGTTCTGCCATGTAAGGTCTAGCGCAACCATTAGGGCAGCCGGTGACCCTTACTACCAGAGACTCATTGTATTTCAGACCAACCTGAAATTATCAAGATCGTTTCTGTCATCTGAACTCACAAGCTCATAATTCCCCATAAGTTAGATGTTTTGTTCTATGACATACCTTTTCAAACACGGCTCGTACTCGCTTAAGGAGGTCAGGTATACCTCGCTCAGCCTCAGTTATTGCCAATGGGCAAAGTGGTAAAGCCGGACATGCCATTGCAGTTATGTTGAGGGGGTCTACATACCTGGGAAGCTGCCCATAACCAGAACTAATTAGGCCATGCTTACCATGAAACGATTTACAAGAAAGAAAAGTTAGCATAAACAAAAGAAAACATTAGAAAACCTTATCAACCATATCAATATAACCTCCCCGGAGAAAAGTTTCATAACAATGATGGAAAGCTTATTACATACAAGATGAGATAAAAGAACTACAGAAATGAAGTACCAGGACCAAGTGGAAGATGTGCTAAAAAATGTTCCATATACTTGCACTATTTTATATGATAGAATGTACTACAAGATTATTCAGACATTTCAAAATTTGCAAATACCTTATTAGGCCTGATATTCATATGTGCATATGCTATGTCAACCCTACAATCCCAAATGTCATCAGGATTTCTAAATAAGAACACCTAGTAAGTGACACCGCCTTGATTATAAAGAGTGTGCTGATTAAGACATCACTCCATATGGAGAATTGTTGTACCTTGTAAGGGCCCATAGAATGTTTCGTTTGAAGAAAAGTTATGTGAAGCCATTACCCTTAACCTTCAAACAAGCAAGGGCAACAAAAGGGGAAATGGAATACCAATTACTTGTACCTTGAAAAAAGGGGGAGGGGGTGAAGGGAATTAAGATATCACAATAAGGTCCACGAGATGATATTAAAAAGGCCTTAAGTTATGTCGTTCCTTCAGTGGTACATACAATTCAATAATTTTTTTCAAAAACAGTAGCAATTCAAAATGATATTCAGTTGCAAATCTAGACATCTTACCAGCAGACCAGCCTGTGCAAGAGCTGCGGTGATGGGACGCTTCCACGCCTTACGAATATCACACAAAATGATGTTCTGATTTGCCGTGAGACGAACATTTAAATTATACTTCTCTATTATCTCCCTCAAAGTCTTTTTCATTTTCCCCGCAATGCGACCACTATCAACATGAAGCCCACAAAAGTAGCCAATATCATCCTGTCACAAATAGACTCAGTTTCTTGGTAAAAATAGTATGATCCAAATGTAAAAGAAAAATGACTAATATGAGGTGTTTCATGAAGGCTAAAGCTAATGCATACGGCACACATGTATATAGTATATCCGAACAACGGAATCTAGATGATATACCTGCTCATGCCATCCCAAGTAACTTTCAAACTCCCACTTCGGTAACTCACGGAATGGCTCAAATTTCTTTCCATAATATTGCTCAACAACACTTCTAAATTTTTCAATCCCCCAAGTTTCCACCAAATACTTCAGTCTGCTATACTTACGGTCATCTCTTCTCCCATTTTCGCGTTGGGTAACTACAATGGCTTTGACTGCATATAATATATCCTCTTTGGGCACATAGCCCAAGGGTTCAGCTAGGCGGGGAAAAGTGGTCTCTAACCTATGTGTTCTTCCCATACCGCCACCAACCTGTAACATCCAAGTATAAGGCATTGACAAATGCAAACGAAGTAGAAACATGAATTGTTTAAAGATAAGGTCATCTTACATATATGTTGAATCCTTGAGGCTCACCCTCATCATCAGAAACAACGACGACTCCAATATCATTTGTGAGAATATCCACGGAGTTATCTTTTGGCACAGTAACTGCAATTTTGAACTTCCTGGGCAAGAACTGAGTTCCATAAATGGGCTCAGGTGAATCAGGAAAATTTGTTCCATGAGAATTATCATTACGGGCCTTCACTACTTCAGGAGGTTCAGCTGACATAATTTTCTCTCCATCCACCCACATATCATAGTAGAAACCAGATTGAGGTGTCAACAATGCAGCAATATTCTCTGCTGTTTCCTGAGCACATAAGTAATCTTTTCTTCCAAGTGGAGCCGGCGGGGCAAGAACATTCCTGTTGAGATCACCACATGCACCGAGTGTTGAGCCCATGCTGTGAATGATGGAACTCATAACTGTCTTGAGGTCCTTCTTCACAACTCCATGGAGCTGGAATGTTTGTCTGGTTGTCAACCGAAGTGTTCCAATCCCAAACTGGTCCGCGAGGTCATCCATGGTCAAGTAGAGCTTATTCGGTACTTTACCACATGGATTCTTGGTACGGAGCATAAACGAGTAAGATTTCTGACCACGTTCCTCTCTGTCATATTGTTGGTAGCTCCCATGGAACTTGATTATTTGTGTAGCAGCCTCGTTGATACCCGGGGCTTCTGTCAACAACTCCTCATTAAGAGGGTATCTTATGAAATTACTATGTTCTTTGATTATTTCAACTTTACTACGCTTAGGTTGAGCAGCAGTGTCGGGCTTCACAGGCTGCAATCAGATTAAAATTAAAGATCAGCAAACACAGACACTTCATATGCAGCATTGATAACAACATTGAGAAATTAATTACATTTTTTGACCATGTCAATGTGGCAATGAAATGCTTCCCTTATCACAAACCAGGTCCCGAAGAAGAAAAGAAAACTTGAACCTAATTTCTATTGAAAATACATCAAAACCAGATGGCTCATGGCTGCATACCAAACCAAAAAGGTTAAAACAAGTTAGTGCTTTCAGCTAACCAAGGAACTTAAACAACTAGTGTATGATTGTTCAAATGCCAATATTTGTTGATATGGCAACAAGAAGAAAATTAACCAAGCAATTAGCTATATAAATGGAACTCACAAACTATATAAGCTTTGTATGATTTAGTAATCCTAACCCAAAACAACTAAATTTAGGGAAATTTCCAGGTGACAAAATGAAACCCAAAAAGCACCTGACCTTTCTATAGACAAGCCATGGTTCACTTACTAATTTACCCAATCAAAAAAAACAAATGTTACAAATACATCCATTTAAGCCAATCCTTAGTCGACCACATTTCAGAGAAAATCAGACATCAATGCACAAATTGAGCAATTTCCCCTCAATGCACAAAAACTTCACTTAAACAAGCAAATGTGGGAGACCTGAATTACATAGCAGAAGTAGAAGGAGAAGAAGCCTGACCGTGGACACAGCTCTGATGACGGAGCCATTAGAAGAGGGAGCCGGGACGCGCCGGCGCGTGGTCAGAGGAAATGGACCGGAAGGCTTCAAGCTCAACCCACCGACGAAGCTCCGGTTCCCGATCTTAGAATCTCCGGTCAAGAACGTATTCGCAGCCCCGAGGGTCGTCTTCATCGGAAAACAGCGCCGGAAGCCGCTAGAGATTTATCGAATTTGAGTGGTGGTGGTGGTGATTGTCAGCCTCACCTGTGACAATCTGAGAGCGCAACGGTTGTTCTATGTATTTACTATATAAATAATAAATTTGATTAATATCGTAACTGCTAATGTGCGCCGAAGTCACGTGCCTGACACGAGAACGCCTTTTTGATTCTGCCTCTGGTGGCGCGTTGGATTCCCACGCACTTGGTTTTGCATTGGAAATGAGGAGGTTGAGGGGGCGTGGGAGGAGAAGCGCGTGGGATTTTGTTTCGGCGGATCAAATTACAGACGCCTCAGGATTGAACCTGGACGAAATGAGGGGTATGTTACTGCTGGTGCAGTTGGAGTATAGTGTGGACGAGTGTTGTTGAGGAGTACACGCGTTGGTCTGTTATTGGTTGTGTAGTTGTTGAGGGTCGGGAGAAGCCACTGACATAGTGACGCTGGCTATTCAAAGTCATGAAAGGGTCAACTAGCACACGCACTAGCATTGTAGCATATCAAATATTTATAGTAGGGACAGTTTGTTCACTACCTTTTTATCATAATATAAAATGGAATAAAACTAAGATAATTAGATACACATCTTTTGCCAGGGTTTTATTAAGTCAGTGTGTTTTTTCCGAGAAAACCCTAAACCCTAGTTAATATATGTCATCTATTATTATCGTTTTTTAGTCATCGATGTTATCCCATTGTCACTTGCATCATCAATAGAGTTCTCTACATCGTCATTGAAGGTAGATCTAGTTGTCTCACCACCACACCCATCTTCCGAGGTCGTCAGTCCTCTAAAGGCTCAACACAAACGGAAGTTGAAGGTCACCAAACCTGACTCAGTCAATCCGCCTCTGCCACAACCCACCACAGTCAACGTGGCTTTCTCCTCGGGTCCCACTATGCCGGCGGCGCCCCTTTCAAAATCAAGACGGAGTCGTTTTGTAAGAACCACTCCCGGTCAACGACAGTCAAACCTGCGAAAAACAGGAAAATTTTAAAAATTTTAAGACAGGCACTTAAATTAACCTAAATTGACCCCGAGGGTCATACCAGACTTAAGTTGACCCCGTTATCGACCAAAATGAGTTTCGGGGGACTCAGGGCAACTTTCTGATCAATTTGGGAAATGTTGACTTTTCGCTGGAAAAGTCAACCGAGCGACGTTTTGGATCCAAAAAGCTTAGTCGTCGTCGCATCGGTCTTAGTTGAGTCGTTTCCTTGTAGCCCGTCAAGTTTTGTAATTTCTTGGAAAAAGTGCCCGTCCGGGGCCCGAAACGTCCGTTTTTCGCGAATCTGATTGGAAAATATATGGGAGATATTTTTCAAAAAGGTGTGGGACCCACCTTGACACTTGTCCAACTTATGGTGGTGTTAGGTTTTTGGGGGGGAAATGAGGGAAGAGAGGGGTGGCCGGCCACACTTGTAAAAAGGAAAAAAAAAGGAAAATGAGTTAGTTTTAGAAAAGAAGAGAGTTTTAGAGAGAGAAGTAGAAGAAGAGAGAAAAGAGAGAGAAGCTAGGGTTTGGAGCAGTATTCACGCTCATCCATCCATTGGATCGTCTCAAGGCAAGGAGCAATCGAACTCCCCTCATCCTCATCTACGGTATACACTGAACCGATTCTCGTTTTGTTTAATTTTGGAAGTTAGGGTTTATGTAAAACTATTAGTTTAGGGTGTTTTGAGGTTGAGGGAATTGTTGGAGACGTTTTGGAGGTGTTTGGAGGGGAAGGATGACGTTTTCCGGTGACTGGAAGCTCGGGAGGAGCTCCGGCCACCGTGGGTGGTGGCCGGCCGGCCATAGGGTGGCTGGCCGGAGCTGGGACCAGCCACCACCATGGTGGTCGAGCCCCACTTGAACCCTAGGGCCCACATGCTCGGTTGCTCGGGTTTAGTGTTCGGGTGGTTTAAAACGTTCCCCGGACCATCTATCCTTAACCGAATCGAAATTTGGAATTAAATTGGAAAAGTTGTAATTAACGGGTTTTAGAAACTTTAAACGTTAGTTAATTGACTCGAAAGTCGGAATTCGATTCGTCAAGTGTATTGGGATCCTTGAATTATTCTAAGACCGTAGAAACGAAAACGGGAACTTTTGGAGCCCCGAAAGGGCATTTCCAAAACCCGGGCAGATTCTCCATGTCGGGCGAATCGGGCCTTTACGAGTCCTTTATCGAAAATGTCGAGTAATTGGGAAGTTTGGGAGTGATCGACATTGTCGGGGTTACGTTTGGGCGTTAAGTTTATCGAATTTCAGTTTATTCCTGCAAGTTTAAAGTGCATTAAAAATTGTGTTCTTTTAGATCGTGCTGCGGACCGAGGCAAAAGGAAGCTAGACGAGTGACTGGGAACACGTCGGGGCTTAGTTGAGCACTTTTGAAGAATGACTCGAGGTAGGGAAAAGTAGCCGGATCTCGGCCCTGACTAGGGAAAGTTAACAGTAGAAATGAATGTGACACTGGGGTGTCGTGGGTTAAGTAGGTTTATTTGAGTATTAGAAAGGCATGATACGGGAGCGTAGCAATTATTAGAAAAGCATGTGACACTTAGTAGTGTCGTAGGAGCAGTGAACTTAGCGATATTAGAATTACTGGAGGCATATGACCATGCCCGGAGGTTGTTTGTGTAATTTGAGTTTTGGGTGGCCATGAGAGCCCGTGTTATTATTGTTGAGTTGGGTGGCCATGAGAGCCCGTGTATTATTGTTGAGTCTTGGGTGGCCATGAGAGCCCGTGTTATTATTGTTGGTATCTTGGGTGGCCGTGAGTGCCCGTGGGATTGTGAACCCGTACTTTACCGTTGGTGTCTTGGGTGGCCATAAGGGCCCGTAGGGTTGTTGAACCCGTGTTTTGTTGTTGGTGTCTTGGTGGGCTTGAGTGCCTGTGGAGTTTGGGACTGGTGTAGTTACTGTCTGTTGAACCTTGTTTGTGATTGTGATTGGTTACTTGATAATAGCGGAGGTTGTGTGGTGTAGCTAGCCTCCCGACTGGGATCGGGAGAAGCGGAGAGGTTATGGGCTAGCTCCCCGACTGGGATCCGGGGAAGGACGCGCGGGTGTGGCTAACCACCCGACTGGGATCGGGTGAAGCGGAGAGGTTGTGGGTTAGCCTCCCGACTGGGATCGGGAGAAGTTGCGCGACAGGTCGACCGCTTGACCTGACTGGGATCGGTAAAGGGCGAGAGACAGAGATGGTTACTGAGCAGCTGGTATGCGATCCTTTGTGATCTTGTTTGGTGTGCGATCCTTTGTGATCTTGGTATTGCGTGGTTGTCAGTCGTGTCTTTGGAGGAGGTCCTCAATCGTTGTGTGGGGTCTACATCACGTGTCCGAGTGTTGAGTCGGTCGAGGAAAGTATTGGTCGTGTGTGTGTCATTTGAGTCGTTGTTGGTGTCACCGGCTTTGTCTACTAAGTATGCCATGGTCAGTCTGTTATTTGTGGTGGTGAGCGAACGCTCACCCCTAGTTGCTTTTCCTACAGGTACCGTTCGCAGGCTGGACTAAGTGAGCTTCTGAAGCTTGAAGAGCTAGAAGCGAGTTTCTGGGATATTTTGAGTCTAGTGACGTGTACCATGTTTTTGTCCACTTGTTGGGACTTATTTTGAGATGTAAATATTATTTTTTTGAACATTTGGTGTTTTTTTTAGTGAATTATAAAAAGGGTTTCAAAATGGTTTATTGTTTCAAAACGTTCGCGTCCCGAGTTCGGTTTACTGAAATTGGGGCGTGACAGCTTGGTATCAAAACTCGAGGTTTCACACCTCGGACTGCACATCAATTAGGTGGGAGAGTCGAGTCAGTAAAGTCCTGTCGTGCATTGGGTACGCAAGTCGGAACTCGTATGTAGACCCGTCAGGACTTGAGTCCTGTTTTTGTTATGTGCTTATGCAGTACGGAGTTACTGGCACAGTGTTTGTGTGTTGCTGCGTGAAATGTTTTTAAAATGTCGCGACTCGACTCAGGAGCGCTCCTGTAGTCGAGCGTGACGGTGTTGATGTCAAGTGGCTACAATGCAGTTCAGGGACGCCTGGACCGGGTTGTAACTACCTGATGTCAAGAAATGAGGCTTTTAATGGAGTGAAAAAAGTTTTAAAATTGGTTGGCCCTGTGGGCGTGTTTTGGGTTTGGTTGGCCCGGTGGGCGTGTGTGATTTTGGTTGGCCCGGTGGGCGTGTGTTGTTGTTGCTTGGCCGTGTTGGCTTATGATTGAGGTCGGTCTTGAGTTGTCGTACTTGTGTTATATGTTTAGTGGTCGTTTGTCTGCGACGTACTAATTTACGGGTCGCTATTAGTGGGGAAAGTTACGAGTGCCCTAGGTTAAACATAGCGGGTGTACGTAGTGTGAAATCATCATCGCTACGAGATCGGGGTCACTGGTTTGGCCCGGAAGGTAAAATGGGCAGTACTGGGTGCCGGCCCGGTAGGTGGAACGGGACGGTGTGGTTGCCGGCCCGGTAGGAAGTACGGGACGGTGTGGTTGTCGGCCCGGTAGGTGGAACGGGACGGTGTGGTTGCCGGCCCGGTAGGAAGTACGGGACGGTGTGGTTGCCGGCCCGGTAGGTGGAACGGGACGGTGTGGTTTCCGGCACGGTAGGAAGTACGGGACGGTGTGGTTGCCGGCCCGGTAGGTGGAACGGGACGGTGTGGTTGCCGGCCCGGTAGGAAGTACGACACGGTTTTGGTGCCGGCCTGGTAAGGGGCAGGGCACGGCCTGGGTGCCGGCCCGGTGGGGGGCACGACACGGCCTAGGTACCGGCCCGGCCTGGTTACCGGCCCGGAAGGTGGCACAGTCCTGGTCGTGTGCCGACCTGGTCCAGTGAGCCGCTTTCAAATTTTTGGTTGTTGTTGTTCCGTTGTGTGGTTAGGTTTGTCGTCGCGTGTTTGGTGCACGTTGGTGCGGTCTCTTTGAGGTTTCTTTTACTAATACTAATATTTAAAGTATGAATAGCGCGAGCGGTGTGACGTATTAGTGATAAGCACGCTAGAGTAAACGTAGACCGGAGGAACGTTAGTGTATTTGAGCTTGTTGTCTTCTTATGAGTTCGCAAACTGAACGTTTGCGTGTATCCGTGCAGAGGATACCGACTTATGGCTCGCGGTAGACGAGGATGAGCAGTAGTAACACGGGGTCGGGCGCCCACGCGAGGCAGGCGGGGACGGTCAACGGGGCACCGGGAAGGTGCCAACCGTTGACCCCGCCGAGTACGCGGAGGCGCAGGGCACTCCTGTCGAATAAGACAGGAGAAGCGACGCGGGACCGTCTACAGGCACACCCAGTGTTCCGCCCGTCGCAGACCCACCCATGGCGACTACCCTAGATGAGCTGACCAGGACAGTCCAGAGTTTAGTGGCGATTATCGCCAGTCGAGAGGCCTGTTCACACAGAGGATCATACACCTCGGGCACTTCTGGATTTCCTGAAGCTCGGGATACCTACATTTGTCGGGGAGCCAAACCCCGACCTAGCCGAGAGGTGGCTAGAGCAGGTCACGTGAGATCTGGATACATCAGGTATCGAGGATGGCCGTCGCAGAGAGTCCTTCGCGGCCCATCAGCTGAGAGACAGTGCCTACCACTGGTGGGGGCGGGTGAAGGACAGAGTCGGGCACGACTACGATGCCTTCCAGACCGTCTTTCTGATGCAGTATTTCCCCGAGTCGGCTCGGGTGGAGCGATATCGGCAATTCCTGGAACTGCAACAAGGGGGATGTCAGTGGCAGAGTACGAGGCCAGGTTCACGGCCCTGACCAGGTTCGCGCCAGAGATGGTGGCGACGGAGCAAAACCGCTGCCTACGGTTCCAGGGAGGACTGAGGCCGGTGATTCGGAACCAGGTTCTCGCCCTGAGGTTATGGGAGTACTCGGAGCTTGTGGACACGGCAGCGACAGTGGAGCAGGGTCTCCAAGAGGCAGACAGGACCGGTAAGGTTCGACAGCGGCCGACCAGCTTTGCAGGGCCGTCCGAGTCACGAGACACGAGGAGGTAGAGGACCACGGGGTTCTTCCGACCACCGACTCATCAGGATGGAGCGAGACAGTGGGGGTCAGTGGCATCAGTTAAGCCAGTCGCGTCAGAGAGGGCGCCGACGTGCTTTACCTGCGGGCAACAAGGCCACTTCCGTCGCGAGTGTCCGATGGGAGGAGGGCCCACGACGCTGCCAGCGACCAGCTGGACGGGCCAGGGCGCGGAGTCGAGAGCCGACGAGACCAGCTGTTTCCGATGCGGACGGGTTGGACACACCATTGCGTGGTGCCGTGAGCCGGCGAGGGCAACGTCAGCGCAGCGACCGCAGCAGTCGCGTACCGTACAATCGCCCAGGGGTCGTCCTCGTCAGAGTCAGCAGTCGAGGTTGTCACAGCCTTCTACGAGCGCACCGATTCCGAGACAGCAGCAGAGTCACGGGTGTTCAGCAGCTAGTGCGCCGGGTCAGAGGCAACAGGCCTCGCAGGGGAGAGTGTATGCAGTTACCGACTCTCGAGCCCCAAGATCTACTACGCACCGTGAGACCATCCAGGGTACGTGCTTATTGTATCATTTATGGGCTTTGTTCTTATTTGATACCGGGGCGTCGCATTCTTTTATTTCGTTGGGTTGTGCTGAGAGGCTGGGTTGAGCTTAGAGCCGTTGAGTCCACCCCTATGCCTGGACACCCCAGTTGGGGTGGTGTATCGTTGACTCGGGTATGTCGTGCCTGCGAGCTTAGAGTCGCAGACAGTCCTTGCCCTAGTGCCGGGAACGGCAGCGATATCGATGTCACCTTACAGGTTTGCGCCGGCAGAGTTGACTGAGCTGAAGCGTCAGCTAGAGGAGCTTCAGCAGAAGGGGTTTATCCGTCCGAGTGTATCGCGGTGGGGAGCACCAGCACTCTTCGTGAAGAAGAAGAGTGGAGAGTTACGGATGTGTATAGATTACCGGAAGCTGAACCGGGTTACGGTGAAGAACCGATACCCGATGCCGAGGATCGATGACTTGTTCGACCAGTTGAGAGGGTCGACCTACTTCTCGAAGATTGATCTGCGATCCGGTTATTATCAGTTGCGAGTCTGTGAGGGGGACGTCGCAAAGACTGCATTCCGGACACGCTATGGGCACTACGAGTTCCTGGTGATGCCATTCAGACTGACGAACGCACCTGCAACTTTCATGGACCTGATGAACAACATCTTCCGGCCGTACTTAGATCAGTTTGTGGTGGTGTTCGTGGACGACATCCTGATCTACTCACAGAACGAGGCGGCCCATAAGTCACATCTGACTATTTGAGGGCTGTTCTGACACTACTGCGCGAGCATCAGCTATATGCCAACCTGGAGAAGTGCGATTTCTGGCTCGCTGAGGTGAAATTCCTCGGTCACATCGTGTCCCGTGACGGTATTTTGGTCGATCCGTCGAAGATCGACGCGGTCTCGATGTCTTCGAGATCCGCAGCTTTCTGGGGTTGGCAGGCTATTATCGGAGATTTGTCCAGAACTTTGCACGACTAGCCGCGCCGATGACCCTGTTGACGCGCAAGGGAGTAGGATTTGTGTGGACAGAGAACTGTGAGCGTGCGTTCACGGAGTTGAAGACTCGCCTGACTACCGCTCTAGTGTTGGTAGTGCCAGAGCGTGGGATCGGGTATGATGTCTATTGTGATGCGTCCGGAGAGGGACTGGGTTGTGTACATGATGCAGTTGGGCAGAGTTGTGGCTTATGGCTCCCGGCAGTTGAAGACGCACGAGCGCAACTATCCTACCCACGACTTGGAGCTAGCAGCAGTCGTGTTCGCGCTTAAGGGCTGACGATATTATCTTTATGGCGAGGGGTTTGAGGTGTTCTCGGATCACAAGAGCCTCAAGTACATATTTTCCCAGCGAGACCTGAACATGGGCCAGCGGCGGTGGATGGAGCTACTCGAGGAGTACGACTTCGAGCTACACTACCATCCGGGTAAGGCGAACGTGGTCGCCGACGCCTTGAGTAGGAAGTCGGTTCCGAGCGTCGCCAGCATATCAGTCCGAGAGTGGGACATGATGGGGGAGCTGATCACGTTCGGGCTTGAACTAGAGGAGGTTACTGGTGACATGGCCATGTGCTCATTAGTGGCTCAGCCATCACTGCTTGCCCAAGTGTTGGAGGCGCAGTCGGAGGACGTCGAGACGGCAGAGATCCGAGAGAGGGTCATCAACGGCGACGAGGTAGTAGGTTGGGAGATCAGTACAGATTGGGGGCTACAGTACCGAGGAGGGTTGTTCGTACCGGGAAACTGTAGAGACGACGTGTTGCGAGAGGCACATCATTCGCGTCTTACAGTGCACCTGGGGGGCACCATGATGTACCGTGACCTCAGACAGCACTTCTGGTGGCGCGGGATGCGGAGAGCAGTCGCAGAGTTTGTGTCGAGATGTCTCGTCTGTCAGCAGGTGAAGGCCGAGCATCAGCGTCCCGCAGGATTGTTGCAGCCACTCCCGATTGCTCAGTGGAAGTGGGAGCATATTACCATGGACTTCGTGTGTGGGCTGCCGAGATCACCGAAGGGACATGACACCGTTTGGGTAGTGGTCAATCGGTTGACCAAGTCGGCCCATTTCCTAGCTATGAGAATGACGGATCCGGTCGACAAGTTGAGCAGCTTGTACGTTCAGGAGATAGTGCGTCTCCATGGAGTCCCGGTGTCGATAGTGTCTGACAGGGATCCCCGTTTCACGTCCAGGTTTTGGCCGAGTCTGCAGAAGGCGTTGGGGACCGAAGTTCTACTCAGTACAACTCACCATCCCCAGACAGACGGTCAGTCCGAGCGCACTATTCAGATCTTGGAAGACATGCTGCGGGCATGTGTGCTGGATTTCAGGGGATCATGGGAGACCCACCTGCCGTTGGCCGAGTTCGCCTACAACAACAGCTTCCAGGCCAGTATCGGGATGGCACTGTTCGAAGCGTTGTATGGGAGGCCGTGTCGATCGCCAGTGTGTTGGGCAGAGGTGGGGGACAAGAGTCTGCTGGGGCCAGATCTTGTCAGAGAGACGATAGAGAAGGTCGCGCTAATACGCGATCGGTTGAGGACCGCGCAGAGTTGGTAGAAGAGTTATGCCGACAGACGACGTCGACCTCTTGAGTTCGTAGTCGGTGAGCACGTGTTCCTGAAGGTGAGCCCGAGGAAGGGACTGGTACGGTTCAAGCGCAACAGGGGCAAGTTGGCTCCGCGGTACATTGGGTCGTTTGAGATCTTGAGTAGAGTGGGAGTAGTGGCTTATCGTCTGGCGTTGCCACCGCAACTTGGGAGAGTTCACGACGTCTTCCACGTGTCCTAGTTGCGGCAGTACAATGCGGACCCCTCTCACGTCATTGAGTGGACAGATATCGAGGTGGCTGACGATGTCTCCTATGAGAAGCAGCCGGTTCGGATCATGGACACACGGGAGCAGGTTCTGCGGGGAGGCAAGATTATCCGCCTAGTACGGGTGTAGTGGAAGCATCACGGGGCTGAATCGACTTGGGAGCGCGAGGACGAGGTTCGCGCGAAGTATCCCGCCTTGTTCGTTTCTCGAGGTACGTCTGTTTTAAATTTCGCGGACGAAATTGGTTACTTGATAATGGTGGAGGTTGTGTGGTGTAGCTAGCCTCCCGACTAGGATTGGGAGAAGCGGAGAGGTTGTGGGCTAGCTCCCCGACTGGGATCGGGGGAAGGACGCGCGGGTGTGGCTAACCACCCGAATGGGATCGGGTGAAGCGGAGAGGTTGTGGGTTAGCCTCCCGACTGGGATCGGGAGAAGTTGCGCGACAGGTCGACCGCCTAACCTGACTGGGATCAGTAAAGGGCGAGAGACAGAGATGGTTACTGAGCAGCTGGTATGCGATCCTTTGTGATCTTGTTTGGTGTGCGATCATTTGTGATCTTGGTATTGCGTGGTTGTCAGTCGTGTATTTGGAGGAGGTCCTCAATCGTTGTGTGGGGTCTACATCACGTGTCCGAGTGTTGAGTCGGTCGAGGAAAGTATTGGTCGTGTGTGTGTCATTTGAGTCGTTGTTGGTGTCACCGGCTTTGTCTGCTAAGTATGCCATGGTCAGTCTGTTATCTGTGGTGGTGAGCGAACACTCACCCCTAACTGCTTTCCCTACAGGTACCGTTCGCAGGCTGGACTAGGTGAGCTTCTGAAGCTTGAAGAGCTAGAAGCGAGTTTCTGGGATATTTTGAGTCTAGTGACGCGTACCATATTTTTGTCCACTTGTTGGGACTTATTTTGAGATGTAAATATTATTTTGTTGAACATTTGGTGTGTTTTTTAGTGAATTATAAAAAGGGTTTCAAAATGGTTTATTGTTTCAAAACGTTCGCGTCCCGAGTTCGGTTTACTGAAATTGGGGCGTGACACGTTTAGTAAAAACCATAGCCCTTACTTTGGCGCCAAGAAACCCTTCATTGACTCTCTCTCACACCCTTGAGGACAGTCCTGAGTCTCTGAGGCCGTTGAAGAGAGGTTCTACACATGCGAAAGAACCTGCTGACCAAGAAGCCCTAAGGAAGGAGGCGTGGACGCCGTTGTGTGTTTCGCTTCCACTCCCTAATGCAGACAGGATCCCGATGATTCCCTCCCTACTGGTCATCCAGACGAGCATGATGTGTCAGCGTGGGATAAATCCGCCTCCCCCGGAGGAAACCCTAGTCCATTCATTTCGGTACCGCCAAATTTGAACCAATTCCCCACGGATAGTCTTCAAAAGAGCCTCTCCACTTTCTCTCTCGGGGGAGGAAGAGAACATGGACGTGCTGGTCCCATATGCTACCGTCGATCTGACGGTAGTAGTGTGCCAAAAATTCGGTATGGTCGAGAAGTTACTGACCTCGCGACCCCCCAAAAGGAAGCCATGCTAAGGATCATCACCAACGTTGGGGCCGATCGGCTTTAGGATTGGTCATCAAGTATATCGGCCATAGGATTTTTGGTTTCTACTTTGAGTCCGAGGAGGCTCGTACGTGAGTCCGGGGAAACGAGCTCTGGTGTTTTAATGGTCACTCTCTCCTTCTTGGGGATATTGATCTGATGGCCAGGGACCTACTGGACTTGAACCGTCTGTAGCTAAGGGTCTATGCTCATGTCCTCCCACTGCTGGTGAGGACGAAGACAACGGGGGGAAACAATTGGAACCGACTTAGGACTTTGTGTGGAGGTGCCATGTGACCAGTGGGGCCTCTGTTGGGGAGGGACGGTTAGGGTCCGCTTCTGGCATCCTGTGAAGCGTCCTCTCCGAAAAACTATATTGTTGAGGTTTAGGGAGTTCCGGGAATCTATTTGGGTTTTCCTAACCTACACTAAGATACTCATCTTCCGCTTCAATTGTGTGAGGATCGGGCATGTGGATCGAGAATGTGACATGGAGATACCAAGCATCCCATGCTTTGACACATTAATGATGGTGTTTCAGCGGGACTCGAGGATCAAACAGTATGCGACAGACTGAGAGACCAAGGAATTCCTGGTCATCCCCTCAGGTTTCGGGCCTTTGACCCGGAACACTTTACCTAAGGGTCTCTCACTTCGAGGCAGAAGCCCGATAGTAACCTCGGACATTGTACCTAACGGTACAGTGAAAAGGGTCGCCGATCCAGGCTGAAAAAACTGGGAGGTCGACAAATCCTAAAGAAGGGGGCGACTGAAGCCTCGGGGGCCTCCTCGACTGGAGCTGTAGTATAGAAGAGGGGATCAGCTGAAGAACCCTGTGAATATCAGGCGAGTAGCCTCGCCAGGAGGAATAGTAGGTGACTATGGCTTCGGGGACTTGCCTTAGGAGGAGTCCCTGGTGAAAGTCATTCCTCCTTATGTTACTGAGGAGTTCAGGTTTGGTCGTAGCTCACATGGACACATATACATTTAGGCAATACCTTGAGCAGTACTCGCCAATTTCGTCGTTTCTCTAATCCTTTTTTTGTCTGCTTTTGTGGCATTTCCCAAACCGTTGAAAACGATCGTATTATCTTAAAGTTATTGGTTCAAAGACTTTTTGAAGCTATTTAGTTTGTAATGACTCTTTTCTATTATTATTTATTAATAAAATGTGCACCTCTTGGTCGACAGAACTGAGGGTCTTCAAGATGACAAAAATATCTAAATTTAACCAACAAAATCTCTTTTTTTTTGTTTAGTTCAGGGGAGATTGAAGTACAGTAGGTTGAACCAGTGTTAAGTATAGTCAGAAAATGAAAAATGGTATTGTAATGTAAGAATACTTACGTGATCAATTTTATTTCTTAAATCTTAATCAGTCTCTGTCCCCACTCAATCTAAGAACATATTTATTTTCATAAAAAATTAAGTGGATATGTGGAGTTCCCGTTGGGAATAAAGGGTAGGAACCACCTTGTGCTAGTGCTAGGACAGAATTATTGTAACATGGTCGTACTTGCAGTCCACACATACCCAATCCCTTCGCTTCCTCCTCTGCACTTGTTATTTTTCTCATATATGTTTTTTTTTAAATTGTTCTCTTTGCTTTCCGGACAATATGGCTGGTGAAATCAAATTGTGTATAGGCTACTCTTTAAGACATTCAAATAAAGTAATTTTAACTTCATGTTCTGATATGGTAATGCTCTTTTGCTGGACAAGGTTTGTCATCGAATAGTATAAGTAACCAAGCTAAAATATAATACAATGATGACATTTTGATAATTAAGTTGAGAATAGATTGATTTGCTTTGAAATTCTGTTTGAATTTTTATTCTCAATTTGACTATAATAAAGATGATTCGGTAGGAATCACTTTGATGTAAAATTTACGATTCTATTTTAATGTAGACCGAGCAAAATAATGATGATACAGTAAGGTGGAAAGGGAGATGGTTGTTCAATGGACAAAAAAGGAGTAAACATCAAACGGAATCAATGTTCTCACCAACTAGGCTACTACTACTGCTGGTGTTACTGTTGGCACATTACACATGACAAGTGCTTGTTGCATATCTATATAGCATAAAAAGTGCTAGTAGCAAAAAAAGAGTAACAGAGACCTTCTAAGATCAGTTGATTTCATAACAAGTTCCCAAAACTCAGCATTCAGATTCAAACTAGGATAAGTAGAGAACGGATTAGGCTGAACTCATTACAAGTTTAAGACTATCTAAGCTACTGCAGTTTCTTCAAGTAAAAGAGAGAGTGAGAGCACAGGTTCAAACAATCCCATTCGATCCCTTCTCCGCATGTACCAACCTCCGTTGAAGCTCTATCTGTAAAACCACAACTTCAGCTCAGATTCATGCAAACCAATGGCATACAACTACACTACGATGTAAGTGTAACACTATAATATGATTTAGGATGTAAGCAAACCAAAGATTTTTACAAAGTGGAGAAACCAGCAAAACCCATCAACTTGCAAACATTAGTTGTTCCAAAACAGTGACAGATACACAAGTTGAGATGTGTAAGGTGAAAGCCAGACTCTAACTGATAAAATTGAACAATACATATCAGAAATAACATCTCTGTACAGTTTAGTGCAAGATTTCCTAGTGAGGGTGTGATAATATCTCTATATAGTATTCATGACTTATCATATAAATCTGGATTAAATGCTTTTGCCTCCCTACACTTTGAGTTATTTTGGTTAAGCTTTTACTCTTATTTTGTTTATTATTTTACACCTCTAAAAACATGTTATATGCCCCCCTCTAACATGCTATTCCCAATTACAAATCATCATATATAAGGAACGTAACAATGTCTACATCCACGTGATGCCTTGTCAATTAAAGTAAGTGCATACTCACTTCGTTATAACTGCTGATCGTTTTCTCCTGATTGGATTCTTTTGTATTTCAGCACTGCCGATGAGTTCAGACTTTCTCACTTCCCCACCTCTTTTGCTGCCCAATCCCTTCCCCTTGAACAACTTCTCTCCAGATTTCCTTTCCCCCTGAAAAAAATATCATAGTATTTTCAGTACATTGCAGCATTAGTATGACCCATAACATCAACCATTACAGTTCTCACTCACAGCTTTCGAGAAGGACTCCATATCTACGTATGTTTTCATAGTCCGAGGCCTTCTGACATTGACACCTCGGCTGACCGATCGAACAAATGGAAACAAGTCATCCTTCTTTCTATTTAGAGACATCAAATCAGCTGCCTTCTTTCCTACATGCTCACCTGTCTCCCATTTCACCTTAACATCATAGAAACCATCCTCTTCCTTTGTACCATCAGAACCCGAGTTGGAAAGTTGACTCTCATATGATAAGCCATGATTTTGAGCTGCTTTCCCAGCCATGGATTCAGTTTTCATGTCACTCTTCTCTTGATCATCAATGTTAAAATCACAGTGCCCCAAATCTGTATCAACAGAATTATGGTGCACATCTTGGTCTAAATATGCCCTTTTTGTTTCTTTACTCACTTCCTTGCAATGGGACTTTGAACTCCTGATTTTGGAATCTCTTAGCGCCGTATTTTTCTTCAATCTGACCCGTCTATTTAGTGGTTCTCCATCTTCTGCTTCCTTGGAGAAATCTTCCAAAACATCTTCGTCCTCAATATTATCACACAATACTGTATCTTTCACCTTGGAACAAGGCACAAATTCAGTGACCTGTGCTCCAAATGTTTTAGTAGTTTTATTCTCTACTTCTGATATCTTGCAAGAATCACTACGACCAGTTCCTTCTGCATCAGAGACTTCATCAGTCACTATAACATCAGCCTTAGTGTCTTTCTCCAATTGTGATTCTGAGTCGCTCCTTATGACATCTTCGTTTAACTCATCATCACCCTTCACAGCCTTGATTAATTTTTTTCTACAGTTGGGTTCTGTACTCAAGTGAAAGTTCTCAGTAGGCAAAATCTCAAGCTCAAACAGTTCTTTCCTCAAATCAAGCTCCTCCATGTCACCGTCTTCATATAGTATGGTGTGTAGCCGTTTCCCGTGATGGAAGGCTTTCACACGTCCTACAAACCATCTTCTGGAACCGGACCAGTACACTTTGACCCTTTTGCCAATGATCCTTCTGTTATCATTATTACACAAATCAATTTTCCTAAAAGAAGGTACCTCCTTCCTTGGACGAAGCCTAGATGTGTTCTCTGGAGAGGACAAGCCTGCTAGTGTGATTTCCACATCAGCACCCCTCTTCTTCTTTAATGGTGTTTCCATGTCTCCCTCAATCTTAGGCTTTCCGGTCAACTCGGTCCTTTTCCCTTTAGATGCTTCTGCAGCTGCTTCATTCTTTGGATCCTTTGACTCAGAATCATTTGATTTCCCAGCTGCAGATCCTAACTTTTTCCTACTGTACATTAGAAATGGTACCCTATTATCCATCTAGGCAACTTGAATGCACAACACAGATCTTGTCAAAAACCTCAACAATGAGCGATAGATGAAAACACAGATCCTGTCAGACCACAGAACAATTAGATAACTGCACTAACGTTTAAGAAACTTAAAATGAAACAAAAAAAAGAGGGCATAATCTTGTGAGTCTATAGTGAATAAGTATATGTCAACACATTAACTTCAGATTCTGCAAGCATCATTCATGGATGGATGTAACACCCATAGATGGAAACATGATAAAAATTAAACAATGAGCAAAGTACAAAAACAGAAAATAAATTTGAATATGTTAGACTTAGATGTCAGCTAATAACATCCAGACACATAAACGAAACAGATCTAAAACACCCCAAGATATGAAGCAGAGATAGTGAAATCATAACATTTGAGAAAACACCCAATAAGTTTAACTTTCATTGAAGTCTCAACGAACTCCTAGTGACTGTAATTTCAACTAGATAGAGAAATAGAAAGAAAGAACTCTGATAGTCCGGCTACCCTATTGATATAGTCTACTTTTCGGTGTGTTAGGGAGTTGATTTGTGTGTTTCCTTAAGAAGCAATTTATGGACACACAGATATACTTTTCCGGGTAAACCAATGCACTCATGTTAAGCAACTAGTACTTGACCAAAACCAAAAATAAGAAATATCCATCAAATACTGAAATCATTCAAGAGACAGGCTAAAAATAGCTAGGGTTGAATTGAATGGCAAGCTCAGAAAACCATCAATTGATGAAGGTGAACCCTAGCAAGCAAGGAACTTGCAACCTATCAGAAGAAACCCAGACTATAAGACACAAAAACATGGCCAAATTGGGGCTAAGATGCCAATGGAAGAAACCCATTATCTGGGATTTGAGCAGGCAATCCAACATTCATCAGATGATGGTATGAAAACCCAGAAAATTGAAAACAACACAGACAAATTTCTAGCAACTGAGAAGTGAGAACCCAAAACAATCAATGTCTATGAAAAAACATGTAAATAGATCAAAAGGGCTTACAAAACCCAGAAATCTAGAGCCCACCGAACCAAAAGGGAAACACATTGAGGACCCAACTTCATCACAAGTTAGCTACATCTACTGGGTTAATTTCTCTTAAGGTAGTAGCTTTTTCTAGGGATTTCTCATCAAAATTCGGGAAAAAATGCAGCAATCCACGAGAAGAGGAAAACCCAGGATAAGATTTAAGAAATACCTGTAAATGCAGCAACAAAAATAGAACCTTCAAAGGTTTCCTAAACCCAAAACCGTTCCTTTGCAGCAGCAAGTAGCCCAGTGAAATATATACATTTTACACTGGAGGCTAAAAAGGTGAGAGCACGGACCTACTTGAGGACCAAGAAACACACCCTTTTGTCGAGCCACAGGCTAAAGTGAGGTTTTGGGTGTGTGTGTGTGTGGGAGACTGTACAATTTGGCTGTGCTGTGTGAATTGTAATGGGTTTTGGTTGTAAGCACCTCCGGCTCACAGTAGATTTGGACATCAAATGAAAAAAGTAGGAAAAATTTTCCGACATGTGCCACGTGTCCATTTATGATTCCGACTTGTCAATGTCAGCAAATTATCCAAGTTAACAGAGAGACTAATGATAATGACTAATTTGATTAAACTTGCAATCTTGAGTTGGAGTCTTGCTTGGGAAGTAGAATTGTGTTGATAATAAAGTTTCATCCTTCATAAAAGACTTCGCTCACAATCACATGAATCATGACAAAAGCGTAGAATTACAGTTGAAAGAACCAATTCAACAACATATATACAATCAAAATGTGCTCCATTGTATGAATATCATATCTACCCAATAAAAATCATGCTCTGATCTTCTCCTTTTCGATTCCTTTCTACTACAATTACCTCAGAAACAAACCAATCCCAATCCGAACACAGCTACGTTAAAAACACTAGGATTCTCCATCATACCGCCCTAGAAACAAACAGGAAAGAATAGTCAAAACAATCTTGAAACCACACCAATTGAAGTGATTCTTGGCTCATCTTCCCTCATTGTTCATCTGTATCGAACCGTCTCTCATCAACTTCAAGCTTAGGCTGTTGAATCTCTCCCTTGAGTACTGCCTCGATGCTTTTCTCCAATCCGTACCCGCCTTCATCATCGCAACAAACTCATCATAACTGATTTTCCCATCCTGCAAGACAAACCCGTTTGTGTTTACAGCTCAGACATCATAAATGACATGTTAATTACTTGGTAGACAAACCTTGTCGATGTCTACATCATGCATAATGGCACTGATGACTTCCTCGTGGTTGGTTTCCATTTCATCATTCAAGGCATCGCGCAACTCTTCAATCTCTATGTAGCCGCTCTGATTCCGGTCGAAGAAATCAAAAGCTTTGCGCAAGTGCTCGTCATTTCCCATCTTTCTAAGATGAACTGAAACTGCAACAAACTCTCCATAATTTAAGGTCCCGTCGCCATCAACATCAGCCTGTACAAACCAGTTTTTAGCAAATCCATCACTAAACCAAGAGAAAATCCGTGCATGAAACTTTTCTTAAGCATTCTAATGTAGTCATTCAAAGGACTATATGATTTTCCCTCTTCTATCGAACTTTGAGTGAAAATACCTAAATCGGGAACTTGTAATGTGTAACTTGAGCTAAGACAACTAGAATTTTGTGTAGTTGAAATATTTAGAATAAGGAGTAGAAAATAAGAATTTGACTGGAAAATCCTAAAGAATTTTGCAAAAAAAGATTCATATAGCCAACCTCAACTTTGTGAGAAGATCGACTGATTGTGGTTGTTGGCCATAAGAAATCTTGGAGAACTTTTAGAAGATAATACAAGACATTCTAGCTAACTAGCAATGCATCATCCCAAGAAGAATATAAAAAAGTAGGGTTAATTGCATAAAACTATTGTGTATTACAAGTCTTTTGCAACTCTTACATCCAGCTACCTAAACTTTCAAAAAAATTACACAACTCTTTTTCGTCAAGAAATGACGAAAATGTCTTTGACCCTAACCTCAAAAAAATACCATTTTTCTTTTTAATGGTTTTATCTTTTAAGGAGTCTTTTTACATCTACTCAACCTTTTCTTACATCTAACCAAAATGTTTTGGGTAGTTATTAAGGCTTTTTAAAGATTAGGGTCAACAGCATTTCCATCGTTAATTGGCAAAAAAAAAAGGAGTTATCTGGAGCAAAGATGAAAGTTTAGGTAGATGGATGTATAAGTTTAAAGTTGGGGATAGTTATATACAAAAGACAAATAGTATGCAACAGTTATCTGCAATTAACCTAAAAAAGTATTATCCAATTTAACATTTGAGGTTATATAAAATTATACGCAAAGAGAAGAGGCAGTTAAAAAATGTTAAGATTCACATGAAAACAATACTTACAGCGTCCATCAGGATTTGGAGATCTGGATCAGGAACATGTTGACCGAGCTTATGCAATCCGTTTTTAAGCTCCTCAAGGTTTATCTTGCCTCTTTTGCTGGTGTCCATCATATCAAAAGTCTCCTTTATGCCTGCCACTTCCTCCACTGATAAATGCTCAGCCACAACCTATTGATTACATATCCATAATCAGGATCAATCACCAAGGGGGAAAAATCAAGACAGTAAAATGATAAAGATTGCATTTATTTTGCATGCATATCGGAATTGGAAGGAATCTTCAGATCATTACCCTCAGAGCTTTTTTCTTGAGCTTATTCATTACTGAAAATTGTTTGAGCCTAGCTCTGACAGTCTCGCCCAATGGGACATTTGGAGCCTTCTTAGCATTCAGTAACCAAGGATGTTCTGCATACACAAGAGTTGGGTACTCCGTTACATTGACCAATATATAATAATATCACATGCTATTAAATGGCCAAACTAAGTAAAAGAACATTACCAAGCACTCCCTGTGCTGTAAGGCGCTGCTTCGGGTCAGGATCAAGCATTCTCTTCACAAGGTCTTTTGCATTGTCAGAAACTTTAGGCCAAGGATCCCTCTTAAAATCAATGACAGATCGAATAATTGCTTGTGCTACCCCTTGTTCAGTTTCTACATCAAGTCATATTGAATAAAAGAAGTTCAAAAAACAAGACCGCTAAGTTTTCAAAGGGATTGTTTTACATTGTTAAGATAGTGGCATATCAGATTTTTGAATCATCAAATGAATAAGAACAAACCTGCCCAGAAAGGTGGAACACCACATAGTAGAATGTACAGGATAACTCCAGCACTCCAGACATCAACCTCTGGGCCATAATTGCGTTTTAGAACCTCAGGAGCCATGTAATAAGGACTTCCCACTATTTCATTAAATCGCTCGCCTACATACAACACAAGTCTTTAGGAACAATGAACTATATAAACATAAAAATGTCACTATAGCGTTATGCGCAGAGCTGGCTAAGGTATGAACTGGCTTTGATAACCTATGATACCTGGTTTAAAGAAGATTGACAACCCAAAATCAATTGCCTTTAAGGGCGCCGTTTCCTTCTTATTGGCAAACAAGAAGTTCTCTGGTTTGAGATCACGATGCATTACTCCATGCTTATGACACATCTGCAATGCAAAATGCACATAAGCAAACCATAATACTGACTTAAAGAAGCAAACACAATTTCTGGCTTGTGATATGAATAATTTTGGAATTGACAATTCAAGAACCATTGATCTCAAGGCTGTAGGACTGAAGGGGACAATAGAAAAGAACATGAACGAGACCACCAAGTAGAAGCTATGCACTGCACGAGTATCATTGGATACTGGTGAAGGAGTACAGAGTCCAACCAAAGATACTAACAAAGTGGAAAGTTCAGTCAACTTGGAAAAGAATATGTGCTTGGCCTGTGAATAGGTACAATCATTTATGCTTTTTTTATGATACCTTTTAATGGATGCTTTGAGGTCAGTCAAGTTTCCAAGTTAAGGCTGCAGATAAAGACTAAGGAATCAAAATACCCAAAAAGGAATTATTTCCTTCCACAGTTAGATCATGATATAGTCCTGTTCTTCGGAAAGCCACCCCCAATATAGCACTTTGGCATATATTCAACCAGAATAGGCATGATATATCACACACATAAAAAGAACTAATAACAAGCAGATCAGATAGGAAAAAGCTAAATTAAGTTCAGCATAGAAATCCACTATAAATGTCAATTGAAATAGCAAAACTGATGTGCATTCAACCTGAACAACGTCAACAATTGTCCTCATAACAGCAGCAGCAGCACGTTCTGTGTAATGCCCCCTTGAGACAATCCGATCAAACAACTCACCACCCTCGCAGAGCTCCATCACAATGTGGACAGCCTCCTCATCCTCATAAGAATCCTTCAAGGACACAATATTAGGATGCTTGGGCATATGCTTCATAATCTCCACCTCCCTCCTCACATCCTCGATGTCCACAGCAGTCCTGAGCTTCTTCTTCGAAATAGATTTGCAAGCAAACTTATCACCAGAGCTCACATCAGTGCACAGATAGGTAATACCAAACTCACCCCTACCAAGCTCACGGCCCAGATCGTACTGTGCAGTAATGTCTCTGCCAGTTGGATCCTTGAGCACCCACAGCTTGTCTTGGCCTCCAGATCCATTGGTTGCGCCATGATTACCAGCAAAAAGATTTGATTTCTTTTTGTTCTTTCCTTCCCTCTTCTCAGAAGGAGAAGCAGGAGGGGTCGCGCAGCAATTTCCCATTTAATCAACACAACTCGAAATCTCAAAAGTTTCCAAATTTTCTGAGATTTGAAGGATCCCAATAAAGGAAAAGGGGCAAATCAAAATCTGTCCTTCAGCAGAAAACAAAAATCAGAAAGAAATTCAGGGTAAGGATCGAGTAAATGTCTCTCCGAAACAAAAGTGGGTTCCAGATGAAAATTTCAGAAAAGTAACTAGAGTAAGAAAAAATCTGTGCTTTTTCGAGAAACAATCAGAAACCCAGAATCTCTCAGTAAACTTCCAAAAACACTTGGATTAAGGATTACAGAGAGAAATGTGAACGCTTACAGAGATCCAAGACGAGAGCTTGGGGTAAAATTGCAGCAATGGAAGGTTGGGTGAGCAGAAGAAGAATGTGAAAAGCTGAGGCCAAGCTGTAAGTAGTTCATCAACGTGAAGAATGAGAGAGAAAGCAGTCAAAAGTGATGATTTTTTTGCAGAGACCAGTTCTTGTTCTTCTCCTGCTTTCTCCTCTCTCAACCAATGTGAGTTTTTATTGTTCCTTTTCACTATCTGGGATTCATTGTTGCCAGGATACAGATAAAACCCTTCTGCATCTTTTTTTCCCACTATCCAAACAGACCTTACAGAACATCGATTTGCTCTCGTTTTTTTGCTTTTCTTTTTCCTTACTTTTAATTTTTGAGTCTCCATCACCAAACCAACAAAAACAAAATGGGCCAAGATAATTAATGCTTTTTATGAAATATGGGGCTATTTTATTACCACTAATTACATTATTTTCACAAAAATAGCAAATGTATAAATGGAAATTGCACTTTACTTTATTATCTTGTATGTATATTAAATTTAATCTATTTTCTATTTTGTATTTTAAATTACATCAATCCATTATGAAGAATTTTGTTTTTGTTTCTTAAAGTTGAAAAATAAAAAGACAAACAGTAAAAAATTAAAATTAGAGTCATAAAATTATTAAATAAAAGGAGGCAATTCTTTGTTTCTTTTAAATTATATTTTATTTTATTTATATAAGACAATTTTGTCATTTTTGTTACAATAAAATTAGTACATGATAGTGTATTGATACGATTTAAAGTATAAGATAACGAAACCAAACTAAAAAGTATTATCAGGATGAATTGAACTAATTTAAAGTGTATAATAGTGAATGGATTAAAGTTTAAAATATGGGATAGTGAGTTGTAATTTGTTCAATATATAATAAGTATAATTTATGGTTATTAAGATAAATAAAATAAAATTCAAAACCCAATTAATAATGCTGAAAAATAATACAACATAGAGTAATTTTAGAAAAGAGCCCTTTGCTTGTGTAGCAATTTTATTTTCACTTTTTCATTATTCTACCCTTTCTTTTTAAAAGTATGTTTAGGTAATATCAAACATAAAGGAAAAATCCTCAATCCAAAAGGTTTTGCTATAATTATTGTATTTGAAATCATCTCATGGCTGTCATATATTGCTACATATAAATTAAATGGTTGTCTACTCAGTGCCCAATATCATGGAGATATCTTATAGTTGGATTTAGATCAAAGCATCCAGATTTATACAACTAATACATGATAGCTTATAGCAACAAAAAGAAGGGAAACAGCCGTTTATTGAATTTATTGTTGAATGTGTAAATATTTTTCTTTTCTTTTTTTAAAGAGAAAGAAATGTATTAAAAAAGAAAGTGTTGGTTATGGGATAGAAATCATAACCACCATAACAAAGTCTAACAAAAATCCGGTCCAAAGGGAAAAAGCAACAAAGAAAACCAGGGAAAACAACCACCTCGGTCCACCTCAACAACCACAAGCCACCAGACTAGTGAACAGTGCCTCAGGAGACTGCTCGGGCAACCTTGATCGGACTAGCGAACAGTACCACAGGAGACCGCGCGGGTGAATCCTCTGGCCTCATGAATGCTAAGTAATCTATGCTCCTCCACTTGAAAACGGGCAGATCGGCCCCAAAATGCATCCCCAGAACAAGTACTCACTGGACCCCACCAAGGTAAAGCAGTCCCAAGACGACTCCTGAACAAGCACTCACCGGACCTGGTAGGAGAACCCACCGAAGAGGACCGGGGGACAAGGTGCTAAACTCTTCCAACATGACTAAGAACCATGGATTCTATTAGCAGGCCCCTGAAGTTGATAATTCAGCTGTTGTGTTCATGGCTAAGAACCACAAAAGTGGAAGTCGAAACGATCATATCGGCATAAAGTATTTGGCCTTAAAAGAGCACGTGAAAGACAAAAGTGTTATCATTGAGCATATTAGTAATGTCTTAATGATAGCGAATCCTCTTAGTAAAGGCATGCCACCAGGAAAATTTGAGGATTATGTTAAGAGTGTGGGACTTGGTTCCCAGATGTAAACTCGTTGTTGTTGGAACGATGTTTGTCTTTTGAAACTCTTGTTGTAATGATGATTATTATATATAAATGTGTACACATTCGGTATATGATTAAGTTGGTTAATCATGAAATCATCGATTCAGTTTGGACCAAGAATGAGCATTGAGTTTATTCATAAAGTATGAGAAACACATGCATTGTGATACATGAGAGGTATTACTTGTTTTATAATTAAAAGGACGCACCGCAATGATTCATGCATTTGGGTTTCTTATTATGTTTGGCATTGAGACATTAACATTGATCAAGTAGGAGAATGTTAGATTAAATCTCTAAATGATATCATATAGTATATGATCAATGTATGTTGGTCCAATTGTCAAAGGGTGGATAGTTGTGATGGTTCAGAAAATTGCTATTTAAGTCTCATGTTGGTCCCCATGTCCACACACAATCTGATATTTTCTCATACACCATATAGAGAGACAGATAAAGAGTGGGAGGATTTGGAAGATCAAAGGCTTTGGATCTTCAAAGGTTCTTGTTTAAGGAAAGAAATGGCTGGAGATAAGTGATCTCATTTCCGCGTTATTAATTCTTGAAACATGTTTGTTTGACAACGTGATTAAGTGCTTACAAGGATGACATAACTGTGCCTTTTGTGAAGTAATTAATGTGAGGATTTGGTGAGGAGAAATGGGGTGGGAGATAGGAGAGAACTTGACCGTCGATGTTGTCGCACCATACAATTAGAGTGAGAATGAAATTGGGGCTTATAGGGATGTTGTGGTTGACGGATCCTCCATTCACATTCCAAATCAACGTGTTTTGATATTGCAATTTGAGAGAAAAGACGTGATTCCTATAAGGAAAGAATATGTGGCGGTCCAGTTTATCAAAGCTCAAGAGCCTGAGAAAGTTTTGATCTTTAGTGAGGATGAGAAAAACATCAAGGGGTCTGTTTGTAACTTACATTAAGATGAAACTGATGAATGGTTTCACACCTATTTTGAGGAGGGTTGGATTGGTAACTAAGGCGATGCTCATCCAGAGACCTAATAGGAATTAGAGGTTTTTAGGATTTTTCACATATGAAATCCAAAAATGAAGCAAAAAAGGTAATCGGAAGCCTGAACGGAAAAAACATTCGAGGTTACATCTTATTTGTGGCATTAGCGTGGGCATATCAGAATTCTAGAACTGACAACAGATCCGAGAGGCAATTAGAGTACAAAGTTTGAAGGAATGTGGGTGGCATTTCTTCACTATCTTCTCAGACCTCTTGGTGTACATGTAAAGAAAAGATTGACGAAGCTTGGTGTCAAGGGATCCAAAGAGGGGTGATCGAAATGGCTAGGTCCAATACGTCTCCGTCTCCTCAAGTGATTTTGGAGGAGATAGAGGATAGTAGAGCTTGGGGAATGGAAATCCAATGGTTAGGGGTCGTTCTTTTCTCATAAAATGCACTCATCCGGTTTTTTGAATCCACCCTCAAAGAGGTGAGATGGAACTGGGTACGAAATTGGTTTGAGCTAGCTCGTTTAGAGGTTTATCAGGTTTTACAAGACGGAGCTTTGTTATGGTTTCAGGTAGAGGGCATCCTTCTTCATGGTTGTAATTTAGACATTTTGTCTGTCTTTTTTGGGAGTACTAGAGCTGTGATTTCCTTCCGACCTAATCAAGGTAAATTTAACATTTCACAATCGACCTCTATTTTAGATCACTCAAGGTATTTGGAAGCTAAGCCATCGAAATCTATATTGGACCTAAAAAGGGGGTTGTTTCTGATTAGGATCACTCCGTTGATTATCGATGAGGAGGAGGGCCGGTCCAAATTGCTTTCGGTACTAGAGAAGGCCGAGAAATCTTCGATATCATTATCTTTGGATGCTTCTCAAAATTTGAAAAACCAGGTTCAAATTCCAAACCTTAGGATACGACATTTGATAGTCTGTCGAATACCAAAGGCAAACTCACAAAATTTTGTCACATTATGTGCCTGACCTTGTATTAGCTTTAGCAACCATATCAGGTGGTTGAGGCCCCATTTCAACTTATATCTCAAATAAGTTTCATCAAGAATCATCCCATCCTTTATCCTTGAACTGAAAAAATAATTGTTATAACCATGACCAAAATGTTATGAAATTGAAAGGAAAAAAAAATCAAGTTTTCATAATCATGTGAGAGGTATAAAAACATTAACACTTATCCATTTCGATTTGGCAGTAAGTCATTCCAAAAACATTGATAACTTCATTATTTTGGCGAATTCCAATAAGCAGAGTGAAGAGCGGTATCTAATGAAGGACCAACCATAGAGGGGTTTTTGCTGAGATCGGAGCACTTTTCGGGAGTGACTGTGGGTTGATATAGCACACATACAAATTAGAGGTGTGGGGATATACAAATCTTCCGAAGATGCCATACCCATAGTCCTATATATAGAGAAACATTGAAGATAAAGAGATCAAGATGAAGAGAGAGGAGGAGGAGAAAAGATGGAGATGACATAGCTGTTACAAATGTTCTATTAATGAGAGGGAAAGGAAACGACAATCAAAGAAGGAACGAAGTAAATCGGAGCAAGAATAAGACGCGTGCACGCGTACCGCAATTGGAAAGAAAAAAAAAAGATTTACAGCGAGAGAGAGCGAGTAAATTACACGAGTTTTTCCCTTTAGAAATATGATAGATCCAAATTTCTCATCCAAAATTAATTATAGCCACCTGGAAGTAAATCATATTCTAATAGATTCATTCTAATCGATAAAATATAATCTCATCACTTAGGTATATTAACCGGTCCACAAACATCTTAATATTAACGGAAAATGGCTTAAGGCATGAAAATAATACCCAACTCGAATAATAAAAGATAGAACTTAACAAATAGAGTGAAGATACTTCATAATACTATCATAATGCTTTGTGAATATAGCCAATGCTCTCTCTCACGAGGGGGAACCCTAGTTATGGCGGCTACGAGTTTCTTAGGAGTTTTTGTGCCTCTTTGCCTATTGGAGCAGCAAATGAGGACTCTCTCCTCTTCACAAAAAGCATCCATCGTATAGGAAGGTCTCCATGGTCATGCGCCGCTCAAGCTCCGTCCTCAATGGAGATGGGTTAGGCGAAAACAGTGTGAGGGCGGTCGGCTTTCGATCGGGAATGGCTCTCGTAGTCCTTACGATCAGTAGTTTTCCGTTATCATCGCCGAGGAGCCATGAGGTCCCTTCGTTTTCCGTTTATTCTCGGTTACTTTCAACCCCGACGAGGAACATGTCGCTTAGGCAACGTGGTGACGTTGACGGTCCGGCCCAGAGTGACGGGTTTACGACGTCCTTTGTGTGGGAGCCCTATTATTCGGAGGATTCTGGTGAGTTCTCTGCAAACGAGAATCCCTAAGGGTGTGGTCGGAGCGGAGCACCAGTGGAGGAAGGGTGGTGCGTTTGAGGACTGCGGAGCTGGGTCGACGTCAAGGGGAACACTTTAGGTCCATGGATCGCGGCGGCGCGAGTTCAACCTGGCCCTAGGGTTTTTGAGTCAGGCTGGGTCTCAAGTGATGAGCTCGGGCTGAGGTTTGGAGGCCCAAACATTGGTGGGTTGAGGACGACTGAAGGCGTAATGGGCCAAGGAACCCAGGAGGTGGGCTCTACACGGTCCAAAGGGAGGTATCGTACAGCGGCGAGGGGCTATAAGCACCCTCGCCTCGCCGAATGAGTCTGAGGTGGTCCAAAGGGGGTCAGCCGGTTGTACCACCCCTCTGGACGTAAGGTGACGACGGTTCCACCAAAAGCCGACACGGTACTTTCCTACCAGCTCAGAGGTCAGCAATCCCGTGTTTTGGTGCCCTACCATTATCAATCGAGGGAGGACGACGCACGCTGACAACCTGGGGGAGTACTCTGTCTACCATTATCTGTTAAAGATATGGGGCCTGCTCTGTCCTAACTTTCACCAATCTGGATTAGTTGTATCGGTTTCAGCAGACCTACCGCAATATCACCTTCCAGGCATCTTCACGAGGTAGCCGATGACTTGAACCCTTTAGTGTTCTGTCCGAGTGTCCTCCATCGCGGGAACTCATTTCAATTATGTTATTTATTTTTCAGTATTTTATTTATTTTTCTCTTTGTAAATACTTGTTATTTATAATAGAGGTTACTCTATGTCCTAACGTCGTACTACACTTAATTGTCAAATCCGCACCCAAACTTTGGAAAATTGTCAAATAGTAACAAATTTCAAAAGTGAATTATTATAAACCAATGAGTATTGTTTAAATTGATTGTTTCCGTGAACAGTGACTCACGTGCGTCTTATGT
This sequence comes from Erodium maritimum, assembly GCA_963921825.1. Classification (NCBI taxonomy): domain Eukaryota; kingdom Viridiplantae; phylum Streptophyta; class Magnoliopsida; order Geraniales; family Geraniaceae; genus Erodium; species Erodium maritimum. The sequence continues at coordinate 58,473,922 of OY997592.1, read as the reverse complement.
GACTCATTTTATAATGGAGCTTGGGTCGAGTTGAGGTCACGAAGAGATGAAGTTCGAAGCTCGGACACAAAGAGATGAAGTTCGAAAAGCTGAGATGAAGAGATGAGGCCACGAAGAGATGAAGTTCAGCCAAGTTAACGTCCGAAGGAAGAACATATTTGAGGGAAAACTCGACTTTTCACTTGGCCAAGTTAACGTCCGTTTAAAATTAGAAACAGTCAACAATTTCAGTTAATTGACCGTTACTACATGACAATTTAAGCTTTATAGGGTTAGGATTTAACAATTTCTTAAAATTGAGTGTTAGGACATGGAGTAACCCATTTATAATACCAATCATTCATTCTTTAAAAAAATAGAGTGAAAGTGAATGGAATATGTCAGAAACATTGATAACAGGAGTGGATGCATCCCATCCTTACCCATGTTCAGGATATCCTGTCAAATAAAAAATCTATGTTTAAAGCTAGCAACAAAATATCCCTAATTCATTATATCGGTCCACCAAAATTCTTGTCTTTCTGTTTTCCCAAAAGAAATTTAGGTTTTGTAAGAATTTATAAACACAAATAACATCTATAATTATTATGTACTGATTATCTTTATATTCTCTTACAGAGGATAACTATCAGGTACAAACTTTATAAGTTCGTCAGAACATAGAACTTTCAATCTGGGCCCTTGGATCGTAGAATTAAAGGCCTAGATTTAATGCATATCTTTTTAATTAATGCATATCTTGTAATTGATTTCGTAATCAATCACCCCCCACCCCCCTGAATTTCAGTGGCCATCCGATTTGGGTAATCAATGGTTTAGATTGGTTCTACGTTCTGACCCGAAAATGGGTTTGTACTTGATAGTACCTCCTCTTACATAAATATAAGAGAAATAGGCATCAACTGAATTTAGGTAATTTATTAAATTAAAACTAATTAAAGTTAAGACATACAAAGGTTTTCAACTTCTCTTTTCAAAAAAAAAAGGATTAATAGAGAAATTACAAATATAAATAACATCTTTAAATTGTTACGTCTTATTCTTATAGTTTTCCTTAAAGCATTGTGCAAGTGTAACTATAAGAGAAATTAAGATGAATCCTAACTCCCCGACCCATCTTTCGATTATGGATCTAGCTAAGCGAGTGAGTCTTTTTTATTTTTTTCAAATTTTGTCTTTGCAGGGTCAATGACTCCCTTTGAAACTGATGAAAACAAATTCGACCGCACTCTACAGAGTATGCAGTAGCTAGGCAATACCTTAAGAAGTCGTCATCAGTTTCGTCGTAGTTTAGTTTTTATTTCAGTTCGCCTTTATGGCACCTCAAACACCGCATATATCGGTTCACTTGTCTCAAAGTGATGTATAGAAAGATCTTCGGGACTCAATACCATGTAATAACTCTTTTAATTTCTATTTAATAATTTATGAGTATATTTTAGTAAAAAAAAAAGATACATATTAAACTAACAGAAAATCTTATTTTGAATCTAGATTAATTTTAAATTAGGGTTTGGTCCTAATTTTTTTGTGATCAAAATGAATATATTATAAATGTTTAACGGATGGGTGCGTACTTGCCCCCATCTGAGTACTAAATCAACTTACAACTGAAAAACGAAGCAGAAACTGAAAAAATAGGAAAGTACTGAACATAAAAATAGAATTGCTCTTGGTTTCTGGGTTACCTGGGGTACGGGACTGCTCTAGCGTCTGACGACACCGATACAATATTAGCCAAGAAGAAGGCACTGATCGAGCGGATGCAGTGATAGCGGAGGTGTTGCTGGTGGACTGTAAACTACCCCGGGTTGTCAGCGTGCGTCGTCCTCCCTTGAATGATAGTAGTAGGGCTCCTAAACGCGGGATTGTTGACCTCCGATCTGATAGGGAAGTTCATTGTCGGCCTTTGGTGGAATCTCTTCCACCCTACGTCCAGAGGGGCGGTATAGCCGACCAACCCCCCTCTGAACCATCTCAGACTCATTCCGTGAGGCGAGGGTGCTTACCTGCCGCTATATGTGATGCTCCGTCCGAGTCAGTAGAGCCCTCTGACTCTCGTGCCTCATCCTCCCTCTCGAGACGTTTCCTCCCCGATAATGTCAACACCGGGTTTCGAGGTGCCCATTCATCTCTTTCATCGTCCTGAACCACAGGAGGCTGAACTTTTTCCAAACAGTTAGCTCCCCTCCCTCGGCCTTCCTTGCCTTGAACCTTCGGTCCCTGGTTTCCAATAAGTCTAGAAGGTTCTGCTACCTTGCTCCCCCTGTAGTTCCAATTCGTCCCCGGAGTCGGCTTCCCATGGTTCGCTTTCTTCAAAGCTAACCGAGGATCAGCCGGGGATCTCAACGACGACCCCTTTCGGCCACCCTCTACCGGACAAACCGGGAAGAGTTGACCCAGGCAGCTGCAACCAAAACAGTGGTCCGGGAGATTTTCATATGTCACAACTAAAAAAGTGCGTACCTGAGAGTTCAGAAGACGGAACCACATCTGACTTTGAAGGGGAACTCGCATGTCCACACGAATCCTGATACGCATGTAGTCCCCCCCCCCCCCCCCAGCATAATCCTTCCTTGTCGACATCCACTGCCTGATATATTCCCAGAGCTGACCCCACCCTAAACCCCACTGCCCTGTTCCAGGCTCCCACCGGGAGGTTTGATACTCTCACCTAGACAGAGAAATGAGTGAAAAGGATATTCGTCAGACGCATGTGCACCCTGAGGTCCGCTGTCACGCCCCAAATCCGGTTCTTGCCCGGACTCGAGGCATGACTAGTATAACACGATTAAAAAGGCAATAACTCAACAATAAGTTCCTGAAAATCTCCAATATGAAACTCAAATCCACACAACTCAATTTAAAACATAAATAACCCTCCAGGGGTGTAACAATAATCCTCCACAAGGTTTGTTCAAAACAGAAATGAAATGAAAGCGAAGTCTCTACATAACACCCACACCAAGAAGCTCCCGAGCCTCTACTCCTCAATCAAGCCTGTAAACACAACAATAAACTCATAGGGGTGAGCTTGCGCTCAGTAGGGAAAATACATAAAAAGGTGGACTTTAAACTCAATGAATTCATCAACAAGTCAACAAGGTAATTCTTAACAATCACGGGCAATAGGTAATCCACTCAATGCCGTGGCACGTGAAGTCACCAACCTCCGATCCACATATGATGTGTCCTCTCGGATTTTCCCTCAAATCCAGAGGAGACGCATATCATTGAGGCTACCGGAAACAACCCCCTGAGGGCGCTTATCATCGGGATTCTCATAAACGTCTCCAAGGGATTTTATGTCCTTGGGAACCAAGGTATTACTCCCATAGGAAGTATACACTTGGGCAATTCAATAATTGTCAGATAATAATTGAGTAACACACTCAAACCGAAACACGAAGCAATCCATTCCCAACAAACACCAATTCACTATCACACATAGCTCACGCATCACCGTTTCACCACAACTCACAGCACACGAATCACACAATCATAACTTACCGTCCACTTACCAGTCACGACCCATCGGGGCATCGATCACCTGATTGCACCGCTCGGTACAACCAGTCATACTCGATGCTCCAAGCGACCATTTAAGGAAATCAAGCAATCATTCAAATACATTCAACGGTCAAGCACGAGTTTAATCAACCAATCATAAAAACCTTCAATCGAGCATTCAAATATGCAATTCAACTAGTTCCATTAGACTCTTTAGCCTATCCACTAAGCAACAAAACAACCAAGCATATGATCCTAACACGCAACTAATCCGAGGGCTTTGCCAAGGCCGCTCTACCGGTAAAACAATTCCCAAGTATTGAAAGCGAGTTACACTAGTGATTGGCATCCTAATCATTCACCACTAGACACTTCCGGTTATTAGTAATTGAAAGACAATTATTCTAGTTATTCGCATCCTATAGGCATTTCTAGGATCTTTCCAATTTTATTAGCCTAACATGCATACTAAGCATCATAAACGAGGAGTTAAGACTTTCCCTACCTCGAGGTCTTCCTCTCAACACTCTGATGATAAGCCCGGTGGTCACCACTCCGTTCTTCACACGGGTCCCGGCGTGATCCTTGCTCCTCTAGCTCGATCCCCAAAGTCTTGGACACAAAGAAACGTTAATTAGACTCCACTTAAACAACAAGTAAGACACCCAAAGCCCTTCCAAAGTTCAGCTCAAAACCAAGATCAACCAAGGTGAAAAACCCCCAAAGAAACCCCCACCCTGCTCGGCCACGGACATGGTCACGGATCCGTGACGTCAACCCTCACGGTTACCGTCACGGAGCCGTGGCGAGTGCCGTCACGGACTCCCTCACGGAGCCGTGACGTCTCCCTTCACGGAATCCGTCACGGATCCGTGGCGCACCATGGCAGTTTCACCCTTCTTCAACCTCCAGCTCATTTTCTCCGAAAAACCACCTTCAAACCCCACATTTTACCACTTCCAACTCCCAAAACAGTCAAACACCTCCAATACTCCTCTACCCATGGTAGGAAACAACAAATAGGCAAGTTTCTAATGATTCATCAAATCATAAACAACTCAAAAGCTCCAACCACAAGGGATTTCCCACAAAAAATCCAACAAAGCTTCTCATCAACAACCTCTCACACCATTTCTACTCAAACCCAACAACATCTAGCAATTTCACCCAAAAACCCATGAAAATAGATGAAGGGAAATGAGGATTAGAGAGTTCCATTACCTCTAGGAGAGTGAGATGAAGAATATGGTAAGGATTTGGAGAAGGGATGACTAGAGGAAGACTTCAAGTAGCCTCTTTTTCCTTGTTTCTTCTTCAAAGCTCCATGGGAGCTCCTCTCTCCTTCTTCTCCTCCAAGTTTCGGCTACACCAACAAAATTGGGTTGGTTTTGCTTTTCCAAACTCATATAATACCTAGATGTGTCAAATGACTAAAAGCCCTTGAGTTAGAATCCCTTGTAGAAGCTTTTGGGAGGGTATAATGGTCCAAGACCACTCCCTTTTCTCTCTTTCAACCAAAAAGGGACAAGTGTCCAAGTAGGTTATTTAGTTTTCCAAAATAATTTCCAGCACAATAAAATAATGCTTTTAGTCGATAAAAAGTCTCGTTTTGACTAAAATTGACTTCCTCCAACATTATACTCAAACGAAAGGAATTTATCCCCTTAAGCCAACCGTGATAATGGCTAAGTCGTTTGGGTTCCGGAAAAGCCCCGAGTGACTTCCTGAGTCATCGGTTGACTTTTCCGGTAGAAAGTCAAACTTGCTTGAAAAGTCACCGGTTCGACTGGGAGCGGGTCTTACATCCGCAAAGAGGATCAGGGAATCCCAGAACGCCAGGGCTCCCCTTGGAGCACCTTTGCCCTCTCCTTAGCGTTCCGAAAGAAAAATGCTACGATGCCCTCCTCCAACAGTATAACCTCCATCTTTATTCCCCAGAGATCCTCCATTCTAGCCACTAATGATCTCCAATAAAATTTGCGAGTAGTCATTACCTTAGCCGCCAGAGCAAAGGAGAAATTTGGCCCGCATCCCACTACCTCCATGTGCGGGACGATGACCTCCTTGATGCACATTGTTCCCATTTGTCTGTCCAGCGCCCTCATAGGTTCCATATTGTTAAGGTCTGGTATATCTTATAGGTCCAAGCGCCCAGTTGGGCCTTTGGGCACGCGGTCCGATGCTCCTGGGTCGGCCCAGTCCGACCCACTCAAAAAAAGAATCCGACCCGACCCAATTGGGCCACCCGTGTCCGACCCCACAGCCTACTGATCCGTGACCTGGTACTGACCTCGCCCCGGACCAACCGAACCACCTGATCCCCGGCCCATGACCCGCTACTCCATGCCCCGGCCTCACCCCAAGCCCGTACACTACCCCGCGTCCCAGCCCGACCGTCTCGCGGACCACTCTCGACCTGTCTCATCCCGGCCCGCTTTCCGCGCGTCAGCTAGAAGCCCAGGCCCACCCCGGTCCATACCCGAGGCCCGTAGAGGAGGAGACGAAACCCTAATCATATATAGGTTCCTTCCCCGGCCGCCTCGTCCACTCCTGCGATTCCGACGCCGACGAGATCACCACAACATCTCCATATGCATCCACGACCGGAATACACCCCTTGTTCGGCCTGTAAGAACCGTCCCCGATCGATCCCGATCGAACCGGTGGTTTTTGGCGAAATTTGACTTTCGGTCGGAAAAGTCAACTGATGACTCTGGGAGTCATTCGGGACCTTTCCGGGACCCAAAAAGTTTAGCCGTCGTTACGATTAGAGTAGCTGGGTCTTTTCCTTTCAAATGGCTAATTTTACGAAAGTCAACTTTCAGTCAAACTAGACCTAATTAGAGGATAAACCATTTAAATTAATTGTGCTAGAAATTGGTAAGGGCAAGGCGGCCCCCATATGGACACTTGTCCATGGTGGCTTGGAGGAGAAGAAATGGGTCTAGAATGACCCATTTGGCCTCATGTGTGCCAAAATACAAGAAAGAGAGCTAGATGGCCTTTTAAACATATCTCCCTTAGGTTTAAGACCACTTTTGGAGAGCAATTCAGCCCATTTTCTTGTTGTAGCCGATTTTCACAAAGGGGAGGAGAGAAGAAGAGCTTCCATTGAAGCTTGAAGAAGAAGCAAGGAGAAAGGGAGCTCATTTAGTGGCCTTTCTTCCCAAATATTCTCCAAAACTACCTAATCTTCATCATCTCTTCATTTCTAAGGTAAGTAACATCTAAAAATCTACTTTCAATTAAGTTCGGGTTATGGGTTTCTCTAGAAATTGCGTGAACTAGTGCTAGGTTTTTGGGTTTTGAGTTGGTGATGTTAAAAGCTTGTTTTATGAGACGAAAGAGGTTGATTTATGTAGAAATCAATTGGGGTTTTGGTTGTTTTGGGTGGAAATCCCTTGGGTAATTGTTGTTTTGATGAAACCCACTAAGGGCAGTGAACTATTGAAGTTATGGGACTGATTTGGAGGTTTTGATTTGATAAAAATGGAGTTTTTGGTGTTGATTTCGTGGAGAAGAAGCTGGAGGAAGAAGAAGGCGAGTCTGCTCGGACCCGTCACGGATCCGTGACGGGTACAATGACGGAAGACGTCACGGCTCCGTGACGGAGGCCGTGACGGCACACGTCACGGTTTCGTGACGTCACCCGTGACGGGGAGCTTCACGGCTCTGTGACCCGACCCGTGGCAGATCAGTTTTGGGCCTTTCGGGTCCATTTTGAGGGTTTTTCGAGTAATTAGAAAGGTTATCTTGAACCGAGCGTTTGGGGGTTTTAACTTGGGTGCTTGCCTCTTAAACCACCCTTAATTTGTCATTGATTCTAGTATTACTTGTGATCTTAGACTTTGTTCCCGAGCTCGGAGGAGGTGACTACTAGGCGTTCGCGTGACTAAGCGTTTGGATAGCATTTGAGGTAGGGAAGAGTAGTAATTACCGCTTTTAATTAAAGAATGTTAATAGTATGCATATAGGACGTTAATAACCGGTAAAGTCTTAGCTTGCATATATGATGTGATTAACTAGAATAACCGCTTTCAATTATGGGAACTGTCGTGCTGTAGAATCACATGTGGCCATGTCGGGCCTTAGGATTGTGTGTTGGTTGTGTTTGATTGTGGTTAATAGTCCTTAAATGTCGACGTATAATGTATTCTTTGTTTACTTTAAGAATCATGGTATGCTATACGAATGTGATGAATGTGATATTGATTGTTGTCTTGTGATATGATTGAACGAATGAATGTAATGAATGTGTTATGAATTGTTGTCTTGTGATATGATCGGGTGAATGATAGACTGATGTGGGTGCTTGGTAAGCTGTGTCGGTAAGCTTGATGGTATGATAAGTCCGGTGTAACATGCGTGGTATGGTATTGTGTGGTGTGACTTGTACCCCGTGCTACGGGAAGATACCCGACCGAGGTGTGTGCCGGTCCGGTATGTTTGTTATGAGATTTACCCCGATGCTGCGTTACCGGGAAGACATCTAGACCGATGGTGCATTCCGGTATGATGTATTGTTGTTTACCCCGATGTTGCGTTTCCGGGAAGACATCTAGACCGATGGGTATTCCGGTGTGATGTATGTGTTTCACTCCGATGCTGTGTGTCCGGGAAGACATCTAGACCGATGGGAATTCCGGTATGATTGTGTTATTTCACCCTGATGCTGTGTGTCCGGGAAGACATCTATACCGATGGTGTATTCCGGTATGATGTATTTGCTTCACCCCGATGCTGTGTGTCCGGGAAGACATCTAGACCGATGGTGTATTCCGGTATGATGTATTTGTTGAGTTATGCGTGGTGATCGGAGTAACATGGTGTACTTGTCTTATGTCCGTATGATGTCGGTTTTGAGTAACGTTCGTAGTGGTCATAGAAGCTTAATATTTTGTTGTTGTATGTTTCTTTAGCTTGGTTCTATTATCAATAATGTTGTGTTCCTGTTGGTTTCTACTTGGTGTTGTCAGTTATTAGTAAGTGTTATTGATCGAGTGTTTATGGTAACGGAGCGAAAGTCCATTCCCTTTACTACTTTTTCCTACTGAGCGAAAGCTCACCCCCTCTGTTTTTACTGTTTTACAGGTTTTGATCGTGAGTCGGTTTATAGGACGTCTCAGAGCTCGGGAGCTCCTCGAGAGTCCAGGGATTATCATTTAGTAGAGACGTACTTTTTTTTGGAACTAAACAGTGTCTTTATGTATTTGGATTTGAGCGCTTGACTCGTGGTATTTTATTGTTGATTTGGAACTAAATTTCAGAGTTATATTTCGTTAATTTTCTTTTATTATCATTGTTTTTATTTTACTTTAGTTCACGTCTCGAGTCCGGTCAAAGCCGGATTTGGGGCGTGACACGACCCGTCACCCCTAGCTCCGGTACCGTGTTCCACACGAAAGTCGGACCTGTTGACACCGGTGCTTCCCGCAGACGTCTCACCCGGGGACGGGGACCCCGAGCCGGCGTCGTCCGCACCAACCTCATGCGAGAGATTGGGATGGTGGCCTGCCCACCATCCGGGCCATCACCCCCCGACCCATTCCGGCGAGATCCCGGTCGTGCCGATTCCCCCATCGTCGCTGAGAACGTCATTATGCCGTCCTCTTTGCCGGTCTCCGTCACCCGCGGCGACATCGATCCCGGCGAAAGATCCGAGGACAACACCCCCTGCGATCGTGGCGTCTCGTTTTCCTCCGCCATCTTCGCTGCATCCCCTGTGGTTGCCTCCATACTCGGCTCATGTAGCCATTCCGAAGTATCACATGACTCACTGAACAGTTTGGCTGCCGCAGTCGCCATAATTTCCGAGAGAGAATCGCTAAACCACTGAACCCTGAGGGAGAGAAGCGGCTGCGTTGTGTATTGTAGGTGTGTGTTGTTTGTGGGTTTGGTCCTAATGAAAAGTGACATAGATAAAAAAAACATACGAATGTTTGATACCGTTTCAAATTTACATATGTTTTGAAAGCGATAATTTGCTGACATGGCAGGTACCAGTTGGTCTTAAAATGGAAACAAAACCGTAGGGAAGAGGATGTTATGAAATGTTTAAAAACATTTAAATGTAGAGACTAGAGAGTTTTATTTATTTATTTAAAATTTGGTTTAAATCTAGAGAGTAGTAATTAATAGTATAATTTATTTTATATTATTTTGTTGATTCACAATTTTCTTTTCTATACAGAAAAAAGAGAAAAAAAGTTTTACTCACAAGAGCAGAGCATAGCAAAGAGCCCAAAGAGAAATGAAGAAACCAGGCGGAGCAGAGAAGAAGAGGGCGCGAAGATCATCGTCGGCCACCCAAAACGGCGGTAGAGATGCTTCCTCCGACACCCCACCAAGGGTTTGTTTCCCCGCTCTCTATCTCATTCACATTACCTCCGATCTAGGGTTTTCTCTTCATATACCGATGCGTTGTGTATGTTACATGAAGCAATTGTGGGTTCTGTTTTGTTTGTTCACAATCGATGCGCTTTGGGCTCTATCTGGTGCCGTTTTGATCTGGGTCCAAGATATTTAGGCCTCACTGCGCCTTCCAGATGGATAATTTTGATGGAATTCATGGTGATTTTCTGTGACATACATAAGGGTTGAGGCTTAGGTCAGTGGTACAACCTAGAAGTTTGAAAAGAAATCGAATTTTTACTTATCGGGTATACTGTTCAGTTTTCTGGGAAAATAGAAAGAGATCTTCATCTGACATGGAATCAATCACCATGATGCAAAATCTTCTGACATGGGCATTACTTGTTTGATGGGTGATCATAGTTTTTCGGTGCATTGAATGAAATACCAATAAAAGGGGCTAGCTCTTTTTAAGCATATAGTAAAATGAATCAGTAGCTGCTCTGCTTATCCTCTGTCCTCTTTGCCCAGATGAGATTTTGTTGATAAAGGGCATATTTTGGAGGTTGTGTACATTTGGTTATTATCTGGAAATTGTTATGGAGAACAGTGACCCGAGGCTTATCATGTTGAATAACCTTGGTTTATCGTGTGGAATAGTGAGTTCAGGTCTCCTAAAGTGAGTAGGTATGATAAGTGGTCGAGTTTTGAGGCTAGGGTAGATGTGTGGTGTAATTGGGTATTACTATGAGGGATCTGCAAACTGCTTCAACCCTGAGGATGACAGTGACTACTATGGTAGAATTTAGAAGTTAACTGTGGGTTCTGTTTTGGTATTTGGTTAACTGGTTGTTTAGAACTTCAGTGTTTAAATTTAAACTTAGTTTACAGACTATGGTTTATTGGTTTCTCTGTAATCTGTGTATGTGTGTCTCAACATAGAAGATAGCAATGGAATTACTGTATAGGATCTGAATGGTTGGGAGAAAATTGTGAACTTCATCACAATCATCACTCTTTCAAGTATTCTAATTTTACTCTTGGTGTTGAATCATCTCAAAATTGAGTAGGATTCAATAATTTGTTGCAATCTTCCAGAAGTGCTTAGGTTGCAATTTTAGCATGTATTTGTTGTATAGGAACTGGACCTGAATCTCACATATGAAGGTGAGTGTAGAAAGTTTGATTAATATTATTCCAATTCAACCAATACCTCGCTGACCTTATAAAAAACCTGAGGATACGCAGTGCTTGTCTAGATATCTGAAATTCTGTTATCGGGGATATTGTCGCATTGGTTGTTTTATCGTGGATCTTTCATCAATACATTCACTTAACTTCTATAACAAGTGCCCCCCTTGGATTCATAGGCAGACCTTTTTGAATGATTAGTCTCCATTTTTATGCTGTGTAACTTTGTCTGGGACGATTTACATTTCCTGGTTATAGTTATTTACTATAAATTTATTCTATTTTCCAGAAACAAACTGTCAAGAAGGATGTCTTTCAATTGTTTGCTGAGAAGGTGAGAGACCATAAAGAGCTGGAATCTAGATGGGCTGTTTTACAGGAGACACGTGTGGAATATTTTAGGGGGAAGGATTTTGTTAGTTTCTTGAGAAATCACACAGAGGTTAATGACATACTGGAATCAGATAAGAATCTAGAGGTAGAAGATATTGCCAATGCTCTCCTGAAAAAGAACCTTCTGGTTCGCTGTGACCGTGTGGTAAAAACTGTTCGTCCTGGGAAAAAAAAGCTGTCTACTTGGCCAGCACATTTGGAAATTTTCCCTGTAAGTCTTATTTGCCTTTAGCTGTGAGTTTGAGATTTTGACATTAATGGTTGTTTTGGGGTTCTTGGCCTTCTCGCTCAATATGGCAAATTAGACACTTTAATTTGCATTATGAATTAATCTATTGGTGGCAGGAAAATGTAGTGCAGATAAGTAGAATTATCGTACTGTATTTGGAGGCATTTGTTCACTATCAGTGTCTGAATCTCGGTGCTCAACTTTTAGTGTACATCTACATCACACTTGATTTTTTTCCCAAATATCTTGTGAAGTTTGTTGCTCTTGGTCAAGCTATTCTGAATGCAATAAAGATTCTTTGGCTGTGCTATTGGAGTTCTGTTCGATGATTATGTCTCCCAAAAAATCAAAATCAAATTTACATCTAAATATGACGTGGCTAGACAATGAGATTGTAGCTATGATAACCTGCATGGGAAATTATGTCCATCTCATGCAGCTAGGAAATAAAAAGGGTGTGTATATCAATAATTGAGGGGTCTCTCATGTAGGCTATCTTAGCTCCAAACTCATCTGGTACACACACCCTTGTGGTTAGACAGATGAGTTTGGAGCTACGATAGCCTACATGGGAGAAGCCTCAACTATTGATATACACACCCTTGTAGTAAAAACCCAATTTACATCTAAATATGCCGTGGTTAGACAGAAGCTTCAATTATTGGTATACACACCTTTGTAAATACATAAATAAGTTAGAGTTAGGAAATCACATAAATGCCATTTCTGATTTTTTATATTATATTTTGAAAGCCATGGATGATTTCTGTACGTGCATTCTGCTGTTTTTTTCATACTTCAAACTTAATGGTTTAAGTGCTAGTTCAAGCCCAAAATCAATATGCATTGTCCATCTCATGCAGTCAATGCTTTCTTGTATTACACCATCTCTCTGTCTTTACAAGAATGTGTTTCTGTGGGTCAAGTTGATGATATTGTATTCTCTACTGGATTGTTTTTCAGGATCAAGTGTTTTCTGATAATGATGCCTTCTTTGCATGGACTTTTGCAAAACGGCAGCCATTGTGGCAGACACTTCTGTCACTGTTCTGGCCTGTCCTGACACTGGCAATTTGCCTGTTCCCTGTATATCCCCATAGTTGCAAGCTAATGATACTTTATACTTGTGCTGGGCTCCTCCTACTTATTCTTAGCCTGCTTTTGGGTATGTTCCTCATCTCATTTCTGTCCTCTTTGCGTATGCAATTTTTTTCTTAGCCATTTATCTCCATGACATGCAGCAACTAATCACACATAACTTTAAATGCACACAGCAAACCTTGCTTTTGGCCATATTTATATATGTTATTTATCGAGTTGATCATGTCAGTGACTACCATAATGTGGAAATTTCAAAGTTTGCATCTGTCTGTTTATTTTCTTTTGTTACGAACAATCTTGTATTTCCTTACATTGCAGTCCGAGCTACAATATTTGGTATTGTGTGGATCCTGTTTGGAAAGCGTGTATGGTTTTTCCCGAACATCCTTGCTGAGGAAGCAACATTGGGAGAACTGTTCCGTTTTTGGCCCAAGAAAGATGAGGAGGAACGGCCAAAGTGGACTGCAAGGCTTTTCTTTGCCATGGTGGGTGTGCTTGTTGTCTTGCTGTTGAGGCACCATGCCCCTGATGAGGCAGCTAGGGCCAGGTTAGTCTCAGTTCATAAGAGTCTCATTTGACTGTTTCTGTCTATTTGCACATTGATCTCATTTACAAATCCCTACCATCTCAGGTACCAGAAGAGGGTTTACAACATAATTGATGATGTGGTTGAGTGGAATCCAAGGTTAGCCCTGTCTGGCATGATGGAGAAACTACAGACAGTAGTTAATACTACAGATGTAAATGAAACCTCTACAGACCGGAGCTCAGGGGAGGCTGATAGCAGAGCCTCAGAGGATGAAGAAATTGTTGAAGATGTAGACCACACTGACCATGACTGAGTATACATGATTCTGTAGACCATGCAACTAGATTACAAATCACACTGCAATCTTGTCTTTTTTGGTTTTTGATTTAGTTTGCTGAGTGTAAAACTGTGTAATCGGACCAAAATAAAACAGTTTGTTTTCACATCTGGCTTATTGGTAGAGGATTCCCCAGACTTACCTATCAATATATATATATATATATATGATTACTATCAGGTACAAACTTTTATCTTACTTTCGATCTGGGTTCTTATATATATATATATATATATATATATATATGGAGACAATCACGTGCGAACCTCTCTTACGGTGTAAACCTGCGAACCTCAAATCTGGTTTGCGGAAATAGCGAACATGGTTTGCGGAAAATAGCATCCCAGTTTGCGGAAAAAAAGTTTGAAAAAACAGCATTTTATCTTGAGAAAAATATGGTTTGCGAAAATAGTGTTTCTGGTTTGCGAAATTTTTTGTCTGCGAATATTCACCTCAAACCGAGAATGTTGTTTCCGCAAACCAGATACACTAAACACGCAGGGTTCGCAGGTTCACACCGTAACCCTTGGTTCACACCTGAGTACACCCTTATATATATATATATATATATATATATATATATATATATATATATATATATATATATATATATATATATAGGGGAACAATCAAGTACAAACCTTATTTCGGGTCAGAACGTAGAACTAATCTACACCATCCAATATAGTAAATCAAGGGCCCATATGTTACACGAATTTGGCTGAAATTTTTTTTAACACGCGAATGTGCAGGGTAAATTGGGAAAATTGTTGTTGAGAATCGCATATGAAAAATAAAAGGGTTGCGATTTTCGTTTTTTTTTCACCAAGTTTACTATTTTGATCTTTCCCGCTTCGTTTCAACTCCGATTTAATTTTTTCTTGCGCCAATAATTTTCTTTTTCCAAGACCTATCCATCAAGTAGCATATTGAATACGTTTTGAAGCAAGAAAAAAAAACGATTTACTCAAACAAAAAAAGGGAACGAAATTAATGCATGTTTTGTAATGTTCAGTTGTATGTGTACGTTAAACTTAATGTGTGTTTATGTTGTAAAGTGAAAAGTTATGGGTAGTATACATATAAATGCATTTGCAAAAACATACATTAAGGTTAGCTTACACATACAAATGAAAATGGTAAAAACATACATTAAGTTTAGCGTACACATACAAATGAAAATGGGGAGAACATACATTAAGTCTAGCCTACACATGTGCAGTTGCGAAAACATAAAAACATACATTGAGTTTAGCTTCTATAATACATACATTAGGTATATTATCCATAACTTTTCACTTTACAACATAAACATACATTAAGTTTAGCGTACACATACAAATGAAAATGGGGAGAACATACATTAAGTTTACCCTACACATGTGCAATTGTGAAAACATAAAAACATACATTAAGTTTAGCCTACACATACAAACGAATATGGCAAGAACATACATTGAGTGTAGCTTCTATAATACATACATTAGGTTTGGTGTACACATACAACTAAAAAAAAACAAAACATACATTAATTTCGTTTCCTTTTTTGTTTGTTTGAGTAAATCGTATTTTTCTTGCTTCAAAACGTATTCAATATGCTACTTGATAGATAGATCTTGGAAAAAGAAAATTATTGGCGCAAGAAAAAATTAAATCGGAGTTGAAACGAAGCGGGAAAGATCAAAATAGTAAACTTGGTGAAAAAAAAACGAAAGGACAAAGTCGAAAATACCCTAAAAACGATGGAAAAAACGATTTTGGAATAGAATTAGGCGCGTGTGGATTAAATCAGGAATCTAATCTCACCCATCCAAAAAACGATTTCAATGGATATGATTAGTTCTATGTTCTGACCAATTTGTGAGGTTTGTACCTGATTGTAATTATATATATATATATATATATATATATATATAGGGTAGCTATCCAGTAAAAACCACCCTTATTCTGCAAACTACGAACTCACCAGGTGCTGACACGTGGCACGTTTAGTGCTGATAGTTTGCGCAGCACGGTGCTAATAGTTTGGGACTATTAGCACTGTGCGCCCAAACTATTAGCACTCTGCGCGCCACGTGTCAGCGCCTGGTGAGTTCGTAGTTTGCACAATAAGGTGCGGTTTTTTATATATATATATTGTCCACGTGTCAACATCTGATGCGCTCTGCTGACATCACTTTGGGGGGATCCTGTGACTCTCATAGGTTCGTAGTTTGCACAATAAGGGGGGTTTGTACCTGATACCAATCATATATATATATATATAGGAACACTTTCAAGTGTTACCTATTCTTATTTTGTTACCTGTTATCTGATTGTGAGCCATTGGATCAGACTGATCCAAAAGCTATAATAACAATGACAATCAGCCGTAATTAACAAAAATATGTAATTCCTTTATGTCATTTTACTAAACCTGAGGACAGAATCGTCATTTTAAGATGTGATTTCACCTAACCCTAATTATTCACTCCTCACAATCTCCAACCACTTTCGTAATTGTCCACAGACCGAAGCTCATCTCATCATTCTCGGAATCGTCGGAGTTTCATCTCCCTCCTTGCGCATCATGACCGCTGCACAAACCAAGCCACCGGAAGCGAGGCTTAGTCCATGGAGGTCCGTCGCTGACTGTTGCACGGACCAGGCCACCGGCAGCGAGGCTGAAGTTGTGCAACGCCGCCGTCGTTGGAGCGTTCTGACGAGTTTCGCCGTGGAAGAGCTGCGATGCCCGAACTGAAGCTCGCCATGGAGGAGCTGCGCTGGTCGTGTTCTTCATCATCCATTCGTTGCTCATCGGCACTCCCTAGAGCACGGATCTGCAGACGCCGCCATGACCGTCCTCATGCACAGCCGTCGTAAACCCGTTGTGCTCCTCCCCTCTTGCTCAATCGATCTCCGTCGTTGCTCGACAAAGAATGACGCATCTGGTTTGTGTCGGGCAGATCTATTCCGTCCCGATCTTCAACTCGCCGTTGTGAACTCAAGGCCGGTAGATGAAGTCTCCGGCGAGCTGTAACAACATCCTCACCCATGCCCGCTCTCAGGTCCTAATCTTTTTTGTTTTGATTTACTATTGTTTTGATTTTGATATTGTAGTTTTATGGGTAGAAATATGTAATTTGATAGATAAAAATATGTAATTTTGATTTTTTTTGTTCTGATCCGTGAATTTGTTGTTGCAGCGCGACTTCCCACCAGCCAGGTCTAAACTATCATGGAAGGATTTGTTGTTTTTTTTCGTTTTTTGTTTTGATGTTATGGATTGAAATTTGTAATCCTTAGGGTAGATTTTTGTAACAGGTATTGTATTGTTCCCTAATTGTTAGGGTATTTATTTGTAATCTATTGTGTTTATTGTGACACTCGAGATGGTAATGCTTAGGGTATGATAGGTAATGATTATGTAATTATTGAAGTATGATTCTATAATTTATGGTGTTTATTTTGATTGTATTATGTAACAAATTGAATTCATTTCTATAATTTTTCGTATTATGTAATTTTCATTTATTAACTCTTTCGAAAGTATTTTAGTTTTGTAATTTTTGTTATTGTAGTATGTAACAAGTTGTATTCATTTATGTAACTTTTGGTATAATTTTATCTATTTGAAAATTGAAATATCCGATATAATTTTTTTGCAATTTTCTATACAAATTTATGTAATATTATACATAACATTTTGTGATATGTATGAGATTTGAGTATTGATCGAAATTTGAAATTAAAAAATAAAATTTGAAATTTGAAAAAAATATATATATTTTAAATAAAATATAAAAAATATCAGATCGAGACCGTAAAAAAGTAATTATGCAGTAATTTTTCTAAGGGAGACAAAATTACAAAAATACTCTTTTATTGATATTTCTATTTAATTTATGGATAATTGAGGCTAAAAATCTATAACCATTAGATTTCAAAATCCAATGGTCTATATTTGGGTAACAAGTAACAACTTAAGCATGGATAACATGTGAAAGTGTCTATATATATATATATATAGGATTACTATTAGGTACAAACTTTTATCTTTCGTTAAAACTACAAACTTTCGATCTAGGATTACTATCAGGTACAAACTTTTATCTTTTGTCAGAACTACAAACTTTCGATCTGGGTCCTTATATATATATATACTTTGATGTTGGATCTTGATGATGGTGGATGATAGTGATGATAATATGAAGATGGAGAATAATAGGTGTACGAACACACAAGAGCTTTATTTATTTCTGCAAATCTTACAAGCGTACATTACAGAGGAGAACCAACTCCTTCTTATAGAAAAATTCCTAATCATGACAAGCACTCAATCTTGCCACTAAAAACACACATTTAAAAGTGGTGGAGTCCCCCCACCTTACATTGTCTTTATTCCCAATATTATTGACACATTAAAGCACTTTAATAAGATGGTGGATCCCTATCACCTCCACTTTATCTTTGTCTTCAATATTATTGCAAGGATGGACGAGACTTGGATTCCTATCTCCTCCACTTTGTATTTGTCTTCATTATTGCAATGATGGACAAGACTTGATGTTCATCCTCTTATCTGGAAGCTGTTTAGCTATTACCTATAATATACATACATACATACATACACACATATATATATATATATATATATATATATATATATATATATATATATATATATATATATATATATATATATATATATATATATATCAGGTACAAACTTTTATCTTTCGTCAGAACTACAAACTTTCAATATGGGTCCTTGGATCATAGAATTAAAGGATCAAATTTAATGCATATCTTTTTAACTAATGTATATATTGTAATTGATTTCGTAATCAATCATCTCACCCCTAAATTTCGGTGGCCATCCGATTTAGGTTATCAATGGTTCAGATTAGTTCTACTTTCTGATCCGAAAATAGGTTCGTACTTGATAGCCCCTATATATATATATTATATTCATAATTATAAATCTTCGTTCCCAGTAAGGAGTTTGTGCTACGAATAATTGCGTTCATTTATGACAACTCCTCAGTAGCACACTATAATCATTTCTACTCTAAAAAGAAAAAAACGAGATTAACATCTTACTTAACATGCCAAAAACAAACATCAACACAAGTTTTGTAACATCCAAGCTTCCACAAGTCAAATTAACTCATGTATCAGCAACACACTTTCTGTGCCGAGCAATATAACCATATAATACATCACACCATAGTAGTGTTAAGATCAGATTCCAACCACAATCCAGATTTAGGGTCGCTATCCTTTTGTACACTATAGCACATTACTGAAACCATGAAGAACTTCCATCTGCATGAGAGCAGAAGAACAAAGCCAAGAATGATTTGCCGACCGACAGTTGATTATCCACCTGTCGTTCACTGAATGGCCAGAGGCCTCTGAGCAGAACTGTATGTCGAGGACTGCAACCCACTGTGATTATGGTGGTTGCCACTTCCATTTTGATAGTTCCAGGTTTCAGCAGAGTCAGATTGCAAGGGCTCCGAACCAGATGAAGTAGCAGAATGTGATGGACGAGGACCTGTCCCTTTCTCTTCTGATGAATCATTACCACTCTTCTTGGCAAAGCGCCCTCCGGTACCCCTTGCCCTTCTCATAGCATGCTGATGCCGAGATTCATGAAGGTATGGCTGAAGAAAACAATGCATATGATTTTTAACAGAGAAATTTATTCCAAAAACAAACCAACATCATGGTTTTTTAGCTGTCTCTATTGATTAAAGAACAGTCATAATGGTGATAAATGATAATTTGTTGGAGCCGGGTATTAAGTTCTACCTTTCTGGCCTTTATCAGCTTCCTTTCAAGCTCCGCTTTGGCACGGGCCTGTCTTCGCCTGAGAATACCCTGATACTGTTTAGCATTCACATAAACAGGCTCTTGTGTCATCTCTAGAGTCAACGGCATCCTACCCTGAGGTATTCCCACAAAAGGAGGATAACCCTGCAATTGCAACAATCTCATTAAAAAAGGACATCATGTAGAATATAAAATTATCAAAAAAAACTTCACTCCCCTATGTCCAACATGGCAACATATAAATAACTTTATTGTTAATGATCATGTTGGAGCTGGAAATTAAATCTACATACCAGAGGCTGATGGCCATAAGCTGCTACCATTCCCCCAAAATATGGATCCTGATAAGGATTCGATGTGCATGCCTGCAAAATAGTAACAAGAACACTAGAAATCCCTTCCATTCCAAATGCATAGATGCACAAACTCTCGAATTAACTTATCAACTAGAAAATCCGAAGTCGTCCATACTGAAGCAATTTCCAGAACAAAGCTCATCCAACCAACAAAGCAAGGAAATACTTACAATTGAGTGGCCCACAAGCTCAAGTTGTGGAGGTTGTGCATTGTGCATTGCAGGTACAGCAGATGATACATGCTGCATGTGTTGTTCTTGTCCATGATTCCCAACTGAAAGTTAAAATGATATTTTCAAAATTACACCTACATGACATGAAGTACATATTTCATGGAGTACGTACAAATTAGCACACAAAACAATGCTCTTAAGACACATTCAACAGTTTTTTTCTCCCTAAAATGACATTCAAATCATTGTTATCCCATGCATGACTGATTGGCCTTCAAAGAATTAAAATTATTCCATACATCAATATCTTTAGATGTCCATGGTATGATAATAAAACAAGGAGAAATGAACAAATAAAGATGTATACAACCAAGACTAGAATATGTTTCAGCTTCAATAAATCCGTAACAATTAGAAGATACCTGATGGATGAGGTTGAGAATCCTTAGTACCATCATCATCTTCATCGGACTGTGACTGTGCACAGTTAGACTCTGAGGCACCATTAGTAACCTCTAGTGAAGACGAATTCGAAGCATTGCCCTGAGGCACAGCTGAGATTGGATTATATGCAATACCACGCCACCAAGGTTCAGTGTAGACATTGGTTGGTGGAACTGCATGAGGGTTGGGTTCTACCTGGTTTCCATTTCCAGACTTTGACTGCATGCCTTCAGATTCCTCTAAAATTGTATCCACCTTACAGCCATGGTTAAAATGCCATTCAAAGTCATTTAAAAAGTTATATGATGCAAATACAAAAGGAGAACCCTGCGATTCGTGCCCATTAACTATTAAACGAAAAATCATGCCAAAGCAAAAAGGCTCATATTTGACATGTGTTTGAATTGCATACTATCAAGTTCTAATTCTTTAAAACAAATATACATATAAAACCAGAGATTAAGAAGTCTTTAATGGAGAATGTCACTTTGCTACACCCACAATTGGAAGGTTTTTTAAGATACCCTAAATTCATTTTAGTGTCACGTAGCCGTGTTCTGTTAAGAACTTGTGAAATGACTAAAGTGCTCTTCATTAGTTTCTAAATTTTCAAAAGAATGCCATTATACAGTAAATTATATCAGGGGCAGTATGGTCATTTAACAGAAAAAAGAGCAAACTTCAACAGAATGGGGCAACTTAGTCTTACATGAATTTGGGGTATCCTAAAAAAATAGAACTTTCAATTCTGGGGGTAGCAAAGTTGCATTCTCCCTTCTTTAACAGGTACACTAGAATAAATAAGGTTTAATACTAAAAGTTCCAATCTTCACTCAAACTGAACTACTAATCAAGCTTTACTCATAACTAGGTACACACATTATACTCCACCTTTACTAATTTCAAATATCATAATCAATCTATCGAACCCTCAAAAGTTCAGCAGACCCAAGTAAGAATGAGCCAAACTAGCTCAAAATATATTCAGAAAACCCTAGGCTAACCCATGCAGACTAAATTCCCACACTAACATCATCAATTACTCCATTTTCCAAAACCCCAACACACAAACTTAACTGAAATAACTAGTCAAGCTTTCCTCACAACTAATTACACACATTATACTGGAAATTTGCTGCCTTCAACTTTCATAATTAATCTACCATCCTAATTAAATAGCTCAAACCCATAACCAAATGAAAATTTCAGCAGACCCATATAAGAATTAGCCCAAATTAGCTTAAAACGCATTCAAAGTACAATGTTTTTTTTTCCTACCAACCAAACAGAAAAACCCAAACTAACCCATGCAGATTAAACTCACACACAATCACTATCAATTACTCCATTTCACGAAACGCCAACATACTAACTACCCACAAAGTAAGCAAATAAACAGCATCAATCAAACCGATGATACCAGAAATTGATGAAAATAAAACTTTTGAAAACCCTAAAGTCTGACAACAAAGTAAAAATATTAAATAGGAAGAAAGAGAGAAGTAATTAAGGATTAAGACGGACTAACCAGGGAGCTTACTGGTGCCGGAAATTTTAAGAAAGAAGTTTGACTATTGGAGGAGAAGAAGACTCTCGAATCCTACATGCGAGAGAGATTTGAAGTCGAAGTACTATAGAAACTCTTTCTCTCCCTCTCAACAGCGTTACAGCGCAGCAGAGGAAACCTGATTGGCTTACACGTCATCATCTCTCCCACGTGGACGGCCAGAAGTTGCTAACAGCTGGGGTTGCTGTCGCATACTGTAATGACCTTAAAACCGATCTGTTATTTAAAAATGGGCTTTGACTAGGCCCATTTCACGGCCGAACTTCAACCTTATTTAGTGGTCCGATTCAATGCCGTGGCACCACTTACACACAAAGAATGACCAAACACGGCCCAATATTTTTGTTTGCCGTTCTTTTTTACAAATTCGAGATTTATCCTCTTGTTTTGATTAAGCATGTGACGAATGTACCAGATGATAATACCCACCAGGAATGCTGGTAGTTCATCCGTCTTGATCATATTTAGTAGGACCTGGACATCGGATATGTTAATAATCGAGTCTGCCCTTAGGGTGATTGTATTCCGTAGAGTCGTTCCTAACGCATATCCTTCAGTCATGATCGGGGGCCAACAGTTCGGGAGGACCCCATTAGCAGTGAGACTTACTATCCCCCCGACCGATCGTGCTATCATACTCCAAGCAGATTGATCCGAGTCTTGGAAGACAGCGCCATCCACAATAAAGACCCTTATGCCTACTGGAGGAGATACACATCTAAATGGCCAATTAGGGGATACTGGGTGTGGAATCACGAGGTTAGCATTTTTCTTCCCACCATACTGTTAGATTTGTTTTTGCGGCCAAGATCACCCCCAGAAACAGTGGGGGTGATAGTCCCCCGCATCAGAGCATTTTGTGCCTTCCATATTTCCCAAAGCACACTAAGGATCTCTATTATCCGGCCCATGTTTGTGCTCGCTGCAATAGATTCCCACTATGTCTCAAACTCGATGTTAGTCGCATATGGTGGGACCCCTCCTAGTTGTGCCCAACATGTTTTC
This sequence comes from Erodium maritimum, assembly GCA_963921825.1. Lineage (NCBI taxonomy): Eukaryota > Viridiplantae > Streptophyta > Magnoliopsida > Geraniales > Geraniaceae > Erodium > Erodium maritimum. The sequence goes on along the minus strand of OY997592.1, from coordinate 58,450,919 downwards.
GCAAAACCACAATTTTGTGTGGAGAAAATACTGGCCCATGTAAAGATTGGGTTATGCCCAATTTGTGCTTGCAGGAAATCTCTGGTTGGGAAGTGTCAGGCTTTGAGGACCCAAGCCACTAGAGATTGAGAACGGTGAATAAGGCCCAATGCTTGTTTCCCAAGGAGAGTTGTATTCACATCTTACCGGTACCGAAATGTCATACCCCCACTTTCATTGGGCATACATAACTTATCCCAATCCTGCCAAATAATTGGTCAAGCTGATTTGTCCTCCCACTAGAAGCGGGCTAGTGCTACATGAATGCGATCCACAATTCGACGAGGAACTCGAAAAACTGACATGACATAAATTGGTAAGGATGTGAGAACCGATTGGATCATAACCTCCCGTCCTACCAGCAAGAGGAGTTTTCCATCCCACGACTTGATTCGCGTAAGGATGTGATCCCCTACATATGACATAGCCGCATTCTGAGCAGACTGATCATATTTAGAACACCAAGGTACATGGATGTAGATTAAGTCTCAGCAATATAAAGAATCCCAAAACACTCTTGGCGCATACTAAAAGGGGTATTTGTGTGGAAGAATATAGATAATTTGTTTGGGTTTAGGACATGCCCGAAAGTTGCCTAAAAACTCCTAAGATGTCCCGAATATGCTGGGCTTCGCTTTTAGTATCCCTACAAAATATATAACAATCGTCAGCAAAGAACACGTGTGATACCTTAGGGGCTCCCCTAACAACCTGAAGATGAGACAAACCCTCCATAAAGAGGAGGGAAAAATAGGGGGATATGGGATTTCCTTGGCGCATATCTCGGGATAGGGTGAACCTAGGCGTTTCACGACCTTTTGAGGACACTAAATACCGAACCGTTCTCGTACATCATGCCACCAGTTCAATCCAGTCTTCCGAGAAATCAAAGCCTGGTCATAATAGTCAGCAAGTAGTCCCATTTGACCCTATCATAAGCCTTACTCATACCTAGTTTTAGATCCATAAAACCCATACCGCCCTATCTTTTTCTTCTTTAGTAACATATAATTTCAAACGAGATAAGGGCATTGTCATGAATACAACTACCCACTATGAAGGCCCCTTGCGATTATGAGATCTCGTGCTGAAGGAGAGGACGAAGTCTACTGGTTATGACCTTTGACATGATACGAAATATGACATTGCATAGTGCAATTGGTCGTAGGTCTGTAACCACATTTGGGTCCAATCGTTTGGGGATAAGGACAATGGAAGTGTCGTTCAGCTCTGAATTGAAGCCCTTAGTCGTGATGACTCCCTTGATGAAGCGGATTACTTCCTCTGCTACCAAAGGCCAATAATACTGATAGAATCGCAGGTTAAGACAATCCGGACCCAGAGATTTGTCTGGTCCCATCCGGAACACGACATTCCGAATCTCAGTAGTAGTTCATGGTGCTAAAAGAGGTTGGTTTTGGGAGATCGTAATTCGAGGGGGAAGGTTAATCGGAAAGTTTTCCAAATTTGGGTAACTGGTAGTGAATAGGTGGCCAATGTACTCAATAATGAGCTCCCGCATTCCTGTGTCCCATGTGACCAATTGTCCCATCGTATTCTTAAGTGCTACCATTGTATTGATCCTACGCTTAAAGGAGGTTGTTGTTGAAAGAACTTAGATTTCCTATCCCCCTCCACCAGCCAATGTTGTTAAGCCCTCAAGCTCCAGAAAGCCTCTTGAGTACACAATGTCTTTTTCATATTGGAGCTGAATAACTTCCCGTCTATGTACCCTGGTTCGATCAACCCTTCCATAAAGCTCTACAATATGTCGTTGACACCACTTGACATGATTCACATTCTTTTTAAAATGAAACCGACCACATTTATCCAATGCTAATCCCACCTTTTATATCACATCCTTAATTGGTTCCGAGGCCGATTTGTCCCACGTCTCTCGCACCACGTTACCACACTTCGGATCCCTTGTCCACTGCGATTAGAATCGAAATTTTGGGGTGCCATTGTGGTTCACTTTCCGTGCCAGGGATAGTAGGATTGGATCCAATGTCGTGGTACTTGTACTGTAGAAATCAAGTCCAACAAAGAATAATTATACTGGGCATCAACATCCTATCTAGTCGGGACTTAATGCGTCGGTTGTGGGTTCTCCCCCATATATAAAAAAATACACCATTTTTTGTTTTCCAAATTATACTTTTTTTTATCAACAATAGTAATTAAAAGGTACTAGAATTCAAGAAGAACACCAGAGCAAGGGAACAAGCCCCAAATATAAAGAAGAGCAATTTGTAATACAAGAGATAGAATTCTCATAAACAAAAAAGAAACACAAGCTAGCATGCTTGGGAAGAAAGGGAACAACCAGAAATCAGAAGATCTCTACAACACAAATAAATAAAACTAAGATCAGTAGAACTATAAACCAAAAGTAAACCTCTCTAAACACCAACAGTCATTCTTTTGGAAATAAAACATGATGCATACAAGGAAATTCACTGATGAAAGGAGAAAGGAATGATAGCATTGGAATTGCTCCATTAGGATGAATAAGCATAACTCTGAAATTTTGCTAATATTTCCTTGGAAGCGAATGCTAGTCCTTTAAAGAGGATATTGTTTCTTGCAATCCATATATACCAGACAATTAGGAAAACTAGAGGTTGCCATTGATCCTTATGTTTGTTACTGAGAAGAGACTTTCAAGAGCTTAGAAGAGTGGCAATATCAGCAGGTATCACCCAATGCAACCCCCACCAAAAGATAATTAAAGACCAAATAGACCATGAATAGTGGTAATGTATAAGAAGATGGTTCAAGTATTCCAAATCATTGTTGTATAAGGGACAAAGGATCTGATTCAGGTATAGAAATACACCCCTACTTTCAATAGAACATATGGTGGGAATTGCATTGTGGACGCAAAATCAAACAAAAGCTAAGATCTTAGGAGGGATTGAAGGAGTCCATATGATCTGAGCAAACAATGGAGATTGGGTGCCTTGGGAAGCAAGCAAGTTCTAGGCTTTAGATACCGAATAAGAATTACTTGTCTAATGTTAAGATAGGATATCAGAGATCTCAGTAATAGATATCTGATTAAGAAGGGAACATAAGGAATTAAAGTCCCCAAATTCCCATCCCCTTAGTCTCCTTCTGAAATTTAATAGTCAATAATCATCTGTCTAGATTTGAGAGACCTTTGTCCTTTTTTGGTTACTGAGCAGAAAAAGTTATGAAAGCGAATCTCAAAGCTACTACCCCCAACCAAAGATCATGCCAGAAATTGATCCTAGACCCATTGCCCAAAGGTCCATTTTAATCCTGAATAACCAAACATTGAGCTGAAACTTGCATCAGAAGAAAGGGAATGAATATGAGAGAAGAGGCTGCAATTAGGAGAAACAGTTAAGGCATTTAGATTCCAATCTTGAGTGATCCATCCAAGTTTAGAACAAATAACCCTTTTTCTGAAAGAGGACTCTTCCAAAGAAAATCTCCACCACCATTTTTCAAGAAGAGCTAAATTCATAAAATGGAGTTTTCTGATTCCAAGACCTCCTTCCTTAGCTTTGCATATTATATCCCATTTTACTTTTGCAAAACTCTTTTGGAAATCACATCATTCCAAAGGAATCTCTTCTGATATCTCTCTAGTTCCTTGTACGCACCAGCTGGGATTTTAAATAGGGAAATGTGATAAAGAGCTAGAGAGGAGAGAGTGGATTTTGTGAGAATGGGAGTAATCCTTCATCCAAAAGAATGTAGCCTTGCTTTCCAGAGGTTTAATTTTCACTTATAAGAGTTGATTATAGGTTCCCAAAAAGCAAGTCTCCTAGGGTCAACACTCAACTGAAATCCTAAGTATGGGAGAGGCAAAGAGGTAGCTTTAAAACCAAGAATACTTGAGACTTGATCTTTTGTGAGGGACTGAGGATTAAGTAAGACAAATTGAGACTTATTGAAATTTATTTTTAGGCCTGATGCTAACTGAAATGTATGCAGGGTCAATTTTCAAATTCCTGATCTGATATGCTTGGTCTTTGATTAGAATCAGTGTGTCATCAACAAATTGGAGGTGTAAGACAATTGGTCCATTCTCAGAGTAGGATACTCCTTGGAACTAGTTTATATTGATACTGTGTTGGATCAATTGATGTTAACCTTCGGCCAATATTGCAAATAATAAGGGAGAGAGGGGATACCCTTGTCTGATACCACATTGTAGTTTGAAGTCAGGAAAGGGTGATCCATTGATCAACACTGATACCCAAGCTTGGAAACAAGATAATAACCAACCTCTCCATTTCAGACCAAAACTCATTCTTCCAAGTAAGTTAATCAAATAATTCTAGTTGACATGTCATAAGCCATCTCAAAATCTACTTTAAAAATAATGATCTCCTCTTTTATTCTCTTGACTGAATCAACCACTTCAGTAGCTATTAAAACCCTATCTAAGATTTGCCTCCAGCTACAAAGCCAGATTGAACATCACTGACTAGGTGATCCATGTGTCTTTTGAGTCTTGCTGTCAAGATTTTACTGAGCAATTTGTAAGGACCTCCCACCAAGCTTATAGGTCTGAAATCTGAGAAGGATTGAGGACAAACAATTTTTGGGATGAGGGTGATGAAAATTTGCTAGGAAATTGCAGATATCAGTCCTTAAGAAGCTCCAGCATCTTTGATAGAATTTAAAAGAATAATAATTTGGCCCTAGAGATTTTTCACCATTACTACGTCTTTTAGAGCTAGGATGATTTCAGCTTATGAAAAAGGCAATTCAAAATACTACTGAAATTAAGGGATGAGAGATCAATAGATATCTGTTGAGGTTTTGAATATAAACTCTTGAAATGTAGAGCAGCTTGGGTTTTAATATCCTGAGGAGAGGAGTAGATAATGCCTTGGACATTGATTTGAGAGATAAGCTTTCTAGAAATTTTCATGTTTGCCACAATGTGAAAAAAAAACTATTGCACCTGTTTTCCAAATTATACTTGAAATTAATATTTTCATTCTACTTATCTTTAACAAATTCTGGAGTGTCTTTAACAATTCAAATTTCTAAGGGAACATTTGTAATTTTAGAACAATTTGACACAAAATGCAACAAAACAAAGAGTACCAACCTGTAGAAAAAAGAGAGCACATGGTACTTTTTTTGGGTCATAATCCCTCTAATAAAAAGGATCATGTTAAGGCAGATGCTAATATGATTCACCGCGCACCATAACATTAACCGTTTGTTTGATAGGAAAATCTACTGAGCGTGACATACACGTTCATGAACCAATGCAAGCAAGTAAACTAACTCAGCAACTTAAAGTTGGACATAGAAGCTAAAAAAAAGAGAATCCCAAACATTAACCTGAAATAAACACAAGCAAAACAGCAACTGAGAACATGCGCTTGAGTAAGAAAAGAATCAGCGTCCTCGGGAAACGGCCTCATCCAAGTCCTGCAGAGTAGAGGGAAACAGCTCTATGTAACGACTTCCCAGTGTCATCCTGTCCTTGGCCATTGCTGCTTTTGAATCTTCTGAACTTGCAAACTCTACAAATGCTTCACCAGTTGGCCTTCCCTCTGAATTCAGTGTAAAATGAATTGAGTCTTCTGACAACGCATAATCTTTGAAAAAATCTATTACATCGTCTTTGCCAGCTGAAAACGGCAATCCCCTCAACCTCAACACCCCAGTATGCTCTGCTGAATCCTTCCCTTCATCAAATGATTTTGCCCGTGGTACACTTCTACGTGGTGGTGGACTACCCCCTCCACCACCGCCTCCACCACCACCCCCACCGCCACCACCACCACGGGCATCTGAAACTTCACTTGCTATAGCTTTATAATATTCCTGCCTCTTGCTTCTGAAAACCTCAACATATCTCCTTCCCATGTTCTGCCTATTCCTCTGAAGGGCAAAATCAACCTGTAAAGGGTACCCCAAAACACAAAAAGCCTCCCCGCTGAGCTTGCCATTCTTATGCATGAAAAGAACATCCACTATGTCTAGACCACGGAAGAACTCGGCCACGTCAGCTTCTGTGCAATCAAAGGGAAGGCCGCGGAGACGGACAACAGGGAACTGTGGAGGTTGGCTGGCATGAGCGTATGGTGGAGGATTGTACATAAGACTTGAACCAGGAGGAGACCCATAAAATGAAGAGCCTTGATCTACCACACGCTGCCGTTTGGAGCCCATTTCACGCCCATCCCCACCATCTCCAAACCTACTTCAGTTTTCAGTGACATTGAAAAACAGAAAGCAACACAACTTATCAATACCAAAGCAGAGATAACATACCAACACTTGTACTTTATCGGAATATTGACAGATTTGTAGAGCACAACCAAACCATTCAAACATTTAACCTTTCTTTTCACTTCCTCATATTTAGTGAGAGATCAGAGAGCAAAATAAAGCCCCAATGTTTTTCACTTAATTTAAACCCATCACATAGCACTAAATATCCAGCTTCAAAGCCATATGATAGAGGTAGCAGATATGAGGATGTTTAGGTACCTTCATGGCAATTCTAGAAATGATAATATGGTGAATGAAGCATTGAGCAAGAGTTCAAATAGCTTGAATTGAAGATCAGATGTGGGAAAACCAACTAAGGTGTTTTGGACACGAACAGTGTAGATAGATTAGTTATAGGTACCATAAGAAGAAACAGGAGTATTTAGTTAGGAGAAACTAAAAGACGTAACTTAAGCTAACATGAAAACAAGTAACAAGACATGATAAAACAATAGCTTGAATTGAAGATCAGATGTAGGAAAACAAACTAAGGTGTTTTGGATACGAACAGTGTAGATAGATTAGTTATATCCTTATAGGTACCATAAGAAGAAACATGAGTACTTAGTTAGGAGAAGCTAAAAGATGTACGTGTAACTTAAGCTAACATGAAAACAAGTAACAAGACATAATAAAACATAGCCTAAGGAAAGACATTACCATTGGATAAGATGGAGTGGAGAGGAATATAAGTAGATGATCCCAAAGAGTCTTGCCATAGCTTTTTTTGTTTGGAAAATGGCTTGGGTGTGGGAGGGTAATGGCTCAACTGTTAGGTTGGTCTATTATAGTTTGAAACTGTTCGTTTGACAAAGTTGGGATACACGATAGTACCAATATATGATTGAGTGGAATCCATTACCAACGAATGTTCTTCAACTATTGTTCTAGACATCTAGAGGATAACTGTTTCGCAAAGGTTTTCAACTATCCATATACTTTGGTGAGGGTAGGGAATTTTAGTTTCAGCAAGAACATGTTATCAACCCATTTCAATCTACAAAATGCTTCTTGCTCACTAAACACAGTGAAATAATAGAGAGGGGAAACACACTCTTAAGCACCATTATGATCATCTTCACACATTCAAGCAGTGCCAAAACATTTTTCTAACTACAAACAGTTAAGGTTTCACATCATTTCAAGTCATCAACATTAAAAACAAAATGTTTTAAGTCCACTCCAAAGCAAACATACATGATTTTGAGTGACACAAAGGCCCCAGCAACAAAGCTTCTGCTCCTAAATATTTATCTGTATCATCTCAGGCGTCTTAAAACTACATCTTATTGGCACCAACAACAAAAAAAAAATGCAATTTTAGGTTCTGGGTTCATCACTAATCACCGTAAACGTTGATAAACAAGTCCATATTCCTGTTACCAGAAAGAAAAGTCCAAAAAAATCGACCCAGAAGAAGAAAAGCACATGCGAAATCTGGGAATTACGAAATAAATCAGCAAACTAAGCGAGTGAATTGAGAGCAGCGAAACGGGCCAGATTTGAAAAGAGAAGAAACAGAAATTAAAGAAGTAAATTGCAGAATCAAAATTGACGAGAATTATTGGAATACATACCCTCTATAGAACATATTGAGGAGAGCGCTTCTGGGTACGAATTCGATTTTCTGATGCAGTCGTGAAACTCGGTTTCCAAAGTCCGGAGATGATGAAAGTGAGAGGCGTTCAAGATTTTAGGGGATTGTTGCTGACGAGCTAAACGATGTCGTTCTGGTGTTCACGTCATATACTTATATCGATTAAAATAACTGGAATAAATAATGGATTAATCTTAATATTTATAAGCCCAAATGATTTGGGCTTCGGCTTATTCATACCGTGAACTTTCGTTTATAGGAGTCTTTGGGGCTTCTCCAATACATGAACGGCGAAAGGGTCCGGAGCAAATTAGTGGAATGGTCTCCAAACCACGACTTACTTGACCTTAGAGCATAAACAACAGAAAAGACCTTGGTGAGGGAGTGAAAGTGCAGAACTTGTGCTGACTGGACAAAAGTGAGGTCCTGAGAGTGCAGAATAGTGGGTGTTTTGCAACAGAGAGGCCATCTGAGGTCCTGAGAGTGCAGAACAGTGCTGACTGAATTATTAATTGATATTTTGTTGTTTTATTTAAATTTTTTTATCAGAAACCGTTTAAATTATATAAACAAATGTGAAAAAAAATGATTAATGACAATAAAAAATAATAAATAAATTTAACACGAATAAAAATGAACTTTTTAATAATGGAAAAGAAATCAATAAAATATGTGTATGGAATAATATGGTCAACTATGTAATATTCATAGTAGTTGCTATAACGAAAAATCTTTGAGTCGGACCGGATATAAATACACACATAAATGATAATATGGTCAAATATATATTACATAAAAATGTTATTTTATTTGAAATATCATCCAACACTAAATCATATAATATATAATCTATTAAAAAGAAGATTTGATTTTAAATTTTAATATGCATTTCACTCCAAAATTAAAAGTATATCATATTGATTATAATGAAACATAATAACAAAAGCCCATCTAGCTCAATGGTAGAACACAAGACTTTAAACCTTGAGGTTGGGGGTTCGAATCCCACAATTGACAAAAAAAATTGTTCAAAAAAAAATCCAACCTGGGAAGCCAGGTGTCGGCCCGAGAGAGGCCCAGCGTGGCTGAGGAGCGCGGGCTGAGGAGCGAGGAGCGAGCCCGGTGTTTCAGGGCCGCGGACCGCGAAAAAGGAGGCCCACAACGGAACAGACCTCGGCCCTCGGACTGGGCGCGCGCGGATCGGGGAGCGGGCTCGCTCCGTTGTTCATGCTCTTAATTTCTGGGTTTTTTTCCCTTACTTTTACTTCTTTCTCTTAAAATCAAATTAACGAAGATACATAATTTATAATTTTATTAATAAACGACAAGTTGTAACATTATTTGTCGTATTTTTCCTCTCTAGCTAATCGAGAGCAATCCTAGTCCTAGCCGTCCATCCTCTCTATGATCATGGTGCTTTCTAGTCCTGCTTCCGCCGCCAAAAATCTTGAAGACACCGATGCTGCACTCCCTGTCGAACCCGTCATGTCGCCCTCGGTGCATGCCTCTTCCTCGAAGACCACATCTTCATATGTGGAACCTTTGGCCTTAGAACCCGGGCGTAAGAGGAGGCCGAAGCAAACCCTAGTCGGGTCTCCTTCAGCGCCTCATTTTGCTCCAGCGAGCCCACCACCCTCTCTGTCCACTGCACTGGTACCCTTCGTCATGGGTGCCTCTACTCCAACCACTACCGGCAAATCATGTCGGGGGCGTCCGGTACGGCAGAAGGTCATTACTTCATCCGCAAGCAACTTTTCGGTGTGTCTCGCTCCTCCGCCTCTTTCCATCGTCTCTGCTCCATCTCCTTCCTGAGTTCCTACTACTCGGGTTGATCCGACACCTCCTCTTCAACGATACCCAGCGCGGGGGAAGGCGTCGATGGAGGATCTCCCACGTACGACGGTGGAGGCATTGGGCTTGGGTCGCTGTCTTCCCAATAAGGGTAGGATCCCGCTCATCCCATCTCTCCTTACTCTTCCGACCGGTATGGTCTGTGGTCGGAAGGTGGCTCTCTCGTTGGATGAGCCCCTTCGCTGTAAGAACCACTCCCGGTCAACGCCAATCAAATCGGCGAAAAACAGGAAAATTTAAAAAATTTAGACATACACTTAAATGAACCTAAATCTGACCCCGAGGGTCATACCGGACTTGAGTTGACCCCGATATCGACCAAAGTGAGTTCCGGGGGACTCAGGGCAACTTTCTGACCAATTTGGGAAATGTTGACTTTTTGCTGGAAAAGTCAACCAAGCGACATTTTGGTCCATTCGAGGTCCGTTTTGGATCCAAAAAGCTTAGCCGTCATCACAGCGATCTTAGTTGAGCCGTTTCCTTGTAGCCCGTGAAATTTTCTAAATTCTTGGAAAAAGTGTCCGTTCGGGGCCCGAGACGGCCGAATTTCGCGAATCTAACAGAAAATATCTACCAAGATATTTGTTTAAAGGGGGGACCCACTTGACACTTGTCACACTTTGGCGGTTGATAGTTTTTGAATAAAACTAAAGAAAAGTAAAGGTGGTGGTAGTTTTGTAAATATGAAAAAAAGTGTGGTTGGTATTTTGAAACAATTAAAAGAGAATGAGAAGATGAAGTGTCGGCCATTTTAGAAAAAAGAAGAGAAGTAGAGAGAGAAAGAAGAGAGAGAAGAGAACAGAGAGAAAAAGAGAGAAAGTGTTGGAGTTTTGTGATTTCCCGACAATCCGACCGACGGATCATCTCAACGGTTGAAGAATCGAGCTCCCATCGGCATTCCCTACGGTAAGAACCTATTCGATTCTCGTTTTGGTACGTTTGAATTTTAGGGTTTGAGTTTAAACGATTCAAATAAGGTTGGGTTTTGGTTAGAATTGGTTTAAAAATGAATGGTTGAGGTTTGGGGTTTATTAGGAACGTTTTGGGGCGAAAAGGAAAATTTTCCCATTGTGAACGTGTGGGGCCCACTTACCTGGGTCTCGGGTTTTCGTGTTCGGGTGGTTTAGGACGATCCTCAAGTCGTTAATTCACACCCGGAACAAATTTTGGAATTAAATTGTGAAAGTTGGAATTTCGGGTTTAGAAACTTTAAACGCGAATTAAATCGCTCGGAAGTCGGAAATTTATTCCGTCAATTGCATTGGAACCCTTGAATTATTCTAAAATCGTAGAAACGAAAACGGGAATTTTCGGAGCCCCGGAAGGGCGTTTTCAAAACCCGGGCAGATTCGCCGAGCCGGGCGAATCGGGCCTTTCCGGGTCCGGTATCGACAATGTCGAGCAATTGGGAAGTTTGGGAGTGATCGACATTGTCGGGGTTGAGTTTGGGTGTCAAATTCATTAAAATTCAGCTTTGTCTGCAAGCTTAAAAAGTGTTTTAAATTGTGTTCTTATTAGATCGTGCCACCGACAGAGGAAAGGGAAAGCTAGGCGAGTGATCGTGAGCACGCCGGAGCTTGGTCGTGAGCTTTTGGGGAAAGCGTACGAGGTAGGGATAAATAGCCAGATCTCGGCCCTGACTAGGGAAAGTTAACAGTAGAAATGCATGTGACACTTGGGTGTCGTGGGTTAAGTAAGTTTATCGAATAATAGAAAGGCAGGCGACATCGGGTGGTGTCGTATGATACGGGAACGTATCGAAAAATAGAAATGCATGTGACACTTAGTAGTGTCGTAGGAATAGTGAACTTTCGATATTAGAATTACTGGAGGCATTTGGTTATGCCCGGAGGTTGATTGTTTAGTTTGTGTCTTGGGTGGCCATGAGAGCCCGTACTTTACTGGTTGTGTCTTGGGTGGCCATGAGAGCCCGTACTTTACTGGTTGTGTCTTGGGTGGCCATGAGAGCCCGTGTTTTACCGTTGGTGCTTGGGTGGCCATGAATGCATGTGGGGTTGTTGAACCCGTGTTATACTGTTGGTGTCTTGGGTGGCCATGAGTGCATGTGGAGTGTTCAACCGGTGTTGTTGCTGCTGTTGAACTTTGCTTGTGATTGTGACTATGGTTACCTGGGGTTGGTGAGTGTGACAGGTCGACAGTCTGATCCGACTTTGTGTCGGGAAAAGTGCGACAGGTCGACTGTCTGATCCAACCGCCGCGTTGGGAAAAGGGCAATAGGTCGACATCCTATCCGATTGGGGTCGGGAAAAGTGCGACAGGTCGACAGCCTGATCCAACCGTCGCGTTGGGAAAAGTGCGACAGGTCGGCCGCCTGATCCAACCGTCGCGTTGGGAAAATGGCAGGGGGTTACTGAGCAGCTGGTGTGCGATCCTTTGCGATCTTGTTTGGTATGCGATCCTTTGTGATCTTGGGTGTTGCGTGGTTATCTTTTGTGTCCTTGGAAGAGGTCGTAATCGTTGTGTCGGGTCTACATTACGTGTCCGAGTGTTGAGTCGGTTGAGGAGTGTAACTGTTTGTGTGTCAGTCGGGTTACTTGAGTTTGGGGATAGTAGTCCCCGGTGTTGGGTTTGTTGTTGGTGTTACCGGCATGTTCTGCTAAGTATGCCGTAGTCGGTCTGTTATCCGTGGTGGTGAGCGAACGCTCACCCCTAGCTGCTTTTCCTATAGGTACTGGTCGCGGGACGGACTAGGTGAGCTCTCGAAGCTTGAAGAGCTAGGAGCGGGAGTCCGGGTTTCCTTTTTGAGTCTAGCGACGTACGCCTTGTATTTTGTCCGCTTGTTGGGACGTACTTTTGAGTTGTAAGTTATTATTTTGATTAAATAAAATGTGGTTTTAAAGTGATTTATTTAAAAGGTTTGAAAATGTTTTATTGTCTTAAACGTTCGCGTTCCGAGTTCGGTTCTACTGAATTTGGGGCGTGACATTCGCCCTCTATTGTGACTTCACCGGAGTTGCATGCATCCATGGCGGCACTCCAGGATGGGCTCTCCTCTTGCTCCCTCGATGATGATGAGGAGTTTGAGGTCATGGTCCCTTACTCCCGGGACAATGCCACAGTCATCGTCCGTTAGTAGTGGGGACTGATGGGCAAGCTATGGATGTCAAAGCCTCCCCGGAAGGACATTCTCCTCTGTATCATCACCACCGCGTGGGGGCGGGCTGTAGAAGGCTTGGTCGTCAAAGATCTTGGCTCGGGAGTTTTCGAATTCTATTTCCGGACGGTAGAGGCACGATCTTGGGTCCGGGGTAATGACCCCTGATGCTTCGACGGCCCCCCCATTTTTCTCGGAGAGCTGAACCCTTGTGTCCGGGAACTTCCCGTGTTTGACCGCTTGCAACTATGGGTCCATGCTCGGGGTCTGCCGCCTCTGGTTCAGATGAAGGAAACGAGGGAGACGATCCGGGACGCCTTGGGGGCGTGTGTGGAGGTACCCTGCGATTAGTGGGGTATGTGCTGAAGTGGAACCGTGAGGGTGCTATTTTGGCACCTTGTTGAACGTCCTCTCAAGCGGGGACTAGTATTGAGGTTCAAGGACTTCCCAGATCCCATGAAGATTAACTTCACCTGTACGAAGCTCACGAACTTCTACTTCAATTACGAGAGAATTGGTCATGTCGTGAGAGATTGCGGGCCAGAGTGACGGGGTACCCTGAGGTATGATACCTCTATCGTGGAATTTCATAAGGAAAAACTAGTGAAGCCGTATGCGACAGAATGGTCTGAGAACCCGTCATCGACTGTACCGCCAGACTTTGGGAGGGTTTCCCCGAGCACTGTATATACAAGCTCCTCGTCTCGGGGAAGGAGCATGTATCTAATCATACAAGGCCTAGGGTTAGCACCCAGCCCAAGAAGGTGGATCTCGACTGGAAAACTTCAGTGACTGGGCAACTCTGTAGTGTCTGGGTCACTGAAGTTTGAGCGCCCATTCCGCCTGGGCACAAAGATAGTGAATGAGCTGCTATCGGAGGGGTGAAGAGGACTGTTGTTGATGCTCCCTGTGATAATCAGGCGAGGGCTGGGAAACAACCTTGTCAGGAGGGATGTTGGCTTCCTCAAACTTCAGGGTCCGGCTCTAGAAGGGGTCCTTGGTTAAAGTCTTGCCTCCTATTACTGATGCAGTTTATGCTCGTGACTTGGAGCAGGATTTCCGATACCATCTTCTTATCCCCCATCTTTCCTTCCTACTTATATTGCGTTTCAATACCGTATGTGACGGTTCTAGTACTTCAAAGAACTACGAATATTTTGTTATATGTCTGTTCTTTTCTAGTGGTCGGGGAGTATGTTCCCTGGCGCACACCCAATGTAGTTGGATTCTAAATTTATAATATTGCACCTTTTAGTAAAAAAGAAACGAAGATACAAACTTATTCTTCCCTCCCTCTTTCCTTTTTTTCTTTATCTCTTTCGTTCTCACCCTCTTCAACAACTCTCGCACTTTTAACTTTCTCTACTTTTCTTTTTCTGTTACTCCCACCGGTCGTTGTTCGTCGATCTCGTCACGAAGCACTCTTAAATTTATCTCCTTTTCTTTTTCTCTTACTTCCACCCGTCGTTTTTCGTCGAACTCGTCACGAATCAACTGTCGTCGTTTCGTCGAGCTTGTCATGAAGCCACCGTCATTGTCCGTTGAGCTCACCACGCTCATTCTTCTCTATGATGTGCTGGCGTGCAAGAACTGAGAGGTTGACCAGAGAGTATGGGACCACCACCACCAGAGGCTATCTTGAAGACACACCATGGAGGCAAGCCAATCCGGCGAAGCCGACGCTGAGGGTGATAGGGTTCCCTCTGAATGTTAGGCCCCTTTCCGGCCACAGACCATTCCAGCAGGGATGGTTAGGAGAAAGGGGATGAACGAAATCCTATCCACGATAGGGAGTGGTAGGCTGACACCCAAAACCTCTAAGGTCAACCTCGGGGAGTCGTCGATCGGAGCTTTCCCTCTTGTAGGATCTCGTTGCAGAGGAGGGATGGTAGGAATTCCGGACGTGGGAAGAGGATGAGTGGAGGAGACGGTTGTAGGTGGTGGAGGAAGGGCCATAGGTGGGTTACTTGCAGTCGAAGCAACGACTTTTGGTTTTAACAGTCGGCTTCGACACAGTTTCCCAAACGATTGCGATATGGAGGAACCCATCGCAAAGGACACCAGAGTCGTGGAGAGTGAGAGGAGTGGTGGGCTCGCCGGAGAAGATGGAGGCGTGGAAGAAATGCCGGTTAGGGTTTGCTTCAGCTTCCTTCTACACTGCGTCTTTAAATGCAGAGTCGCACCAGGAAGAAGGGGAAGAATCGAGTACGAAAACTGCAACGGAGGAGACCGAGGCGAAAAAAGGATCGACAATGATTACGACAATGGTGTTATGGTATCAATGATATGAATAGAATCAGGGAACATGAGGACTGTAGGGCTAAGGCTAAGATTTTTTCTCGAGACACAAAAAGAGAATTTTGGTACATAAAAATAGTTTGTATGTGATACCAAACGGTCCTATGTAGTTATGACACGTTCTACACGTTCTAAATATAGTTGACACGGACAAATAGGAAAACAGTTCCGTTTCAAAGAGTAGTTGTTTTGCTTCCCAAAGTTGAAAAACAGAGCTTTCAGTTCACCGAATCTGAACACCAGAACACGTTCGTGAGACACAAGTTTTGATTTTGATTTTGGTTTGTGGTGGACGATTCTAGACCTCGTGATTTTTCTTTGTCGTTCCATCACCTATTTCCTCGACCTCTTCCTTCTCTTCCCTCTCATTTTCTCTTACCCATTTCAATACCCCCAACCCCAACTGTGTGTTTCTTCTGTCCTCGAATCAACCCTCCAAAACCTCCCATTGATTTTCCCATCTGGGTTTCTGTTTTCTGAAGCTTCGCCATGGTGAGGGCTTTGTCTGTGGTGGCTGTCACTGCAATGGCTGTCAAGAGTGTTGGTGGAGACGTCGTGATGCAAAGGAGCTCCAAGCAGCAGCTGCTCACTCCATCGGCCAAAATGGTTTGTCGTGTTAATGTTAATCAGAGTCTCAGGAAGCAACGGAAGAGTCGGATCGTCAGCGAGTTGGGAGGCCAATACGAGGATTCTTTCGAGGATGTTAAGACGGTAAGGAAAGAGAATCATTCAAATTTAACAGAGTCAATTGTTGTCCTAATTTGGGGGTATACTTGAACATAGATTTATAATCTTCTTTTAGCTGATATTAAGGATGTTTCTCCGTGCAGCAAGTGGTGAATTACTTTACGTCCAAGGCTGTGAAGACAGTTCTTACCCAGCTGTACGAGATGAACCCAACTCAGTACAGGTGGTTCTATGAGTAAGTCAGATCTTCATCAACTATAACTCCAATGTTGATGATATTGATTCGAATGAAATTATAGTTGTTGATTAGAAAACCTTGAGATTAACCAATCAAAACATATGCTTATGAACATGTCTGTCTAAATCTTTGGTTTCATGCTGACAGTTTCCTTGTATCAAACAAACCCGGAGATGGAAAGCTCTTCCTCCGCAACCTTGGAAAGGTAGTTTTCAACAGTCTTGTACCATGTACTTCATGTAAAAGCTGTGCTCTAGTTATGAGAACAGACTGAGGAACACTGTAAAGTTAATATTTACATTGACAGGAGAGGCAAGATCTTGCTGAAAGAGTAATGGTAACACGCCTACACCTTTACGGACAGTGGATCAAGGTAATGAATTGGTTTTCTTACTCACGAGAGAGCGTTGAAACGAAAAAATCTCTTAAACTTAAGCTATCAATCTTTTATGTGTGGTACTTCAATGCTCCCCTCACTTGCAAATTCAGATACTATGTTAACCACATTTTTTGTGTAACAGAAATGTGATCATGGCCAAATCTACAAGGAAATATCGGACGAGAACTTGGAGTTGATGCGCCAACGTCTCATGGAGACAGTGATATGGCCATCGGACGACACAAACGCGGAGAAGATTGGCTGGGATTAACTCCATTTTGTTCCTGCACTAAGTTCAGTTATACACAACTTTTGTTTTTGTTTCAGTATAGGAACATATACTATATCCATTCAACATAAAGGGTGTATATTTCCATTTAGGTTTGATTTGGTGTTAAAAAGTATACTTTGGTCCATTTTGGTTTCTGTTATCATGACACTGTTGGTTTCGCTGATGTATATGTTTTATTCAATCATTTGATATCCACTTCCATTGTGGTATGCTATCTTTATTTTGCCTACATAAAACGAAACCTAATTGAATACATTCAATCCTAAGTTTGAACAATAATACCATTTTGGATAGGAAGCACTCTGGTGCAAACCTATAAACTACAACCTCAGAACATGGTAACAATTTCGTGGAAAAACTTGTACACCTTCACAAAAT
Source organism: Erodium maritimum (assembly GCA_963921825.1). Taxonomy (NCBI): domain Eukaryota; kingdom Viridiplantae; phylum Streptophyta; class Magnoliopsida; order Geraniales; family Geraniaceae; genus Erodium; species Erodium maritimum. Next base: position 58,433,772 of record OY997592.1, on the reverse strand, counting down.
TCAAATGAAATGTAAATAAGTTCCAACAAGTTATTCACAGTTAAGAGAATCCACAGTACCAGTATGTGGTGTTGTCTGTTCGTACCGATTGTTCAATTAAAAAAAAATATTTTAACAAATTCTCAACCAACAGTCAACACTAAAGTCAGCAACCTCCGGTACTAATTTGTTGGTGCTGGTTATTCGTGCCATTTTCTTCACAAATATCCAAACGCCGACGGTTCGTGCTGATGGTGAGCTTACCACCAACCCTCACCGCCAGCGATGAAATGTTGGCTCCCCGCCAGTTCAACGCCGGCGTTTTCTCCTCGCAAGGGCCTTACCGCCGGCTTCCCCACCAGCGTTGTGGATGCTCTAAGTGTGAACAATTTCCCAAGATTTGTAGTTTGCATAAGGGGTTAATACCAGTCCTGAATTTGTAAATCCATTTTGTCTTTTTTTTTATCAGTGAAAGAAAATTTAAATTGAACCTCTTCAGAGGATGAAAATGAGTATATGTAGGTGGTCTAGCTATAGACCAGTGGATCGAGTGCTGGCATGACAACTCAGCATCAAGATAATCAGACGATGGGGAGATACTAGATACATGAATGAGCATTCTTATACAAGGAACCTCGACATCCAACACGAGAGCAGTGAATACAAACCCAACAAGGGAGAAGAGAGTGACAATACAGACTCGAGCGCTGGTATATAAGCACAACCTCAACACACACCCAACATGGGAAGACAAAGGTCTGAGAACCGAATATGACAATCATATAAGCACAAGACAAAACGGCTAAAAATTGAGTCTAGAACCTGGATTTAGCAACCATGAAGCACCAAAAAAAGCAAGTCTATTACCCTAATATAACAACCATGAAGCTCAAAAACGCAAAGTCGTCCACTACTGAAAACACTCATAGCCCTACCCAGGCTTGAGGAGAATATTGTATCTCATCGAGCCCCAAAGTCATAGAGTTGAAGGGCACCGACACGCCGACGACCAACATCGCTGATCGGAAGAGATAATCCGGTGAATTCTCACCGAAACTCGAAACCCAAAGATGCAGGACTCTTAGATTTCCAAGGCCTAAACACCTAGTACAAACCGTCAGAGGCCAACACCTGAAAGGCTGATGCCCCCCCCCCCCCCCCCCCCCCCCCCCCAATGAGCCTAAAGCTAGGGATGAACAGATTTCCAACAAGTCAAAGATAAATCTAAAGGTGAGACAGTAACCTTACCATCCGAGGTGGAGAGGGACCAGTCCAAATGCACAACGAATCCATTATCAGAAACGCTTTCCACGGTAGATCTGAAAGAAGCCACTAAAAGGCGACCACGAACGGGTCTGGAGAACAAGACGACTACTACTTCCCGCACCACACAAAGAGCCGATGAACAGAGACGGGAGCCTCGAGAGTGAGTCATCAAAATCCGCAACAATCTACGACCAAAGGACGAGAAACGTGTCCCACATCGGATATGAAACGAAATGCCGAGAAAAGCCTACGAAGTGACCTGGAAAACAGTCTCCAGATTTACCCACCAGAAACCCAAAGGAGGCAACCGTCCCCATCCATGGATACCGAAGTCAAAAAACTATATATGGGTTCAGTGAGGCGCCTAAAACCAATCTGGCCACGATGGTCCTATTCACCACCACAACTCCTTACCAACCAGAAGCTGTCTGAAACGGCGAGCTCACCAAGGTGCAAGGAATGACGCCACTGCAACCAGGCTGGAGGACCTGCAACCGAGTAGCCAGAAGAGCTCGGAGCACCGGAAGCTCACAGAAGAGTAGCAGGCCCAACAGCTCTTGTCCAAAAATCCGGCCATAGGGGCCGAATCTAGAACACGAACCACCACAAGCTTATCCCCTACGAGCGCCGACGAGCTCCACCCAGCACCGCCCTCCACCTGAACCATCGAGACCCGACCAAACCTCACGGGTAGAGAAGTATATCTAGACGGCGTTCCGGATCTGCGACTCCTCAGACCTCTAAACCTGCCCCTGGCAACGTAATAAAGCCAACCGACGGGAGAGCTCCGACAAAACAAGGCTCGGCAATATGATGAGGACAGAGCAGATCGGCTTGAAGAAGACGAAGAAAAGAGGCTAAGGGGAGAAGAGGGGGATAGAACAGGGGGAGCGATCACCGACGACAACCATGAATTGTCAATGACACTTCACTGCATGTCTTACCAGTAAACTATTTTTCATTTCCTAAAAAAGGTTGATTTGGATGGAAAATAAATGTGAGTTGCACATGTCCAATATTTTTTTGAAATATTAATTTTACCCTCATTATCCTTCTATACAAGACATAAATACTAAAACTTTTCTTCCTCTCATTTTTGTCCCCTTCCTCTTTATCGTCAAGCAGCTCGTCTCCAGAAAGCCCAATAGCTTCACCGGCACCTCCCAAGCCGCCATTGTTCTTCCTCACCATCGCCACAAGCACCTCCGAAAAATGGATTCGTCCCCAAAGGACCCAAATCGAAGCAATCTTACCTCAAATCTTAAATATTTAGAGATTTTCAACGAAGGTTTCAGACAACGCCTCCATGGCAAGATCTGGAACGAAGATTTTAGTACTTTTTCTTTGTTTTTGAAATATTCGGCGATTCCTAAGGGAAAGAATTAGATTGATTTATAGTCGGATTTTTTATTCTATTGTGAGAAAAATTTGTGGGTTAATTTTATTCTGACAATGTGGGTTGTGTTTACAGATGATTTTTATGGGTTGGAGCTGCATGTAAGTTTAGCTGGGAGGTTATCATTGTAGTAATGATGGAGTTTTTGTTGAAAGGGTTTTGGTTTTGTTGCATAATTCTTTAGCAATGCATGGTGGTTGGTTACCAGCTTCTTTTTCTAGTTATATTTCCTCTTGTACAATTGATAAGGAGCTGAATTTACCTTTAAAGTTCTTGGTGATCTTTTGATAGTTTTATTGGTGGTAATTTTGCTAAAGAATGCAGTAGCTTTAACTAAGAAGGAATAGTGTTGCTGCATAATTCTGTTAGTACAGGGTTGTTGGTTACATGATATAGTAGTGCTTCACAATTGTGTTTCATTTCTTCGGTTTTGTTGATTTGGAGTTGGTTTGTTGTTATGAGCAATGAATTTTATATACCTGAAACTAAAAAAAAAGAAATAAAATCGAAGGAAAAAATAATAAAATTAAAACTTAAAAAATAGTTTTTATTTAAAAAATTAAAGCAAAAAGAAAATTAATTAATGTAATTGGAAAAAATAAATAAAAAGAAACAAATGTTTTTATCAAATAAAACTTGATATGAAAAATAATGAAAATCAAGAGTAACATAAAAACAAGAAATAAAAATAAATTGATTTAGGATTAATAAAAACATTATGAAAAAAGAAGTCAATATTTTCAGAAAATTAAGGATAATTAAAAAGTAATATGAATATTTTCATATTCATGTACCAAAAAATAAAAACAAATCATGAAACTACTGTTAGGATTTGCAAACATAGTTAAGGGGTAATTTAGACCTTTTCAATATTACTGTTAGCAAACGTTATTTGAACGGATTTCGTTATTTTTTGACAATTTTACAAAGATCACAGATTGGACTTACAGTCGAATGTGACTTACTGTACGTATGAGCAAAAAAAGGTCGAAATATAATAAGGAAACGACGTTTTCCCTTTGCATAATAGAACACCCCATAGGTTTTTTGCACCTGATTGTTAGTCTTGGAAACCAAACATGACCACAAAATAGATACTTCGGATAACATTTTTGGCATGACGTTAGTTGGATATGCATCCCACAGATCAAACGGAATGACCTACCAAGTTGAAGCAATGCACTCATTAAGAGTTTTTGCCAAAAGATAGTCAGTCAAGCAATATCCATCCACAGCAATTGGAGCTATGCCCAACAGAGTAGCCTCTCATAGACAAACCTTTGAACTTATATATTGCAGGCGATGTATTTGTACACTCACATAAGAGAGAGAGTTTAACTACAAGGATCGGTCGAATATGACAACAAAATCCAGATACATAATGCATTACATGAATGATATTTGTAAGTTAACCTGGTCACCGGGAATGGAAAAGAGTAATTTAGCTCCCGTGCTGCTCTTTAACAGAAAAACTACAAGCAATATGTTCGCCTGTGAAAGAAATAAGTGTAAACAGATGACCGTGCAACTCATTTATCAAATATTTACTACAACACTGATTGAGCATGGTGATGAAAGACGATTTCTTTTAATAATCAGAAATGTGACAGATTTGACAGTCAATGCTAGACATAGTTATAAGGAAGTATGAGAAATGAAAAAGGTAAAACGCAAGAACCCATACTAAGTGTGTACATGAAAATCCGAGACAAATGCAATAATAAATTGCTCAAACAAAACTAAACAGTCTCCACTGTTTTCAAATCTGGATATTTAATTGTATCTTGGATTACTATTATTGCTTTTGAGTAAGGGTGTTCATAGGCGGATATCTGCCCGTGAAAGGAGATTTTCATCCGCCCCCGCAGGTGCAGATTTGGAAATTTGTGATCCACAACCCACCCACGACAAATGATCATTTAGCGGATTTCATCCGCAAAATGTGCGGGCGGATTGGATCCGATCTGCGTGACCCGCAAAACTGTACCAAAGCCCAAGAGAATTATTTTGGAAAAAAAAACAAAGTCCATTCTTTAATACAAGCAGTTCCAAACACCTGGCTTTATTAGAAAAGTACTACACCTTTACTTTTCTGATTTCATTACAAAATAAAGTTGTTGGTGGTTGATCAATTATGAGGGTGATGGAGAGCTTGGCTATTAGTAGTATTGGGCTTGGTTATGGTGGGTCCACAAATAGAGATACCATGATCCGCAATCCACTCACGTTGTTGCGGATTAGCAAAAATCCAATCCATTACCCATCCACTCATATGCGGATGAATAACAGATCAGGCGGATAAGTGGGCGGAGCAGATCACCGGATGTTTTCAAACACCCTTACTTCTGAGTAGGCCTTTCTTGGATATAAGGGAGAAAGAAGAGGTTTCAAATGTAATCATGCACAACATTGAATGTTCATAAAAGTTCTATATCCAACAAAATAAATACTTAAACACAAATTCGATGATTGGAATTATATACCATTAGGAGCATGATTTTAGGAACTTAAACCCATTAAATATCAACTTGCATATCGTCCCAAACAGTAAAGGAGCACAGATAATACTTGATTACATACCAGGAAGTTGTAGGCTGCTACAAAGATGGTTGTATTACATCTTACAAAAAGGCGGAGCAGAGGCACAAACTGAATAGCTATCACTTCTTCATTGTGGTTTGAATGAATTACAAGATGGATAATGCCGGATTATCAACAAAAGTCATAGAATGCCCTAGCACAGTTCTTACACGAAGCTGCAGCAAATAGAGAATCAGGTATTATTTTTTATGAAAGAAAAGATAATAAAGCATAACAGTGAGGTGCATCTATAATTGACCTTAACATCGATGCAAGGATCATTGGCCATATTCTTTAATTGGGTGATCATGCCAGCATTTCGTAGTTTTACAATCCGACCAAATGCACCAGGACTGGATGGAGAAGTGAGGTTTATAATTGTCCAGGTAACTGCAGTTCGTAATCTGCTGTCATTACTCTGCAAATGTTTGATCAAAAATGATTGGATGCTGTTGCTAGCTTTTGGGAAAAGCTGGTGCATTACAGCTTCCTTATGCATCTCATTTCCACTGGCTACATTGCATAGTACATACATACCCTACAAGAGAGTGTACATGGAAATCTATTAAATTAGAGGAATATATAAAAACCAAAAGCTGATCCTAACAGAATCTATCTTCTAAAAAATCAGGAAATAGTTACACGTCACATTTAAGGGCAAAACTAGGGGTGAACAAAGATCACCACAACCGGAAAACCGACCGCTGCCGGCACCGGAGAACCCGGAACCAGAGAATCGGCATCATAAAAATGCCTAACCGGCCGTTTTTCGGTCAACTGCTGGTTTATCAGTGCGACAACCACCGGCTAACCGTTGAAATCGGCACCAGATCACATCAACACGTGGCTTCATATCCACCACACATCCCGTAGAGATCGATGGCTTGATTGTTAGGTGTGTCCACATGTGAGTCAGGAGTCCCACATCGGATACTTAAGGAAAAAGAGAAGAGTTCATATACACCTTGGACCCATGACCTGATAGGCTAGTCTTTTGGATCAAGTGTGGTGGCCAACATGTATGTTATGGGCTTCTTATTTTGTGCTCCTCCTAAATAAGGCCCGGTTCTCCCCAACAAGTGGTATCAGAGCCTGGTTCTGTGGACTCTCCCAAGAAGCGGGCCGGGGTATATCTTCTAGGGCCAGAAACACCAGGATACCATGATCGCTGCTCTCATGGTGGTGGGCCCAGATAGGATGAAGTGGGCCCGTATGGGAGTGAGTAGAAGTAAAAAATTGGGCTTAGGAGTGCGAGCAAGCCGATGTGATGAGACTCAATGTGGAGGGGGAGATTGTTAGGTGTGTCCACATGTGAGTCAGGAGTCCCACATCGGATACTTAAGGAAAAAGAGAAGAGTTCATATACACCTTGCACCCATGACCTGATAGGCTAGTCTTTTGGGTCAAGTGTGGTGGCCAACGTGTATGTTATGGGCTTCTTATTGTGTGCTCCTCCTAAATAAGGCTCGGTTCTCCCCAACATTGATCTCGTCCATCCGTCTCATGACCTCATCTGATCGACGACTTCCGCTCTTCATTGGTGAATCATATCTCGTCCGTCCATTGAAGTTGATCGAAGGTTTTGGTGTCTCCACGTGTTCGGCTTGTGACCTTTCGTTTGATATCGAGAGGGAATCCTCGGAGAATCTCTCTTCCTCTCACGCGCGCGCTCACACACCCATACACACCTTGTCCTCTCTGTCTCACGTCTTGTCGACCACATCCATCGCCCTTTCCTTCTCTCAAAAACATATCCTGAGCATTTAATGTGTAGATTTCTATTAAGCTGCTTTCGGATGAAAAGCAAAGTAGAGACCGACGAGGGCTAAGAGGTATGGGGACTGGGGACAAAATGTCTACATATATATGTGGGGAAGAGTAGATTAGGTTGACCGAAGAGGTATGGGGACCGGGGACGAAATGTCTACATATATAGGTGGGGAAAGAGTAGATTAGGTTGACCGACCGTTGCTCACCCCTAGGCAAAACCATCCTTTACAATTAAGTCAGTGTTGATCTTGACCTCATACTACAAAAAGAATATCTATAGTTTAATGTATAGCTTCCTAGAGCTTCCACTTAATAGACTTTGTACCTGTATCCCAATTTCAGTTTTGGAAGCACTCTGCAATTGCCTCCCGACGGCATCTAATATAATACCTTCTTCTGCAAATATATAGTCAATAGAGTCTATACATCCATCAACCAGATTGCGGACAAGTGCCATGGCTTGCTCCTGGACAGAAGGCTCAGGGTCTGCAATGTAAAAGGCAATCAGGGAATGATTTCCATTCAATATCACATTAGTAACAATTGTACACCCATAATGCAATATTACCACAAATAAGGCTTGCTAGTGCAGCTGCAGTAAGCTCCAACAGTGTCCCTTCTTTAGACTTGTTGTCTGCAAGGAACATCAAGTTCCTCAAAGCCCACAAAGCATTTAACCTGATGGCTGTATCCATTGATTTTGATAATTGAACAAGCTGTTTGACACCTCCACACTGTATAAATACGGACTTATGTGTTGTAAAATCAACCACTATGTTGCTTGTGGCACGAAGAGCAGCAACCTGAAAATAGGATCACTGTTTGGGTTAGAAGATGTTAAACAAATACTAATGTCAGAGAACTTGATCAAGCAAGTTGGATAAGCACAACTAATAGACAACATAAGATTTGGGAGAAATCAAGTAGCCATGATCGTAACTTGTAATACAAACATGCAAGGTAGTGGGTCAGTGACACGAGGGCTTTAGTTGATATTACGTCTCTCTTTATTCAACTTCTACAAACTTATTAATCATGTAGTCAAACACTGTGTGTTCTCATGCCTTTAGTCAATACTTATGTTGTTGACATGGCAAAATAAATAAATTTAAAAAGCCATTAACACAATAATAGATGAGTAATCACCATAATAGACTTCATTCCAAAGATTTAAGTTAAGTAATACAAACCTGGACAGAAGCACACGGGTCATTCAAAAGCTGGACCAGGGGAATGATGATTTTTTCATTCATAAAATGACCTGCACTAAGATTCTGAATAACAAGTTATTAACATAATATCAATACATATTTGACATTTTAATATTAGTAATTATGCCCAGATCCTAACCTTGATTGATCGAGAAACATTTTTCAAGCAAATACAAGCTGCAGTTCGTACGTCAGTGCTATCATGAATCAGCCCATCAACTACAAAGTTCAGTACCTGTATTTATAAGAATGTATTAGGATTTGCAGTAGGTCAGAATACTCATGTAAATAAAATAAAATGAATGTTTGACTTCCTCATATATTTGATAGAGACCTACTAAGTCATGGATTAAGGGTTTATGACAAAGGAAATAAAACCAAGGTAACTCCCTATATTTATGAAGAACAATTAGAAAACAAAGGAAAAATGCATGCTTATGCATTCCATGAGACAACCAACCTGCAATGATAGAAACCTAGACCTGCAGGTCTCTAAATCAGAGCAAAGAGCAGCCAATGCATGCAATATTCCTTGAAAACGTTTGGGAAGCGGACACTTCTGCAACTGGGTGAAAAGCTTATCGATAGCATTCGCTTCGAATGCTAGTTTCTGTACATCCTCTTTTTCTGAAAATAAACTGGACAGAGCAAGGGAAGCTTCATCTCCAACTGGACCAGGATCATCAAGAAGCTCAAGTAAAAAATATACCAACTTGGTTTTGATTCCTAAATCTTGCAAATAGGAAGAAGATGTATTCCTTATAACAATCAAGCACATGCAAGCAAGTAATCTTGTCCTGGGATATTTATCCTTTGTTAACTCGATTACAGAATTCAGAGCTTTTCTGCTTTCCATTTCTGCAAATTCTGTTACAACTTCAGGATTGTTCTTCACTACCGTAGCTAGTGACTCTAACATAGCATCTCTCTGACTTAGAGAACCTTCAAGAAGGGAAACAAGTTTCTTTAAAACCCCAGCATCCGACAATGCTTTCTGTTCTCCAGTTGTCTCACAAGAATGTGTTATAATGCTTGCGCCAAGTCCAGTTACGTTTTCATTTTTGCTATTCAATAATGAAAGAAGAAAGGACATGTTTTTCTCTTGAAGGAAATCATACTTTGGAGCCAGTTTTGATTGGTAAATCATCCTAAGGGAGCGAGCACCAGCATCCAGAACCTGAAGAAAAGACAAAGCCATCCAAAAGATAGACAACGAGTTACTCACTACTGTATACTTCTGTGTAAGAAAATAAGTTTCATAGTGTTATATGTTTGCCTAAGAATGACAGAATAAGTTAATGTTGGAAATTTTACATGAATAGGCTGACTAAAAGTGGAGACTTTGGTGGATTAAGTCTAGATGATCAACTCTACACAGCAAAACTTCAACCCAAAAGGTCTGAGAAGATATGTTGAGCAATCAATTGGCAGGTGAGTATGTGTTGATCCCAATTAGGGATCTCACCATCTTTTCAATAATATTTCCCTTTCTTGCTGATCAAAAAAATAAAAGGCTTAATTACCTTTAGTACCCCTTATGTATTGGTAACACACCTTTAGTACCCCTTATGTATTGGTAACACACTGGACAAAATTTTGGTCAAGTTTACGCCATTTTGATGATCTGTGACCAATTCATAAGGGGGTACTAAAGGTGTGTTACCAAAACGTAAAAACTCTTATTGAACATTATAAAACTTTGGGTACTAAAAGTGTGTTACCAATTCAAAAGGGGTACAAAAGGTAATTAACCCAAAATAAAATTAAACAATGAACAGTGACTACAATCAAAAAGGACCTACATAGTCTAAGTCATGTTGGGATAATATAATCTAGCAACCAAGCAATGCTTCCTACACATGCATGCCACCTCAACACATTCAGATCCCATAATAATTTATAGTAAATCAAATAACAACTCTTTGATGAAACTTCAAACATGTGGGCAACTGGTTTTTTTTTTTTTTTTTTGCATTTTAACTATACTAGTCACTGAAATGAAATGCAACTACATGGTTGAACATCAGAGAATGGAAAATGAAGAAACAAACTGCTTTATGATTACCAACTCCAAGCAGCTACCAGATAAGACAGAGCAACAAAAACAACAAACTAAAGAGCTAAGCATAAGCTGTACATTGTTGGTTGAGGCACAAATGAAAATGATACATCATCATTCATTATAGAACCGATTCTGCCTTGATTACCCAGGGAAAACACATACCATCAACCAAGCATTTTTCTAGGATGGTTATTTTGTAATGGTGGGAAATCACCAAACAAGCAAAGAAGGATGTCTACTATCTCTTCTTCTGCTTCTTTTTTAAATGATATTAGGTAATTATTTACCATTAAAAACCCATTTGAAAGTCTATTTATAATCTCACTGGATGTGGCATATCTATTCTGCCCAGCTCCACAATGGGGACAGTTTTTAACACGCATATACAATAACCAACTTGAGTAATACTCAAACCAAAACTAAAATTGTTGTTATATGTTGCAAAAACAACGCCAATTGGTGGCTAACTGTATAAGAAGAATACAAGATTACAAAGAAAGTTAAGAGATCACTTAAGAAGACCAGTAGAGTTCCCTCGAGGTAATACATGAAAGAGACAGTGTCGCACCAAAATTGAGTTGTTGTGACTGAAATTTACCAACATCAGCTTAAATAGTACCTCTATCATTAAGTTTAAATTTCACACCATTCTACAATCATAAATTTTCCAGATCTTTGCTCCATTATGCTACTAGCAATTTCCCCTCCACCGAAATTTCCTACGAAATTAGAGATTAAGTGTTTGCTCACTTAGGTCGGGATTTGGAAATGGCATGTGCCATGTTAAGGACACAAACCAGTCCCAGCTCTGCAATAGTCATATTCTTCACCATCCTACGAATACTTAAATGATAAGGGATGAATATATGTGTACCAAAAGCAGGTAGCTCGTTTAGATATTACAGTCATCACAAACTTTTAAGTATTTCCTTGCCCAATGGTTATTTGATCCCTATTTATGCATTAACGTCCTTAATATGAAGTTGTGCATTGGACGCCAAACTTACTTTTCTTGCAACCTAGTTTCAGACTTCCATTATACTAAACCAAATTATATATAAAAAGTACATATAGGACTCTCTTTCTCCAAAACTATAGAATCCCATAAGAAAACCATATACCTTGCGTTAGGGCGTGCAATTACTTGTCTAGGTATTATGGGTGGCCAAACAGAAGCCAGAAACAAGATACAGGACCCAATAACATTCAAATCAAACCTCACTACCCACCAAGCTAGCATTTTTTCCAAACAAAGAAGTTAAATTAGGCTTGGAATAGCGAGTTCTTAAACTGTACTGAATTATCTATTTCCCATGCCTCATAACAACGAAAATGCACAAATTCATTTCTTCCAATCAATTTCTCGTCAAGCAAGCACAAAATAAGCCCGAAATCAAATCGTATGAATAAAAAATTACCTTCTCTTCGGGACTGGAGAGAAGAGCCAGGAGGTGTGGGAAGGCACCGGCATCGAGGACGGCCCGGACGCCGGCATCGACCCCGCAGGCAAAGCTTCCTATGGCGGCAGCAGACTGGACGAGGAGATTGGGGTCGGCGGGGGACTCTGCGAGGACGGCTGCGACGGCGGGGACGGCGCCGAGCTTGATGTAGGAGAGCTTCTTAGTTCGGTTACCAATGATCTGGTTTTTGACCTCTCTGAGGGCCTTGAACTTGACCTCGGGGTCGGCGGAGGAGAGGCGGGAGAGGAGGTCGGCCGGACGGTGTCCGGAGGAGGCAGATGCGGGCATGGTGGCCGCCGGAGAGGGGCATGCGACGGAGCGAGCTCCACGAGGAGAGGAAGTGCGTCTCTATAGACAGATTGGTGAATTAGTGGGTTTCATTTGGTCCTTTTTGGAAATTGTCCTCGATTTAATAGGAGATTATTTTGGTAAAAATGATAATTTACTCCGCTATCTTAATTTTTACTATTTTAGTATAAATATTACCATGTATTTAAAGACATGTATAATGATAAAAATTATAAAACGACCTGTGATAAAATGATTCAATCATTAAATCATATGGGAAGTACTTGACTTCTGATTAGATTAAACAACTTTTAGATTAGATAGGGTCGGGAAAATATCGTTAGGTGGGATCATCTTATCCCATTCACTCTACAATTATGAATCATATTTAAATAATAATTATTTTTTAAGTAAATGTTAAATTTTATATATAAACGAAAGATAGACGTATCTTTAAAGAAAGTATAAGAACACTGAAATTTTTCAATGAAAATATATGACAGCAAGAAGAGTAAGGAAAAACATAACTATAAAATTATAGAGAACTAAACGTTATTTTTGAAAAAAATCAAAAAACAAGTAAAAAAACTTGAGAAGAGCACGTGCCCCTGTGACAAGAGAAGGGTGGTAGGCAATGTTGTAAAAATCCCCGCCTGGAGGCGCCTAGGCCCCGTCTAGGCGCTGAAATGGGCTCTGCCGACCCGATTTATCCTCCTAGGGCGCTCCAGGCCGTTTGGACGGAATATGATCGATTAATCCCCGATTCGGCCGATTAATCATCGCATGGCCGATTAATTGAGCGGGTCGGTCAGGCGTCGGGTCGGATTTGTAATTAAAAAACAATTTCTAACCTTCTACAAACCAAGTGAAACCATAAAATTATGCTAGTTGATAGTCATACTTAATGATATTCTTTTAAGAATTGTATGATACTTTTAGTTTAGTAGAATAATTATGTTTTTAAATATAATTAATGTTAGATATTATGCATATTTTTATATAATATAATATAAATTTTGATAATATGTAATAAAAAATTATAAATAATAATCCGATTAATCCCCGCCTAGCGACTAGGACCCTTTCCCGCCCGACTAGCGCCTAACGTTTTTTACAACCTTGGTGGTAGGAGCATATTTTCTTTTTCTTTTTCTTCTAAACAACTAGCTCCAACCACTAGCTTTATAATGGTAACCATCAATTAGTTACATGAGTTAGTTGTTCCAAAACAACTCCAAAATAAACTACTAATTTTATTCATATCAAATAAAAACTACATATGATAATTCAACAAACGACATTGAAACAATCCTTATGATTTTTCAACTAATTTTTAATCGCGCCAATATACAAACGACACTTCAACTCATCTTTGAGAAACTCCCACAAAACATGTTTTGTCCATTTCCCGTGGACCTCCTTGTAATCGGACACGGTAATATCATATATTTTCTCATCGGTTGCTCTTTTTCTAGGGTCTTTGATATGTCCCGATAGATGTCATCAAAGTGCATGCACTTTTGGATAATCTTCCCAAAATGATCCTTCATTTGTTTCTGCGTCCGTATAAGCCAACTTTTGTGTCTCATGCCAACGAAATTGAGGTAGAGTTTATGTCAACACTTCCCTCCGATCTCGGCATGTTCTAGCCATGTTAGCATCAAATGTAATTCTTCCACTGGCGATCATAGTGGACCGCTCGCCAAACAACTTATGCTTGGAGAAAAACAAAGAGAATTAGACGTTGGAGGAGGAGAGGATTTGAGATAGGTGTGAGGATAAACGAAGGAATGTAGGTGGTATTTATAGGGATGGGGGGTTTCGGCTGCGGCGTGGCAGCAACGACGTAGTAGTCACTATTCCCCGAGTAATGTGCTTGTATGAGAATCGAGACACCAAAAAACCGATAAGAAAATCCGACAATTCATTCGTTTATTAATGAAAAGGCGTAAAAAGCGGAAAAAAACAAATAACGATAAGAACATCTGATTTTATTAATCTGACCTAAATCAAAGTTGTTCCAATTATTTCTCGATGTTCTCTACAACCACGACACGAGTTGCCCGTTCCGACAGGTTCATATTTGAGGTATCTTCGTTATCAATTGCCGCTAACATAGCAAGCAACCAAGGTTCCTTTCTTTGTTATCAACAATTACGTGCAGCTCCGCATTGTGACCTTGAAGAAACTTAGCTGTGTCGGGTGGATCTTCCTTATCCCCTCCACTTGTTTCCCTTTCTCTTTTGCTTTTTTATGGTCAGTCGGATGCTACTCCCGTATAAGTGAGGTCAACTCGTGTTCAGTTCCGTCGGTTGATGTGTAGTTGCAATTGTCGTCCAACTTTGTATGCTTGCTTGCTTCACCTTCTACATCATGTTCCGACTCCTCAATGTCCACTTGACATGGCGGGAACACCAGCACATCCCACTTGGAGTTCCCCTTCACGATGTCCCAAACATGCTTCAAAGCGAACTCGTGCTTCTCCTTGTCCCTGTAAGCCTTTTCTTCTCCCGCCATGATTTGAGCATACTTCCTCCCACTTTGGTACGCGTTCGCAATAGACACATACTTCTCTTAAAATATACTACCTTTTTTGTTGAGTTGATGCTAGTAGTCCTTGCAATTCTTCCACGTGTGTTCTGGGTCTGTTGAGTTCCTCAACTGATAGACCTTGTACCCAACTTTCATTTAGTATTTCTCGTTCCTCTAGGACTTCCCTCCGATACTATCCATATAGTGGTTAAGCCATGCCCTTGCCAACCGCTCCTCCTTTGAAACGGTCCATCTCAACCTCAGAGGTGAAATAGACGTTGATTTCTTTGCCCGACACTTCGTTGGCTTTGCTGAGGCGGATTGGAAAGGTCGCTCGTTGGTGAATTACGACGACGACCATTGAGAATATTGGAGAAGGTTGAATTGCGGCTGCGGGTCGGATTGGGTGGGTTGGAAGACGGAGGAGTAGGATTGGATGTGACAATTTAGCTTTTCTTCAGTGGCTGACGACTTGTTCTCGTTCACGTTCAACTCCATATTTTGGTGAATGAATTTGAAATTCCTTGGGTCGAGCATTATGAAAGGATGTTGGAAAAAAAATATGGTGTAGAAGGAAAGATGTGTGAATTTTGTATAGGGGTGATAGCGTATATATAGGAAGAATTGTGGATTTTTGAAAATCTGTTGGCGCCACGTGGCACATCGCCATTAGATCGGTGACTAGTTGTTGGGTCAGCGTTGTCGAGTCCCATCGTTGCAGGATCTGTCGACGACACGCTACAACGAGCGTTGCTGCAACGGCTCCTGCGACGAGGATGCATTGCAAGAGGCGTTGCAGGAACTACAACGACCCCTGCATATGCTTTTAAAAAATACAAAACCAGTAATACAACAAGTACACACCTACTGCAGAATGGAACTAATAACCTCTTATATGAGAGATTGAGTCTTAACAACTTGACCAATGTGATGTCCACTCACATTTGTTTTTTTTTTTTGAACGAAAGGTGAAATATTATAACTTTTATAATCGATTACGTTGTTGTGCATCGAAGAACATGCTGCTCAACCACGGAAGGAAGGTCAGTATGAATGAACAATGGTTCACTGAGACTTTTCATATCAGAACCGTCACAAACGGTATTTTGATGCCTCTTGGGCAAAGAGAGAAGACGGTGAGGAGGAGCGGGGTACCGGAGATCCTGAGGGACCTCAACAGTAATGGTGATGGTGGGAGGCAAAACATCGTCTGGGGACCCCTCACAGGGTCAGTCCCCGATTAGCCAGATCAATAATCGTGAAAAGGGTCGAGGCGGTTGCGGTGGTGGAGGCCAGGGAGAAGGACGCGCCGGTTGCGGCTGCAGATTCGGCGGCGGTGACTTCAGGGGCGACTCTAGAGATGGCGGCGACATCCGAGACGACGATGGCATCAGAAGCGACGACGACATCAGGGACGTATGCGGCTTCAAGGATGGTGGCGGCAACATCAGGGATGACGGCTGTAGAGACGGAAACTCCCGGGGCGGCGGAATCAGGGGTGCTTCAGGGGCGGCGACGACGACTGTAGAAGCGTCGGCGGCTTCAGGCGGCTCAAAGGTTGGTTGACACCGAGGTGAGCCAGAAGACAACCATCAGGATTGCAGAGGGGGAACCGAACAAGATCGGTAGACGCGTCGGTGGTGGTAGGGGAGAGTCCATTGCGCGGTGGCTAGCGACGGCACGAGAGTAACCCTAGCAGAGAGAACTCGCGCAGGACCCAAAGGGGGTGTGCCGAGGAGAGGATAAGTAGAGAAGAGAGGAAGAACCATGGCATAAGCTATGCCAATTGCTGTAACCATAGCTACAGTAGTGCGTACGACGACAGAATCTCAAAACCCTAGCAGAGCACAATCCACATTTATTATTTTATAAATCATAACGAGTATTATTTTTTTACAAAAATCAAAAATATTATTTTTAATGCGATTATTCAGTTAATTGGATGAAGATTTAAGAGAGAAAGATATCACATGGTAAAATTAATATTTTAAATTCTTAGACTATTTTAAGTTATTGATTTTTGTCATTTTAAATGACTTGATCAATAGGTTAATTGAATGATGACATTAAAGAGTTCTCGTTAGAAATGTGTTCATTATATTTAGTCCATTGCTAATTAGATTGTTTAGAATGATAAAAATTAGTAACTTAAGAGTAATTTAAGAACCTAGAGTATTATTTTATCACCTGATTGAGACTCCTTAAATTTTCTTTCAACTAAAATAAGGTGTGTAACAAGTGAAAATTAGTTATAGTTGTTGATAACTCCACCTTTCTTACACAAAATCATATATACTGAACTATACGAAATCAGTTGGAATTTCGAAAATTACGATTCACTTGTGGCTCTCTATTGCGATTAGGGTTAGCGAACAGATGGCGGTGACGACGATTTTCCGCAACTCCAGCAGCCATCCGTGGTCGAGCGACAGGATCCTTGAGGCAGGTAAGTTGTGGTTCTTATCATTGTCCTCTTGTTCTCCGACGGCTAGTGTGTGTCCCCGGTCTCCTTCACTTGTTTCCTCGATCTCGAGAGGGGCGACACGAGGAAATCTTGGGCAAGGCCTCTTTTTATGTAGGACGGAGAAGAACGGTTGGCGGTCTCTGGAAAAGGAGGTCGGCGACTGAACCTGGAGATCGTGATGTGATATTCTCTGGTGGGGGATCTCGCACCAACGCCACAACGTCAGGTGCAACAGATTGAGATGGACAGGCTGATACCGGCGTCCGGGGGAGGGCTACGATCGTCTCTCTCTGATCCGGTCTCGGACGACCACATCGAGAACGGGCTGAGGGGAGAGACGATGGGGGATCGGTACGTGGTACTCAACGCCAACAGAAAGGTGGAGGTGGGTTGGTCGATGCTGGCCACCGTTAGAGGGCTAAAGTCGGGGGATGTTTCACCGGAGAGGGGGAAGGTTCGGCTGGAGCACCGTGAGGCGATGACCTGGAAGCTGCGGCTGGAAACGATCTGCGAGGTGTCAGCTAGGGCGTCGAAGGTCCAGGAGCAGGGGCCATTGAGCCTAGGCTTGCTATCCGGGCCGAAGAGGACCTGAAATAGGCCAAGGGAGAGGGATGGGTCGTGGACCTCTAGTAAGCATGTCAGGGGAACAGGCTTGGGTAGTAATCCAAGGCCCGATTTAATGTGGGTTGACGCGAGACTAGCTTACGGGTGGGCCTAGGTCAGACCGGGTCTGTAGGGTGGGTCGGGCGAGCCGGACGATGGAAAGGGCTCACCGTGTCTGTCGGGCGGGCCATCTGGGCTCCACAGCCGGGCCAGGCCTCATATTTTGGGCCAGCCTCGGACAATCAAAATGCCGGATTGGGCATCACTGATAGCGGCGGGGGGCTCAATGCACCCTCACTAGGGCTGCGTTTGGTTGGATATCCGGCCTGACCCATACATATTTAGGCCCAACCGTAAATTTGCGGGTCGGATGTCATTTGCTTACAACCCACCCATCGAATCATAATTCTGAATGAAATCTGACCATTTGGATCTAGATCGGATCGGGCGAGGCCCGCGGATATCTGAAAATGTAAAATAAAAAGGGCTTTTACATACAAGCTCATATCTGTAAACACATATGGGCACGGAACCTGGTAATTCATTTCAACAGATAAAAACTAGACATTCACATACTGATATAAAATCATAATCTTCAGCAAAGCATACAAGTTATCCACAATACATTACAAGTTCATCCTACTAATTTCATGAATTTTTCAATTCATAAAAAAAAAAAAGCACCTTCAGCAAAATGTCATCAACTTGATGACTTCACCACCAACACTGGACAGTAAATGAACATCCAAAAAATACCTAACTACCCAACACAGACCTGATCCAAAAAATACCTAACTACCCAACACATAATGTTTTAAGTACAAAATTAATTTTAAAGCCTTCATTCTTTGTCGAAGTTGAGTGTTGTTCCATCAAAAAAAGTTAACAAAGCACTCATGAAGCTAATCGACTTCAAACCCTGCAAAGACAAAACCAGATTATAGAATTAAATCAACAATAACCTAATATCAATAATATTTGATGAGAAGACTTAAAAACATCAGATTATGATTTATAGAAAGGGTACCAGCTTCATTCTTCTCAAGTTCTTCGTGATCTTCTATATATGTCATCTTACTTGCTGATTTTCTTATCCAATCTTGACAACATACTAATCCTTCCACAGTTGTTGGTGTCAATGAGCTCCTAAACTTGTTTACTATCCTTCCACCAGTAGAAAAAGCTGACTCAGATGACACAATTGAAATGAGGACTGCTAATATATCCCTAGCCATAATAGAGAGTATTGGAAACCTAGGGGAATTGCACTTCCACCAATCTAATAGGTTAAACTTAGCCACATCTTCCTCTACCTCTTCATTTAAATACTTGTCCAATTCAGATTTGAGGACACTATCTTGAGAGGTTTTACACCTCTTAAAGGCAACCCTCAAGCTACTACCTCTAAAAGTGTCATTCTTAACTAAATTGGTAGAGGTTGATTGGGAACTAGTTTCACCTACGCTATTAGGGGAGTGCAATTTAACATATTCATCAAACATTTCATACAATGTATCTTTAACACTCAAAGACAGATCATAAGCAACATGTTCATCATACATACTATCAATAGTATACTTCACAACTTGCAACCTATTCCTAGGATCAAAAACAGATTCTATAAAGATGAGCACATTCATTTTGGACAGATTTGTCCAATATTTATCAAATTTCAGCTTCATCTTATTAGCCATATCAATCATTTCATAGTCATTTTCAACCATTTGACCCTTTTTAATTACTTGTAAAGTGTCATTAATTTTATCCAAAAACATATTAGATGTAACATATGAAGAACCAGACACCCTACAAGTTAACTCATAAAAGTGCTTGAGAAATGGAAGAAAAGACTTGGCTTTGGACCAATCATCATCACATAACATGCCTAGAAGCTCCTCATGATTTGATCCCTTCCTAAACTGGGTTGACATTTCTTTCCTAAATGTCTCATCCTCACTATTATACCTCTCAAAAGCTGCCTCCAATTTAACAGCAGTAGCTAGCATTAGATAGATCGAATTCCATCTAGTAGGCATATCAAGGGATAATATGGCTCTAGTGTCTAGTCTACAATTTTTCACACAAGTCTGAAACCTAGACAACCTAGATGGAGAATTTCTTACAAACTTTATAGCTGCCCGAATTCGATCAATAGAGGGGCTTAACTACCTAAGGCCATCAATCACAATAAGGTTAATGATATGGGCAATACACCTCATATGCATTAACCTTCCACTCAAAATATTAGTCCCTAGCACGTTGAACTTTCTCACTAAGTGTTGAACAACTGGTTCATTTGCACTTGGATTGTCAACAGTAACATCCATTACTTTGTCTATACCCCAATCTCTAAGACAATGTTCCATGGTCATACCTATACCATCCCCCTTATGACCATGTATTTGACAAAAATTAATGATCTTTTTATGCAAGACCCAATTTTCATCTATGAAGTGAGGAGTCAAACACATATAATTTATATGTTGTTTTCTAGTCCATGTGTCTGTGGTCAGGGATACTCTAGGGGATTTTGCTCTAAAAAAGTCAACAATTTTTTCTTCCCACTCATGTAAAGGTCTTTGGAATCAGAAGTTACAGCTGTCCTACCATGGATCTTGAATTGAGGGCAACAACATTTCATAAAATCCTGAAATCCCTCACCCTAGACAAACCTAAAAGGCAGTTCATCTATAACTATCATCCTAGCTAGTGCATCCCTAACAACTGCTTGTTGAAATTTCCATGCATGCAAAGGTACTTCCTTATTACCTAAGGAGGCAGCAGAGAATGATATGGTAGGTTGCGATTTATCTATATTATTCTCAGGGTTATGTTTACATGCCAAAGAATGAGCCAATAAGTTTGATGTTCCACAACTCTTAGAGTCACAAGAATATGTCACAAAGCAGTATTTGCAAGTAGCATGTGATTTACCAGCCTTATCTTTAACGGGATCATGAAAATGTTTCCAAGCAGTACTAGTTCGTCTAGGTTTTTTTTTAACACTAGCAGGTAGGGGTGTAGACATAATACCTGAGGCTGCTGCCTCTTGCTTAACAGCAAGGGCAACAACAACTTGTTCTCCTTCAAGAGAACCCCCAGCAGCAGCAACTACAGCCTCTCCAACATCTTCAACCCCTCCAACAACAACTTCCTCCTTAACACTCTTTTATTTTGCAGCCAGACCTATCAAAACATGTAGTACATAAATTAGTTAAATATTAGAACTATTGGTATCCATACTTTTAAACTAAATATATGAATTCTGTACATATATTCTTATTTATTCGAACTTCACAAATTACATAATTCTGATTTATTAAACTGTTCATGCATCAAACCTAAAGACCCTTAACAAATTCATGCTGAAAATCCATGAGAAAAAGAAGTCTAAAAATTTATTATTTTAAAATTTTAAAATTTCTAAAATCAAAACTATTTATTATTACTTTTAGAAATCTGTTCATGTTTCCAAAATTTAATAAATAGTTTCATTTTAGTTCATGCTTCTAAAATTCCTGGAACTAGATGATGAACAAAATTTGTTCATGTTTGTTCATGTTTCCAAATACTAGTTAACCAGATATTAAATTTCTAGAAACCAGAGGTTGAACTATACAAACTTTCAAAAAACCCTAAACACAATACAAACTATTAACTAAAATAACATGAGGGATGAAGAGATATACCTGTATCAGCTTAAAGGGCTTTCAAACTCAATCCGAGACACTGCAAAATATATTATGAAACTTAGATTCAAAAATATGAATCTGAAATGAATCTGTAAACCCAAACCGAAATAGTGTTTAAGAAATTAATGACTACCTGTAAAATGAACGTCGGCAAAGGATTTGGGACTGTTGTGTTTCGGCTGTGACGAGATTCGGTACCCTGACTTGGAGTTCCTTACCGCGAGTTCCTTACCGCGAGTTCCTCACGCGGTTGGTGTCTTGGGAGACCCTCACCGCGAGGCCGGTGAGGGCGTGGCGTGGGAGGACCGCGAATCTGGTGGTGAGGGTTCGGCGTGGGAGGACAACGAGGCCGGTGAGGGTTTCTAGCTTTAGCGTGGGAGGGCGACAAGCCGGTGAGGCCGTGGGTGGGCGGCGTGTAGGACGGCTACGGAAGAGAGAGAGAGGAGAGGAGGGGAAGATGAAGAGAGAGAGAGAGGATGACTACTGCTGAAATTAGGTTTAGGAATAAGGATGAGAGATGAGTGAATATGAAGAGGTTTTCGTGAATCGTGTGTTGTGTGAGAGAGAGAGAATCTGAAAAGGTTTATGACCGTTTAGAGATAAGATAAGGTTTAGGTGTGAGGTAGATAGACATCCGTGTAGCTCAATCTTAGGCGTTCGTTTAAAATATCAAAACCAGATCAACGGTTCTAATTAAAACGTATATTAAATAAATTATTCGGTCGGATCGGTTAACCCGAGGGTAGTCCGGGTCTGATCCGAAACCCGTCCGAAAAGCATCGGATAGGCATATTCTGACCCGGAACCGACCCATTACCCTTCGGATGAGAGACTCGCGGGTGGCGAGGCGGTCGGGCTTTCGGGTGGGCCGCAGGTCGCGAGTTAGATAGACAGCCCTAACCCTCACCTTGCGGAATGAGTCCGAAGTGGTCCAGGGGGAGGGCAGTCAGTTATACCGGGCCCTTGGAAGTAGGATGGCAGTGGTACCCTCAAGAACCGACTAAAGGTTCCCCTACCAGCTCAGGGGTCAGCAATCCCGCGCTTAGGAGCTCTACCTCTATCACTCAAGAGAGGACGACGCACGCTGACAACCTGGGGGGATACTCAGTCCACCATTATGAGAAGCTAGAACGGACCTGCTTGGTCGTTGAAAACCCGTTTGGAGCAGCTACATCGGTGAGCTTAAGACACTGTCACAGTACTACCCTCCGAACAACAAAGGATTCCACAAGAGCATGTTTACTCTTTACCCAGCTTTATGTTTTTGTCGTACATTCAATTTCTGTTTTGGTATGTTTGCTTGGTGTAAACATTATATTGCTATAATATTCATTGTTTATTCCAAAAAAGTTATAGTTGTTGATTCAATGAGTCTTTGTGTTGATTCAAGAACTAAAATTCTCAGGTAAGGTTCACGCAGTTGATTTCGGTCTCTCTGTACAAATTACCCTAATGTTCTCGTGGTTTTATTTGCTTGGAACGATCTTCTGAATTCTTATAGATTTCAAGTACGTGTGAATTTTTAGAAGATTTGGAGAGTTGAGGAGTGGTTGGGGATGTTATTGTGGAAATTGTTGATGGGTGTTTTTTATATGGTAGTTATCTCATCCCTTGGCAGTTCTATGCGGTATCTGAAAATCAGGCTTCTCTGGGACGAGGTTTGGGTTAATGATTAACCCCGAGCCAAGATCCATCCAGCGTTGGCACCGAGGCATTGGATTCAGCTGGGATAGATTGAGTGGAGGTAGACTCATTGAGGTGTGGGATTGAGAGGACGGCGGCGTTGGACTAACTAAAGACGATGGATTATGAGATAGAGGTGTCGGTATAGGTTCTCCCAGAAAGAGAAAAGTCGAGGGTGGATTCGAGGAAGAGTGGGATCGATGTCACTAAGACGGGGCAAAGCGACCGACTTAAGCCAGGAGAAACAACAACGACATCGAGGAGGATCGATCACAATGTGTTAGCGGCACAAAAACCCTACAGAACTTGACATTCTTTTTGTGGTTCCCAATTTATAACTTTATACAGTACCATATTTACAAGTACTAATTACAACTCCATTTTTTATTGTACATATAAATATAAAATATTATGTTGTATTGCTATCATTATAACACCATCCACTTGGTATGAAATTACCAAAATACCCCTAAAAATTTACATATATTAACTCCATAACATATACCGCTTTATAACAACAAATTGTATGCAATCTTTGTGGTGAGAAATAACTGTTAATATATGTAAAATTATCGAGTACATTTTGGTCATTTCACGCCAAAATAATAGTGTTTTTTTTATCACCAAAACAAATTAAAATTAAACCCCTTTTGAGGGAATGGGGGAGTTACATGGATTGTTTTGAAAAAAAAATACAAATGAAAGAAACATACAAAAGGAACAAAGATGTCACAAACAAAAGAAGAGGCAAAAGTGCAGCGTTGGCCCAGAACCGGGTGCCAGAGCCGCAGCCCATCAGAATGCCCAGGCTTCGGCCCGCTCCAGCGTGGGGAGCCCAATGCACACGAAGCCCAGGCTTCGGCCACACACGAAGTCGAAGCCACACGCGCGTCCCCAACTTCGGTGCCGCACCCGCACAACTCATGTGCCCTCTTGCTGACGCGTGTCCCTGCAAGGAAAAAAAAAGCAGGTCAATTTATTTATTTATTTATTATTACTTATTTTTTAATATATTATCTTATTTCTTTCTCAGTTTTTTAAGGGAAAATTTCAATATAATATCCTGCCAAACATTTAATTTCAGTATAATACCCTGGCATAAATATTTTGCACTTTCATACCTAAACCAAACATTTATTTTTACTTTAGTACCCAACCGTTAACTTTCTGTTAGTTTGGATGGAAAAAGTTAAAAAGACCATAATACCCCTAACTATTACTCAAATTTTCAAACTCATGCCATTGGTTCAGAATTTGAAAATAAATGAAATGACAATAATACCCTCAATTGTTAGGGTATTAAAATGAAAATTTCACTCTTTTTAAAATAAATTCAGTTTTTATTTATGAAAGTTATTTTTATTTTTTTTAAAATCAGATTTTAATTTTAAAAATACATAAAAATCAGTTTTTTTAATTTTTTTTTATAAAAATCAGTTTTTTTTAATAAATTCAGTTTTTTTTCAAAAATTTAGATCTTTTTTTAAAAAAATTCATAAAAAACAGATTTTTTTTATAAAAAAATTCAGTTCCAAGATAAATCAAAAAGTTTCATATCCAAACAAGGATCTTCATCCCCCCTTTTGCTCTCGATTTCGTTTCTCTCTCCTGTCCATCTTCAAAAAAATTCAGATCCAAGCCCCTTCAAAAAATTTCAGATCCAAAAAATTTCTCATTAGTTGTAATAACCGGAGGGAGTGAGGTCGCCGTGGCCGGGGTCGAAGTCGCCGAGGAGGTGGTGGGGGACGGAACGGCGGTGGCGGAGGGGGATCTTGTTGGTGGTGATGTCGAGGCGGCGGTAGACCCGAATCTTGTTGGAGTTGATGATCTCGGAGGGAGTGAGGTCGCCGTGACGACGACCTTTTCCTTGCGGCGGTGGTGGCCAAGGGAGGCCTTATCGTTCCTGGGTCGACAGCTAATGTTTCAGATCTCTATTTTCATATCTAATGTTTCAGAGCACAACTCAAAACCTAGAATTTTCAGATCTAATGTTTGTGGTTGTGCATCCTTGGTTGGGATTGGGGGCTCGTTGGTGGTGGAGGCTGTGGATGAAGATGAGAGGAGAGAGAGACGAAATTAAGGAGAGAGAAAGAGAGTAAATTTAGGTACAAAAATGAAAAAATAAAAATAAAAACAAATAAAATAAAATATTAATTAAATTAAAAAAACTGATATTTATGTATTTTATAAAAAAATCTGATTTTTATGTATATGAATTTTTGAAAATAAAAATAATTTTTTTTAAATAAAAACTGAATTTATAAAAAAAAACTGATTTTTATGTATTTTTAAAATTAAAATATGATTTTTTTAAAAAATAAAAATAATTTTCATAAATAAAAACTGAATTTATAAAAAAAAAACTGAATTTATTTTAAAAAGAGTGAAATTTTCATTTTAATACCCTAACAATTGAGGGTATTATTGTCATTTCACTTATTTTCAAATTCTGAAACAATGGTATGAGTTTGAAAATTTGAGTAATAGTTAGGGGTATTATGGTCTTTTTAACTTTTTCCATCCAAACTAACAGAAAGTTAACGGTTGGGTACTAAAGTGAAAATAAATGTTTGGTTTAGTATAAAAGTGCAAAAAATTTATGCCAGGGTATTATACTGAAATTAAATGTTTGGCAGGGTATTATACTAAAATTTTCCCTTTTTTTAATCCTTTTATTTTATAATTTATTTTATATTAAATTTTGTATAGAACTATTTATTTGTTTTTAAAATTTTAATTTTCATTACTCTCTTTTATACATTTATTAATTATATTTTTATTCTTTAACAAAAAATAGTCATTTTTGTTAATTTCTTTTGTTAATATTTTTTCTTATTTTTCTTTATTTATTCTTATTTATATATATAAATATACATATTACCTTTTTTATAATTTATAATTTTATTATTTATTAATTCTTTTTTCATTTAATTTTTTTTAGATATTAATTATCATTATTAATATTATTTTCTAATTCTTTTTAAAATTGTTATTAATCATTTTTTCAGTTTTTACTAAATAAATATTCATTTTTTCTTAATTATTTTTGTTTTAATTCTTTTATTAGTATATTTTTGTAATTTTCCAAGTCTTTTAAAATTATTTTACTAATTTTGTTAATTTCATTCATCTTTTTTTCTAATATTTTGATTACGAGTAAATAATTTAATAAAAAAATACGATTTGTGTGTATACAAGTTATAAAATTAATATTTTAACTCTGGGCATCTTTACGGGCATCTCTATAGGCTTCTCACCACTGCAGAATTTCCCAATTCAGTTTCGAAGCCTCTAAAGTATAATATTTTATTAGAGGCTTCGGCTTCAGCACCTCAACAGACACCTCATGGCTGCTCATGCTCTTATAACTAAAATCCTGCTTTATAGGCCCGATTATGAAAACCCAAGAAAAAAGAAGAGAACCAAATTTGATAGTGAAGGATGGTGCTTATCAATAGCCTGATTCTGAAATGTTGGCCAATGAAACCAGAATGAGGAAGTTGGATCCATCCTTAGAGAATCCATCCATCTCAGAGAAGATATGCAGCAAATCTTGAAGGGATAAGCAGCAAGTCCTACACCAGAATGGCTTGGCTTCCAAGATATCAAAGAGAGGCGGAAAGTGTGTAGTAAAGACCTGCACATAGATGCCTTACTAACCAAGAAAATGAATAGATGAATTATCAGAAGATCAGCAAAAAATTAGGCTTCACCAAACAATCAACACACTCACCTAAAATGGAATCTACCCACACTCGAAACAGAAAATCAGAAAAAGAAGAAGAAGATAAACTCCCACATAAGACCTGAAGAGGAAGAGGCCCAAAGAGAAACTAAGAAGCATAACTAACATAAACCTTACCAAACTCACCACACTCCCCAAACCACACTCAAACCTATTGAAGGTAATCAAATCAGAACAAACCAATTTGATTTATTTGTTTGATTTGATTACCTTCAATAAAACCCTCCCCCAAGACCCAAACCCCACAAAAGTGCATCGTCTTTGAATGAGTGCTGCAAACCTAGAAATAACCGATTGGCACATGAGTTCAAAATTTCCCATATTATTAAAGTGTTGAAGACCCTAGTCAGTTGTCAATTATAACCGACACCGACACCGACTGAGATTTCAAATATGTAAAACGCCCATTAGAGATTGAAGACGAAGGTTGAAGAGAAAACTAAAATCGGACGGATTAATACCTAGGGTTGAAGACGAAAGTTGATAATGGAGAATGAAAATCACAAATAAAATACTAACGACGGAAATCACGTATATAAAGGCTAGGGTTGAAGACAAATCAACGATTCAGACCGAAGACGTAGCATGGGCAACTATGACGCTCTCAATTTTTTTTTATCCGCTAATAAATTGATTTTATCCAACCCAAACAATTACAATTCAAGAGGGATTTACATAGAAAAGAAAGAGGAGATACTACCAAAATTAATCAGGTTACCAACAGGTTGGGTAACAAAACCGATCCTTGTTAGGCTTATTTTCTCTTTAACTCAAGCCCATTAAATGTCCCCAAACACTTCAAATCCCTAGCATATACTTTATAAAAAGGTAAGTGTCGAAACTTAATTTTAAGTATCGGTTAGAAACACTACCCAACATTTCAAAATGACAAATACACTACTTTGATTATTGATCACACGATTATGTTAGTAAAAATATACGAAATATTCCCTTTCGTTAGTCATATGACATTATGATCTCATGTGTCATTTAATAGATGATAAAATGACAATTTTTCCCTTACTTATTCGACCACTATACATTTTATAAGGAACATTACCATTGTATCTCGTTATTGTTCGTTATAAAATGTATAGAGGTTAAATAAGTAAGGGTGAAATTGTCATTTTACCATCCTATAAGTGACACATGAGGTCATAGGACTAACGGAATTTAATATTCCGTCCATTTTTACTAATAGAATCGCGTGATCAATACTTAAATGAGTGCATTTGTCATTTTGAAACATTAGGCAGTATAATGCTCGTAAATAATGCTTAAGAGTAAGTTTCGATATTTAATCCTACTTCATAATTCTTCTGTCATTAGAATGGTGCAACAACAACGATATTTAATCCTACTTCATAATTCTCCAGTCATTAAAATGGTGCAACAACAACAAAACCCTGAAGACAATGACACGATAATTGGAGCCGGAAAGGTGCCCCACTGTGAGTGGGTATCGGAGCCAATTAACTGACGGTTGTGATTTACCAACACCACCTAAACCCCCTCATTTTTCAATATTTCCCGTCCAGCCGTCGTGCTTCTCGTCGGTTTCGGTTGATTTAGCACACCCTACAGGCTACCGTTGTGACACAAGACAAAGTTTATCGTTTATTACTGTAACAAAAAATGGCAGGAGTTGTTCTTTACAAACAGTATAGTACATGATTAGTATCCCCTACATGGGATTAATGACCATCAGGCAAAAGCACCAACATATCAAAGATAGATACACTCAAAACTGTTGTTTATTTGAATAGCGAAGTGACAAAAACTTGTTTTTATGTAAGCGAAGTCTCAAGTTGAAACCTTGACATACTCAATCACTTATAATAAGTTAATAACAAACAAAAAAAGATGAAAGATGAGAGGGTGCCTTGATCATTTGATGAGAATTTTGCCCACTCTATTTTCCTTGTCTCCGAGACAAGTCAAATTTAGACCATTCTGACCATACATATACTTTCAGATGATATCATGGATCGACATGGCAATGGGTTCAGAGTTGCCTGAAAAATGAAATGTCCACTGGTAAGAAACACAATATGACACAAAACTGAGTAAGCAAGTATTCAGAATTGTTGCCCTAAAAAATGCTCCAAATTGTAACGCTAAAGCAAAAGTGATATTAACCTAAACAGAGGGATGGAATAACTTGTAAATGGCAAGTTGTATGCAAAATGGATGACAGATAAACACATGATCAAGTTTATATTAAAAGAAATTTGAGTCACCTTTGTATTGGATCCAATTGTCATTTATTTTAATAGAAGGAATATGAGAGATCTTCCGCCAGTCTTCACCACTGTGTTTGGTGCATCTATCGTTTAATTTGGGGGATCCAACAATGCACAGCATCTGTAATTTGGAGAGCCGCGACAACGATTCAGGTAGACACTCAAGCTTCTCCCAGGAGCACATATGCAGCGATTCAAGTGATGTGAATTTTTCCAACCAGTCTGGCAAAGCTTCAACTCCATCAAATTCGTATATGCGCAATTCTCTAATGGCTGCGAGGAGTTGCATTTCCTCTGGAAGGTTCTTGAGTTTGGGCCAGCCAGTCAAGATGACCACTTCCAGTGAAGGAAGTATGTGACAGATGGAACTAAGACTGGGAAAGTCGTCGAGCTCTGGATCAAACCCACCAAGTCCCAACATCTTCAACTGTGTTAGTTTCTGCAGCCCTTGAGGCAGACATTTTATTTCTCCACAATATCCCAAATCTAAGTTATCAAGATGTGTAAGTTCTTCTAGGGGAAGAGATAGTATAATCTCGTTACAACAGTTAACTATGCTCAAACCAACAAGAGTTGTGCAGGAAGGTAGCCCACTTGGCAGACCAGTTAAGTTTTTACACTCCATAACGGTCAGATCCCGTAGAGAAGTAACACCCTCCATGTCTGGAAGAGACCTCAAATTATGGCAATTACTAATCCACAATCTCTCAAGAGAGGAGAGGCCTTTCAATTTGCCTGCTATGTGTTCAAGTCTCCCACAATTGGTGATCTGAACGTATTGAAGAGAGGTGCAGCAATAAAGATTGTCATCCCTTGGCCAAACATTCAGCAATTCATCACATCCATCTATCGACATAACAGTGAGATTCTTGTTGTTCTGCAATAACCCATCAGGAAAACTGGAGAGCCCTGAGACATTGCATATGCTAAAGGATGTGAGAGTCTTTAGCTCCTTGCTGCTGCAAATATTTGCAAGCGCCCCATTGCTAATATTGTCAATGCTCAACTTCTTAAGACATGGAAAGTGACTCGGTACCTTTGCAAGTTTGGGGCAGTTACTGATTATCAATCCCTCAAGGCAAGGAAATTTTCCCAATTCTTCTTCTTCTGCTGCTGCTGGCGGATCCCTCCATTCAAGAAGCTCTAACATGTTTTCAAGGCTGAATGTTCTCAATGACGGGAATGCTCTTCTCGCGTCTCTGGAACTACTACCAGCTCCATCCATACTATAGAATTCACTTCCTATACAGGTAACCTTTACCAGCCCATCAACTTGAACAACTTTGAGACGAGGAAGATGCCCAAGACTTGGTAAAAGTAGACACTTCTTGCAGTCCTTCAACTGAATCTCCACCAAGTTTTCTAGCCTAGGTAGCCAGGTTGAAATTTTTTCTCCCCTGAACCCATCAACTATTAAGCTCTTCAGCCACGGATGAGGTCTCAAACCTTCTAATACAAGTTCACTATCATTACTAACTTCTTCCTGATCACTTCCCCATTGAAGTCCTAACTCATACAAACACTTTTCTTCTAAGCACGCTCTCTCTGCTTCTTCTTTACCACTTACATTCTCCAGATTGCAGATGTGTAATCTTCCTCTCAGTTTTTTCAAAGATCCCAATTCTTCAATTCCATAACCCTTAACTTGAAACACTGCAAAAAAAGGCAAGGTTTGGAGATCCTTTAAATTGCCTATCCCAGTTGGCACTTGAATCTGGTAATCAAAGCTGAGATGTCTCAAATTAATCAAATTACAGAATCCTCTTGGAAGCTCTTTAAGAGAAGAACACTTGTCCATTCTTAACGTTTGGAGATTGTAAAGCCTGGTGACCGAATTAGGCAATACTTTAAGTCTTGTGTTTGAGATGTCAAGATATCTCAAATGCTTTAGCCTGTCAATTAAATCTGGCAACTTTTCGATACCAGACCCGCGCAAACTCAAACCACGCAAACATTTGGAGTTGAGCAACATGTTGCTATCTGCATTCTCCCCAATAAACAAGGTACGCAAGCTCTGGGAGTATCCATTTCGAACTGTTGGCGTTGTCCAATCTCCATTAGTCATCAATGATAAGTGGCGAACCTCAGGAAGACCTCTCCACTTGTAGTCTTGATCACTAATAACAACTTCAGATCCTGATATAGATTGTGCAAGATCATGAAAAAGATCATGCATTTTGCACGATACAATGCTACCAGTTTGATCCACTTTGGGGTCTTGGAGGAAGGAATTCCTCAACAAAGTGTTGAAGTATTCACTGCCCGTGTCCTCCATCTCCATTAACCTTCCTTTTGATGGTTGAAGAAAACCTTGAGCCATCCACAGTTGAATTAAATTACTCTTTTCCATCACAAAATCCTTTGGAAAGATTGAACAATACACAAAACATTGTTTTATGGATGGCGATGGCAAATAATGAAAACTTAGCATTAAAGCGGGGAAAATCTGGCTTCTACCTTCCGGCAAACTCCACAATTCACTGTTCTGGACTGCCACCCACTCATAATCTGTTTTCTTAGAATTCATTACAGCTGCTACCGCGTTAATAGCTAATGGGACTCCCTTGCACTTGTCAACAATTATCTTTCCGATAGCCTCCATAGTTGGATTTTCATCTGCTCCTCCAACAGCAAATGCTGTTTGCCTAAACAATGACCAACTATCGCTCTCAGATAGTCCTTTCAACTCAAGAACAAAAGGAAATACTTTCGTGGTTGTTGCAACTTGAAAACTGCGAGTAGTTACCACTATCTTGCTTTGCCAAGAAGCACTCAATCCGAGCAAAGCATTTCTTGCAGACTCCCATATAGCTATATCTGTATTCCACACATCATCTAGAACAAGTAAATAATTCTCTCCTTGCAAAGTTTCATGACCGCTGCTTCGGTACTTGACAAGTTGGAACTAACTCCACAGAGCGATTCTATCATCTCATTGAGGAGTCTTTCAGGACGAAAGTTAACAGATACACAGACCCACATTTGTTTTTTGAAACGCCTTCTGACTGCCTCGTGGTTATAAGCTAGCTGAGCAACAGTCGTCTTGCCAAGGCCTGCCATTCCCACAATTGCAACCACTGGCAACTCCTCTTTGCCGTTAGAGCCAACTAGCATGTCCACAACTTTCAACATATCAGCGTCTCTTCCCACAACAATCTTAGCGTCCAGGAATGGATGAGATGGTCTGTAATTTTCCACATATCCCACAGGTGCTGGTGAAGGAGAAGAATTCAGTGGCCTAAGGCCAAAGTCATTTGCTTCTTTGGTGAGCTCATTCAACAAGCGATTGATCTTGGAAACTTTACGAACCATCTTGAAATGGAACAAAACAGGATTAGACGATAAAAAGAAATTCTTTACCTTGCTCTTCATGTGATTCTTTAATTCCAGTTTATGGCGGAGAGATTCAGAGGCTAACACATCCACAACATCCTCAGCATCATATGCCAGGCCACGGATTTTGGACAGCCAAAGACTCAAGGACTCAGCACTTGGCGGATGACCCTGATCAGCATCTCTCAAGAGAGCCTGAATCATGGCCAGCTTGTGAATGAGCTTCTCCAAGTCTGCTTTCAAATACCATGAGGAACTAATGATCCCATCGGTCGCAAGTGCAATCAGCTTGTTCACCAATTGTCCAGTAATAGCACCAATAACAGCTGCTGTAGCCATTTCTTTCTTCTCAAAACTACTACTTTCTCAGCAAGCCAAATATTTGCTGAACAACAATTATGATCTCTTGTGTAGTGTGTTGAACGAGCAGGGTAGTGGACATCATCTTCCCAACTCCCATGGTAACAAGATGACGCCGTAACCTTAGTGGGTCCCAACATCAACATTGACTTTGGAACAAGATATAGACCACATCATCATATTTCCAGGGGTACGAAAATTGGCATTATCTTCCCAGATCCAATGATAATAAGGTTAAATACTATAAATAAGGGTTAGTTTATTGGGTAAACTTCACCTCACCTCACACCCTAAAAATAGTTGTGTTTCGTCTCACTACCCTAACCATTTGTTGCACCTCACTACCCTAACGAAACTTTTAATGTCAATTTAATACCTACCGTTGATTTTCCATCCATTTTGGATGAAAAATGCTCATGTGCCTTGCACATGACCCTATTTTTTTTAAAAAAATACACAAAATACCCTCTCAATATTAAAACCAAAAATATCTTTCTTTTTTTCTCATCTCTCCCTGTCCTTTCATGTCCACTCATCTACCTTCTTTTGCATTTCTTATCCTTTATTTCGATCTCATTCACCACAAAAATGTAACCCTGCAAATTTCAACACCACAAATCCAAACTTCTGGCCATCTCATCTTTTTTCGAGATTCCATGGCCTTTGTAAATTTATAGATTCTCTACTCTAGCATCCGAAGGGTTAGTGGCCTTTCTCTACTTCATCCAACTTGCATCTTAATTAATTTACATGTACTTGTCTATTATCAAATCATGCGCCAGCCCGTATTTCAATGGATACTGATATAGATAATTCACTGTTTTAATTGGCCTAGCCTGAGTCTACCTTCCGAAATCCTAATCACTGGCAAACAAAATAAGACCAAAGAGAATAGATGAACAAACTGCAAAAATGCAACTAGAAAACAGGTAATTAACAAAGCAATTTTATAACATCTGAATCATAATAACACAAAACTAATAAGAAAAGGTAATTAACAAAGTATACATACCTAGTAGCAAGGAACATCCACTTGTATTTGATTATAAGACTTTGAGTTTACTAAAAACACAGTGTTGTAACTTGTATCTCTCAAAAAGAAAGAATGAGAGAAAGGGAAGCTACTGAAAGTCCTTGGGTACACCAGGCTCATGCACTGTATGCTAAAGTAAATTTTGGTGCTTTGATCATGCTCTCTCTGCCTTTTCTTAAAACTAACATCTTTGCAATGAATGAAATATGTTCAATTTATGACAATATGGATAAAGGGCTAAAATTATTGCAATTACAATATTCATGGTTCCATCTAATATCAACAAAATTAGATTTCTGAACTATCAACAAGTTTATACTGCAGCTCCCTAGGGCTGGCCTGATTCTTATGAATAGTAGATAAAAAAAAGTTCATTTTATGGGTGATAGTGATATAGCAAACTGAAGACCCACTGGCCACTTCTACGCTCGAAGAGGTTACTCAAAGCATGGTGAGATTTTGTCATGGTTGCTTCAGTACCAAGCAAATGACAAAACCGTTATTTCTCTTTCAATTATCAAAACGCACTGTTTGGCTTAAGTGTCTCGCGTGAGAGGCACGAGCGTCTCCTTCCTCTGTCTGAAGCTTCGGTTGCGTGAGTGCCACGCAACACACACGTACACTGGTGGTCCTGCAATTGCAGCGACAAGGACGGATGCAGGCACGATACAAAAGGCTGTGACCTCTACCCGTAGTCCTTCGTCTATGATTTGGTGTTCATTTTTGCATTTTGGCTAATTAGGTTTCATTTTTAGTTCTTCTCAATTTCAGAACAATTTGTATCTTTTAGCTTGAATCAAACCAAATCTCTTCGGTTCCTGGTCTAATTCGTTATAATTAAGCTTCAGTTGTGACTTGATTGTAACAAGTGGTATCAGAGCCCTTTATCCCGCAACCTGTGATGGCAGTAACAACAGAAATGGAGCACGAATCCAAGGTCAGCTCGCCGGAGCTCCAGGCTGCGAACTCCAGTCTCAGAGCTGAGAATGATGCACTGCGTATACGCCTGGAAGAAATGGATGAAATGAAGCAGCAACTCGCTATGCTCATGCGTGAGAAAACCCAGATGCAACAACCTCGAGATCCATCTTCATCCATGGGTCCTAAGGTACACAACCCATCTGTACCCATAACTCCTCAGTGTCTCACTTACTCACCTCATCAACCACACCCACCACATCCACAATCCCCACAGAGACCCAGGTTGAATCAAGTTTCTGAGGTTTCTTCTTGGGTATCAAACCCACAGCACCAGATAAATGGCCAAGTTCCTTTACCACCCACATCTACACCACTCCCACCAAACAACCACCAACAGACCACCATCCAAAGTCCCTTGCCAAACCCTACTCAAGCCCAGATGAGTCAAGGGATCCCTGTGCAAAACACCCAAAATCCAGTCCAAGGGGGTCAATTTTTTTTCCCCAACCTCGTATGGGATACCCAGTCCAAATGTTGAATACATAGCTTTTAAACCCTCAGATTATGGCTACACCAGTGCAGAACAATCAGATCCCTCAATTGGCAAACCCCCAGATGATAAACCCTCAGCTGTTCAACCCCCATGGTCTTGCTCAAAACATGCAGCAACCTCAGTTATTTCAAGGGTACCCACAAAATCAAATGAATGACCTGACATTCAAAACCCCAAACCTTGTTTTTCCCTTGTTTGATGGGAAGGGGGTAAAGCATTGGATTAGGAAATGTAATAGCTACTTTCAATATTGCTCTATACCTGAAGAATATAAAGTGAGAGTGGCTTCTATGCACATGACTGGTTCTACTGATTATTGGTATGCTGAGTATTCACTTGGGAGAGGTATAATTCCATGGGAGAGGTTTTGCCAAGACATGTCCTTGAAATATGAAGAGGTGGGACACTCTGATGTTGAGAGTGAATTCAAAAAACTGAAGCAGGAAGGGTCTCTGAGAGATTATGATGATAAGTTTGAGGAGTTAAGATTTTTGGTATTAAGCAGAGATCCTCACTATTCTGAAGCCTATTTTGTATCAAATTATGTAGCTAGTTTGAAGCCAAAATTGGAGGTGGAGGTGTTGATGTATGACCCTCAGACACTATCACAGGCTATGCATATAGCCAAGGAGGAGGAACACATGATCAAAGTCAAGTATGCTCAACCCAGCATTTCTTCTTATGGCCATAATACTTACAGGCCTAGACCTCAACAGGCACAGCAGCAAATACAACCTTCACAGCCAAGGCACAACTCATCAACTGTACCCTTTACCAAGGTCAGCCCTCATGTTTTTGATGAACAGAAGAGAAAGGGGTTATGTTATACTTGCCCTGCCAAATATACAAAGGATCATGTATGCCCCAACAAACACAAGCTGTATCAGATCACTACAGATAACTATGATCCTGAATTGTTAGAATTGGAGCCTGGAGAACCTGCTATTGAGGAGCTACTCCAACCTGACTTATGTGTTCTGTCACATGAGGCCTTTGGCCATATGGTTCACATCAACCAAGCTAAATCTATTAGAGTGCAAGCCTCTATAGGGCCTTCAACTGTTTCCATCTTAGTAGACACTGGAGCAACAAAGTCATTCTTGGATCAATCTACTGCTTCTAGATTGGGACTCACTATATCTATTGGCCCTACTGTATTGGTCAAAATGGGGAATGGTCAGATACAAACTTGCATTACTGCTGCTAAAATATGCTGGGATTTACATGGCTTGGCACTGGAATGGGAGTTTCTGGTGATGCCTTTGGGAGGCTTTCATATGATCCTTGGAGTTGATTGGTTGGAGACTGTCAGTCCTATTGAGCTGGATTATTCTGCAAGATCTATTACTGTTACAGTGGATGGAAGAAAGATTAAGTTTATGGAGACCCCCTCTTCTGATCACTGCACCTTATCTAGCCTGAAGTCAGTGAAACATGATCTCCTAGCTGGTGAGTCTTTATTTTTGGCTCAATTTACATTAGTTGTTTCTGAGGAGAATATTGTTGTGACCATGTCACCTGATATGCAAGCTTTACTTGGGGAATTTTCCATTGTCTTTGAGGCCCCAACTTCTTTACCTCCTAGAAGATTTTGTGACCATAGGATTCCCTTGATCCCTGGTAGTAAACCCCCATCTATTAGGCCCTATAAGCACTCCTATGAACAGAAGAACGCACTTGAAAAGCTAGTCCAGGATATGCTGCAGGCTAGGGTAATACATCATAGTACAAGCCCATACTCATTTCCAGTCCTATTGGTTAAGAAGAAGGATGGTTCTTTTAGGATGTGTGTTGATTTTAGACAGCTGAATGACCAAACAATTAAGGACAAATTCCCAATTCCCACCATTGAGGAGCTTCTTGATGAGTTGTCTGGTTGTAAATTCTTTTCTAAGATTGATTTGAGGTCAGGATACCACCAAGTAAGGCTGGCTGAGGGAGAGGAGGCTAAGACAACCTTTAGAACACATGAGGGTCATTATGAATTCAAAGTTATGCCCTTTGGGCTAACTAATGCACCATCAACCTTTCAATCCCTCATGAACCAGATTTTACATGACTATATAAGAAAATTTGTTCTAGTCTTCTTTGATGATATACTGATATATTCAAAGAGATGGGATGAGCACCTGGTGCATGTTAAAATGATGCTTCATAGGTTGCAAGATCATCACCTCTATGCCAAACTTTCTAAGTGTGAATTTGGTAGACAACAAATAGAGTATCTGGGCCACATCATTTCTGCTGAGGGAGTGGCAACAGACCCAGCTAAAGTTCAAGCCATGAAGGAGTGGCCTATTCCTAAATCAGTCAAGGCATTGAGAGGATTTCTGGGGTTAACTGGTTATTACAGAAGATTTGTGCAAGGCTATGGTATTATTGCTAGACCATTGACAAATTTATTAAAGAAAAATAGCTTTGAATGGGGTCTGAAGCACAGATAAGTTTTGAGGCATTAAAAATGGCTACGAGTTCTGCTCCTGTACTAAGACTGCCTGATTTTACAAAACCATTTATAATAGAAGCTGATGCCTGTGACAGAGGTATAGGGGGTGTGTTAATTGAAGAGGGGAGACCAATTGCTTTTCTCAGCAAGGCTTTGGGCTTAAAACATGCTGCACTGTCAACTTATGAGAAGGAGTTATTTGCAGTTATGACTTGTATCCAAAAGTGGAGACAGTATTTTGCTTCTGGGAAGGTTGTATTGAGAACAGATCATCAGAGCCTCAAATTCCTATTAGAGCAGAAATTAACAACCTCTTTTCAGCATAAATGGCTTGCTAAGCTGATGGGACTGAATTATGAGATTGAATACAAAAAGGGCAAGGAGAATGTTGCAGCTGATGCATTATCCAAGCTACCTGATGCTAATCTTGGGGCTATTTCCACAGTGATACCAGCTTGGATGAATGAGGTGCATTCAAGCTATGATAATGATATGGAGGCACAGAGGCTCTTGTTGGAATTGTCTCTGGCCAAGGATTCAATGCCTTCCTATGATCTAAAACAAGGTGTGATACTTTATGAAGGGAAAGTTTATCTGGGGTCTGATGCTGGTATTAGACTGAAAATTATGTCTTGCCTCCATGAGTCTCCCATTGGGGGTCATTCAGGAATCAGTGTCACTACTAGGAGGGTCAAGCAACACTTTTTTTGGCCTCATATGAACAAGGATATATATAACTTTGTGTGGGAATGTGATGTGTGTTAGAAGTGCAAGTCTGAACACACACCTTATGCAGGCTTACTCAATCCTCTCCCAATACCAGCTAGGCCATGGGCTGATATCTTTATGGACTTCATTGAGGGTCTCCCAATATCTAGCACAAAAAATGCAATCTTGGTAGTGGTGGACAGATTCACTAAGTATGCCCATTTTATCCCACTCACTCATCCATTTACTGCAGCTCAGGTGGCTCAGGTATTTTTTGACACTATATTCAAGTTACATGGCCTACCCTCTTCCATTGTTTCGGATAGAGACCACTTATTTCTGAGCAATTTTTGGAAAGAGCTGTTCAAAAAATTGGAGGTCCAACTGGCAATGTCAACAACATATCACCCTCAGTCTGATGGGCAAACTGAGAGAGTAAATCAGTGTATGGAGAATTATCTAAGGGCTATGACTCATATGTTTCCAAAGAAGTGGAGTATCTGGTTATCCTTTGCTGAGTTTTGGTATAATACTTCTCATCAATCAGCCATTAAAATGTATCCTTTTGAGGCTGTTTATGGGTTCCCTGCCCCTATGATCAACTTTGGGCCCATACATTCTTCAGTAGCTGCAGTTGAAGGGTTCATCAACTCAAGGGAGGAATTGAACATGATACTAAAGGAGAACTTAACTCAGGCTCAGTCCAGGATGAAAATGTATGCTGATAAGCATAGGAGTGAAAGAGAGTTTGTAGTTGGGGATTGGGTGTACCTAAAACTTCAACCCTACAGGCAGACTTCTGTGGCCTTGAGGTCTAACTTGAAATTATCCCCAAGGTTCTATGGCCCATTTCAGGTGGTGGAAAGGATTGGCAAGGTGGCTTACAAGCTGAGATTACCTCATAGTTCCCTAATTCATCCTGTTTTTCATGTCTCTCTCTTGAAGAAACGGTTGGGTCACAAGAACAGGCTGCTGCATCACTTGCTTGAGACAACAACTGAGGGCCATTTGAAACTCCATCCAATTGCCTTGCTCCAAAAGAGGATTGTCAATCGTAATAATGCTGCTGCTGTGCAGTATTTGATCCAATGGGATAGGGCAGCTGCAGAAGATGCTACTTGGGAGGAGGCTGATACAATCAAAAGCCACTTTCCAAACTGGTTGACACAGGCTTTGGCTTGAGGACAAGCCAAAACTCAAGGGAGAGGTATTTGTCATGGTTGCTTCAGTACCAAGCAAATGACAAAACTGTTAATTCTGTTATTTCTCTTTCAATTACCAAAACGCACCGTTTGGCTTAAGTGTCTCGCGTGAGAGGCACGAGCGTCTCCTTCCTCTGTCTGAAGCTTCGGTTGCGTGAGTGCCACGCAACGCACACGTACACTGGTGGTCCTGCAATTGCAGCGACAAGGACGGATGCAGGTACGATACAAAAGGCTGTGACCTCTACCCGTAGTCCTTCGTCTATGATTTGGTGTTCATTTTTGCATTTTGGCTAATTAGGTTTCATTTTCAGTTCTTCTCAATTTCAGAACAATTTGTATCTTTTAGCTTGAATCAAACCAAATCCCTTCGGTTCCTGGTCTAATTCGTTATAATTAAGCTTCAATTGTGACTTGATTGTAACAAATTTTTGGGTATTTATAAGAAAACATACCTTTTTAATCGAAGGCAGGGCCATTGCAGGTTTAGGACCCAAAGGTTAGCAAGTTAGATATCAAATGTTTAGAGCATCTCCCGTCACTAATCAAATCAGAAGCATGCTGATAAAATAAAAAATAATAAATTCATTTCTCTCTTTTCTTTCTAGGTAGAGTATCATTTCCAGTTCTAATTTTTTTACTGACCGATAAGATAGACTCATAAAAAAAATAATAAATCGATTTCTCTCTTTCCTTTCCGTCAAACTTATAGAATTTCATTTCCATTCCTAATTTTTCTGTTGACCGATAAGATAAGCTGATAGAATAAATCAATTATAAATATAATATTTTTATTACAAAAAACGAAACTCACAGTACACCATTAATATTATCGAAGCTGAAACTAAACATAGGTCAATAACAATTTATTATCACCGAAACGGACACTAAACATACGTTAACAACGATTTATATTTCGTTGCAATATTGTAGCCACTTGAGTTGGTCTTTGATGATATTCCAGATCTCAAACTTTGTGAAAACTTGACGAAAACGGTCTCGATACGTCACCACAGCCAAGGCCATGAGTTGAGCATCGGTTTTCCCCGACAACCAAGCATGAATTTTTTCACAATAGATTAAATTGAAACACTTTACTTTTATGTACTTCCTTTGCAAGTGGTCATTCAACAAGCTCTCGGTTCATAATGGGCGATACCGAGGGCCGAGGCGACGTAGTTGTTGTAAACATACGGCCAATAACAGATGTTTGGGCCCGACCAAGCATGTTCAAGCCACACAAGACACAAGACCATTTTTTCTTCAAATGACCATAGAAAAGTTCAACGCCCGACATCCATCGGCGGTTAGGTTGAAGGAAGCTTTGATAGCAAATTGTTTGAGGAATTTGGGAAGAGAGGAGTCAGTGGTGGAGGTGGTGAGGATTTTTAAGAACCGCCCCCAGCCGATACCGGTCGAACCGGTGGATTTCAGCGAAGTTTGACTTTCGGCCGGAAAAGTCAACCGATGACTCCAGAAGTCATTCGTGATATTTCTGGGGCCCAAAAAGATTAGCCGGCCTCACGGTTAGCTTAGTTGGGCCATTACCTTTCGTTTGACTGTAATATTGGATACGTCAACTTTCGGTCAAACTCGAACTTTTTATCGGCTAATTCCGATATAATTTTTGGACTGCTGGATTTTATTTAAATGAGAGTGGCCCCACATGTACATGTGTCAATGCTTTCTTGGAAGAGGAGACTTGGGTGTGTTATGACCCTTATACCCTCATTAGTGGTTTGGGGGAAGAGTAAAGCTAAGGGGTATTTTGGGCACTATCCCATCTAGGTTTTAAGCCCCATTTGATGCCCATTTCAGCACAAATACCAAGGCAGCCGAAATTGGGAGAAAGAGAGAGAGAAATAAATTGGTTTTGGAGGCTTGAAGAAGAAGAGAGGAGGAAAAATGGAAGTTTGAAGCCACTTTCTACCCAAAACCTCTCAAAAACTCTTGATTCTTCATCTACTCCTCATCCTCAAGGTAAATCCCTCCCCTATTTTCGTTTCTTTGGATTTTTAGTTCATGGGTTTTGGGAGAAATTTGATGAACAATGGATGGGTTTGGAGTTGGGAGTTGGGTGATGAAGTTTTGGAGGATTTTGGTGTTAGATGATGGATTTAATTCGTATTTTTAGAGTTTTGATGAACTCACATGGTGGGTTTTAAAGTAGAGACGATTAGGAACTGTTTTTGGAGCTTTAAAGGGTCATCCATGGAGGTTTTGGGGGTTAAAATCGTGAAAACCCGAAGCTGGAGGAAGCAGACGGATGAACAATAGAAGGCGTCATGGCTCCGTGACCAGAACTGTGACGGAAGACGTCACGGCTCCGTGAAGGAGACCGTGACGGCGTCAGACACGGCTCCGTGAGGAGAACCGTGACGGCGCAGCCCACGGGTCCGTTATCAGGTCCGTGGCTGGCCAGTTTTGGTCCTTTTGACCCCTTTTTGATCTTTTTTCGATCTTTTTCCGTTTACTTCAAGTTGGTGTTTTCGAATCAACGGGTGGAGTCTTTTGAACCTTGTTGTTTGCACTTTGATTTGCCTTTAATTAGAGTTTAATTGTGATCCAAGACCTTGGAACCGAGCTCGAGAGACGAAGACCACTTGGGGACCCGTGTGAAGAACGGAGAGGAAGCTAGCTTGGACTCCGGCAACTAGAAGGATTATTAGAGGAAGACCACGA
This sequence comes from Erodium maritimum, assembly GCA_963921825.1. NCBI lineage: Eukaryota > Viridiplantae > Streptophyta > Magnoliopsida > Geraniales > Geraniaceae > Erodium > Erodium maritimum. The sequence goes on along the minus strand of OY997592.1, from coordinate 58,391,560 downwards.
GATAGGGAAAGTACTAAACTCCTCGTGCAATTTAATACTTAGTATGCCTCTTAGGTTAATAAAATCGGAAAGGTCCTAGATTGCATATAGGATGAAAATAACTAGAATAATCGTGTTTCAGTTACTAATAACCGGACGTGTCTAGTATGCATGCATATAATGTGTATAACTAGTTTTACTCGCTTTCAATACTTGGGAAATTGCTTTACTAGTAGAAAGGCCGAGAAGAGCCATAGGATTGGTTGTGGTTGCCTCACATGCATTGCTTGCTTAGTCTCCAGGATAAACTAAGAGTCTAATGAAACTAGATAAACCGAATGCTTGAATGATTGAATGGATGATTGAATGATTGAGTGAATGATTGAGTGTAATTGATTGTGCCAAATGGTATGATCGCGTGAGTGGTAGACCGACGGATCGATATTGGCAAGTATAACAGTAAGTGTAAAGGTATATGGATATCTTTGGTGTGTTGTGATGGAATTGCGATTTTCTAAGCTTTGGTTGTATAATGTATTGGCATGTTAGTCTCTTGTGCATGTTTTGAGATGGTTTTGTGTTCCACCCGAGGTAGTCCGGAAAAATATCTAGGCCTATGTGCGTTTCCGGTATGGTATACGATTATACTCCCCGATGTGCGTTACCGGGAAGGCTTCTAGGCCGATGTGCGTTTCCGGTATGACGTGTGGTTGTGGACCCTGCGGGGCATTGGTTGGTTGATCCTGCGGGATATTGATCGGTGGACCCTGCGGGGCATTGGTTGGTTAATCCTGCGGGATATTGATTGTTGGACCCTGCGGGGCAATTGGATGGTTTACCCTGCGGGGAATGGTTACTTGAGATTCACCCGAATGCGTCATGCGGGAGCATTACTTCGGTTCCCAATGATCTATGGTACTTTGGGGGCATTTCCGAGAAATCCGACGATAGTGTCCTTTCAGGGATATTTCCGGTGCCCTGATGTATGTGCCTCCTCTGGACCGAGGGAAAATCTGACATGACACGAGTACTCTTGTGGATCGGAGTATGGGATCCGATATGACACAAGAACCTATTCGTGGATCGGAGTATTGAGGATTCGAACTGTTGGTGTGATATTGACTTGTTCCCACCCTAGTAGTTTTCAAGTATTTACAACACTTTTCATCTATTTCCTTACAAGTTACTGTTACCTCTAAGATTGTGGTATTGTTCTCGTCCTTACCCGTTTTACAGTATTTTATTGATTAAAAGTAGTAATTGTAAAATGTGTCGTTATGTTAAGCCTATTTTATTACTAAATTAGAGGTTAAACTGTTTATGATTTTCCCTACTGAGCGTAAGCTCACTCCCTATGTTTTATCTAATGTTTGTACAGGCATGCTTGATGTTTAGTGGACTCGAGGCTCGGGAGCTTCTGGATAGTTTGGGTATTTGCTATCAGAGACGTCATTGGTCATTTGTAATTAACCTTGTATTTCCGTACTCTATTTAGAGCTTTGACTCCTATTTATGATTTTGGACATGCTATTCGAGTATTTGATCGGTTTTATTAATATTATTTTATTACTATTTCATTGTCAACTCAAGTCACGTCTCGATTTCGGTCAAAACCGGATTTGGGGCGTGACAATTTGGTATCAGAGCCTGATTTCATTTTGAACGAGTTTTCAAAACCTCGGACCGACATCAATTAGGTGCGTAGAGTTAGGTGGTCTAAGTAGTGGTACTCAGTGACGCAAGTTGGAAACATTTGATGCGTAGAGTTGGAACGACACGAGTCTTGATTGTTTCAATGTTTGTTTAAGTTTGAATCTTTTATATTACGCCGGTTGCCTTGCTTGATTGGTATCCTTGCCCTATTGACTGTAAGTTACAGTGATCGGTGAAGCCGAACGGTTGAGATTGGGATTGTGTTAACGAGCAATGATCGAACCGTTATAAATTGTTTGTTGAATAAATCATTTATTGAGTGTGATGCCACAATGGTTGGCCGTTCTATGATTGATAAGGTTGAAATGTGGACCTATTGAGGTGTTGACTTATTGGAATGATTGACTGTTGAAGTGTTGACTTGTTTAGATTGTTAAGTGTTATTGAAGGATTAAAGTGGAAATGATGATCCAATTGGATGACAATTGAATAAAGGGTAGAAACCCGAGTGGTATTGCGGTACTTTACTGTGGAATGTACTTTGATGATTTTGGTGTGCCTGATGTGATAAATGATGTGTGAAATTGATTATTGGATGTCCCGCTTAAGCGGATGGTTGATGGAAAATACGAACGGGTCATGCTGAAATTTCTGTGAAACTGAAGTGTTTGTACTATCACGGGCTGAATCAGGGGCGCCACTGTAGTCGAGCGTGATAGGGGATGTCAAGTGGTTACAACGATATTCGGGGACGCCTGAATCGGGTTGTAACGACGCGAGATCGACATGAATGTTATAAGAGAAAAGTAAGGTGTTGAGATTTATGAAAAGAGTTGAGACTCATGAGAAGGAATTGAGGATATAACTTGTGGAATTGTGGTAATATGATTTGAACCCCACGTGATGGAAAGATACCTGACCGAGACGTATACCGGTCTGGTATGTTGATTGTGCGATTGTTTGAAACTGTGCCTCCTGTGGGAGTTGGATGAATTACTTTCTTAATTGAATTGATTGTGAGATGTGTGAGACGCACAAGGTGCGGACTTCTTTGTCTATATAAGTATTATATATGACTATGCTACGTACTATCAATCCAAGTAGGATCTCTATAAGATGCATGAGGACATCCCTTTATGTTAGCATATACGTTATAAATGCAACAAGTACACGAGATGTCACGTGTTTACATTCCGAGAGGTACCAGGAGCCGCCCAGCTGTGGGGCAGAGCCAGACACCAGTTGCTGGACTGGCAGGGGCAGCGAGCGCCCAGGGTGCTGCTTCCACAGAGCACCAGAGTTTTAGGGGTGGACCGTCAGGGTTACCACCTAGAGTTCCTCCAGTTGCATATCCGACACAGGCGGCCCCTCTAGAGGAGGTGGTTCGCGCAGTACTAGCAACGATCAACGCTCAGCAGGAGACTGCAGCGTCGGCACCAGAGACCGTGCCTAAGGCTACCACAGCCTATGTTGAGAGGCCAGACCAGTTGGACAACTACACGACCCAGGCACTCAAAGATTTTCGCAAGCTAGACACATCAGTCTACTCCGGGAGTTCAGACCCCGTGGATGTCGTAGGTTGGTGGGAACGGATTAACCGCAACCTGGATACGTTTGAGGTATCTGGTAGTCGTTTGAGAGTATCGTTCGCGACCTTTCAGCTTAAGGAAGAAGCATACTACTGGTTGCAGCACGTGCAGACCAGGGTTGGAGATGACTTTCAGCTATTCAGCAGACTATTCCTGGAACAATATTTTCCTCGATCTGTTCGAGGTGACCGACACCAGTAATTTTTGGATATGCAGCAGAGAGGAATGACCATCTCTGAGTATGAGGTGAGGTTCACGTCCCCGTCTCGCTTCGCGCCCGAGATGGTGCAGACCGAGGAGAGCAGCCGCAGGCGTTTCGAGAGGGACTCATCCTGTTTATCGCGGATCGAGTTATTGCCTTCAGGATGAGGATTTTTCTGTACTAGTGGACCAGGCACTAGCCGTTGAGAAGCATTTTCGGGAGACCGCCAGGGCGCGGAAGACCAGGCCGAGGCCGAGTGGCTTCCTGAGGACGTCAGAGAGTCGCGATCCTAGGAGGCAGAGGACCTCAGGATTGTTTCAGCCACAGACCCAGTTCGGTGGGACACGACAGATTGGAGCAGTAGCATCTGTTGAACCTGCCCCGGTGGCACAGTTTTGCCCTTCGTGCAGACAGTTGGGACAACTGGGCCGGGACTTCCCATTGAGTGGTGGATCAGCAGACCGCTCCGCAGGTCGTCCAGCGAGAGCCGAGGAGAGGCCGCGTTTCGATGAGAGGACATGCTATTACTGCGGCAGATCGGGACACATCTCTACCGTGTGTCCTGACCGATTTGGGAGAGGACCCGTACAACGACCACAACAGGCGCAGACGGGGTAGGCACCTCCTTTCCGCCAGCATCAGACTCAGGCTACGAGAGCCCCACGATAGGCAGCAGGAGCGCCAGTTCAGAGACAGCGGCTGAGGGCCCCACAATAGCAAGCACTTCCACCACCACCACCGAGTGGAGGACCTCCGACTCGGCAGGGCAGAGTGTACGCGATTGCTAGGCCCCGAGCTGAGGGACTTGATACCGACCCTGATATCGCTTATAGTACTTGTTACTATTTACATTTTGGATTTTGTGGTTGCTGACACTTGAATATTACACTTGGTTGTATTGTTTCGTGGTTACTTTATGTTGGAACGAATTTAAAACTATTAAGCCCACTCGTACTTTAACACACCGACTAAAGGTGTGGTAGTACCGATTAGTGTCAGTTTGAGTTTGAAAGAGGAGTAACATACCTTGTCATACTGAAAGTTCTTTCCTTTCTTCGAGAGTACGAATCGATTTTTAAGAACCGATTGGTGAAACAACAAGCGTTCATCGAATGCCATTAGCAGCGAGTGCCCGAGCGGTAAAAGGCCGCAGTCTTGACCAGTAAACGGTCCCACTGGTCACAGGAGACGACCGAGTGACGATAAGATCAGAGTAACGCAGCGGAAGCGTGGTGGGCCATAACCCACATGCATCAAACCCTACTAAAAGTTTGAAATCTTCAGAATCAAACCTTTGAAACGACCTTTGTAACTTGACACCCGGGTGACAGACGTTTAGTTGAACGAGTGTGAGTCGTACGTGTAAGGTTAAATTAGAGGGTCGTCCCTTAGTTCCTTTCAGAAGAGCTGATCAGAATACTACCAGCTCACGAGGACGACCTCGAATTTAACCTGAGACCTTAAGCGACACTGACTCCCTTGGACCATGAAGAATCAAGTCAGCAGAGTTGACCGCACCGCACGTCAGCCGAAGGGCCAAAAGACGAAGGACTTGTCCGAGCGCATCGCGAGAGGATTGCAACACGCCTCAAGACCGAGAAGGACGGAGCGCTGGGAAGGCAAGAAGACCACCGGAGCTGGACCGCATCAAGATGAAGACCCGACGCTCACTACCGGCGCGACAAAGTTTAGAGGAAGATGGCCAACGGCGACGACACCAAAGACCGAAGCATGTAGAGGATCAAGGAGAGGGAGTTCGTGCCGCACGGCAGCAAGAAGACGTGTTACGAGAGTCACATCATTCACACCGCACAGTGCAGTCAAGCAAACGTCGAGAAATACAGCAACATCAAGCGACATTTCCAGCGGAGCATGATATGGAGAACGCGAACCGAGTACCAAGATGTATCCTTGTCAACGAACGAAGGACGAACGCCAGACGTCCCGCGAAGATTAGTGCAACCGCTAAGTTTTTATCAGAGAAGTGAGAATACCTCACGTATGGATCCAAAAACTGTTAGCCGAGTGCGACTACCACAAGATTCCAGGCCAGTAACAAGATGGCACCGAACGAAGCATTGCGTGGTAGGTCGGATCTTAGGCCATGCAGGGCGCATGGAAAGTTAAGGGTTAACCGTCGTTGGTTCTAAGTTGTTTGAGAAACGATTGAAGGAACCACGCTAGTTTTCTGAACTGTTCAAATCCTTGAAATTTCAGTACGTGTTGATCACTCCTTAAGTGGTGACTTGAGCGAACTTACTTATAAGTTGGTTTGATCGATAGCTCGTGAGCGAGTGTCAACGGTATAAAGAATACTACCGGTTGGGACAACCTTTGTTGATCGATCTTGGATCGTGTTCCACTGTCAAGTGTGAGCACCATAACGTTTGGTTTATGTTTCTCGAAGGACGCCCACTTTCGACTAAGGACCCGTGTGAGGTTCTATCGTCCCTTGTTGTTGTGCGTCGTTCGTCCGAATAGATGTCGGTAAAGTTCGTGGTTTTACTGAACCGTGCACCGGTTATGAGAACCCTTGTTTTGATGACTGCATTTGTGTGTTGCTTGCTTGTTTTGTCTGGTCGTGACTTGACCTTTTTGGCATTTCAATGTGAACTTTTTTTCTTGTGATGGTTACTAAAGAGAAGCTGAGAAGTTACACATGCGGGTGGCTCCGACTTTATCCGACTTTCGGAGTATTTCGGTAAGACACCCATACGACGGAAAATTCCGGTATGGCATGTCTAGACCGATGTCGATTGTTCCGGTGTGACACCTAGACCGTTGAGGGTTCCGGTGTGAGGTATCCACATCGAAGTTGTTGTGACGGCCACTATCTACACCGACGCCGGATTTTAGTATAGATTGCTATGATCGTTATCTGTTATTCCTCAGTGCCTGAGGGTTAATCGACTTGTTGTGTGTACTCTTTGTTTCCTTGTGTTGATCTAATTTGTTTCATGTTGAGATTGTGAACTGTGAAGGAATACTGTTTGTCAACGCCAAGTTTGATTTTGGGTATTACATCCTTGTAGAATTATTTGTGGTTGGTCTTGACTTGGTAGTGTTTGAGTTCTGTTGTGGTTAGTCCCTGTAACGGGTGCTAAGGAGGAAATTGAAAAGTAACGTTGGTGTGTGGTTCCGACTCTGTTCGACTTGTAGAGGGTTCCGGCAGGATAATTGTGCCGACGAAAATTCCGGTATGGGATATCTAGGCCGTTAACTAAGTTTTCTTAAGTGTTTAGATGTTTTTCGGCTTGTGTTGTTACTCGGTATTTCTTGAGTTGGTAAGACGCTGCTCGTGTTTTTGTGAATTTTCGGGTAAGACGGTTTTGCATCGCTAAGTGTGACGTTTGAGTAACTAGCGTGATCTAGTGAAACACGATTAAGTGAAGGCTGCGTTGATTCGGGAACGATTAAAGGGTACGCAAACTCGACGGAAGATTTACATTGATAGACGGCTTCGACCTGTTGATTTATTCGGTTGGTGTTCATGTATTTCTGAGGGCGAGCCCGAAGAAGGGACCCTTGTGGCTCAACCGCGGCGGAGGCAAGCTAGCCCCGCGTTTTATCAGATCTTTAAGATTTTGGGAAAGTTGGAGCCGTTGTCTATAGCTTTGTATGACGACGACGGCCCAGTAACGTGCATAACGTCTTGAAGCCACTTTCTACCCAAAACCTCTCAAAAACTCTTGATTCTTCATCTACTCCTCATCCTCAAGGTAAATCCCTCCCCTATTTTCGTTTCTTTGGATTTATAGTTCATGGGATTTGGGAAAAATTTGATGAACAATGGATGAGTTTGGAGTTGGGAGTTGGGTGATGAAGTTTTGGAGAATTTTGATGTTAGATGATGGATTTAATTCGTATTTTTGGAGTTTTGATGAACTCGCATGGTGGGTTTTGAAGTAGAGCCATTTAGGAACTGTTTTTGGAGCTTTAAAGGGTCATCCATGGAGGTTTTGAGGGTTAAAATCGTGAAAACCCGAAGCTGGAGGAAGCAGACGGATGAACAGTAGCAGGCGTCACGGCTCCGTGACCGGAACCGTGACGGAAGACATCATGGCTCCGTGAGGGAGACCGTGACGGCGTCAGACACGGCTTCATGAGGAGAACCGTGACGGCACAGCCCATGGATCCGTGATCAGGTCCGTGGCTGACCAGTTTTGGTCCTTTTGACCCCTTTTCGATCTTTTTCCGTTTACTTCAAGTTGGTTTTTTCGAATCAACGGGTGGAGTCTTTTGAACCTTGTTGTTTGCACTTTGATTTTCCTTTAATTAGAGTTTAATTGTGATCCAAGACCTTGGAACCGAGCTCGAGAGACGAAGACCACTTAGGGACCCGTGTGAAGAACGGAGACGAAGCTAGCTTGGACTCCGACAACTAGAAGGATTATTAGAGGAAGACCACGAGATAGGGAAAGTACTAAACTCCTCGTGCAATTTAATACTTAGTATGCCTCTTAGGTTAATAAAATCGAAAAGGTCCTAGATTGCATATAGGATGCGAATAACTAGAATAATCGTCTTTCAATTACTAATAATCGGACGTGTCTAGTATGCATGCATATGATGTGAATAACTAGTTTTACTCGCTTTCAATACTTGGGAAATTGCTTTACTAGTAGAAAGGCCGAGAAGAGCCATAGGATTGGTTGTGGTTGCCTCACATGCATTGCTTGCTTAGTCTCCAGGATAAACTAAGAGTCTAATGAAACTAGATAAACCGAATGCTTGAATGATTGAATGGATGATTGAATGATTGAATGAATGATTGAGTGTAATTGATTGTGCCAAATGGTACGATTGAGTGAGTGGTAGACCGATGGATCGTTATTGGCAAGTATAACAGTAAGTGTAAATGTATATGGATATCTTTGGTGTGTTATGATGGAATTGCAATTTGCTAAGCTTTGGTTGTATGATGTATTGGCATGTTAGTCTCTTGTGCATGTTTTGAGATGGTTTTGTGTTCCACCCGAGGTAGTCCAGAAAAATATCTAGGCCGATGTGCGTTTCCGGTATGGTATACGATTATACTCCCCGATGTGCGTTATCAGTAAGGCTTCTAGGCCAATGTGCGTTTCTGGTATGACGTGTGGTTGGTGGACCCTGCGGGGCATTGGTTGGTTGATCCTGCGGGATATTGATTGGTGGACCCTGTGGGGCATTGGTTGGTTGATCCTGCGGGATATTGATTGGTGGACCCTGCGGCGCATTGGTTGGTTAATCATGCGGGATATTGATTGGTGGACCCTGTGGGGCATTGGTTGGTTGATCTTGCCGGATATTGATCGGTGGACCCTGCGGGGCATTGGTTGGTTAATCCTGCGGGATATTGATTGTTGACCCTGCGGGGCAATTGGATGGTTTACCCTACGGGGAATGGTTACTTGAGATTCACCCGAATGTATGCGTCCTGCGGGAGCATTACTTCGGTTCCCAATGATCTATGGTACTTTGGGGGCATTTCCGAGAAATCCGACGATAGTGTCCTTTCAGGGATATTTCTGGTGCCCCGATATATGTGCCTCCTCTGGACCGAGGGAAAATCTGACATGACACGAGTACTCTTGTGGATCGGAGTATGGGATCCGATATGACACAAGAACCTATTCGTGGATCGGAGTATTGAGGATTCGAACTGTTGGTGTGATATTTACTTGTTCCCACCCTAGTAGTTTTCAACTATTTACAGCACTTTTCATCTATTTCCTTACAAGTTACTGTTACCTCTAAGATTGTGGTATTGTTTTCATCCTTACCCGTTTTACAGTATTTTATTGATTAAAAGTAGTAATTGTAAAATGTGTCGTTGTGCTAAGCCTATTTTATTACTAAATTAGAGGTTAAACTGTTTATGATTTTCCCTACTGAGCGTAAGCTCACCCCCTGTGTTTTATCTAATGTTTGTACAGGCATGCTTGATGTTTAGTGGATTCGAGCCTCGGGAGCTTCTGGATAGTTTGGGTATTTGCTATTAGAGACGTCATTGGTCATTTGTAATTAACCTTGTATTTCCGTACTCTATTTAGAGCTTTGACTCCTATTTATGATTTTGGACATGTTATTCGAGTATTTGATCGGTTTTATTAATATTATTTTATTACTATTTCATTGTCAACTCAAGTCACGTCTCGATTCCGGTCAAAACCGGATTTGGGGCGTGACAAGATTGGTGTTGGAAGAGCACACATTTATAGGCGATGAGGTGGAGAAAATGCCACCGAACCATCAGCCTTAGCAAAGGATTTTGTCTTTTTCGTGTGTTGTGCAATTATGTCACGCAAATCAAAGAAAGTTGAATAAATACCAAATTCATGTGAAATATTGGGAAAATGACATTCAAACTACAGATGTAATTCAAATGTAAATTAATTTAACAGATATGCAACGGAAAATTAAACTGATAAAATGTAACGGATAATAAATAATTGAGAGATAAAACTTCATTAATCGAACGGAAATAAACAACGACAGTTCAAACTAGAAATGAAATACGGAAATTAAACAACAGAATTGAAAAAACTAGACAAGACTAGTTGGAGAAACACCGAAACGTCACATTCCAAGCTTATGACGCAACATCGCAAGGGTCTCATAGTGGGCCTCAAGCTCTTGAGAAGTCATGTTCGAAGTATCCTTGGCCCTCTCCTCCTACCAAATCTCGAAGTACGGTTGGAGGTTGGCGATGAGTTTGAGATTCAATTCGAGCGCATTGTAGACTACTTGTTGGGCCTCCGTGACACTTTTTTTGCAATATCCTTTGCCTCCGAGACTTTTCCTTTACCTCGGAGCCTTGCAGTTTTGGTTGTCCTTTAACCCATAAGCCGACGGTAATAAGAAACTATGCTCATCCCCGTGGTGCGCTCATTATCTTCCCTAGGTGTGTCTTCTAGACTATGCCTGATTGATTTGCTAGATGGTTGTAACAACGATGTTGGTTCGAACGACTCTTCATGCTCCAATGCGTTAGGTACGACATAGTGCCTTGAAGTCCACTTGTGCTCATTTCGAACAAGTTTCCACCAATACTTCCATACAAAGTCGTGCCCTTCCTTAGTCTTGTATAATTCATCGGCCAACTCCATAATTTGGTAATTGGATCGGCCGCTCTTGTGATCCTTGGCGATGCGCTCGTAGTGCCCTTGGAATTTCATCACTCACGAGTTAAATTTGTTCTAATGGTCCTTGCAACTCTTAATGGACCGCAACAGATTATTTGGTTCACGCAGTGCAACGACTTCCTTCAAGATGTCATCCTACTACTTCACGTTCGTCTTGTTATTCCCGAAAATTAAATCGTATGAATTTAGCATCCATTCCCGAACAAGACGCTCGTACTCCTCAACGCTCATTTTGTCCGGGTTTTTTCGCTGTGATCTGACTCGCTTGAGTTGTCTGCAGTTGCGAACCTTCCCCCGTTTGGGGTTTCGCTAACACCTTGACGACATCTTCGATAATGTTGGGACTTTCTTGACTTATCCGGCCAGAGTCTTGGCCCCGGTGGAAATTCTCTTGTGTTTCTAGGACGTAATCTCCCATCCGCACAAGAAAGAATCGAAATTGAAATCCACTGTGAACGAAAAAAAAGAATATCGTAGTATTATGAGAGGATTTGTGTAAGTAATTGAAAATTGAAGGAAAGGTTGTTGTTTATATAGGGGAGAAAAAAATTGGACTCTGTCAACGCATCCACGTGGCGTCATCGTACTGGTTGGCAACGGCTGACAGGGCTCCCGAGGCAGCCATCGCTGATCGTTGACTGGCAACAACTCTTTGCGCTGGCTGATGGTGCCATCGGTAACGTAACTAACGCGCCCATCCGCCTACGCTTATCCGCCAACTATCCGTCGTCGCTTCGTCTCCGCCAGTACCTATCCACTACCAAATCGCCTGAACCGGAGATGCTTTTAGTAAGCCCACAAAAAATCTGATCTTGGTTTTCGGTAAAAAAAATAATTGAGAATAATCCTAAATAATTATTATTTGTAACTGATAAAAGTTATCAAAATTAACCGTAGTGGATGGTAAATCCTCTTAGATAAGTAGGGTGGGTCTTTTAGCATAGTACCCGATACCCTTAGTTGGGTACGGCAAGCATAAGATCTTGAATCCCAACTCCAATCTCTAAATGTTTCCATCCCACTCAACTCCAACGAGCTGTATCACACCCTAACTTGTAGCTCGAACCACAAGTTTTGGTTATTAAAGAGCATACGGACACGGTCAGATCGGAAATGCAGATAATGAACAGTATATCAAATTGAGGTAGCGAGGGAGATATATGTTCAGTGCAGGCATCCGACCAACTAACTACATGATAAACAGCAGGCAATGTATAGTTATCATGCCTCGTCAAAATTTCCTGATACTCAACCGCTAATATTTCTCTTCTTAACACACCTCATTCGACTATACCCCAACAAATTATTTCTGAGAAAAAGAATTGGAAACACACGAGTTTCAGAAACTTTCTTGAATTCAGATCAACGAATTCGATATAAACGTCTACTTCTTTTACCACAACCCTATGAATTTCCACCAAACGCCCCCTAGCCCAAGCCAAATGATGATATTGACAACCGAAATGAGGAACCCGTAGCCCCACCATTGTGCAAGCGGTACATAGTTGGCGCCGTAGAATACGGGTGCTGACCCAATTCCATAGTGGGTAAGGCCGCCCATGAGATTGGAGAGGAAGGCAAGCACTATGGCTGCAAAGAACGGAGGGGTGCCCAGAGCACTGGCGACAGATAAGAAGGCTGTAAACATGGCTCCAATATGAGCAGCTCCACTTGCAAAGAAGTAGTGAGAGTAGAAATACAGAAGAACCAGAATGCCGAAAGATAGCTGCCATGAAAGGCCCAAGCCACCAACAAACTGCAAATAAGAGAACGGACATTAGACTCATTTGATTCTAAGGTTGAAGTCTGAAGCACCATGACCAATGTAAAATGTACAGGAATGAAAAATCCCAGTTGATTCTCTAAAAACATATAGACAATTCAAGTCAGATGGACAGTGCCGGTCAATTAACAGTAATGTTAAACTCATTTGATCCTTGATCCTTCACTTACTTGCAATCTGTTTGTGCCAAAAGTGTTAGTACAATGTTATGATTACATTACATGTCAAATGTAGTGTATTGAAGGAGGTACATCATATATGTTGTGTTGTAACCAGCAAAGGTGGTCCCCATGGATATACAACCTCCTGTAGTTCAGTGAATGCTACTTGCAAGTGGAAAGAGGCAAGAAACTCCCATTGGATCAAAGAACTCCGACATGTGACGTTACATTATTTTGAGACTTATGACACGAATCAAAATGAAGGGACCCACAGAAATGCAAGAGCATATTTAAGCATCCACAATTGCAAATAGGAACATGCGAGTGTCTGTTTGACACCCTATTTTGGAGCATCTGGAATCGACAAAACCCAAAGAGGAAGGGCCTTGTGTGGATGAAAGAGCTCCAAAGTAGATGAGGTGTGAATCTAAAGATGCCTAAAAGAGGGGGCCTCGGGATGTTAAGGCGACTATAGGTTCAAGGTTCAGCCATGTATTTATTTTCTGGATTCAATCAACCATCATTTCAATGTAATGTGAGGGATCTATGAGGACACTACAGTTCAGCTGAGCCACTAAATTGTGTACCAACAAGAAAAAGAAAGACATACCTTAACTACAGTTTCACTGAACCAAGCAATGAGACCGTATTTATTGAGATACCCAGCCATAGCAATGAGTGCAGCAAACCATGTGAGGGTATCCCAGGCAACTGCTTCACCTAGGCACTCCTTCCATGTCACCACTCCAGTCACAAGGAGAATAGATAATCCGAGAATGGCAGCAGTCACAGCATCCACGTTCAGCATCCCTCCAAAAATCCAGAGCCCCACCTAATATGATAAGCATAAGATTATAACTCTGAGGAGCATAGTCATACAGATTTCCAATTACCAGTGTCTGCTCAAGTTAGCTTAACAACACATTTACCAAAATGCATAGAAAAATACACAAAGGTAATATATGATTACCATTTGTTTCAGAAATAAAAGTAGGGATGTCAAACTATGAAATCTTGCCTACTTGCCCACCTAATCCTAAGAAGTGAGTCATACTAACAACTCTAAGAGATATGTCCTCTCAGGCAAGATTGAAATGTGTCCTTGCATCCAACTCTGAAATAAGGGATCTGTTTTACTCTAGGGGCAGCCTAGCAAGAAACTAGTCCCCAATATGAAAATCATAAATTGGAATGAAATATACCATCAATATACAACAACTTGACATTCACCTTCTACTTCTAATTCGACAAACCTAGACATAGAATGGGCACAACCAATTAAACTCACTGGCAAGGCTCTTTGTAAGGAGTAAAGACTGTCCATATTAATGGGAATGACAGTCCATGAATTTCTAACTCTGAAAATTCAAATCTTAGATCAGCTGGATCAGGACAGAAGTCCAATGCCCAGACTCTTTCAATAACTAGTCAACTAAAAGTCGTATTTCCAGCTAAATGTAAACAGAGACAGCTCTAGAAATGGATTCAAAGATAAGTAGTAAATTCATTGCACATCAACATAACAAATAAGCATAAGCAAACAATTGGCTAACAAAGACAAGGAACTCTCTAATTGATGCAATCACAAAAGAATAAAACAGAATTGAAGCATATGTAGCTAAAAATGCAATAGATTAGAGTATGTACCGTGAGGAGCAGAGTTCCAGACATTATGATCTCATTCTTTGACATAGGTCCCATGGTTGCCAACTTCTCTCTTGCAAGCTTAGGAGCATCTGGGCTGCTCTTCACTGTGGGTGGGTATACGATATACAGAAGCAATGGCACAACAATCAACGACACCAACCCGGGCACAATAGCTGCCACTGCCCAATCTGTCCACCCAATGGTCTGCTGTATCGTGTTCATCGTCAAATTCGCACTCAGTGGATTGGCCGCCATAGCAGTCAAGAACATAGCCGACGAAATGACAGAGGTTTGGAAGCAAGTAAGCATCAACCAAGACCCCAATTTCCTCTCCGTCCCATCTCCCACGTTACTGCCGCAAGCAACGCAGAGCGATTTCACCAAGGGTAGAAAGATCCCGCCGGCCCTGGCAGACACCGACGGAATCGCCGGCGCCAACAGTGCCTCGCTGAAAACCAAACTGTAACCCAACCCCAACGACGAGCTACCGAACAGAGAAACGAACTGGTAAGCGATCCTGTTCCCGAGTCCGGTCTTGATAAAGCCTCTGGCGAAGAAGAAGGCCAGCGCAATTAGCCACGGGATCGGGTCACCGAAAGCTGAGAAGGCGGCCGCGAAGGTTAGGGTTTTCGTGACCACCGCAGCGCCCAGCCCCATGAGAGCCACCGCACCGAGCGGAAGCGGCTGGGTGATAATGCCAACGATGGTGGCGAGAAAGATGGCGAGCAACTGCCAGGCCGGTTTGGTGACGCCGGCGGGGACGGGGACGAACCAGAGAATAACTCCCGTGGCAATCGACGCGATAAGCGGCTTCATCGCCGCCCCCTGCCATGGCTGAGCCGGAGGCGATGCAGCAGGAGCGGCTGAAGCAGATGCCTTAACGGTCAAGTTCCGGAGCCGAGATGCGAGAGTGGAAGATCTGGAAAGGATCGGAGAGAGCTTCGACGGAAGGAAGGCGGCTCTGAGGCCAGCGGGTTTCAACAGATTAGGGCGGGAAGAAGAGGAGGAGAAGGAATTAGAGGCATGTGGTCGTGATCGGAGGGGGGTGGGGCGGAAGGAGCAGGAGGAGGAGGAGAGGGCCAGAGACGCCATCAGGTGACGGCGCGTGGTAGAGCAAGAGCGTTGAGCAGAGGAGAACAGTAGAGTCCAGATCTTGCTCGCATTTGAGGACAGAGATGGAAAAAAAGATCGGCTGCTTTTAGGTGGGAATGGCGGATAGCGCGAGAGCCGTCAGATGTTCATCACACGGTCGGTACGGTCGTTGGAATGAACGACCGAACCAGACGTCAGTGGCTTTGTAGATGTCGTCTATGATGCTGCTAACGTGCGCTAGTACACGTGCCGGCATTTTGGTGGATGTTGTGTTTGACTCCGGGTAGCTTTTCGGTGACGTGGACTAATGGGAGGAGGAGGAACGGATGTGACAGGTGGCGAGTGGATTTTAAATCTGGAAGTGGAAAGACGAAAACGGGCCTGGGCCTGGGAAGAATACTGTGAACCACAGGAAGCCACGTGGTGTGATGTGATAGGGTAAGGGAAAGGGAGTTGGATTTGGCGGGGGAGAGTGAGAGGAGGAGGTGAGTTCCGAAGCAGATAGATGATAGATTGAGCGAGTGTGGGGGCACTCCCACTCGCAAAAACTATCTTAGAGGGTCACAAGAGTCCAATATTTAAATATAGGTCCTCGTTCAAAATTTAATAGGTTGAATTTCTACTAATACATGTTTTAGTAGATTCGGAGCTCTTCAACGTAGTACGAAAAAAAGTCATGGTTATGATTATGGTCTTTTATCGTGATTTATGTTATAGTTATGTTTCTCTTCTATATATATCTTCTCTTTTGCACCTTCCTTATAGGTAATGTGAAGGTCTTTTTTTGCTAGGATTCTTTTCGAGTCGCCGCTAGCCACCGTAACGTTGGTTTCCTCCCGTCACCAACGAAGTGTCTCCCGATCTTGTTCGGTCCCCCCTCTACAACTCCGATGGTTGTCTTCTAGTTCACTTCAGCGTCAATCGACCTTAAAGCAGCCGACGTCGTCTCTAATACCACCACCGATGTGTCCTCCTCCTTGGCCGCCGCCACCGCACTCTCCTCAATCGTTCTGACTAATCGAGTGTTTTTTTTTTATCTGATCTCTTCTTTGCATGGTCAATGACTAGCGAGCAGAGAATCAGAGATTTTTCCAGAGAGGGAACCCCGATTCACGTATATCCTCCCACTACAACTGATGTAGTCCAAGCTCGGTACCTTGAGCAGGTCTTTCAGTTTCGTTTTCCAACCCCCACCTTTCCTTCATGCTTATGTGGCGATCCAATACCGTTTATAACAGTTATAGTGTTAAAAGAATAGCAAATATTTATGTTCCATGCCTGTTCTTCCTTAATGGTTAGGGAGTGTTCTCCCTAATGCACTCGTTTGTAATTGAATTCTAATTTTAATATAATTGCACCTTTTAGTAAAAAAACATGTTTTTAAATAGGTGGCTTTGTATGGTGGGGCGCATTTCTGGTGGTTCCGAAGTCGTGAATGGAGTGTGTCTCAGAGCATCTCACTGTGAAGGGTTTACGATTTCGATTCACTAGTTAATAAATCGCGAGTCGCACAATGTGAGATGTGGCTCGCTCAATTCACATTAAAAAAAATTGTTTTTTACCGTCTATAAATACACCTCATCTCTTTGATCAATTCACCAATATTTTCTCTCCATTTCACAAATTTATATCCCAAATTCCACTTACCACAAGTTCACACAGAAGCAAAACGAGTTCACACCGAAACAACACGGCTTCAATGTAGAGCAACCTAACAGCTTTCGGAGATTGTTCCACATCAATCCACCTAGCAACGCGTACATGTCACCCCCTCATGAACCCGAACCTCGGTCCCCAAATATACGACTACCTTGGTGATTCCCAATATAACACTGATGACAACAGCAGTACTCGAACGTCCTTTCAGTTGGCCTCTATCGGTCCTTCCCAATGGAAAGGAGGCACTAGAAGAAAATGGACCGTTGAGGCCGACATGTACCTCATTTATACTTGGCTACACACCTCCAGAGATGCAAAGAAGGCTAACCAACAAGAGGGTAGTACCTTTTGGGGCAATTTGTAAAAGGTTACAACAAAGTGCATCGTTACCCAGTTATGGATTGGAAACAAATAAAATATAATTAGAACACATCTTTACCTCGTGTGCGGAAATTCCATGATCATCTGAAGTAGGTGAAGCAGAGTTGTACAAGCGGTTATTCCGAGACCGACTACATCAAGATGGCCAAGGAAGTGTACAGAAAGGAAAAAAAATTGAAGCTCTTCGACCTCGAGCATTAGTACGTCATTCTAAAGTATACAGACAAGTTTTTGGTGGTGGAAGGCACAATCGGGGACAAGAGACAACGGTTGGATGCGTCTAGGAATTACAGCTCAACCCCCTCCCCCTTTTACTCCAACCGGTGAGAATCCCTTCAATCCCGACGGTGATGATACTATACTTCTCGGTAAAGAGTCTTGACCGAATTGGGTATCCATATATTCTGAGAGGTGGAGATGGTAGTCGAAGTGTCCCTTCAGCTGAAGAGCGTCCATTGGGCAAGAAGTCCACAAAGGGGAAAGAAAATCTGCGTTGAATCATGCGAATGCATGCGTGGCAATAGATCGAGCCAAGGCACACGTAGATCGAGCAAAGTCTGAAAAGGCAGATAAAGTGATCCAGTTTTCCCGAGAATGAAACATTATCTTCAAAGAATACATGGACAAACAACGGGAGCAAACTTCCGGTATGACCAAGGCTGAGATGAAAAAACACGCGGAAATGTTATGTGCATTATGAGATTCATGCCAAGGCGTTAAAATGAGTATGCATACACTTGGGGACAAATGTTGTGTGGTTTGGGTTGTATTTATTTCATGTTTTGTTTTGTAAGCTTCAAGTTGTATGTTTTGGGTTGTATGATTCAATGATGAATAAAATTTGAAGTTTCAAAATTGGAGATTTATTTAATTTTAACGTAGAACGATTAGTTTAGTTATTTTATTTTATTATTAAATTATTTTGTTCATTTAATTTTAATTTTCTTTAATATTTACTGTATTAATTTGGTATTTAATAAATTTCATTAATTCCATTTTAGTACCTGTTGTTAACTTTCCACCTGATTTTTCATCCAAAACAAGTAAAATGACCATAATACTCTCCACTAACAACCAAATTTAAGGTAAAGTTAATGGTGGGTACTAAAATGGAATTAATGAAAGTTTAGGGTACTGAGGTGACACAAAAAATATTTAGGGTACTCTAAATGAATTAATGAAAGTTTAGGGTACTAAGGTGACACAATTTTTTTTAAGGTAATCCAAATGAAATATGAAAGATTTAAGATGTTGAGGTGAAATTATCCCTTTTAACTATTATATAGACGATCCTAATGACACTATACACCATAGGATCGCTAACATCCTCACATGACTGTATGTGATCGAGTAGAAATCAAATATTACGTATATGTCTAAGGCAATGTCAAATATATAAAAATGTTGAGATGATTAAATGTCATTGAATATTAAAAAATATAAATTCTATTTTTATATTTTTATTCATACATCAATAATTCTTATTTTTTATACCTCTAATCGATAAAATAATTAACAAGTCATTTACCTATTTTATAATTAAATACTTTAATATAACCATCAGACGAGTCTTAGAGACTGCATCTTAGGGCTTTTTCCTTCTTCAACCTCCATACTTTTCCTCGCATTCATGGTAGCCTCCTCCTCCTCCCACAACGTCATCATGGACTCCAATCCCACAGCTTCTGATGAGCGGGGATGACTATGAGTCAAATCCATCTTTTATGTGCATTAGTACACGGTCATCAACCAATAGATTAAACGATTAAATACCGACCGATCCCACAGGGAGTAGATGTATAATTAGTATTTTTCTAAAACCAGGGGACGTGGGGTGTCATTTCAACATCCCCGAAAGGGAAAATAAGGGCAAAAAGGTATAAGGTTGTTTTAAGTCAAGAAAAAAGTAAAATATGTACGCGCGATCACCTAGGATACATAACTATTGATTCACCGAAGTCGATCACGGGTACAAGTAAACATTATTTCCAATTAATGCATGGTATGGTTAACGATGATGAAATCAAATAATGTTTTCCTTATGGTTTTAGAATACTTAAGTTCCTATGTATGCGGTATCATGAAATCAACCACATACTAGTCACGAGGAGAGGGTACAAGACCATTGTCCGGACCGATAAACGAACCACCAATCATTGGAAAATGCAATAACAAAAGGGTGTAGTTCTATGATCTTAGCAAAGCTCGATCAATACTAGAACAAAAGATAACAGCAACGAATGCATGTTACTCTCGCTGCCAACTACCATAGGTAGAGATAGATACACCACTCGTCGAATCTACTTAGCTAAGCCTAGTCCACTTCCTAATTCCCAATTATCATCAATAAAGATGAACACTGAAAATCAAGGAGAATTAAATAGAGCAACGAATCACGAAACTCTAGTAATACACAAGCATAAGTAAGACTCTAAATCACAAACGAGTATACTAGCTACGCCTAGTTCACTTTTTAAAAACCAAACACCGTCGATCAAGATGATTTTGGTAATCAAGTAGAATTATATAGAGTAACGAATCATGAGACTCTGGTAATACGCAAGCGTAAGTAAACCCTAAAACACTCAACGAATCTACTTAGCTACGCCTAGTTCAATCATCCTAATTACCAGTCATTGATAAATATGGTCACTGATAATTAAGGTGAACTACATAGAACATCGAATCGCGATATTCTGGTACTACACAATCGTAAGTAAATTCCATACAAGTGAATCTCGTCTCACACTAGATCGAATCATGGATCGCTCCAAACATCAATCTACATAATGCACACAACAATTATGAAAATATTCCTAAATCGTTCAGTCAGCTTGAAACACACAAGAGAATCGAGACACACATCCTAGCATAATTCTATCTCGTCAATAGGAAATCAAGACATGTGAATGTGGGAAATCCTAGGTAAGTTCACTAAATGGCTAGAGTTTGTATTTTTACCAACTATAACCTAGAACTTGATGTAGACCCAAGATGAAATAACTAGCACATGAAATAGGGTTCAAGAACATGACAAATCAAACACAAAGCACGGAAATCATGCATAAACATCGAGTAACTTAAATATATATTATTTCCCATACAAGCAAGATGATGCTAATTAAACTCAAGAACCCCAAATCATGCTATAAACATCACTAACATCAAATTAACCATCAGTCCATGTATTAAAGTAGAAAAAATCAACATTAACATAATACTCATGACCAAGAATTCAAATTCAAGGTCATGGGTCTAAATCCTACTCAAACAATCCAAAAATCCTAGCTTTACAACAAAACTAGAGAAGAGTAGAGATTAGAACCGCGATTGGGTTGAGAAACCCAATCAAAAACTCATCTACCTTACAAACCCACAATCTCCAACTCTCCAAAACTTCAGCACATGAAAATAGAGAAGTTGGAGATGGTGGGAGGCTCATGGATGCTTGAAAACCTCTTTGGATCGTCAAATATATGCTCCTAGATGGTAGAACTTGCTCCACAAAATGAAGAACAAGCAAGAGCACTAGAAAAAGAAGAAGAACAAAAAAAAATAAAATTTGCTGAAATTAATTGTGTGATAAATAATATGATCTCAAAATTCTCTACAAACATTATTATATTAAAAAAATTAATTGATCTTATTCAATATCACGCGTGTTGGAAGCCGTTGGAGGAGGCTGAGCTGAGGCGAGAGATCCGGCGCGGACGAGAGCAGCAAACACGCGGTGATACAACCGCTGATCTCTTGGTCAACGAATCCCAAGGATGGAACGCGTAGTCAAAGTACAATGGACGGACGGTTGGATTCGGGTCCCGTGTGGGTCAGTAGATCTAGAAGCTGCAAGAGGCACGGGTGCATGGTATTGTGTGGATCACGTCGTACATGATTTGGGTCAGCTGTCATCTGATCCTCTAGTCTGGAATACGCCACAGGATCCGACCTTCCCACCCTTGTTGATTGTGTTTCTATTTCGCTCACTCCCTCTCCATATGTCTCTGATCGACCTCGTTCTTACGCTAATATTTTTTTTTCGAGGCATACAAAATAAGACCAATTATGAATATATTTGGAGCATTTGAAAAATATCGACAATGAATGAGGTTTTGCACAGTTTTTAAATAATACTAAAAATATAAAAATTAAGCACAAAAAGGTAAAAATATAGTGGAAATAGTCAAATTTAGTAGGACACGTTTACGTTAATTAGTCCGACTATACCCCATCCCCACGGAGGAGCCTCACTCTTACATTCAAACCTACATGCATCTCCGTCATGTGACGGGACATCTCTGAACATCCTCGAGGGCCACCATTGGCAAGGCTTTTAATGGGTCCTCGTCGCAGGCTCCTCCTACGGCCACCCAGAGCTAGTTCCTCTTCACAGGAAACAAACAACATGGTCTACGTCTCGAGTGCCCCGTGCACCTCCTCTATTGGACGCGGCGGGACTCATAGTGGTTCAGAACTCTCTCGCGGACCATCACAAGGCTGGGACCACCGCTCACGGTCTCTCTCTCCCCTAGATCTATGTGTTGTGGAGGTCATTCAGGGTCTTTTCGGGGCATTTTTGTGGGGAACGACGAAGGCAAAGAGGACACAATGGTACTACGAGCGTTTGACCTCTCCGGCATCACCACCACAAATCGTCATCTATTGGACGAGGAGGAGGACGACTTCCAGTATACACGGGTTGTCAATCACCCCCGCCAAAAGCCATGATTTGGCCTTGAGATTGGGTGGTTGATGGCTGGTGGCCTCCCCCCATGATCTGGAACCGAGGCCGATTGGCAGTTCTCGAAGGGGAAAGGGGGCATTCTCGTGTTTATGCTTAGTTTGTTTTTTTAATTCATGCTTATTAATTCTATTTTTCATTTATATTGTTTTGTGGGTAGGACGTTAGAGATATCGTGGGTTGTCTAAAATGAAAATTAGATGATAACTATGGGTTCAAGAGCGTCATGTCATCTATAGAAGTCATGAACATATTCTAAAACTCAGTGTCCTTGACCCAATTTATATGATTATTGATTGATAAAATTAATAGAATTTTTGATTGTCTGTTTTTAAAAATAGTCATTTTCTTATACTAGGGTGGAGGAGAAATCTAATAGAAACTCCTCTTATCCTAAAAACTGTGTGAACCAATCCTAGCCACACACCCTTTAGATCCAACATTCACCATAATGCCACATCATCACCCCAATTCCACCAAAACTCACGCCAATTTCTTCCTATCTCACACAAGCAAGGGCATAATTGTAATAGCATGGTGCTATGTGGACAAGTGTCCATTTTTTTGTTCAACAATTCACTAATTTAATCATTCCCGCTTCGTTTCAACTCCGATAAGCTTCAAACTTGCGCCAATATTTTTATTTTTCCAAGGGCTTTAAATCAAGATCAGTCATGAATATATTTTGAAGCACGAAAATAAAAAGTTATATTGGGGTGATAAAAAAAATGTTGAGTGTTGATAAATCTTCACTAATAATTTTTTTATATCGGGGTATCAAACTAGTGCTAAATAGTGTTTAGTGTTGATAAAACTAGTGCTTAGTGTTCATAAAAAAACATGTGATGATGTGATAAAAATCATGTTCGATTTTGGAAAATGAGGTGATAAAACTGGTGCTCATTGTTGATAAACTTAGTGTATATTGTTGATAAACCCAGTGTATAGTGTTGATAAAAAAGACCCAGACTTAACTTTTTTTAAAAATCATCCCCGAAATAAGGGTGATAACCTAGAGTTTAGTGTTGATAAAAAAACATGTGATGAGATGATAAAAACACATGTAATTTAATGATAAACATAGTGTTTAGTGTTGATAAAACTAGTGCTTAGTGTTCATAAAAATAACATGTGATGATGCGATAAAAATCATGTTCGATTTTGGAAAATGAGGTGATAAAACTAGTGTTCAGTGTTGATAAAACCAGTGTATAATGTTGATAAACCCAGTGTATAGTGTTGATAAACCCATTGTATAATGTTGATAAAAATTACCCAGACTTAACTTTTTTTAAAAATCATCCCCGAAATAAGGGTGATAACCTAGAGTTTAGTGTTGATAAAAAACATGTGATGGGATGATAAAAACACATGTAATTTAATGATAAACATAGTGTTTAGTGTTGATAAAACTAGTGCTTAGTGTTCATAAAAAAACATGTGATGATGCGATAAAAATCATGTTCGATTTTGGAAAATGAGGTGATAAAACTAGTGTTCACTGTTGATAAACCCAGCGTATAGTGTTGATAAACCCAGTGTATAGTGTTGATAAAAATTACCCAGACTTAACTTTTTTTAAAAATCATCCCCGAAATAAGGGTGATAACCTAGAGTTTAGTGTTGATAAAAAAATATGTGATGAGATGATAAAAACACATGTAATTTAATGATAAATAGTGTTTAGTGTTGATAAAACTAATGCTTAGTGTTCATAAAAAAACATGTGATGTTGTGATAAAAATCATGTTCGATTTTGGAAAATGAGGTGATAAAACTAGTGTTCAGTGTTGATAAAACCAGTGTATAGTGTTGATAAACCCAATGTATATTGTTGATAAAAATTACCCAGACTTAACTTTTTTAAAAAAAAATCAGTCCTGAAATAATTTTTTTTCGTGCTTCAAAATATATTCATGACTGATCTTGATAGAAAGCCCTTGAAAAAACAAAACTAATGGCGCAAGTTTGAACCCAATCGGAGTTCAAACGAAGCGGGAAAAATTAAATTAGTGAATTGGTAAAAAAAAAAATATGATGATTTTACTAAAAAGCCCTTACCACTTAATAAAAAGTGCTGTTTTTTTGCAGTCAACAAATCAATTGCATCTCATCCGTCCATTCTTAAAATGAATTGCTTGGATTGATTCACACAGTTTTTACGTTAAGGAGTGATTTCTATTTTATTTCTTCTCTATTAGGGTGTCTGCATATATATTAAAAAAATAATCAAAATATCACTTTTCATATTAAACAATTCGATAAATAAAGTGCACATGTTAGTTATGGTTTGTTATAAAATCTAAAGGGAAATGATTTCAAAGCACTTCATCTTTCACTCAACTGAAAATGGCCACCTTGTCGTCTTCTAACCTAAACTTATTATCTTTCTCCGGTCATTTTCATATCTAATTGCTTTCTATTCACTTCTTGCTTAAGCTGTTCGTTATAGGTACCAATTTTCTTTATTATTTTGTTGCTGAGGAACCATAAAATAATATGTAGAAAATTCTCTGTTATTATGATCAAGCATACAAGTTTATTATTTTGTCATAGTAAATTTTATTATGCATTAAGTTATTAGTATACAAAAAAATTAACAATATATGTATTAATCATTTTAGAAGAATAGTTTTGAAATCGTGTAAAAATCACATAATCTTTAAGTTTTTTGGAACGATTAAATTATCTTTAAAATCCAAAACTCACAAACATAAGACAATAGTTTATCTGCCATCTTTTCTCGAGAATAAAAAGTCTCTTAACACAATGAGTGTTGCAAATCCAAAACTTGTTAAACATATCTGAAAATTTCAAAGTTTGGCTTAGAAAAGTAAAATTTTAATTGATTATATATACACATCAACATACATTTTTAATGAAAAAATTAGTAGACCTATTTGAGGTAGAGAAGCTATAATGAAATCTTGAATCAAAACCAATCACATTGAGGCCTACCTAACTAATATCATAATTGAAAAGTTTCCAGAATTCTTATTATCAATGAGAAGTAAGATACATAATCAAAATATTCCTTAAAAAGTCTACATTCTTTTGTCAATTTCAAGTGGACATCTCAATTAAGTGTTTGAACCCCATTTTAAGAAATCATGATCTCTTCACAAATCTGGTTTTTCTTTGGAGGAGACAGCATAGTGACCATTATTAAACATACAGATAAAAATTAGTCAGTGAAAAAAAATAAGTGAATGTTATGCACATATATATCCTCATGCATATATATAGTACCAATTTATTATCCATGCCACTCATAATATAAATGATACACCACATATATTCGTTTAAAACCAGTTATTAAAAACAAAAATATCACAACTCTATTCAATATCTTTTATAGTCAACTACATACAAACTCGGATAGTAACCTAAAGCTATTTTGTGCAAATTTACCAAAACTAATTTATTTCTACATATAGCTCTCCTCCACATGAACATCAACGATTAATAACATAAAAAGTTTAAGAAAGCGACTAAAATTACATACAACAACAATTTCAGGATGACTACATATTTCTACAATATGATTTTATTTCGAACCTTGTGTAAAGGGTATGTTTTGATTTATTGTTCTTTTTTCTTCTTTAATTTGTCTTCTTGAGACCGATCGTGTAATGAATTATACTTGTTGGAAATCAATAAAAGGGAATGAAGAAACGTCCTTCATCAAATCCTCCAAGTTCCAGTCCCCTATTCTTAGCTCCTCTCCTTGCCAAAAGCTCTCACCAGTGCTCATGTTCTTGTTGCCGCCATTAACGTTGTCAAAATCGAAACTCCTCTGGTCATATGAAGTCTTGTCTGTCGTTTTTGTGTTGTCCTCGCTTATACTCTCGAGAGCAGGAATAAACGTCTCTCCTTCGACGCTAACATATTGACCGTTTGATTCGATAAACACGTCGTTTTCGTAGTAGAAACCGTCACCAAATAAGTATCTGTTTTGGTCTAGCACGTGCAACGACGGGTCGATCATGTGGTTGAGCATCGTGGTTTGCATATTGGACGGTGACGTGGATGGTGTGGTGGCCGGTGATGAAGTCAAGAACATGGGCATTGTCATAAGAGCTTGTTCGAACCCTAAATTATCCTTAGGGTTTTGTTCCGAGGACGAGCCGCTTGTGTTCGGCGAGGGAGTGGAGGACATGTTCTTAAGCCTTTTCTTTATGGTGGAGTTCCAAAAATTCTTGATTTCATTGTCGGTTCGTCCGGGCAGGCGAGCCGCAATTTGAGACCACCTAAACAAGTACGAGAATGAGTTTGATGTACCAACTACGTCAAGTGGGTGTGCATGCATGGGTTACATGTTTATATAAATATGGATGCTTAAACCATACTACATGCACAATATGGAATAGGAAATTAATATTATGGAGTGTCTTCAACTCAAAGGATAAACATGGACAGGAGTTAAAGTTGAGATGTCGTTTTTAAGGTTTAGGGGACTCTGACCAAAAACATCTTTAAAGCCCTATTTTTTTATTTCTCTACCGGTTTCTATGTTTTATTTGTAAACTTGAATGAAATTTTACTCAAACTATTTGGAATTATGTTGTATCATTTAATTTCTTTAACTATATATCCATCTAAATCATTCACAAGTAAACAAGATAAAATAAAAAGAATTAACTAACACATTTATACTGTTTGAAAGTAAGTTAATTTGAGTTTAATGAAGAAACTATATGTAGAATATGCTTTGTATACAAGCTAAATCAGCTGATAGAATATAGCAACCACCAAGTGACAAAAAAAAAACAATTTATTGCCAACCAGTTATACGCAAACACATATACATTAAATAAGTTCTTTTTTGAGCAATGAATAAAATAATTTGGTTAAACGACATGTATATATTCGAATATTATTATAGTGTGTTTGACTTATTATAAATTTCTACACTATAATCCTTCATATCTCGGTTTACTATAAGCTCAACCATCATATATTATTTCATAATATACTATGTAAATAGGAATATTTGAATAGAGAAAAAAAGAAACCTGTTGCCGAGGAGGGAATGGAGGTGAAGGATGAGGTGTTCCTCTTGGGGAGAGAAAGCGCCGCGCTTGAGGTCGGGTCTGAGGTAATTGATCCACCTCAGCCGACAGCTCTTGCCGCACCTCTGCAGCCCCGCATTCCTTGCCACGTCGCTCCAACATCCTTGTCCGTTTCCGACCATGTACTTCATCAGCTTCTCGTCCTCCTCCGGCGACCATAGCCCCTTCCTCATCTTCTTACACTCACCGGAAGGACAAGAAGTTATTATTGGCTTCCTCATTTTCTCCAAACCGATCGAGGATGTGTTGAATCTGTCAAATGGGTTTCATCTACACATAACAACAACAACAACAACATATGTTTGTATATATAGAATATAATGGAGGAGGAGGAGGAGTGGGATGGGTGATAATGATGGTGATGGTTGTGGGGTTTGCTTACAATATACAGAAAACGGGAGAGAGAGAGAGTTGGTAATAAGGAAATGGAAGTTGGGTAGACAACGGTTTTGAGAGAGATGTGAATGGAAGGTCGTCTTGTCTTTGACTCTATGATTATTGTTCTTGTTGCTTCTTTTTTCCTTCACTCCCAAGCTAATTACTTTTCTATTTTATACCATAATTTATATATAAGTACCATTTTGTTTCTTCTCCTTGTATGTATATGTTATACTTATGTGTATATACATCATATCTCAAATATATATGATTTATATCAAAACATGTGTTATATGACATATAATGAGGCAAAGAGTTTAATAACTATCATAGTTAAAAACAAGCTCTCAACTTTTCGACCCCCTTCTAACCTAGCCGCCTCCCGAGCTTGCCCTTCCATTACCGACGACGCCATGGTCTTCGGCCATGGACGTCGTCACTGGTGACCTTACCCTTCCATCTTTCTTTCCCCCCTTTCTTCTCGCTTCCTCGTCGTCGGATCTCTTCTGTGGGCTTTAGCTGCGGAGAAGGGTCGACGGTTTACTGCTCTGTCGACCACCGTGCTTCCAGGCTCCGTTTCGATGGCGTCTTGTCGTCGTGCTTCTGGTCTAAGATCTACTCTGTCTAGGCTCAGATATGCTCCGGCTATCGCTGAAGCTCGGAGTTGCAGTGTCTCGCTCCCGGTCGTCTCTCCCTGGCCCGACGAAGTT
The DNA here is from genome assembly GCA_963921825.1 of Erodium maritimum. Classification (NCBI taxonomy): domain Eukaryota; kingdom Viridiplantae; phylum Streptophyta; class Magnoliopsida; order Geraniales; family Geraniaceae; genus Erodium; species Erodium maritimum. The sequence goes on along the minus strand of OY997592.1, from coordinate 58,363,392 downwards.
CTGTTTCTAGGGGAAGGATGTGGTGGCTCGTGAGCTGCTTCATCGAAACTCGCTTCTTCCGGCATCCTTGTGGAGGCCTTTTTCCTCCAGATCCAAGTTCCGTCGTGCTGGATCCGGTGAGGTGGTCCGCTCGTGCTCCGACGTTGTGCAGGTCTCGGCACAAGCATAACCGGGTCAGGTGGATCCAGGTCGGTTGGTTCCGTGCTCGTCTTGGTGGCGCGTGGTGAGGTTCGGCAGGAGGTGTCACAGCGTGGTTGTAGTTCGGTCCAAGTCGTCGGCGTGTGGGAGGCCCGTCCTACCGCCCTCTTCGTCACGGATGGTTTTCCTTGTTTCTCCCTAGTTTTATCTGTAGCTTGTTGAAATTTTGCTCATCCCTATTTATTGGCTCCTTTCGGTTTTCCTAGTATCCCGCTCTTTATGAGAAGGGCTGTCATTCTTTAGGTGTTGGCCTTTGACGGGTAATACTGGGTCTTTAGACCTGAAATTGAGGAGTTATGTTTATCTGGGTTTCGAGTTCCGATGATTTTTCGCTGGATTATCTCTGTCGATTTTGATGTTGGTCGCCGGCGTGTCGGTATCCATGTACTCGCTGAGTCTGGGTGCCGATGAGATACAGTTATTTCCTCAATCTCGGGTAAAGTTTTGGGATTTCAGTGGAGGGCGGCTTTGCTTTTTTGCGCTTCATGGTTGCAAAATCTAGGTAGTTGACCCTTTTTTTCTGGGCTTCATGGTAGCTAAATCCAAGTTTTAGACTCTTTTGTTAGCCTTTTGTGTTGTGCTTAGATGATTGTCATATTTGGTTATGAGACTTTTGTCCGCCTTTGTTGGGCTTGTTTGGTTCTTGGTTCGATCTCTGTAGCTAGAGTTCTGTAATTGGTCCGCCTAATTTAGTCTTTGAATTGGTGAGTTTTAATATATTGCTTTGCCGATAAAAAAAATATGACATATAATAACTTGTCTTTGACACTATAACTAGTGAAAGCAACTCTAGAAGCTCTTTCGCTACTCTTACTTCTGTGTTTAGTGATGCCACCATTTTTATTGTTGGTCTCTCGTTCTGTTGCTGCTTGGCAACCACGTCTTGTCTCTGTCTATTGCCACCACCATAACTCTGCTTTCTATATCCACCCGATTGATGATACCATGTGTCCTACTATGGACTTCATCAAACCAAATCATGCCTCCATGGTTATTAAAGGCCCCCTAAGGTTCATTTTCTACAATTGTCTCCAATGCTTCCGCTGCTCCCGATGATCAAGGAAGCTCTGGTCCTACCATTTCGGCCCTCCCATGAGGTCATATGTTCGAAGCGAGCACCTCGAAAGATGAAACTGCGTATCAATGCTACCGCACCTGCACCCAATGACCCTGCCACCGCCATCAATAAGGGTATAACTTCTTTGGCCATGTCAGTCGTCGTTTTGCATGGGGCTATGCCAATCCTTGCCCTATTTGAGGATGACACCATATCCGACCATGGGGCTACTTTGCCTAGGATCCATGCAGGGTTGCCGTCCCTCCTTCCAGCCTATCCTACAAGGCACCGCAGGCGGCCTTGGAAACCGGAAATCCAAAGATGTCCTCGCACATAGTCAGATGGCCTAGAGAGGTGATTCTCTTAGGAAGGCAGGTTTTGAGGTTGACCTAGGTAGGACACGACTACCCTCTCTCGCGACCTCTTGAGCTTATGAGGTAGAGAGTCCCCCCAATCGAGGAGTGCTAATCTCTTAATGTCCAGGCCTCCGCCGACGGTCTCAAAAGATGTCTCACCTCCACGTGATCGGGGATGACATGTGACAACTAACATTTTGCCTAAGAAATTTGTAAACAGGGGGCTCTGTTTCCGTATGGATCATCCGCTTATTAGGAGAGACAAAAGAGGGTATGACCATGTATCCGTGGTTGGTTGTGACATCCAATGTCCTGCCTAACCTCCCAGCGGACAGAACAAGCCCAATAGATTTTCTAAGAGGGTTCTCCTCGATGCCACCTATCTCGGGACCACCAAATGAAGAGGGTATCACAAGGCTTCCTTATAGGAACTTAGTCGCAAAAGACCCCAACGAAGAATAAGGTGGAAGAATCTACAAAATACTAGGAGGTTTAGGAAAGGGTTAGGAAACAGCCTCATCGGGGCCCATGAGGCCTACTCTTGGCCTCGGGTTGCTAGAGAGGAATGACAACAGGCCCTGATTAGGGTTCCTCCACCAATTACTGTGTTCCCTGTCCAAGTCAAGCACTTTATCCAAAATTCTAGTGAACCTCAAGGAAGGCTCCAATTACTACTAGGCACTTGTGATCCCACTTAGCCATGAGGGTCAGGTCATAACGAAGAGGTGTTGGGGGAGGGGGGTTGCGTTGATTGTCAGACATGCATGGTCGGTGTGACCCAGACGTCCACATGCAAAGCAGAGGAGAAGGAGTCTCTCGTATTGTAGTAAAATCCAGACAAGTTGGGCGATCTTCGTGAATGTGAGAGCCATTGTCCTACGGAGTAGGCGGGTCAAGTTCATCTAGAAATGAACCCGAATTGTATCTCCACAATAGAGGCCCCATTGGTTGTTGGCTACCTCCATGCATCCTCCGAGAGTGTTTCAACGATTGTCCCGGTTGCCACAGTCGTGACTTCCATTCGGATATCCGGGGCATGAGCCCATAATTGGATGTGATCGAAACTAATCAACGTCGCAGTCACATGTTTCGGTAGGTCTTTGAAGGTGAATGGTGCCTAATTGAAACACCATGGCTCGTTGCGATGGACCTTGTCCTTTCCCTCATGAGATGCGAAATAAAACGTGGATGCGCATTGACCAAGGTCCTTGATGACCATATTAAAGCCCCTCAGGCTTTAGTATTGACTTCAAGCATCATCTTCTGGTTTAAAGTTTGGGATGTGAAGATTCGACCGACATAACAAAGCGACGATAGACGTGATCCGATTGATTTGACGATTCGTGAGGTACCTCAATCACGGTCTTTTCATCCTCGTCGATGGTGAAGGCAGAGAAGTCTTCTTGGAGGCTATCAAGTGAGGGGGATACGAGAGACGACAAGAGGGTCGCGAGCAGCTGCGAAAGGGTCACCATGGTGTTGCTCTGAGGGATGGGTCGGGCTCTTTCCTTTATAGGCTTGGTGGATTACTTCGGCTTGGAGAACTTGGGAGAGAAGCATGGTGGTAGATACAAGGATTGATGGTAGTCGACAATCGTAGTAGATAAGTGGGATGTATCCCCGTAAAAGTGATAACAAATTAGTCGAAGGGAAGGGTGTCATAGAGACATGGGAAAGATTAAAGCAAAGTTTAGGGTTCTTCTTTCTATTCTCCCGAAATAAGTGTATTGTATCCGTATATAATAAAAAATAAGATTACGTATGTATTTTTAAAATAAACTATTTAGAGCAACAATTGTCATTTTGTGTGTGTGTTCAATCGCGAGAAAGGTTGTAAAAAGAGCTAGACACTAGTATGGCAGTGAAGACCCTTAGGTGTTAGGCGGGGACTAGGCAGATTTATTTTTTATTATTACTAAATATATATTACACAAATATAATCAAAAATTCAAAATATAAACTATAACAGTATAATATATAAAAATAGCAAGTATCAAAATACAAAACAAAAATATCATACTAAACCAAATAATACACTCATTTTGATTTTATTGTTTATTTTAATTAAAATCTACATTATTATGATAAGTTTGTTATTTTTATATAAATTATAACTATATTTTTTGCAATTATAAAAAGTTTATAAATGTACAATTGTTTTTTTCTTTCGTAAAACAAAAGAAGAGATAAAACAAACCACTAAAGACAAACACATGTCATATTCTTTTTATCAAGAGATTAAAAGACCATTACATACATTTTGTCTCTCACGTTTTGATCTTTTTTTCAAAGGTCCATTCTCACACACTAGAGTCCTAATTTTCCGACTAATCGGATGAGACGACGAACTAGACGTTTTTGTAGATTTATGGGCCAGACAAAACAACGAATCAGACATTTCTATATATCTTGGGGCCTAGACAGAGACTTTTGTAACCTTGAATGCGAGTCATTATAACTCACTTGTACCTTAACATTTGATTGTTCATACGGGCTTCAAAACATTTTTTTCCCTTCAAATTTACAACATGATAATCTCTAAAAGTTTCTCCGTTGTTTATACATGCATTAGGCGATACAATTTAAAACACAAAAAATGAACATTTTTTTTGTATATCAATAATTAAAAGTTCTTAATAGAATTGTTAGACTTTGAAACTTTCAACCCGGATCTAAGTGTTCGTGTTCTTATTACTTGGTTGAGTGATGAAGTATCTCAACCATGTGTCCTTAACCAGAATTAAATCTCAAAATTAGCCTTTAAATGATGAAGTATCTCAACCATATGTCCTTAACCAGAATTGAAAACTCAAATTTACCCTTCAAAATAATAAGTGTTGTTATATAATAATTATTTAGTTTGTTTTCTTGACAAGCCAATGACTTGCTTCAATTTCACATAATCTCATGCAAGCACACGTATATTTCAAGAAAGAGCTAAAATAAATATTCAAATAATATCATATTGCTATTTATTGATTGTCTATTTTTCATAGGCATCCACATTAAATTATAACATGGATTGTGACGTTTGGGATCCTTAGAGGAGTAGATTAATAAAAATGAAAAGTAGAATTCACTCCAACATCTATACATATATATTTATCCAAAAAACATATATACATATATATGAGTCTGAACACAATTCCATACCTTTTAATATGTTTCCACATGAATAATGGGACATATTAGTTCATAAAATAAGAGATATGAAGATCTTGCATTAACATTGACAACATGAGGATGGATACATTAATAATACATGCAGGATATGATACTCTAAAATGTTTACAAATTGGTCAACTATTAGCACATTGATAATTGTTTCAATTATATGGAGCATTATAATTTTTATATTTAAATCTCGAAATCATCTGGAAACAATAATAATAAGGGAAAATGTCATATTGGTATCCTTAACTACACGTTTTTAACACATTGGTACCCTTAACTAATTTAATCATTAAAAAGGTACCTTAAGTTTTCAATCAGTAACACTTTAGTGTTTTCCGTCCATTTTTGGACGGAAAATGGTCATGGTGGTGGAGATGAAGGTTGGGGAAGAAACAGAATAAAGGGGAAACAGAATGAAGGAGGCGTATATATGAAATAAAATGAGGAGATGAAGGTTGCGTAGGAGAAATAAGGTAAAAGAATAATTAGGATTTAAACTTAGAGGGGTATTTTTGTCATTTTTTGAAAGTTTAAGGTCATGTGCATTGCACATGACCATTTTCCGTCCAAAAAATGGACGGAAAACACTAACGTGTTACTGATTGGAAACTTAAGGTACATCTTTAGTGATTAAATTAGTTAAGGGTACCAATGTGTCAAAAACGTATAGTTAAGAGTACCAATCTGATATTTTCCCTAATAATAATTTGTAAATTAATATACTTTTATAATATAAAGCTATATAAAGTTGGCATTTAAAACATAAGGTAAATTACAAATACCTACCCTAAACTTGTAGCATCTAACTGATATCTACCATGAAGTTTTTTTTAACTGATGCATACTCAAATGTTTAGTTATATAACTAATAGCCCAAGTTGTCAACTAAAATGACGAAAATGCCCTCAGTGATTTTTTAAATATTTTTTTAAAATAAAACTGAAGTGATTTTTAAATAAAACTGAAGTGATTTAATAAGCACATATATATACCTCACTGAAGTGGTTTGGGCTATTTGTTATATAACTAAACATCTGAGTAGGTATCAGTTAAAAAAACTTTATGGTAGGTATCAGTTAAACGCTACAAATTTGGGGTGAATATTTGTAGTTTACCCTAAAACATAAGAGAGACACGTATCAACTTCACTTCTTTATATTATTATGATAATAGATAAATGTGGAACAATTTCTTTTGGAAAAGAAAAACACATTTTTTTTTAATTCTAACGTAACCATAATATTAATGAAAATCAAATCTTAGCGCAAAGTGGTATATCCAAAAAGTCATACACGGGTTAAAAAACGGAATAGTACAACTACTGTGGATATCTGGAGAGGAATGGTGAGACAGTGGCCGAAGACACCAGTACAACTACTCCAAACGATGAGTTAGGACAGAGTAGGCCCTTTTCCGGAAATTTGACGTCAAGGCGGACTAAGTACTTCATCGAGGATCCAACGGGCATCCTCCTCCTTCAAACCCACCAGCAAACCCTCATTGGTCGAGACGAGGGTGCTTGTTGCCCCCTCCGTTGCTCGATGCCCCCCATTGGAACGTGTAGAACCCTCATGTTCTGAGTCTGATATCTCCCCCACTAAACGCTTCCTTCCCGTTGGGGAGAGGACTTAGCTAGTCTATGGACGCCTTTCGGTTTTTCCTCTGTATGACTCCTTGGGAAGGAGTGGGAGTGTCTCTTGGTCGGGGTCGAAAATGATGGAGACCCTCTTCCTCATAATGAGGCGTCACCAAGAAATCCCAGGTGAGGTCCCATGACGGGAAATGACCAAACTCGTGGCCTAGGGCCCCGAGTCGGACGCTCATTTCTGACGGGAAAAGACATGACACCGTCAGAAAATTCAACCTCCTCATCCACCACCTTCCCATTTCTCTACCGATAGCTTGGTGTCTGGGACACTAGTGTGAAGTTTGGAGTCTGATGGACAGCATGACCTCCTAGATGGGACCAGTTCGTCCCTGTTGTCCCTCGCCCAAGTCAAGCTCGGGACCGAGCAGTTCTAAAGGAAGCAAGAGATCGTAGGAGGGACCCCTATCCCCTTAGCCTGTGGGGCATGCCGAGTCCATATGTCTGACACAAATACAACCAAAGTAGTGATCCGATAGGTGCTCATAAGTAACATAAAGAAGAATCCGTACCTCCGATTCCGATAAACGGAAACATAATTGACTCTAGAGAGGCTGTCACACATCCACACACACCTAGTTTCGCATAAAATCCCCCCACCTCATCCTGCCCGCATCTTCGTCCACAACTAGGCATATTCCCTTAGCACTCCCTAGTTGAAATCTAACACCCCGTTCAGAGATCCTAACGGAAAGTTTGATGTGCGACCCTAGACCGAAAAATTAGTAAAGATCATGCCCCGAGGCCGCATTTGGGGTCGAAGGTCCGTAAACAGGGGCAGGGAGCACCTAAAGGCCCACGACTCCCCTGTCAACACCCAAGCGTTGTCCTTCGTTGACCGAAAGAAGAAGACAAATAAACCTCCTTCTAAAGTTCGTGCCACCACATTCAGTAAATACCAAAGCTCTGCTAGACAATCCACAAACGACTTCCAAAGAAAGATCCTTGTGGCCAGTAATCGAGCTGCAACTAAGTGTGTAAAGTTAAGACCCCTACTGCACAGTTTCGAGGACCTTTACTCCAGCCGACACCCTAGCAACATGCGGAGAAAAACTCTACCGTCACGTCCCCTCAGTGCCCGAAGAAGAAGAAAACGACATCCCTCCCTTGGAGGACCGTCCCTAGTTGGATCAAATGAACCCTTTGAGAGGCTTGTCACGTCCACATCCGTCGTCTCATCGTTTTCTGCGACCAAGCCACACAACCTTCCGATCACCCCGATCTGGTCGACCTTACCGCCATGCATGGCCAGGACTGGGGGAGCAAGTCTCGTACCCGCCATCTCAGTCGGAGAGTCGTGACGGAACAACAAAAATGAAGGTCTCTCCACTGCTCGTGCATGTCTTGCCTGTGGTACCTGATTTGGGCTTCATCGCACCAGACCATGAAGGCCACCCACCAGAACTCCCTATCAGAGGCTTCCACCACAGTCTTCGGAGGAGGGTTGTCCTCTATTAAATGCTCCACAAACCACACCTTCATGCCTTCGCTAGTGCCACTAGTAGCACGCTCGGGGAAGATGAGAAGAAACCGCTGGGCTCACTAGAGGAGGAGTCTTCAGGAATAACTTGGACTATTGTCGCCGCCGTTGAAGAGACTAGTTCCATTTTCGCTAAAAACCGTAAAATTAGAGAGAGAATGAGCCACAATTGACACGAGAGAGTTATATAAGATTTTATTTATTATCACGCATTTTAATGCATCGTATCTCAAGGACACCGAATCCCTACTCTTGACAATAAAAGAACAATAAATTAATTGAGATATTATGTGAAATTTAGAACTCCACATTTTCAACATATAAAGTAATATTATAATAATACCCAAATGAATAAAAATATAAATAATAAGTGTGTGTATATATATATATACCATCATACTCTTTTATCACAACAAAATATTATTAATTAAAATCGAGCTAGAACTCAAGAAGAATAATGCGGGAGTAGTCCCTCATCAGACATACTATAACTAATCCTCGAAAGGAGTTTGAGACATAGACGAGCTTTTAAAGTGAAACCAACATTCACCAAAAGCACTAAACAGAAAGTAAACCAAAATGTGAAACTACAACGAGGACTAGAACGAAAACTAAAACCAACTCCGCTCAACCTGAAACCAACCACCATGGCCTGATAGCATATGAGTTTTCCAAAATGAGCCACTAATATGCAAAGTAATGACCCTGGTTTGGAGAGGGAGCACAAAAGATGGTGGAAGACCCCCGAGTAGGGGGTCTGTCATACCTCCCAAATAGCCTAGGGTCGGGTGGCCTCAGATGTCTAGGCAGGGCCGTTTCTAAGCCCTCGCCTTATCAAGCTCCAACTGCTCCCTCCGGCTCTCTTCTAGGATAAGGTCTTCTTCAATGCTCTTAGGAATCCCCGTCGTATACCTTCTCGGAGAACCTACTGGCATGAGTCTTGGCCTATGGTTAGGCAGGAAGGTGGATGTCACCACACCCTTCTCTGTTTCCCTAGAGGTATGTGTGAATCTAGTTGGATTAGAAGTCCCAATTGATGAAGGTGATTTAGGCAAGACGACGGACCCTAAGTCAATTTGTTACTTCTGAAGCAGGCAGAAGCCCAAAGGAACTGTAGGGGACGACTTTAGAGAAAGTAGAGACCACTATCTCGTTACAAGTTCCCAACCAAGAGGGCTTCATCCTCTTGGAGGGACATACAATATCGAGGTTTACTCGATAGAGGAGGTCACAGTCATTGGTCGCATTACCTAGCCGCCCATAGTTGAAACAAAACATCGAGAGACGCTCATGTTTGAGCGTGACCCGAATGGTCTAAGGGGACTCCTTAAAATCCAACATCATCTATCGATGGAGGGGTTGGTTGATTGAGTACCAGAAACAAACTCGGATCTTTGCTTCACAGCAAACACCCCATTTGTCTGCTTGCACAATGACGCACTACCCCAAGGTGTCTCCCACCCTAGTACCGGTAGTGCTCGTGGAGATCGTCTGAGGTAATCCCCATACTTGGATCCAAACTTGGATCCTCTTTGTGACAGTAGCATAGAGGCCCGTTGGTGGGATTTTCGTTAGAATTAGATGATATCGCCGAAAGCACTAAGGCTCCCCTTGGTGGACCTTTTCCAACGTCGGGCGGGAAGTAAAGTAAAAGGCGTATACTCCTGTAGATAGGTCCTTTACTACCAATACCTCCGTCGATGACCCCCCCAACCTTTGAGAATAACCCGCATCATCAAGTCATCCGTGAGAGGTTGAGGAGAGAGAGGTCTCCCGGTCATTCCATATTACATACGAACTAGGGAGAGATATGACAGTTGCGATGTAGGAGCTCGGACGATGACATCCTCATCCAGTAGAGGAGAGCACACACCTTATGGTCCAAGACGGGAACGTCGTCATCACCAACGACGACATGCTCCCCGAAGTCAACAATACCTCACCTTGCGGTACCTGGTGGGTCTCTGCCTCAGGGTCCACCAAACATTGGCAGATCCTTGACCAAGAGGAGGCCAAAGAGGATGGAGTTTTGAATACCCCCGATGTCGTGCCTAGAAAAATCACCGACAACAACGGGGACGACGTCTTTTGTGGCTTCGCCCTTACGGGAGCTGGTTTCTAGGTCCTTCGTCCCCGTACCCCTGATAGCTCGGCCTAGGACGGGTTCTTTGCAAGACCTTGGTTGAACAACATCAGTGGGAAGGTCGCCGCAAGATCCGGGTAGGTGGGAGGAGCCGCAAGCAACAAAAAAACATCGAAGAAGGGGAATCCTGTGACGACATCGTCTTGGGCTTGCGCATGTTTTTTTTATGATGGATAACGTTTTGAGAAGATCGTGGAGAGGGGATAAGAGTCGGAAGACATGACATGGTAGGGGTTTCTGTGATAAACATAGAGACTGGAGGGTATGGTGGAGGAGACGATGTGGTGGCTGCGATGATAGAAGGCTAAACAGAGTGGTGAAAGCAGACGACATCATAATGAGAACAATTGACAACAGTTGATTGAAAGAGTACGACGATGGAAGAGCCTTTAAGACACTGAATGATAGAGTTACCTACTAAGAAAATGATAAAGTTAAACTCACATAAAATTTTATCATCACACCTAAACAAACTTTTCACGTCGCCCCTTGTGTCATCACCGGCGACAGCCACGGCCACCGGCCATGGATGTCGTCGGTGATAGCTTCTTCCTCCTCCCGTAGCCCTCTCCCCCTTGTCCCCCTCCCCCTCACCAGACCTCCCCCGCCCCCATCACCACCCGTACCCTTTTTTTCCCTTCCCTCTCAAGGCCGGCCCCGGTTTATCGTTGTCTTCGGTGGCCGGCGTCCGTGTCCGTCTCCAACTGATGCTATTTTGGTTCCTACGGTCACATTAAGGTGGGTTTGAACGGTGGTGGGCAGCTCCGGCGACTCGTCACGCTATAGATCCGGCCTGAACGGTTACCTTTAGCGGGGATCTGGAGTTCGCGTCTTCTGGATTCCTCGGGTCAAGGTCCCTTGTCGGACGGTGACGATTCTGAATTGGCTAGGTTTTTTCTTTTCGTTTTACAGCGTTCAATAACTGCACTTGATGCAGATTGGGTGTGCACTAGTTGCACGGTTTGTGTGCGCTAGTTGCACGTTTGGTGTGCACTTGTTGCACGGTTTGGTGTGCCCGTTATGTGGCACGGTTTGGTGTGTACGTTTGTTGCACTTTTGACGTGCATGTGTTTGCACGTTCTAGGGCGCCCTAATTGCGCTCTGGTAGGGAGTCGGTAATACTATATTATATGCTTGTTAGTTTATAGTCTGTAATTTTATCGTTTGCTTGTGCGCTTTCATCAGATTGTACGTATGTCACTTTGATTGATATATAAAATTGATGCCTCCCGCTTTTCGTCAAAAAAAAGTAATTAATTTTTTATACAATATTAATATTATTTGCACCCCTTACATGCTATTTATTCTTATTATATTCTTTTATTTGGGTCCTTCCTAATTTAAAAACAAACAAATTAAACCAATTATAATTATCAAGCTAGTTCAAAAAGCTCTCTCGCAAGTCGAGATCTCCTCCTTCTCAAGAAAACCCTACCCCACCTATGGAGTCTCCTACCTCCGTCGTCGACTTGACAACAGTTAGCCTCGCCGGTCTTGTCTCATCGTAGTCAGCACTGGTGCAGTTTCTCCCACGTGTGCCTCCACCTCTCCCCTCGTCGGATGTGAGGCCTCCCATTGAACCGAGGCGCAAAAGAAACCCTAAACACTATTCTGCCACCACGATCTCTCTCCCCCTCTCCTCCGCGATATCTCTCCTTCCGCCTCCGACTACGACAACCGTGACCTTTGCCCCCGGTATATCTGAACCTCTAGGTAAAGCTCGGTGGGGTCGTCCTTTAAAGAACCAAACCCTAGCTTCCTCTCCCACCGCCCCCATAGTCCACCTGAAGACTAGGAGCCTAATCCCAACGATATACAGGATCCGCTACTTACGGTGACTGTCCCTACTCTCCAATCACCGGTGGAACCTGCTTCCCCCAGCGCTACATCTACTCGGATCGTCTTCGTCGCGCTTCCCACCAGCACTGCGCCGCTTGCGATAATACCCGCCTCTAACTACTTGCCCCCTATGGTCTGGGACCCTCTTAAAGAGAAGGCCCCCATGCCTGAACAAGGGAGCCCGGAGCCCGGGACGACAAGGTGGCTGCTCGTTGTGAGGGGTCGGGGCTCCCAATGATGCGCGTGTCCCTATGATCCAGGTGATGATCAAATCATCACCAGGGATGACCCACTGACGCAAAACCTTCAAAACCAAGGAAGCTGGCTCCTCCTCGGTGGTGCCTCCTTCTCCGGCATGTCTGAACTCCCAACTACTCAACATTTAGGATGGTCTCTCAGCTTTCTCTTTGGAGGAGGTTGAGGTGATGGTACCATACACCCCAGTGAGCTCATCCATACTTGCAGGGAAATAATTTGCCATTATGGGTAAATTGTGGTCGACTAAGCTGCCTCAGGAAGAAGTTCTCCTTCGGATCATCACCAAGGCATAGGTAAGTCAGCCGAGGGACTAATTATCAAAGAGATCAGGCTGAGGATCTTCGGGTTCTACGTCGAGACAGAGAGAGCCCGAGCATGGGTTCGGGATAATGAACCGTGGTGCTTCGATGGGAGACCACTACTGTTGGGTGACCTAAACCTGATGGCTAGAGAACCCCCCCCCCCAGCGCTAAGATCCAACTATGGGTGGATGATTGTAGCCTCCCTCCTTTGGTCTGTACCAAAACCACGGGATAAACGATTGATGAAACACTAGGGCTCTATGTCCATGTCATATGCGATCAATGGGGTACATGTTGGGGAGGAGCAATAAAGGTTCGCTTTTGGCATCCTGTGGAACACCCTCTTCAAAGGCACCTTCTGCTTCGCTTTTAGGAATTTCCCGACCCTGTTCGTGTCACATTTACTTATACAAAATTACCCTCATTTTGTTATAATGGTGGGATGATAGGCCACATGGTGGCTGAGTGTGACAGGGAGATGGTGGGTACACCTCGGTTTGATTCATCGATGCTTGAATTCCAAAAGGACCGTCAAACCAAGGTATGTGGCACATATTGAGACGATCAGGCGTCTCATAAGAAGGTATCCTCAACTACCGCATCTAAGGCGCCCATGTCTCAGGGTAGGGGCCTGATAGTATCCTCGGCTACTACACCTAACGGAGCGAGCCGCTTGGCCAATCCATGGTGGATAAAATCGGTAATCAGATGGCTCTCGGATAACGAGAAAACTAATGCCACGGTCGTGCCTGAGCACATAGATAAAACTGGACTTGGAGCTGGAACTGAGTCTGGTGTTGGAGTAGGACCCGGGGGAGTTAAGAGATGGTCCACTAGGGAACCCTTGGACAATCAGGATAGGGAGGGCAAGCAGGCCCGCATTGAGGAATGAAAGGAATTCAATTCTCCAGGGACTGACCTTGGGATTGGTCCCTGAACAGAGCTCTACCTCCTCGTGAAATCAATGATCGCAAGTTTGGTTTAATACAACGAATAAAGCATGAAGGCTACACCTTGAGCAACAATCATTGGTTTCGTCATAGTTTAGTTTTACTTTCAGTACGCCTTTATGACACTTCCAACACTGGTTATACCAGATTATTTTTCTCAGTTTTTTTTGTAAAAATACCTATTACGACTCTTTACAGTATAATAATTTCTTCTATTTCATGGTCAAAGACTTACTCCTAATGTACTATATTGTAACTGATATTTAAATGAATGAAAAGTGCACCTTTCATCCCCAAAAAACAAACAAATTTCATCACTTTATAATAATAATTATTATTATAAAAAACCCTGCTTAGGACGTGTGTATGGGTGCCTTCTTTAAGAGCATCCACAATCATCTCACCGACAGTTGGCGGGGAGGATTAAAAAAGGTATTTTTTCTTTCCCATCCAGCTCACCGCCAGCGCAAGCTGCAGTGACGTTTTTTTGCCGACAGGGAGCCGCCGGCGGTAACGAAAAATATATATTTTAAAAAATTAAATTTATCATAAATTCTAACGATAATTTATTATTTTTACGATAATTAGCACACACAAGATAAAGAAGAATAGAAACGAGATTACATATTCACGATTTACAGCTTGTGAACGTACTGGAGGAATTTGGGCTGGTCTTTAACGACCTCCCAAACATAACACTTCGTGAATTGCTGGCCATGTCGTCTAGCATACTCGTCCGCCGCTGCAGATCGAAAGTATGCCTCGGTTTGTCCCGCGGGGCAGCCTGAACTTCTTGACGGCAACAAATTTCAAAACGGTGGATTTTCCGAGCTAGATGTTGCCAGTGGCCCCTGCACTGCTTTTAGGTGCGCGACGGGGCATCGACCGGAGAATTTTGGACAAAAATGGCAAACACTTCCGGCCAATACCTATTATTTGGCCCCGGCCGGGCATCGTGGAGCCAACATAAAACCAACATCATCTCTTCCTCGTGGCTCCAGGGTTGTGCTGCAATGCTGGCCATTGGACCTTCGAACAAGAGAAGAGATTTAGAACGAAAAAAGCTTGGGATTAAGAGAGCTTGTTGGGTGAAGAGGTGTGAAAAAATGGAAGGATGGGGTGCCTTTTATAGCCCAAACCGCCGGCCATGTAGGGGTATTTTGGTCATTTTTCATGGTTATGGCAATAATGTCACCCATCCCAAGAAAACTACAATGCAATAAATTTAAAAAAAACTACAACTTCTTAAATTAATTTAAACCAACAATTAATAAAACATTAAACAAACTAAAACATAAAAAACCTACGATTCATTATCAAAAAACAAAATACAATTTTTTTTTAAAAAACAACAAACTAATTAAAATAAAGAGTGGCGGCACTACTCCACCTGCTCGTACTATTGCTCGGTCAATGACATGATTTCATCATCGGAGCGGCCGCTCCTGTGGTCCCTGCAGTTCTTGACGAACATCCCCTGGAAGCTCGTCACTCTCGTATTGACTTGACCCCAGTGGTCTTTGCAGTTCTTATATGACCTTACCGGATCATCCGGTCCACGGGTGCCAACAACTTCTTCGGCGATGGCCGCCCAATACTTCAGATTATGTTTCTGATTCCCGTGAATTGAGTCGTACGAATGGTGCATTCAAGCTCGAACTAACCGCTCGTCCTCCTCGGCGCTCCACAAACTTAGTTTCCCTTTAGGTTTTGGTGGAACCACGTCGCCGGCCTCGGTAAGCGTTGGAGATGCAAAGTTTGTCGGATCGGATGGAAGGTTTGGTGGAAAAAACTCTTGCGTCATCGTGTCGTCCTGCAACAACCTAAACATGTGGCCCCACTCGTTGAGATCGAACGACATTGTCAAACGGAAAAAATATTAGAATGCAGATAGAATAGAGAGAAGAGAAGTAGAAGTGTGGGTTAAAATGAATTAGAAGGCTTGGTATTTATAGGGGGAAGTGAAAAAAAATATTGGCTGCCAGCAGCCAACGGTCGGCGCGGCGACCACGGCAGACCAGTCAACAACGCCAGCGAGGAGTGCCAGCGATAAGTTTAACGACTAGCTTCCTCGCTAGCGACCTCCCCGCCAGCTCCTCGCCGGCGTTTTCTCCCTGCCAACAACTCACCTCCAACGATTGTGGATGCTCTAAGAGCATCCACAATCATCTCGCCAGCAGCTGGCGGGGAGGATAAAAATGTTTTTTTTTTTCTTTCCAAGCCAGCTCACTGCCTGCGCAAGCTACAATGGCGTTTTTTTTCAGCGGGGAGACGCCGGCGGAAAGGAAAAAAAGTAATTTTTTAATATATTTTTTATATGTAAATCATCAAATTATATATTATATGTAAAAAACAAGTACTTAAATTAAAAAAAAACGTAATAAACAACAAAACAACTCCGTAAATTAAAGAAGAGACACTAAACTACAAATAAACATCACAAATTAGAATACCAGCAATGAGTTGAAGAAGAACTAGAACTGAAATTTAAACATAATGAGCGATAACAGAAGCTAGGCGTCTCCAAATTTATTCCAGATGTGTTCGACGAGATCGTTCTTCAACCGGTAATGTATGAGTTCATTTTGCATCCTCGCAGTGTTTCCAAGTATGACATTGGTCGGGACGAAGCCTCCTTGTGCAATATGTGGTTGATTTGGCCCACCTTCATCTGTTTGTTCAAGGTAGTCGCCGTAGGTATAACGTTCATCCTCAACTATCATATTGTGCAATATAGTGCATGCATTCATTACCAAACCGATGTACTGGGGAATCCACAAGCGGCTCGGTCGCTTGATAATGTGAAACCGAGCTTGGAGTACACCAAAAGATCGTTCCACATCCTTCCTGCACGCTTCTTGGACTTCAGCAAACTTCTTCTGCTTCGGGAGTTGAGGTAATGGGATTTTTTTCACGAACACTGGCCACGAAGGGTATATGCCATCAGCAAGATAATACGGGAGTGTGTAGTGGTTACCATTTATCGTATATTCAACCGGTGGTTGCCAACCGTTGATAACGTCCGCGGAAAGTTTGGAATGGTTGAGCACCGTCAAACCGTTGTTCGATCCCGCCATGCCAAAGAACGAGTGCCAAATCCATAAGTCACGAGTAGCAACCGCCTCGAGGACAACGGTTGGTCGATTACCGTGGTCCCTCCGGGAATGTGATCCTCGAAGTGCCTTTGGGCAATTCTTCCACTCCCAGTGTATGCAGTCAAGACTTCCAAGCATTCCCGGGAACCCTCATGCTTCATTAACCACCAAAACGTGGTCCATATCAGCCCGTGTAGGCTTACGCCGGTATGTAGGACCGAATACTTTATTGATTGCACTTTAAAATTTTCTCAAACATTCCAATGACGTTGTTTCGCATATCTTCAAGTACTCGTCTAACCCATCAGCTGCAATTCTGTAACATAACTGCCTAATGGCGGCAGTACATTTCTGATAAGGAGAAAATGAAACTTGACCCAATGCATCTAACCTTGACTTGAAGTAATCATCGTGCTGCTCCAATGCATGTACGATACGGAGGAACACAGCCTTTGGCATTCTGAACTGACGCCGAAAATGCACCTCCGTGTACACATGGTTCGTGTTGAAGTAGTCCTTCATTAAGCGTTCATTTGCGGCAACCCGGTCACGTGCAATGTATTTTCGCTTCCGTGGTGGAGAATCGACCTAAGTGTCTTCTAACAACTCCTCGTCGGTGGACATGCAGTCTTCTAGTATCTCGTCCAAAATGGAATTCAAATCCACGTCATTGGGTAGGTTGGCCATGTTGACGGACGAACCAGAATGCGGGTCGGGACGATGATTTGTGAGAGGGATGAATAGTGAGAGTAGATAGTTTGTGATTTTAGTTGATTTAGGGTATATTTTTATAAGGGTTTAGAGATAAATGTTATTTATCTTGTGTGTTATTTTCAACAAAAAAAAATAGTGGGTCAAAATTGTTCTATAGGGCATTTAGATTTTTTTGGATAATATAGTCGTTGGTGCCGGCGAGAAGTGCCAGCGAGAAGCTCCTCGCCAGCCATCCCCGCCAGCGACGTCCCCGTCAGATCCTCACCGGCGTTTTCTCCCCGATAACGACTGTGGATGCTCTAAGGATCCGGATCAAGAAGGGTTAGGTAGTGATGTATAAGATGAGCGTTACGATAATCAACTGTTGAATTATGCAACGGAACTTTGTCTTTTAGCACAACAAATAATATGTGGTGAATTGTTTTCCAAGTAATTAATGGAGAGAGCTCTATATATGTACCTTAAAATTTCAGTTATCGATCCTGTTTCGATGCATCCCATATTTAATTTAAATAGAATCTACGAGTCATGAATAATGGCAAAACCAAGACAGAAACATGGCAACTGTCAACTGATACTTTTTTTTGACCTTTTTGCCCATAATTTATAGAGCTTCTTTTCCACGCAAGATCCCTAATTTTCTTAGCCTCCAAAACAGTAGCAAAAAGTGTACCTACTAAAACCAGTGCTTCTAGAATGAAACATGTTCATGGTACCTAACCTCTTGAATAAGGTCATTTCGTTATTTGTATCTCTATTCTGTGATTCTAACATGTTAAACCTGTGAAACACGTTTCAAAAATTAGTTGGAAAAATTACATATCAGCAATAATTGTAATTATCATGTATGTAACATATTCTCTCCCCTACTTGTCTCGATAGTCATCAATATGTGTCATTTCTTATTTATATTTCTTCCTAAAATCATATCGGGTTTGATTTATTTTTGTATTTATACAAAGAATTGAAAACTAAATACAATTAATCAGTGAATGGTTTAATTCAATTTTTCTCACGAGCTCCAATGTATTTAATGATGGAGCCGACAATGACATGATCAATTAAGGAAACCCATGATAACAGCACCAATGTGTTTCATGTGGGAACCGACGTGATCAAGATACCGCCATACCAGGATGGGGTGAGAAAGGTGATTTTTGTGTCGGTGACATATCTATTTTGATCGCAATCGATACATATTATTAGATCATTGTCTCTTTCTCGTTAGGATTAACCAAAAGTCTTTCTTTCAGTCTGAGGCAGTCGGTCAGTAGGTTAGTCTTCTCGAGTGGATCGAGTATTTCAACATCGTGCTGGTTAGGAACTGCTAAGGTGTTGAGTTATGTTTGAGAAGTGCATCATTTAGTCCCCCGATCCTTTCTAGTGCTTGTCTTTTCTCTTGTTCAATTTGGTGAATACTTGTTCATTTAGGCTTCCTTATCTCGGTCTCATCCGTTGAGTATTTGTTTTAGAGTTTCGTTTGGGATAGATCAATTAATTTCTTAAGTGTAGGGATGCGGATTACTCAGCCTTTCTGAGGTAAAAGGATTTACCCGTACAATCCCTTATGGTTCTAGTCCGACTAAAGCTGTTTAGAGCAGTGCTCCGACATACTGTTCGTTAATCTGACATATTCCAAATATTTAGGAAGTACCAGGTGATTTCTCTTTTGTCTTGTTTTGTTTTTGTTTTGAGTTTTTTTTATGTGGATATTTTGTTAGCCGTCCCATACCTCTTTCTTTTTAGTACATTTACTTCTCTCTTGATAAAAAGGAAAAACATCATTTAATGTTTATAGCCTAAAGATGATCTTTTTTGTATGCACAATTGTTACATACATATATGCCAAAAAGGATAAATGAGAGAAGGACTCGAAAAGCTTGGGAAAGTAGTCCAAATGCTAATTATAATAGGAGAAAGGTTTGTTGATAATGAATATTACAATGCATACATGACATAATAAAGCTGGAGCTAAAGGGGAGGAGGACATTTCCAATCATCACTATACGTAATGTGTATATACTAATAAGAGGAGAAATGTATTGAGAACCACTCTTAACATAGGAACCGTGAGAACCAATCCTAGCCACTATCACGTATGATCCAACACTCATCAAAATGCCACATCATCACCCCAATCCAACCCCCATCCACGCCAATTTCATCTATTCTCACACAAGCAAGGGCATAATTGTAATAGCATGGTGTCATGTGGACAAGTGTCCATTTTTTTCTTCACCAATTCACTAATTTAATATTTCCCGATTCGTTTGAACTCCGATTAACTTCAAACTTGCGCCAATATTTTTCTTTTTTCAAGGGCTTTAAATCAAGATCACTCATGAATATATTTTGAAGCACGAAAGTAAAAATTTATATCAAGGTGATAAAAATAATGTTGAGCGTTGATAAATGTTCACTAATAAATGTTTTATATCGGAGTACCAAACTAGTGCTAAATGTTGATAAAAAAACATGTAATGAGGTGATAAAAAACAAATAATGAGGTGATAAAAACCATTTTCATTTTTGATAATAAGTGTGATACACTAGAGTTTAACGTTGATAAAAAAAACTTGTGATGAGGTGATAAAAAACACGTAATTCAATGATAAATCTAGTGTTTAGTGTTAGTAAAAATGGTGTTCATATAAAGTCCGTGATGAGATGATAAAAATCATGATCAGTTTTGGAGAATGGGGTGATAAAACCATTGTAAAGTGTTGATAAAACCAGGGTAAAATGTTGATAAACCTAGAGCAAAGTGTTGATAAAAATTACTCATATATAATTTCTTTAAAAACCAGCCCCGAAATAAAAAAAAAATCGTGCTTCAAAAAAACATGTGATGGGGGTGATAAAACACACGTAATTTGAATTTAAAACTAGTGTTTAGTGTTGATAAAACTAGTGTTCATAAAAAGCACGCGATGAGGTGATAAAATCATGATCAGTTTTGGAAAATGAGGTGATAAAACCAGTGTAAAGTGTTGATAAAACCAATGTAAAAATGTTGATAAATCCAGAGCAACGTGTTGATAAAAATTACCCAGATTTTTTTTACAAAAAAAACAACCCCGAAATAATTTTTTTTTCGTGCTTCAAAATATATTCATGACTGATCTTGAATGAAAACCCTTAAAAAAAACAAAACTAATGGCGCAAGTTTGAAGCCAATCGGAGTTCAAACGAAGCGGGAAAAATTAAATTAGTGAATTGGTTAAAAAAAAATAATATGATAGTTTTACTAAAAAGCCCTTACCACTAACTAAAAAGTGCTTTTTTTTTTGCAGTCAACAAGTCAACTACTCAAATGCATCTCATCCATCCATTCTTAAAATGGATGACTTAGATTGGTTCTCGCGGTTCCTACGTTAAAACATGGTTCTCACCAGATTTCTCCTCATACTAATAATATTATACTAATTTGTTTATGGTCATGATTTTAATCCTAATAATTATTTGAGGTTATTCCATGTCCTAACCCTCTACTACACTTAATTGTCAAATCCAAACTCAGTACTATTGAAATTATCAAATAGTAACGAATTTCAAAACTGAATTATTAAAAACCAAAAAGTACTGTTTAAATCGACTGTTTCTATGAACAGTGAATCACATGCGTCACACGTGACTCATTTTATAATGGAGCTTGGCGAGCTGAGGTCATGAAGAGATGAAATTCGAAGCTCGGACACAAAGAGATGAAGTTCGAAGAGCTGAGATGAAGAGATGAGGTCACAAAGAGATGAAGTCAGGCCAAGTTAACGTCCGAAGGAAGAACATATTTGAGGGTAAACTCGACTTTTCACTTGGCCAAGTTAACGTCCGTTTAAAATTAGAAACAGTTGGCAATTTCAATTAATTGACCGTTACTACATAACAATTTCAATAGTATAGGGATTGGATTTAACAATTTCTAAAAGTTGGGCGTTATGACATGGAGTAACCCCTAATTATTTTTCATCAGAAGGATATGAGGACACAGTAAATAATAATTCAAGGTTTAAAACAGAAAGAGCAAAATGAAGATTATAGGATGGAAGTCAAGAACGATTTGCTAACCAAATTGAATGAGAAGTTGATCTTTCTTAGAGAATCCACAACGTTGGCCAGGGAGCTGGCGGTAAACAATCGGCGGCGGGAAGGTGGCGGAGAGGATGCTGGCGGTGAGGATCGACTGGGAATATTATTTGCCCTATTATTTGTTCTTGAAAAATAAAAATTAGTTTTGAAAATAAAAAAAATATTAATGTCCTTATCTTCAAATGGTGTATAAATAGGGATGTTTGAATCAAACAACAACACTACTCACATATCATCTCATCCTACTACTATCGAATTATTTGTCTCCCACATTTTTTTCGTCGAAATGGCTAATGACCGAGCCAAGGATTTCGATATGGATGACAGTTTGGATGGAGTACTCGAAGAATGCATGTCCACCGACTTCGTTGACGGTTGGTTAGAGGACGCAATGGTCGAATCTCAACCACGTAAGAGAAACTACATCGCACGTGACCGGGAAGCCGAAGCTGGGAACGAACCATTAATGAGCGACTACTTCAACACGAACCCCGTGTACAAGGAGGTGCACTTCCTTCATCGCTTAAGAATGCCAAAGGGTGTGTTCCTCCGAATTCTTCATGCATTGGAGAATCACGATAAATATTTCACGCAACGGTTCGACGTTGTGGGTAGAGTTTCCTTATCTCCTTATAAAACATGTATTGCGCACATTAGGCAATTATGTTATGGAATTGCAGCTGATGGATTGGACGAGTACTTGAAGATAGGCGAAACCACTGCTTTGCAATGTTTGAGAAAATTTTGCAGGGCAATCCTTATAATCTTTGGTCCTACATACCAGCGTAAGCCAACACGGACTGATATTGATTACATTTTGGCGGTCAATGAAGCGCGAGGATTCCCGGGAATGTTTGGCAGCCTTGACTGCATGCACTAGGAGTGGAAGAATTTCCAAACGGCACTACGGGGCTCCTATTCAAGAAGGTACCACGGGAATCGACCAACCGTGGTTCTAGAGGCGGTTGCCACTCGTGATCCATGGATTTGACACTCATTCTTCGGCATGGCGGGTTCAAACAACGACTTAACTGTGCTAAACCATTCTAGTCTATTCGCGGAAGTTATCAATGGTTGGCAACCACCAGTTCAATATACGGTTGAACCAACAGATGAAGGTGGGCCAAGTGAATCATATTTTGCGTGAGGAAGCTTCGTCTCGTCCCAGGTCATACTTGGAAACACCCAGATGATGCAAGATGAACGCATGCATTATCAATTGAAGGACGACCTCGTCTAACACATTTGGAATAAATTTGGAGACGCTTAAATTAGTTTAATTTGCTTTGTAGTTCAAATTTCGCTCGGTCACCTTGTACTATTCCTTCTATTTTGATGCAATTTAGTTTAATTTAATTCTATATTTTAGTAATATTTTAATCATACCGCTAGCGGCTCGCCGTCGGCAAAAAGTCATCCATTGCACGGTATTGGCGTTTCCCGCCGGCGGTAAGGCAAAAAAACATTATTTTAATGCTCACCGCCAGCAGCTCCCTGCCAGTATCGGCGGTGAGCGTTGTGGATGCTCTTAGACGAACTCTTACAGTTTCTGTGACTGTATCAGTGGCTTGGAAAAGCGAAAATTATGGCACAACACTTATCCATCTTATCTTCTTGGCATATCCACCCAATACCCACCTTTATAACGTAACATCCATTTTTGTTTTATTTTTTGGGAAACTCCGTTAGACACCTTTCATTTGATTTTTTTATATCATAACTCTTGATTTATAAAATGACACTTTGTACCCGTATAGTCGCCACATATTACAGAATACAACGGTAATTTGACGTCATGTTGCCATTGTTTTCTACAAATTGATGCACAATTACAGGTATTATGTGAAAAAAATTCACGACCCGTGTAACGTGTGAAAAAAAGTCATATAACTATTATGTTCTAGAGTAATCCTTTTTTAAACATCGTCGGCTTCACCCCAACCGAAACTCCTATATCACCTAGACAAATCAAATAATTTTACGTGATGTAAACTTGTTTTACGAATAACTTCTATGAACCATGACGAAAAAATTCATTGTAAGGTGGATGTATTATTGTATCCTTCTTAAAGAAGATATTTTTTTTGGGTAAACTTCTTTAGACACCTGTTTTTTACTTTCATTTTTACATCAGCACTTGGGGAGTATACCTTTTTTAGATGAAAAGTGAAGACTAACGAAAATTAATATAACTAATAGATTCTGTTAGAAAAATGACGATCCGTTAACGGTGTATACAAAAAGACTTTTTTCCCTCCAAACTATACTTCTAATTTCTCAGATTATACCCGTAGACAATATTATTGTTTCAGCTTATAAAAATAATGAAATAATAATTTTTTTCAGTAATTTTTTGTTATAGTTTATAATTATTATAATTTTCATTAATTATTGAATTATTCATTAATTTATAGTCACTCTTTCTAAAATTTTATTGATTAGTTATTTTAATTCTGGAGATATTCAACATGGAGCAAGAGGGACTATTGATGACCATTTGGTGTTGTAGCTCCACTGAGGTGACTGGAGGCTCAAACAAAAGAATTCGGCTTCTCAACGACTAGTGAAGGTCACCCAACCACCCGCGGTCGGGATGAACACTAACACGACCAAGCTCGGATGAGGGCCAGTGGACCCGACCACGTCAGATCTGAAACGGGAAAACCTCAAAAATGAGGAGAGCTCGAGTATATTTGAAATCGAGCAGATCTCCCCTGATTCCCCCACCCCTCAACTCCAACCCTCATCTCCAGAACAACAAACGGCGAGGAAGAAGAGTAAGACCGGCCATGCGAGACTGAAAACACGAAAGCTTTTGGCGCAAACTTAAAGAAGGCGAGCAAGAGAGAATGAAGAAAATAGAGATTAAGAGGGAAGAGAGAGGAGAGAGAGAGAGGAGTCACACTATTTGTGTGTTGTTGATGGTTAGAGGTGGGTAGATAAGATATATTTTTGTATATATATTTTATAATTAAAATCTTAATTCAAAAAAAAGAAAGAATTAAAATCTGATATACAACAATTAAATATGATTCTATTAAATAATTATATTTATTTACTTATATATTAATTTTTTTTGAAACAATAAATATATAATAACACATTTTATGATTTTTTTTAAAAAAAACTATCTATTTATAAATATTTTATTTTTTTGAAATATTAAATTAAAGAATATTAATAAATATATGAAAAAAGAATAAATAAAATATTAGTAAAGTGTAAAGTTGAGTAGTTATGATATGAAAATGAAACTTAGAACATGTAAGAGTATTTTTGGTTATTTTGAAATGTTTAAACAAGCATGTGCATCTCACATGGTTTTCAACTAACGATTTCTGTCAAAATAACAAATTTTGTTTGTTTGTAACAGTTTCTGTTAGTCTTCTGTTACAATTTGTACCAACTCAAATTTACACGTATTTATGTCAAAACCATAGTCATTGAATAGTTGTAATATGAAAAACCCCTATTTTTTATCACGCCAAATCACGCCGAACAATACAAGTTATAGGATAAGGAATATATGAGTTGTTGTTTTCTAATATGTTAAATGTATGAGTAACGGTAAATAGTAGATAAAAAAAGGGAAATTTTCAGCTCGTTATCTTGGAATAGTTTTATTTTCAAATGATTATCCTCGATTTTTATTATGTTACCATGGAAAAGTTTGATTTTCAGTGTAATCATTTTCGTTTATTTTTGGACGGAAAATCGGCATCTGCACATGACCTTGTTTTTTCAAAAAATACCAAAGTTGTATTTGGCCAAAATTACCAAAATTCCTCTCCATCACCATCTACCACCTCCTTCTTGTTCTTTAATCTCCTTGTTTGGCTCATCCCAAATCATACCTCTTCTTATTCTTCCCTCTATTAACCTATGGGAACATTCATGAGTATTTGGGTTGGGTATGATTTGCAAAGCAAGAACCAAAACGGGTGGTTATGCCCTGCGGTTTTAGCACAGAAAATGGCACGACAAACGTACCGGTCGTCAAGTAATATTTGGAATTTAAGTTCCAGTTTTATCATACCCAAGGGAGCACGGATCAAGCAAATTTCTATTCGGAGTTGTTATTAAGCTACTTCGTTTAAAAGGATGGTTTTAGTTTTGAAAGTATCGTGCATACTTTTAAAACAAGTGAAATGTAAATCAAGTACTCAGACAAATCACACGAGATTAGAATCAGAGAAAAAGCAATCCAGGGTACATGTTCATAGAGGTCATTCCCATATATTGAATAACGATAATTATTGTGAACTTTAACTATTATAGGGGAAACGAATTATTTCTCAAACTAATCCTAACTTCTCTCGAATGTTTCGGACCCTAATGGTATCTAACCACCTAATTCTCCCGAATCAAGGTGTAGGAAGACCCAAAACACTATATTCTTTGATAATTTCTAACTTTTGACACAAATTTATGGTTATTGCAATTGTGTTAACCTAGTTATCCCTAGTCTTGAGTTAAACCCAACTTATTATTGATTTTAGACTAATAATGATCCTTATCTCTCGAGTGTTGGATCCTAATTCACATCATCTATCAAGCTTACACGGAAGAGAGAGCATTAAGAATAAATCAATAACAAACGTTAACCTAGATAATATTGTTAATATTATACCGTAACAAACTTTAACTATTATACTGTTAATATTTCCTTTCTTCAAACAAAAATCTTAAACAAGCAACACAATAATATTGTCTTTCTTTAACAAAAACTTAAACTCAAACCTAACAATCTCGGTATAAGGCGATGAAGGTGATGGTCTCGGTGATGATGGGTAGCCTTAGATTTCTTTGATCATGGTAGAATCTGGTAGTAACAACGAAGCTTGATTTTTTTCCTAGAATCGGCCACACCCTATCCCCTTCCACGGTGAGCCCATCCTCGCCGCCCCTTTCCACTTCGACCTCGAGGAGGCGGCCACAGACAACGAAAACGAGAGACATGCGAGCCTCGGGAGAAAAACCCACCATACCGATCGACCTTGGGAGAAGAAAAAAAGGGATCCACAAACCCGCCCACCCCCACCAACGATATCACAATTGGTGGTAACACCGACCAATGGAAGACCATATCCGATAACCCCGGATCCAAGAGGACATTAGACCGACCAAAAAAGCCCAATCTGGTCGCACCAGGTTTCAGAGATCTAGTAATGGAGACTGGGGAGGAAACACCACCGTCTGGTTGAGCTCAGCCTGAGGAGGCATCCTCACGGTCAACCAGAGCGACAAGGTCCGACGAACGCGAGCTCTGCAACGACCCGATCCTAACCCGTTCCAGCTAGGCCCTTCGAAATAAGACCAAAACGCGACCGGCTAAAAAAAGGCTCACTCTGGCAGACGATGGTGATTCTACACCGGTGAGGGAGGGTAGGTACTGTGACGAAGTGAAATTGAAGAAAAAGGGAAGGAACGTGGATGTCGTGAAGGGCTAGAAGAAGAGGGACAACATGGTTGGCGTTGGGGCTCGGGGATACACTCAAAATACTCAGGCGGTGACATGGGGAGATTGGACTCCAGCAACAGACCAGACAAGGCCCCCATCGATAGTCCCCAAGGTCGGAGCCCGAGTGGCCACTGATGGTGACGACGATTTTGACAAAGAAAGGGACTCGTTAGGATTTACAGAGGAGAGAGCTTTTTTATTCCGTATATCAGTTTGAGCTTTTTTTTTACTAAAAGTTGCGGAGCTTTATTTAGATTTCAGTTGAAATGATACATTGAAGTGCATCAGGAAGAGTTCCTGACAATTGAAGGACAAACGTAGAACGGGCTTCCCTGGCTAACTAGTGAGTTGTCCTATTCGCGGTCCTTTTTAACAAATTGGAGAGATATTCTCTCGTTTTCAGCCAGCATGAGGCGGATGCCTATAATAACCGTCCCAACCGGGGATGTTGGTGGATCCCCTATTTGAATCATGTTTAGTAACACCTAAGCATCCGAGCGGATAATAATAGAACTCATTCCCAGAGGGTCCCTGTTCCAAAGTGTTGTCGTAATGGCACAGACGTCAATCATAATCGGTGATCCACTTCCCGGAATGAATCCATTCGTCGTGAGGCCTACTTGACCATCCCCCCTCGAGCGATGTTACCCCAAGTTGATGGGTCCGAATCCTGAAAGACCGCCCCATCAACATTGATAACCCAGGTGCTTAGAGGGGGTGGACTGAAGTGTTAGTCTTAGTGCCCGTAGTTCAATCCTAAATGTCCAAATGTATATATCATCGTTAGCAATAAAATTAAAGCGGCTTTATATTACTTATGTGTTGGAGTAATATATCGATGTGTGCTCTGATCTATGCCCACCATGCGAATAGAACCATAGATCGAGATAGATCACACTCGATGGGTCCCTAGTCAACAAAGCTTCACTAGAAGCGACTAGTATGAAAGATGGCTCTTTATGGCTTACGTTCTGTTAGTCATTGGAATGGGATTCCGGAGTCTGATCATAGATATCATGTGGGACATGATATTGGACGACCCGCCCTGAATATGTGCCATAGATTAAGTCATGAACATATTCAGTGTTGTAGCTTGTCATGTATCCTTAGACCAAGGAGTCTTTGTGATCGCTATGTAGTCAACAACTGAGTTTGACCTGAGCCTAACGTTGTCCGTAACAGGGCTTCCATAACGGCCAGGATTGGCTTGGGGATGGGCTACATGAGTGACACGAAAGACGGCTAAGGGATTTATCCCTCATACTAAGGTATGGGAAAGATATCGGTTCTCGGCCGCTTGATCGAGAGTGACTGGAAGAATAGCATGGCCATGCACATGATACTGGGTATCATATCTTCAGTCATCTCACATATCAAGGAACGGTGATTGAGAATAATAAGGATGACGGCTCTATGCCTTATCTCAATCAGGATATCGGAGATAAAAGGATAATGACAGGGACGACGGAAAGGTTAGAATCGACAGGGTCGATTCGTTATGTAGTGTCAGGCAATACTAAAGTCTCGTTAGTTGCCACTTAAATAGGATCAAGTAAAATGGGATTTTACGTTGATCTATTGACATGCATAAACCTAAGGGTCACACCGGAGGATGAAACTCATTGACACATTTATGGAGAATGGCCAAAAGGGAGTTGTCTCGGGACATGACCAAAACTGGGTTTTGGGTCATGTGCCCGTAAGTGAATAGGACTTTACGGATCGAGACAAGGCTTGGAGTCTTGGGATTGATCGCGTCGGATAATGTTGGACATTTCCGGTATGGAAGGCATGGAGGCGATGAGCGAATCACGGGACCTCGTTGGAAATGGTCACGGGCCATGTTCCAAGAGGCCCATGAAAGGCCCATGCAACCAAGGCCCATGGAACTAATTAATCAAGTCTTGATTAATTAGTACTAAGTAAGCAAGACAAGGATTAAGGTGTTGGTGATTCACCACCTAACCCAATCTTGTCTTGCCATACTTTGTCCTATTCACACCTTACTTGACACCATACTTGTCCCATGCCTTTAGTTGGACAAGTATGGGTTTTGTTATGTTTAAGTCATCCTTTTTCAACATAACAAACACAAGACAAGAATAGGAAACACATTTTCTCTCCCTCTTCCATGGCCATTTCGGGTTTGGCTAGTTTCCACCTCCATGTTTGTGTTCTTGAGTCCTCAAAGAGAAGAACTACGTGGCTTTGATTCCCATGTGGATACGTAGGCGTCTTGGAGACTCAAGCCAATCATTCGTTAACCGGTGTTCTTGTTTTGGTAAGAACTAGTGCTGAATTTTTCTCTTGTTAATCCATTCTTTGTTAGTTGTTTCATGGTTCTAATTGTCTCTTGGTTTTCATTGATTTTCCGCTGCGAGTTGGTTCATCTCCAACCCTACCTCGAGACCCAACATGAAGCGGGATGGCCAGACCGGCTGAGGCAGTGATGAGGTCACGGTGGTCACATTAGCTTCGGTCCAAGCTAGAAGGTGAGCCCTAGCATTCACAATGACTGTGATGGTTGTCGGTATGTCGCCATTCCAGGCGTACGCATTATGTTCCTTCCATATCTCCTATAGAATGCTAACTATCTCCGCCTCCATATTCTTCATCAACCCCGTAGAGATAAACTGCCACCAGTCCACAAAATTTTTCCCCACCACAGGGGGGGGATCCTTCCCACTTCTCTCTAACACGTTTTCACAAATCCACAGGAAATGAGCAAGTGCGAGACCGTTTTCTCCGCTCGGTCACAGAGAGCACACGCAGATGCGATCGAAACGAACCTTCTCGTGAGATTTCCCGCCACTTGAAGGGTGTTAGTGAGACATCGCCACAAAAGACCTTAAGGCGAGGCGGTACCGGGATATCCCAAATTGAGACCCAGGTAGCGGTTTCGACATTTGTCCGCCGCTAATGCCGTGCCCTGGCCAATACAACATAGCCGACCTTCGTAGGATAGTGACCATCCTTGTTTGATGTTCAATACCACTCATCCCGGTGGCGATTTGTAGATAGAGGAACCTTGAGGATGTTTTCTCTGTCTGCCCCATCGAACAGTTGGTTCAGAAGATGGATATCCTAGTAGCGGGTGTTCGAGACCATAAGGCTTACGACCGATGCTCTTGCTAAATTAGGCCCCGTCGATTCGATGACAACAGTCGGTTCTACTAACTAGAGAGGTCCTTGGGTCAGGGTATCCCGACCGTCCCCAATAGCAATCCGCAAACCGCTCTGCAATAACTCTTGGGTAGACAAGATACTCGTCCAGGTGAAGCTCGGTTGATTGCCCAGTTGCGCTTGAAGGAAATCTGTGGTAGGATAATACCGAGCTTTAAGGACCCTAGCCACAAGGGATTGAGGCCGATGGAGAAGCCCCCGCGTCTGTTTTTCCAAAAGCACCGTGTTTACATCCTAGAGGTGTCGAAATCTCATACCCCCATTGTCTTTAGGCATACACAACCTGTCTCAGGTCTGCCAGACGGTACACGTACCAAAACCTTGTCAAAACGACTTGTATCATGTTCACAATCTTCTCTGACACCCTAAAAACGCAAGTTTGAGTTTTAGGTAAGTTGATCTCTAATACAATATACAAACAACAATTAAAATTTACAGTATATGCTGGACATCAATGGCTACGATCAGGCTAAACTTGTATTCAACCAATGTGAAATCTAATCACCAGCTTCCAAGGAAAACATTTTTTCCTACCTCCCCAAAACAACAGAAACTGCTCAATGCGGCGTCGTATTTTGATATCCCGGTACGCTTTGTGTCTGCACTAGAAACCGAGACGGTATGAGTTTACGCAAAAAGCTAAAGAAAACGGGAAGACGAGTGCGCGCAGCCTCAAACAGAGCCACCGTCGCCGTCGTCGACGGCAATGATGTCCGCTCAGCCGTACCACCAGCCCACGACTTTGGAGGAAGTGAAGACGCTCTGGATTGGCGATTTGCAGTATTGGGTCGACGAGAACTACCTCACTAGCTGCTTCGCTCACACCGGCGAGGTCTCTCTTTCTCTATATACGTTTCTTATGTACGCATGATTATCAATTTCTATCCCTGTTTATTGGGCTGATTCTTTATTTTTGATAATTATTTTTATTTCGGTTATCATGCGGTTTGTATTTGTTCCTTTGAGTGCTTGAATTATTGTAAAATGGATGTTTTCATCATTGTCATTGGGAATTTTTTTTAATGGTATGCAATGTTAATGCATGGACGTGGCTGTGTTACTTGTATGGAGTTGGGTTGATGTGATTATGTAAATAAATAGCCAATTGGCTGCCTAGGGTTTTACATGTTCTTCTGGGTGTCTCAAAGTTGCAATCTGTATGTTGTTTATCTCATTTCTATGCCCATATCTTATTTTATGAGATTGCTTTTTATTCTGATTTCGTTTTTGGTTATCATGCAGTTCGGACTGGTCCATTGGGTGCTTGATTTTTTCATAAAGTTGATGGTTTTTCATTATCATTACTGGGTATTTGTGTGTGATTGTATGTCAACGTTAATTTTTGGACATGGCTATGTTACTTGTATGCAGTCGGGTTGTTGTGATTCTGAATATAATAAGTGAATTGGCTGTATAGGGTTTTACATATTCTTATGGGTGTCTTAAAGCTGCAATATGTATGTTGATTAGCTTGTTTGTTATACCGCTTATATTTATTTAGAGTAATTTGCATCAGAATTTTGACGGTGGCTCTGTTTCTTGTGCATCTGATATTTGTGATAACCTTCACTTAGCCACCGCCCCGACTTTTTCTATGTTTTATGGATGGATTAAGTGTTTCTTGTGCACATTGAGTGAATTTTGAAGTGCTATTTAGTATTTGGTAGCCTGGCATTGCTACTAATTTTTCTTATGTGTTACGATCAGTTTTATCATTTGTTACACCTTTAAAGGTTTCATGTTGTATGTGTGTTAATATCTACTGTTGCATATCTGTTTCCCAAGTAAAAATACACACAGTAAACGTACATATATGTTTGAGTTACTTATTGTCCAAAACAATTGTGCAAAAGGATGCTGGGTTGGCATATGGTATGCTTTGTTTCTATTATGCTTTTTTTTTTCCGCAATTCATGGTTCATGAAAAATCATTCCGCATAGATATTTATCTGCGTCGGTGTTATTTTCGTAGAATTTGAAAATAGTGATATATAAATTATGATTGCATCTTGTAGTCCCCAAGTTAAAGTTCCAACTATATTCACCCGTGTATAGATCATTAAATACGTTCATGGGTGCCCGTGCAAGATAAACAATTTAAAACATTCTGTCATTACCATCTTTAAAATAATGATTGGGATATGATGCAGAGGTGAGCTACCGTCAATTTCTATGTTGGTGTGATCCTTTGAATACGATGGAAATGTGCTTGACATATTTTTAGTTGCAGGCACATGGATCTACATCTATGTAGCAAAAGTATACAAACTGCTGTTGAACACTTTGTTATCTGAAGTTGGAAGAAATAAGTAAAGTCCTCTTCTTTGTGCAGGTTATTTCAATAAAGATAATACGTAATAAAATCACTGGCCAGCCAGAGGGATATGGATTCGTGGAGTTTAATTCTCATGCAGCAGCCGAAAGAGTTTTGCAGACATACAATGGAACACAAATGCCTGGAACTGAACTAACTTTCAGGTTGAATTGGGCTTCTTTTGGAATCGGGGAAAGACGTCCCGATGCAGGTCAAGAGCATTCTATTTTTGTAGGGGATTTAGCACCTGATGTCACAGATTACCTCTTACAAGAGACCTTCCGAACCCAATATCCTTCAGTTAGAGGAGCAAAGGTTGTAACTGATCCAAATACTGGGCGTTCAAAGGGATATGGATTTGTGAAATTTGCTGATGAAGCAGAAAGGAACCGTGCTATGACTGAAATGAATGGTGTCTATTGCTCAACCAGGCCAATGCGTATCAGCGCAGCTACACCAAAGAAGACCACTGGTTTCCAACAGCAGTATGCTGCCACAAAAGGTAGTGTATATATGGTAACTTGTACCAGAATCATCTTGTTCACAGTTGGTGCTTTATCTCCCGATTTCTTCAATATTGTAAATTTCATGAGCATGACATTAGTCGTCACAACTTTGTCCCATCTTGCTTTGTTTCTTCAGAAATAGTTCCTGGGTGTGCTGTACCGCTTTTCATGGTGAATTGGTGTCCGACTGTGAATTAGATTTCACTTTCTATTCCCTTCATGATGTAATTAGTTTTGCGCACTTCGATGCCTTTTTATATGAATACTTGATGAAAATGTATCCTTAATTTTCCCTAAACATAGTAGGCTTATGAGTTTTAACAGATTTTTAGCCAGGCCTAATTATGCTTATACACTATTGGTTTATGCAGCGTTGTATCCTGTGCAAGCGTATGTTACCCCACCAGTGCAGGTGTTGCCAGCTGATAATGATATTAATAATACAACAGTAAGTATTATCTTAGAATTTTGGGGACCATATGTTTAATTTCGTTTTTCTTACTCTTACTTTTTTGCAATGCAGATTTTTATAGGCAATTTGGATCCAAATATCACAGAAGAAGAATTGAGGCAATATTTTTTGCAATTTGGGGACATTGCATATGCGAAGATTCCCATGGGCAAAGGATGTGGCTTTATACAGTTTGCGACTAGGTTTGTTCAACATGCTGATGTAGCAATGATGGAATTTTTCTATTCTGTTTAACCCACAAAGTTTGGCAACTAACTATTTGGAAGCATACTATTAATATTTCATGCATAATTAGCTTCTTAAGAAGGCAAGTGTACACTCATTTGGGATGGAGGGTGTATTAGGCTTACTAGCTCTCTTATTTATGATAGCCCTTCTTTGCCCTAAGACTAGAGTTGCTTGAATTTAGAAAGATGAAATATAAACCTGAAAAGAAGTAACTTAGTAGGACTACCCTTAATAGACGTTATATCATGTATTTATCAGGTTTTTGTGTTTATCTTCCTTTTTTAATTGCCCCTTGGGGTTGTAACTTGTGTTAGTACTTTTCCTACAGGGCATCAGCTGAGGAAGCCATCCAAAGGATGCAGGGAAGTACAATTGGTCAACAAATTGTTCGCATTTCATGGGGTAAGAGCCCAACTGCTAAACAGGTATTTTTTGTATATCTTCCCTTATGAGGATAGCTAGCCTCTATTGTCCTTTCCAATTCAGCCATAAGAATAACTTGCTCAGCACAGCTTGTTATGTCCTGCACTATATCTAAACCAAAACGTGAAGGGACAACCCAAGTTTCTAAAGTTATAAATGTATTAACCGGGTTATTTGACCTTGTCCTGTCATAGGTTAGAACAAAGAGAAACTGAGGATTCTCAAATCTCAAGTGAAAGGTTTTCGTAGAACGTAACCCATTTTCAATACATGATTGATTTTTGTCCTTAGTTTCACCAAGATTTCATCTTCTTTTAAGGGTGTTCCGAGGTGGTTGTGAATACAGTATTATCTTGGGTCCATCTACTTGTAGTTGTTGGGTTATTTTTATTTTATGTGTAGTGTTATTATGTTAATAACAAAAGACCTTGAATTTCTTAAATTTGACAGTTGGACTAATATTTGATACGGACTTGTTGCAGGACACACAAGCCTGGAGTCAGCAGGTAGATCCAAATCAATGGAGTGCCTATTATGGTTACGGACAAGGCTATGAAGCCTATGCTTATGGGGCTACCCAAGATCCTTCACTATATGGGTATGGAGCATATGCTGGTTACACCCAGTACCCCCAACAGGTACGATGTTCGTATTCATTAGTTTTAGTTACAGATAAAGGCTACAACCGCCAATGTGCTGTTGGTAAATTTCTCAGTATGTAGAGAGTGTTTTTGAATCGATTCTGGCGTGCAGAACATGTATTAAGCTCATTCATTAGCATGAGAAAGAGTCAGCTCTTTGCTATAACTTGTGCTTGCATTATTAAGTGTTATTTAGGTTGTGTTAAAGAGTTACTCTAACCTTATTACTTGTTGAGTAATAATTGTTGAACAAGGAACAACCAGTGCTCGTACTTAGCTTTGTGCTCCGTCGCTTTTTTCATACAGTCGTGGCCTTCTCTACGAGTCATGAAATATATTTGACAGGAGTGAGTGTGTATTGGCCTTTTCATTTTAAGGTTGAAGGTGTGCAAGATATGACAGCCCTGGCAGGTGGCGTCCCGGCTGCAGAACAGAGGGAAGAGCTGTATGATCCATTGGCTACACCTGATGTTGACAAGTACCACTTCTGTCCTCAACTGTACTACATATGATCTGCTATCCCTGTTAGCTTAGCGTGTACTTATTTCCAATTCCTGGCTTTTGATTGTAGGTTAAATGCAGCTTACTTGTCCGTACATGGAAGTGCTATTCTGGGCAGGCCTTTATGGCAGAAAACAGCGTCGTCCACATAACAAACTGAACGTAGAAGATGTAGATGCATATTCTGATCTTTCTTTCTCCTTTGCTGCAATGTACTTTTAACGGGAATAATTCTTAACTTTTGACCAAAATACCTTTTTTTACTTTGAAATTTTGAATAAACTAATTGATCCCCTCAGCAGTGCTCGTATTTACGTAGATTTAATTCATTTTAAGTTTTTCTTCAATTCATCATCCTTGAATAATAAGTGTGTCAATTGACCCTCTCAATATCTCATATAATGCTTAGAATTAGAACTTTAGAATATAACAATGAACTGATGTCATAAATGAAAATATATATCTATATATTTGGTTAGTTCGCCAATGCATCTGCAGCTTTTGACCAATGGTAGCGTCGTATTTAATGTTATTAATTATCAAAATAATTAACCCAGGGCTTTCAAATTTTGCTATATAAACCCTTCGCTGCAAGCCTGCAACACCGAAAAAGCACCCGAGCCTTTTTTTGTTGTTGTAAAGCTAGCAATAATATAAAATCATAGGGTTTTAAAAGACTAAACCCCAATGAAAGAGGATCAACTCCTCTCTACAAACAAGGGCACTTCACCAAGGAAGCCCTAAAATACAATGGGACTAACAGAAACCAGGTCTCAAAACCATATTTTACAGACGTTAAGCACCTAACAACCAATACCCATTCAAGGGTAAACCAACTAAATAGGGCAATAAACCCAAACAAACAAAACCGAACCACAACCACACTAAGAAGTTAAACAGACAATCTAAGAACTTGATTTTACAGACATGAAGCACATTTTTATAAAAACCGAGTCTAACTACTCGGATTTCACGACCATGAAGAGCAAAAGCACCCGAGCTTTGGTTGCTCTCTATTTTCTCTCTCAAATACTCAGTTCTTCAGTTTTATGCATCATCGCCATTTCTCTGCCACAACACCAACACCAACCATGACTTCTCCAAGGGATCGGATGGAACACCGAGAAAGAATATCGATTGATATACACATGAATTGAGCATGCAAAACTAGGCACCGACTATTAGGCCGATATCTACTTTTAATTTGTTGTTGTCGCGCCTCGAGGTGACCCTCGAAAAAGCCAAATACAAGTCAATGATTATTTTGGGAAGAATAGTAAGAAGTGCGCCAAATTCGACAGTTACTATCAAAAGCACGCAATCATTATTCGGTTTGAGTATCGTAGGAACGTCTTATCTCGGCTACCAAGGACGACTATGAACTCGTCCTGGGTGAGAAGTTCACCAAAGGATACTGATGGGACGTCTCTGATACACACCAAAGTGGCGTTAGTACATTGGTGCAGACGAGTA
Organism: Erodium maritimum; assembly: GCA_963921825.1. Taxonomy (NCBI): domain Eukaryota; kingdom Viridiplantae; phylum Streptophyta; class Magnoliopsida; order Geraniales; family Geraniaceae; genus Erodium; species Erodium maritimum. Next base: position 58,326,893 of record OY997592.1, on the reverse strand, counting down.
GCGGGTGACTTTTAAATTATGTTTATTTACGTTTGATTACAATTATGTTTTTCTTATTATTATGTTTTAAAATAATCATATTTTACGTTTATGTGCATTACAATAGGTACAAGTGAGTTTTAATTTTTTTTGATGCATATTCAATTTATCGGACATATTGGGTAAAAGTAAAATAAAAACAGAATCCAAACAAATAATAGATTTAACATAATCCGTCGATGTCTTGAGCCCCTCCTTTCCGCGTGCTCTCTGTTACATCTCATCCACACCTCTTTTTGTTCGAGGCCTGCGGTGATGATGCATGACTTGTTCCTTTGTTCCTTCTTACTTCACCAGAGTTTTATTGAACTTCATTCCTCTTTTGCTTCTTCCTCCTCTTCTCCATCTCCCCCCAACTGAGCCTACCATAGCTTCTCTAAATTCCACAGCCCATGGAAAATCGATAAGCCCCTCGACCTCTCCCTCCCCATAATATAAATCTTTCAACGAACCACTGCTTCTCCCAACACCTATAACACCACGAACCGCAACCCCGTAATCTTGACCCTCCTAAGCAACATGTAAGAGACTCTTTCTTGGGAGAATACCCAAACCCACATCCTCGAGCTCCCTTCTCAGCATCCAAGTTACAACCGAATCCGGACCCATATCCAACGAGCCTCGATGCAATTCAAGCCAAACTAACGGAGGTATCCATCAGGACCCCCCTGAAGGATGACTTCTACGACGATGGAGATACGGTGATTGAAGTACCGATTAACATGGTCCCAATGATTGATGAGTCCCGGTACCGTTTCGTCCTCACCGGCCGTCTTCTTGCAGACAAAAGAGTAAGACCTCGCTCTCTCTGTACTATTATTGCGGACGATTGGAATGTGGAGGATCTGATATTTCGGCCACTGATTGGCAAAATTATGGCATTTTATTTCCCCTCTAAAGAAGCCAAGGATGTAATCCGCGCTGAGGAGCCGCGGTTTTTCTATGACAATGTGTTACTCGTTACACCCTTGCCGCCACGTACCCAATGGGAAAGCCTAAGTTTTCGATATGTTTGAATATTGGTAAGGGTTTATGATATCTCAGCAAATGATAGAACCTTTCAGATGAGAGCCTTCATAGTCTCAAATCTAAGGAGGGGTGTGGAGATCCGAAGGGCGAACGCCCCGAAACACCCCAGCCAGCCACAGGGTTGAGATACGTTTCTTTGGCTCCAGGTGGAGCTGGATGCTACTCGGTCACTTAGTCGTCATCTGATTTTGCAGTTCGATGCAAATGCAAAGCCGCTTAAAGCCCGACTTGAATACGAGAAGCTACCGAATTTTCGCTATCGGTGTGGTCGGCTTGGCCACCTGAACATGGACATGGATGTCCTCCCGTAAGATTCGTGCGCGTAAGATTTGTCTCGTCCCATGTCATAGTTGGAAACACCCAGATGATGCATGATGAAAGCATCCATTATCGCTTGAAGAACGAGCTCGTCGAACACATTTGGAATAAATTTGACGACACTTAGTTATTTGGCTTTCTATTTTAATTTGCTTTCTAATTCAAATTATTTGGCTTTCTATTTTAATTTGCTTTCTAATTCAAATTATTTTCAATCACCGATGAAAATGCTTATTTATTGTAGTATTTTATAATTTGAAAATGTTTAATTATTTTAGTTGAACAGTGTCGTCGACATGAGCCTCCTCTTACTGAGGCTGACGGCCCACACTGGTTGGATGTCAGATCATGGTAATCTAAAATCAGCGGAGGTCGGAAGAAGATGCTCGGCTATAACCATTCAGGGGCAAAGGACATTCGATGTGAATCTTGTGAACTTTAATTTATTGCCAATATAAGATCAATTTAAAGAGATTAAAAGTACGGAAATAAAATTCATCTATTTGAAAATTACATCTATTTGAAAATTATTTGTATTACTTACAGTGTTCAAACTTTTAATAAACAAGAATCTGTTTTTTTGTGTGTTTACAACATCAAAGTAGTAAAGGTACAAGCTTTCAGTCGGAGGTTAGATTAAGTTGTATGAGAAGTAAAAATGGATAATTGAAGTGGTCTTAAGTTTAAAGGTACTTGGCTAACCAAGGCAATTCCATGCTATCTTTCAGTGCAAATGATACATCATCACTGCAAAAGGTTAAAAATAAAAGGGATCAGAATGGCAGCAAGAACCAAGTTCCTTGTCTAGCTTAATGGGACAGAAACTAACCTTGGAAAATTTAGCTGTAACTTTTGGGACCTATGTCTAGCTCCTGATTCACATAGAAGAATCCTGCATTCACCCAGCTTACATCTGCCAAGAAAAGTAAAAAAAAAAAAAAATCCTTTTTCATTTCTTCGTTCAAATATTCTTGATGCATTTTTCTTCTTCATGTGTTGAATATTCTCATCACTTCCACCTCTATGGGGTGGAGAACAAACAAATTAAAACTTCTTGTCACTCAACCAATGGTGTTTACAAGTGCGTTCATTTGAACCATAATAGAGAAAATGGTAAAGATGGCTTACCCAACTTTCAACAGTGTGTCCCAACCGGGACATGATTCATCATTGCTTGCACATAAATTAGAAATAGTCGCTGCCAGCTGCAGATCAGAAAATTATAGACATATGATAACATGTTGGTATTCATATGGAAGATGGTGAAAGGTGGAATACAACTAATATTGGTTGTTCTACTAAGCATGGTCATAACATGTTGGTATTCATATGGAAGATGGTGAAAGGTTGAATGCAACTACTATTGCTTGTTCTAAAAGCCGGACCACTGCACCTGTTCAAAGGTAGTTTCCCCCATCCCGGTTTTATAGAGCTCATGCACCATAGCTGTCAAGAATATTTTACTTAACCGAGAACAACTTTTCATAACCTGGAAACCAGAAAAAGGTGTTAGCTAGCTCTAAACAGGATGATTTATCAATCAACTAAGGATAATCATCTCTAAGTATGCATGTAGTTTTCAACTCACCTGAATATGAGGTGCCTGAAACATTTCCTGAATGGCTGCTTCAACCTCTGCCATACCAACAAGGGCTTTTCCTGAGAAAATGATACGTGGGCCAATTACCAAGGGAACAGAAGTGGGAACAACAGTGAATAGCTAAGTTGAGAATGGACGAGTGTCCGAGTAAGCATTCTAAATTACCCAAATACGTAAGAATAATAATAATAATAATAATAGAAGGAATATATTGAATAGGTCAGGCTGAGTCAGAAAATATTGAATCAGTGAGGCTGCTAAGGTCACTCTACTATTTAGTGCTTCTCCTGTTCCTATTAGTGAAAGCAAAGGCACTTAATCTAAAGAGCTCTTACCTGCAGTAGAGGGAGATTCTGTATCTAATGTTATTCTCTTATTACAATAATCTGCAATCTCGGCAGCACGCCTACATATCTCCAGAGCCCGACGCGCATCTCCTGAAATAGCAGCTACCTGGGTGTATGTACAGGATGTTGAAATCAGAATTTAGCAAATGAACTAGTCACCAATTTCAGATGAAAATCAGAATTGAGCAAATGAACTAGTCATTAATTTCAGATGAAAAATTAAGAGGGCAGTGGAATGAACTGCACCAACACTGACCTTTCTTGAGGCAAATTCTATAGCTTGCCTTTCAAATGCATTAATTCCGTTGAGACGACTTGAAATGATTTCTTGAAGCTGTTGATAGTTATAAGGGCCAAAACAGAGCCTTTGAATACCCATGCGGCTAGAAATACGAGGAAGCAACTTCTCTGGAAGATCCATGGTATTTGCTATGCCTGAATATAATTTATAACAGATAAATGATCACATCATTGTCATCACAGCAGAAATAGTATTATAATCCAAGAAGCCTCATAAATGATGGTACAGTACCTATGACAATCAATTTGGAATGTGGTTTAGTTGGCCAATCAAGAACATTATACAGAACCTGAAATCAGAATTTTTCACGCATAAATTTAATACTTTGTGCAAGATCAAAACATGGCTCCACTGTACAGTTTTTATTTTCACATCTAAGATAAACAATTTACCGACTGGTTTCTGGTTACAAGAAGATCAAGTTCATCAATGAGTAGAATACAAGGCCGATCGTCCACTTTACTGGTTATCTTTCCCTCTGAAAATCTCTCATTCAGTAAATGAAGAGCCTTTTTCCAACCAACCCTGTGACCACTAATTGATTCGTATATAACCTGTAACAAGAATTGTGTCATTAGAGGGTGAGTAGTGCAGTGATTTAATGTATACTAATTCAACTCATTGATATCTTTACCCTGTAAATATTCTCTGGTGATGCCAACTTCAGACCGTTTATCTCCACAAAACAGTAGGGTTTTATACTTCCTACATCTACTTCAGACCTCAAATTCCTCAATACTGAAAGTACACTCATGGTCTGTATTTCAAGGAGATATAGACCAGATTAGTTAACTTGCAGGAGTAAAAGCATTACACAGTACAAAAATTGATAGCCACCATATTTTACCTTGCCAGTTCCTGGTACACCATGAATATACAAACAACGACCCAGACACTGATCATTGCAGATGGCACTTTTTATGAATGCAGTGATCTCATCCATTTCCCTGCATAGAACAATTGTTCTTAATTAGAAAAAAAAACAATTGACTTCAAGAGACACTATCAGCAGAACATCAAAAAGAAAAATTATCAACGAAACATCACATTTCGCATACCTATTCCTACAAGGTTGAGACTTGGGCAATGTTGCCAACAGAAGTGTTGCTTTTGCTTTTTCTAGTTCAGTCTGTTTGTGGGATCTTATGTGCTCAGGGATTTTCTTTGTTCCTATCTTTTGAATACCAAAGAACCGCCCCTTCTTTGAGTTCTGCATTGTTTTGAGAGTTAGAAACTTTATTTAACCAGACAACCATCAAGATGAATACAACACTAATGTAGTAACAAAACAACCCATACCGCAGCCATTTGATGAACCATAGATGGTTGGCTTTGCAAACTATTTACGATCTCTTCCTCGTATTCCACATCTTCATCAGTATCAGAGACTACATCGTTGCAAGAGTTCCATTCTTTATCACTATCAGATTCTTCATCATTCTATGAAATAAAACAAAATTCATAAACTGGATATGAATCTTACAGATGAAACGTCTAGATGATGATTCTACTTTCTATATTGCTTACCTCTTCCCCGGGATCAAGCTCAGCAATACGCTTGAAAGTATGCCAGCGAATATCATACTCATACTCACAAAGAAATACATCATCCCCTTCTTCACTGGCCTTAGCGTACTGGGCAGGGTTCATGACAAGGCAATGCTTAAGAATAGATTCCATCTGCAGAAACAAATTGAAGTTCAGATGATGGAAGATATCTAACTTTATTATACTTTGATTTATTTTATTCATGCATTGATCAGGGCTAATACAACATAAGCTTCTTTCTTATGTCTTTTTATAGAAAAATCTGCATATATGCAATGTCAATTTCATAACCTAGTTGATATTCAAGAATTCACACGAAAGAGCAACTGAAGCAAATTTTATCTTAGATACTAACAATGCAGATATAGAAGTTCTTGTATTTGTCAAAATAATTATTGCAGCGGCTAGTAAAATAGTTAGATATTTTATGTCTTGGAGAATAAAACTAATTTAAATTGAAGTAACATATATTTTTAGTTGCCCGCGTCACTCAATATTTGAGCCATTGGATGCAAATGACAAATCCTTATGAGCCATTGGATGAAGCAAAATATATGGTCCAGATTTAGAAAAATTCATTAATGACCTGAATTGTAAATATGCAGAACTTTTAATGTATTTTTATCATGAAAACCCCCCTAAAAACATGGGCCGTTGGATCCACTTGATTTAATGTCCCAAATGAGTTTATAGTTCGTATTAGGAAAGTGGTTTTTAGTAGATATTGCCCCGTATATATATAGGTAAACAATCTAATACAAACCACACTCTTTAATACAAGCTACAAACCCCTAAGGGCCATTGGATGAAGCAAAATAGATGATCATTGAAAATAAAATCTTTAATGTCATGAATTTTAAATACACAAAACTTTGAATTTATTTTTATCATTAAAAACCCCCTAAAAACATGAGTAATTGGATTCACTGGATCTAATGGCCCACATGAGTTTGTAGTTTGTATTAGTAGATAGTGCCGCTACATATATATAATAGGTTTCATGTAAAAACCACTCCTTGTGGTACACACTAGTAGGAACTCATCTCAATCGTCAGATCATCAAGATGCAAGGCTCAGTTTTGAAATAAAATCATTAGTGTCATGAATAGTAAATAAACAGAACTTTGAATTTATTTTATAATCAAAATCCCCTTGATATGAAGGGCTGTTGGATCCACTGATTCAAAGGACCAAATGAGTTCTTAGATTGTACCCATAAGAATGGTTTTTACTAAGTGTACCCCTACATATATATGTACATTTATTCCATCAGTAATCCTACTAAACAGGAGATAGCATATGATCACCTCGATGTCAGCAAAATCATTTGTCAGGTAAAGTTCCCTTCTCAAATTGTGACTTTGTCTTCCAGCAGCCGTCTCTTCAGGTATTATGTACCAGCGTCCTCTAAACCAATAGGTCCCGTCTACTTCTTTCCATATACTGCAATATCACCCATCAAAAAATTCTAATTACGAGCAAATTATACACAGTACATCTTCATTCAAAGTAGTTAAGAAGTATTTTACCTCTCAATATGGACAGCCCACAAATCACTTGAAAGAAGCTTCTCCTTGAGCGTTCTGGTCAGCTTCTTCCCTTGTGGGGGCTTTGGAAGCTGAACCTCTTTGCCCATTTTCAGTGCATTACAAAACATACATGTCCAATCGCCTTCAGGAACCTGCTTCAATGGTGGCTTCAAGCATTTCAAATGAAACCCACCTAAACAATCATCACATTCTATCATCACAGCCTTCCCAGATTTGAAGCACACCCTGCACTCCTCCACCTCCACAATCTCATCATCTGAACTTGCATCCTCTCTCCTCTTCACATACACATCATCCCCAACCTCAAATTCACCCCCATCATATACAACCTTCCTATAATACACCCTTTTCTTCTTTACATCACTTCCCTTCTTCTCCATCCTCGCATTCCTCGAAGCCTCAGCTCGCGAAACCACCTTCTTATCATCAATCCTCTTCCTCTTCCTCGTCTTTGACTCCGTTCGAACAGGAGACGCCGGAGAGAGCGAATCCTCAATTGATTCCTTGTCCAATCCGCTCTGCCTCCGACCATTTCGTCCAGATTTGGGGGTTTTCTCAGACTGACCCAATTTCCCTCTTCTGGGCGTTTTACCGGACTCGACTCTCTTCACACTCGCCGGAGTTTCCTCGGAACCATTAATGGCTCCTTCTTCATTTCCAATCGATTTCCGAGGTGCCCCCGATTCCAATCTATCATCACATATCACATTTAGAGGAGCATCTGATGCAACTTCTGCGGGTACTCGGGCGAATTCATTGCGATTCACCGGCGTATCCACATCCAGTCGGAGTGGTACTAGTCGCGCAGATCGGCGAATAGGAGTCAGGGTCTGGGGGGTCTGAGGGGTGAGCGAAATCGAAGGAGAAGAAAGGGAGGATTTGTGACCGAGAAGCGGAGACGATTGCTTCGCTTTCTTGGGAGATTGAAGCGAAGGCGATGTCGGAGTTCGGGCCATCGGATGTTAGGACAGTGTACAAGCGGGCGCGGAGGGCTGCTAGGGTTTCAGGACCGTACCCATTTGAGATGTGTCTTTAGAGAGAGGGAGAGAATTGGCGGGAAAATGTTACCGTTGCAGAGCGTGACGTTTCACTCTTGATACGGCCTTCACCCATGATCCTTAGTTGGAACGTAATTTGCATACTCACAAACTTTTCCATATTTTCCAAATTAACTGAACTATACATGTTTAATAAATCATTACTCTGAATTTTGATTCATAACTATTCATTTCTCTGAAATGTTTCAGTCATTAAGTTAGACAAAACCATTTAAATTTTGGTCAAGTGATTGTCATGTCACATGAATATCTTCTTTTGATCATAAAGGGACCTTTTATTGATACTATCAAACACAACTACATCAAAGGTGTAATTATATCTTTTATCAACAAATTTATAAAATACCTTATTTTTGAAATAAAGAACAAGCCAAAAAGAAAATCCTCCAAAAAGTTACTTACAAACAAAGATAATCTCTAATCGGGTTTCTAGCGCAAAGATTTACCGGATAGGTAATACTAACAAACACAAGTCTGAGACACATTTCACCCTAAACAAACAATAAAGAAGAGTCTAACAATTATTATATCCAGTTTATCAACTATGAAACAAACAAGTCAGATAATACAAGCTCGAAGAACTAGTAAAAACAAAAGTAACAAAACATGGTCTCAATACCAAATATGAAAACCTTGAAGTCCAAGAAAACAAAGGCATCCGGCCAGAAGGAACCCTGGAAAACAACCACCAATTACAGCTCAAAAAATACAAACCCTGAAAAATGACTCACCTAAACTCACCGGAACTAGAAGTTCTGGTACGCTAGGGGCCAACACCACTAATCAGTAGAGTTAAACCTATGAACCCGACCTGATCCGATCTGTAAATAGAGTCATCAAGACCAAACTCTCAACCAAGGCCAACACCAAGACCGTAGAGCCTCCGCCACAACTGTGACCGGAGGAAAGCTGAGCTACCAAATCTAAGTTCAGATTTAGGGAAAACACAAGAATAAGTCAAAATCGAGTATACCAAGAAAAGCCAAGCTCCACAACAACGAATTCAGCCCCAAACCACGATGATCTTCATCGGTAGAGAAGAATAAGCGCGTCCTACAACCGGTTGAGGTACAAGACGCTAAGTTGAGGAGAGATTTTACACGGCATAACGTTGGAGGAGAAAACACCACAACAAAACAGGAGTTGTCCGAATCAATGACAATCTAAACCCAGGTGAAGAAAACCTTCCCACGGTCGAACCCCAAACAGCCCCGAACCTCCCGTCCGACCAACACCGACAACGTAACCCTAAGCCGAAGCAGAGGAGGCGAGTTTCAGAGTGGACAAATAAGTTCCGAGTTGTTAAACCGGAGGACCTCATGAGCTGGAACACCGTACATCCCGAGCGGATACACCAAAGGACCTCCCAAGCCAAATATGGCCACACACCAGTAGGACCGCGACAATCCGAGACCAGGAAGGTGAGGGAAAGTCGACCCACGGTGGACTTAAGGTGTGTCGCCAGAGAAAATGCAGAGGTCGGTGTCCCCCCACCCTCGAAGATCACGTGAACCCGAGCCGAGCTCCGGTAGAGACTACCCAAGGATAGATCTAGAGCAGAACTCGACGAGGAAGACGACCCGAGCTCCGGCATCGCAGCGAGACTGAGCTCCCGCGATATCACACAAGAGAGGCAAACAGATAGACGTGCAGTCATCGTTGTGCTCGAGAGCAGCCATGCCCCACGGTTGGATTTGGAATGATATGAACAGAGAGAGAGAGAGAGAGAGAGAGAGAGAGAGAGAGAGAGAGAGAGAGCCAAAGGAGGGAGAAGGAGATGGAAGGGAAGAGGGGATGAAAGGGAAGAGGTAAAGTAGAAGCCTCCGTCGTCCACAGCCGTGGCTGAAGTCGTGGCCGGAGCCGACGGGGACAAGGGGCGGCGGCGTAAAGAAGGTCTGGTGTTAGAGTGTTTTGCGAGAAATAAAAAGTTTTATTTATTTATTATTTGAACATTATTATCGTATTGAAATGTAATCTAACATTAAAGGAGTAATGGAAGACATAGAAATCAAAGGGTGAGACTATGTTCTAATCCGTAGGTATTTAACGCTTAATCTTATAACAGAATATTTGGTTATCCTATGAGAAAAAAATAGAAGACCAGCTCCCACTAATAGGATGATACTAAGGAGTCGACCTGATACCCATGAAAATAGTATAAAGGCAGTGGTAGGTGGCACGAGCAATTAGGGAGAACTCTAGAAAACGGGAGATATGGGCATCATATTTATGCTGACCATGGAAAATCGGAGTATGCATCCCCACACACACCCCTTTACATAGAGGTCCACTCATTTTTCTTGGCAAGGCTTCTTGGAAGACATCGCCTCATCCTGCTCCAGGACAGCTTGCGCCTTGCCTGGTGTGGGCTGCTACAAACTCGTCTTCTTTGGGGCCTACATAGTGGCTAACACTATCTCATCCTTGAGGCTAAACTTTGTAGCTCCTTGCCGTGTTATATGGGTGGCCGGGCCCTCGGTGGATGATAGAGGGGCATCTGCCTCCCACTTTCCAAGTGAGATCTCCTACTTTGGCACGGGATGGGTTACCATTTCCATCACGCTCTGTCCCGTGACACAAGGGTCAAGCTAAGGCGAGTTGGGAGAACAAGGGACAATCAACCTACTCCATGTGTGTACCAGGGTTTTAGGCGGAAGGTGTTGCATCAGTATTGACCCTTGCAAAGCTAGGGGAGCAAATCTTATGAGTATATTCAGCCTCAGTGCAGTGAGGGACAACGGTTTAGGGATATTTCCTATCATCAATCCCAAGTGAGGCATGTGCCTAACCGGAATGGGCTCCAACTAGTCCCTCATAATCCCTTCCTTGATATGGGGAATCCGAAGCCATGAGGAAAAGATCATACTAAAATGGGACCGACGGTTGGTTGGCGTCTCTTTGCCTATAGTCGGTCACCTAGTGGCATATACAACCACAATTGAAGCATAATACTAGAAGGAGGGAATACTGGAACCAAACCAAGGTGGCCGTCTTGTTTAACGGTATGGTTATGCAGGACTTTCGACGAAGGTGTGGCTAGGTCTTTCTAGAACCAGATCTGGAGAGTGACACCTCTACCCATGCCAGCTCTATCTTTTCTAACATCTAGGAAATCGTCTAGTGACTACCCTAATTTTTATCTCGTTTCATGCTTAATTCCGTCCCATGGTAGACCAGGGGCTATGGCCCAAAGATGAAGGCGCAAGAACGGTAGGGTAACCGGGTTGATCCTTGGCTTGAGGTCTTTCAAGATGAGCGGTGCATTCTTGAACGACAAGTGTTCTTCTCTCCTAATTCGGCATTTCTCAACTTCAAACACGAAGTATAAGCCCAATATTCCCCACCTCATGTCCTTGATGGCCAGTCCGTCGTGGTGCCAAACCTTGGTCATGACCCCTTAGACTATCTCTTGATTATAGGAGTGTGTGGTAAAAAGTCGTCCGCCTAGGCCAAACTACATGTGTGCCCAGAGACGCTCGTCCTCGGGGTTCTCTAGGATATTGATGTTAACGTCCTCACCCTCCTCCATTTGGAGATTGTCGAACCTATCCTGGAGTATCAAGAGTGATTCCATTGAGGAGTGGTCCAATCAGTGGGAAGCGGTAGTGGATCCTGATGTTTGCATGGATTGGTTGGGTCGAGCTAGGGTCCATCCTCCTCGATCGCTTCCCCTGCTTTATATTTCAATCGCCGAGGAATCCAAGGGATGATCAGACCTCACAGTTTTCATCATCGTTCCCGAGAGAAGATCCACTAGGACGGGGAACATAAAGGCATCCAGAGGCAGCAATAGTTCCTATGGTTTAGGGAGCTTTTGAAATAGTACTTGCTCCATGGATCCTAGTCGGGTGGTCGTCGTAGGAACCTGCTGTTTCCGTGGGCGGCATCAGTGATTGTAGAGCAATAACCGCTGAATGAGCCATGGAGGTGGCTCTTCCTAGGCGATGATCACGAGGCAGGGTCGTGGACGAAAAGGGAAACAGTGGAGAGAGAATCAGTACCGGCCTCTTGGCCTTCTTCTGGTAATGGAGGGGCTTGATTTTCTCCTGGCTCGATGCTAAAGGCATGTATCCCGAGTCTCCCAATACCCAGGGAAAATGAGGAGTGGTTTGGGTAAGCGCGTAAGGGAGCACTTGATCGTCGACTAGAAGAGTCGAAACAACAGAGTGAAGTGGTGGTGTGGGAGCCATGGAAGTGGAGGAGGCGAGGCCAGAGTTGATCAGTGATGGAGAATCAGATGGCGGCGTAACTGGGAAGAAAGTGCAAAACCCTAGAGGCCGAATCTTTATCACTATCACGTGAGTATCTAGTTTTTTTAAAATGACAATATTTTATTTATTTAAAATATTTTAATTTAATAATGATGTCGTCACAATATTCTACATTCGTTTGTACATGTTCTATACTCTAGGTTTGTAGCTTCCCTTTTCTACGTATATTCTAGAGATGTCGTGGAGTCCAACTCATGCAAGTACCTTCTCAAGCATCGAAATTCTCTTTGGTCTTGTCATCTTCTCCAACATTGATAAGTTTTTTGTGTCACTGTTTGTATTCTCTAGTAGAAAGAAGTGATTAGGAGCCTTATATACTTAAATGCGAGTAGTTCAAGGCTAAACAACATAAAGTGAAGCCTTCGATTGGAAAGGGATCAGTGGAGAGATGACTTACACAAAAAACATAGGCTATTACTATTAGAGAGAAGAAAGAAATAAGTTGACGTCAACATGATGTCAACCTTAGTTTTAAATTTGTTTATTTAAACTTTTGAAGGCATTGTGGTAATTTCACAAATATCTTTCCTTGTCTCGACTTGAACATGCATGTTGTGTCGTAACAATTGTCCAAGGTGTATACCAAGGAAAGGAGGAGGTTGGGGAATAGAAGGTGTTTGTTTCGCAAAGGCCGGGATGTTACTCCTCTAAAATACCCATAGGTGTCATAGGGCTCTCATGATGACCATCGAGGCTGTTTAGCAAGCCTCGTTGTCGTCCTATCGGGTCCAACTTCCCTGACATAATTATCGTTGCCATGTCCATCCTGTAGGGAGGTGCCATGACCTCCTATCCTAGTGGGGGAAAAGTAGTCGTAAGGCCCCTCCGATTGTCCATCAGGGTTGCTTTTGAAGGCATATTCTTCACAGCGAGCCATGTGGCATTGGTGATCTCCTTCCCGCTAGTGATTTCCTCCTTGTTGACGCATGTTGGGACATGTATCCACAATGATGCATATTTGGAGCATCATTTCCCTCACCTATGTTGTTCATTGATTGCTCTGCTCCTCCTGTTTGGTGCTGATCGGTTCTTCAAAAACCTACTCCTATTGATGGATCAATCTCTAAGGGTAGATTCCTCTTGTACGGGAAGCCTGATCATGCACGGGAAAGGCAGATAGGTCAGATCCCTCTGATTTGGTGTAGTTGTCCCTCATGGATTCTAGATGGTGGCCGAGGTAGATTCAGGTCTTGGTTCCTCGCCGATAGGGGTGCATTGGTAGTGGGGATGTGAAGCGTGATCGACCGGGTATGCAAGCCTTAGGTTGGATACCTGCGTTAGTGGGAAACCATTGAAGGATGAGGCCATTGTCTTTCCCGTCATCGTATCTCCAGATCGGAATCAATGCACGAGGAGTCGTCATAGATAAGAGGTTCCACGTCGTAGGATAGATCATCGCAGTAGGGAGGGGCGATAGTACAAGGAAAGGGCGGGGGTATGTTCCGTTGGTTGGATCCACATACCCCACTATATTGAACGTGCCGTGGGAGGGAGACGAGGGATCAACCAAGGAGAGACAAGGGTCAGTAGGTGGGGTGGCAACAAAAACTTGAGTACAGGATGGTGGTGATTTCTGGAGGCGAAAATGATTATGATGAGAAGAAAGTATTTTAAAACCCTAAAGACCAATTTTCTCCGTTTTTTTAAACGAGTAAATTGAGGAAGTGCATTACTGCCAATCAAAAATTACATAGTAGGGCCAAAGGCCCTAGGCTCCAGAATATTGTCCGAGTGCGTGGTAACGGACTCAGCTCTCATAGATCGATAGATATAGTCTACTTTTCTTCGTAGACACAAACTGAGGACATCCTCTTACCAACATTCCAAATAACCTAAACCAAACACCCAAAACAAAATAGCAGAATAGTATCCAACTAAAACAATTCAAAATTGAAACTAAAACAGAATCCAAACCAAAAAAGTAAAAACGAGCTGCTTTCTTGCTCATCACGGGACGACCAAGCAACGTTGGTTCTGGGTCATGACGGGTAGGCCCCGGATCCCAACTCCACTGATTGTATCGCTCCAAAACCTTCTCCAAGCGACCCGTGCGGGTGTTCGGTTGATAAAACTTTACCAAAAACATGCCTCGACAAATCGAAGCTATAAATTGTGGAGATCGATCCTGGAGTAGCCCTAAAGGCTCATTATTGTCTCTTAGACTCAGTGTTACCTCAATCGACGGAGATGAGGAGAGTAACCATCAACGAATCGCCTGATTGAAACGTATATCCGACAATGATGGAGGGACACGACAAGGACGATGACGGCTGTGCTCGGACGGGTGCAGATGAAGACGACTGTTGAAAGAAAAGCTCGATATGAGGATAAGGAGAAAGAGGAGCCCAATATGAGGATAAGGAGAAAGAGATAGCTTTACTGGCAACCTCCATAGACAAATCCATGGAAACCGTTAATGGCGACTAGGGTTTAGAATGCGTGGGTTCTTGTAGAACTAGAAATAGTTTTTTTCTAAGTTTTTAATGATATTGTGATAAAATCCCAATTTTCTCCGTTAATATGTTAAATCCGCATAACATTTAATAATCCTGTCTTGATTTCATTACTATTTTCACACCAAATAGTAATGCATTTTTATTTACCTATTATCAATCAATTATTAATTAGTGGCTCTCTCTGTAAAACCTAATACAGAGTTAGAAAAAGGGAGGGATGGTGGCGTGAGCTTCCACAGGATCTCGGCGGCGACGGCACGGTGATTGTGCGCGGTGGGTAAGAGGGTCGGGAGGGAGCATCCTTCCTCGGTGGCGAATCGGGGGCTAGGGCACGGTCTCATGGATCTCTTCTCCCCGGTGTGCGATCATAATTTTCTGGGAAATTTCTCGATCAAGATGGGGATTTCGACACTGATCGGGTGTTCGAGATCTCGATGCGTTTTCCACGGTCGACTGAAAGACTGGAGTGGGATCGTGTGTAGCTGACTGTGTTTGCCTGAGATAGTTTCTCGACGAACAAGTCTAGTGATGTGGGAAAGGGGACCGCGGCCACATGCGGGTCGCATGGCTGTTTCGGCGTTACCAGACGTCGACACGGAGGAAGACACAGTGAAAGAGTCCTCAGATTCAATCCCGACAGCGGAGGAGTCGCCGGAGAAGAAGGCAGGGCGGCGAAGGAAGGGCAACGAACCCGCGGCTAGGGTTCCGTCAGTCTCGACTCCAAAGTGGGTCGTGGGCGGCTTGCGGATGTGCGCCGGGCCTGGGGGAATGGGCCTGCTCGGGCCCCATGGACTGGGACTGGATCGGGCCTGACCGGGCGGTGGAGGGCTAGGAACGGGTCGCGAGCATATGGACTCGGGTCGGGTGACCCGAAGCAGAGTCAATGGGCTACGGGCCGGGGCAAGTCTCACCGGGTTGACCCGAACGGGTCGGGTAAAGGTCTCGGGGCAGGTTATGGGGAGCTGATGGGGGGTGGTGCATCATACACAACAGCGGCGGAGGGCTTCTAGCACCCTCACCTCGCGGAATGAGTCCAGAGGGCTCTAGAGAGGGGTCGGTCGGCTGCACCGTCTCTCTGGTCAACTTGTAGCATTGGTTCCACCAACAGCCGACATGGTATCTCCCTACCACTTCAGGGGTCAGCAATCCTGCGCTTTGGAGCCCTACTCCTATCATTCAAGGGAGGACGGCGCACGCTGATAACCTGGGGGGATACGTTGTCCACCACTACTTGTCTCCACACTTGATCTGCTCGATCAGTGCAATTTTTCTTGGCTCATACTGTATCGGTGTCGATAGACGGTACCACACTCCCACGGTCCAGACAGCTTCCCGATGTCCAAGAGTACATTTACTTTACAATCTATGTTTTTTCATACTTAGTTGGTTTACTTTCCGGTACGTTAATTTCTGTATGTCAGGGTTTGAATTTTGCAAACTCCTTTAATTTAATATCTACTTGTTTTGATAAAAAAAAAAAGTATTACATTTTGGCTTATCAGCAAGTCATGTATAAAGATAAAGAATGAAAACACCACATACATGGAAACAGAACACATAGTTATGAGCCGATACGGGCCTCTCAAATCCCAACACAATGGGCCTATCTGGACCTCTTGAGGCCCAAAACAATAAGGACGATAGCGAGATAGTTGTAGTTGTAAGCAGCCTCAAGGAGCTGCAATTTGTAAGCGTTCCAAGGAGGAAATCTGAACCAGAAATCGCTGAGGAAGCTCCTATGCATGATTCCTTTCTCGTGGCTGAATGCGTCGAACGAGTACTTCCCATGGTACCTCCCGAACCCGCTCTCCGCCACCCCTCCAAACGGCACCGTATCAGCTGCATACTGTACAATCACAGTCCAATATTATAATTAAATTTACAAAACCTCTCTATGTAATATCAACAAGATAAGTAACATACTTGAACAATTGTATCGTTGAACGTCACGCATCCGGACGAAGTCTCGGAAATCATTCTGTTCTTGAGAGTATCACTTTTGGTGAACACATAGATTGCAAGCGGCTTTGGCCTTGCATTTATGAATTTAATACTGTCTTCAATCTTCGTCAACTGGCAAATACAATAACAAATAATCAATACACATGATTAGAAAAATAACGTTATGCGCGTAAATGACGCCTTAGTTGCTGTCTTACTGTAACTATGGGCAGCAATGGACCGAATATTTCGTCGGTCATTATTTCACAGTCAAGCGGAGGATCGAGCAAGATCGTTGGCCCGACGAACCTGAGTGCAAAAGATGGTATAAATAATGTTGAAAATCAACTAAATATATAAAGTGAGTGACATCTTACAAGTTATCTTCATCAATGGAGCCACCATAGACAATAGAAGCTTGGACCAATGGGTTGTTTAGGAGATTCCTTAGTCTCATGAAATGGTTTCTGTTGACTATCCTTGACATGCTGTTCATTTCCCTTGGTTTATCCCCAAACATTTTCCTTAATGGAACCTTCAACATTTCCACCTAAAGAGGCAACCAACACTTGTTACAAGAATTATAACATAATGCTATACCGAATTTTGATTTAGTTGTCACATACCAATGTGGAAGCGAATTTCTTCTCCACGAGGATATAGTCGACCGCGATGCACGCTTGGCCCGCGCAAATTCCAAATTTCCCTCCTAGAAGCCTATTTACTGTTGCCTATAATAATTATGCACATCATGAAATGTGATTTTACATGAGTAACAAACTAAATAAAATGGTGACGCTTTTGTTACCCCTTTGTCCCATGAGCTAGAGAGGGTGTCAATCACAGCAGGGCATTTCCCTCCCAATTCTAGAACGACCGGCGTCATATGCTTGGCGGCCGCGTAAGAGACAATTTGTCCCACTCGCGGACTACCTACAGTATGTTGAAAACATACAAAACAGAGGAGAACGTATAAATTATGGATTCGTTGATATTGTATATGGTAAATATCAGATTGTGTGTAGACCTGTAAAGAAAATCTTGTCCCATTTGTGAAGGAGGAGCTGCTCGCCGATGTCAGCGCCGCCTTGGACAACCTTGATGGCTTTATTGTCCAAATAGGCAGGAATGATGCTTGCCAGAAGAGTAGAGCTTGCAGGACTCAGATCGGAAGGCTTCAAAACCACCACATTTCCAGCTGATATTGCTCCTATCAGCGGTTCCAACGACAATCCTAACAAACCATTCGGTTAATTATCATCAAACAACGGTTGTGGGTTGAGGATCCATTTGTGGATTGCTTGTGTAATTGTATTTCAACTCTATTCTTCCTTCCAAACAACAATTTTAATTTAAATTTGCTTTGTTGATAAAAAAAAGGAATGCAGACAACATGTACCAAAAGGGAAGTTCCAGGATGAAAATACAAGGGCGAGGCCCAGAGGCTCCGAAATCACTTGTGCCGATGAAAGTACTGCGATGGGTGGTAGTTTTGCCTGTAAATTGGTAATATGTAATTAATTGCATTATCAAGTATAACTTCATGATAACTAGAGTTTACAAAATAAGAGTAATATTGGGTACCTTTTTTCTTGACATCCATTGTTTCAAATTACTTATTGCATAATTCAAGGATTTGATAACTGTTCCTACCTGCAATGTAAAATACCCAAATTTATATACAACTTATAACTAGATATTAATTCAATCCCACCGTAAAATGGACACGAATTTATATACAACAGATCCAATTTTTTTTTACCACCTCAGTTTTTTATTAGAAAGAGAGACTTTCCAAATAGAAAAACATCTCGAGATCAAAAGACCAACAACTAACCAATTCAATTCAATGTGATAAAATCTATTTAGATTTGATTAACCGGACCACAATGGCAGGCTGGAATTGGACAGTAATTCTAAAGTCTTACCTAAATAGTAATGACAATACAGAGGTGTCGAGCTATATAATTCTACATTCTTTAATTCTGTCAATAAAAGGCTGATGGAACAGTAAATTTCCATGTAACCCATTTATAATATATGGACTACCATATTTCCCTAATCAACTCAAACCAACAACCATTTTTGATATCTATACTATAAAATCAAATATCTGATAGAGTAAAATCTAAATATTAAATAAAATGATAAAAAAAACAGCTCAAAGTAAATGTCAAGTTGCATGTTTAGAAAGTTGGGTACGCATAAAATGGTAGTGATATTATCATGATAATTATTTTTGTAATGAACAAATAAATAGAATGCTGGTTTGAGAAGAAAAAGAGTAAAAATATATTTTTTTGATAAGTACATAATATTACTAGAAAAGAGTACTTTATGAGAAATTACAAGAGGAGTTCAATAACATAAGCTCAAATTCTAGACCGTTGGACAACAGGTCTTGAAACAAGAGACTGCATGTCCAAAAACGAAGCAATTCAACCCTTATCGGTGAAAAAGAGAAAAAATATGACAAAATGAAAATGACCTCATCTCGGTAGGCTTCAGCATGAGGCTTGCCCAAATCATGGTGAAGAGCTTGACAGATATCATCTTCTCTCTCCCTCACCATCTGAAGCATGAGCCTGAGCTGCTTCTTCCTCCATGAAGCTTCTTTTGTGATCCCACTTTTGAAATACTCTCTCATCTCATCCACATCTGTCTCCTCCATCCTTATTTCTACCTCTACCTCTGCTCTTGGTTGAGCACTCTTGTTGTGTTGTGCGTCTATATTTATATATATATAAATATAAACATGCCCTCCAACTTAATTACCGTATTATTGGTACCAGGGCATGTTGGGCAGTTGTGTTTCATTAAAGCCCGACCTACCCCAAAACTACAAGTTTGACAAGGGCAAAAATGTAGTTTTGATCCAAACAATTACTCGTGTCGTTGGTCTAGCTAGCATATCAAAATTAAATGGATCGACGTTTTTGATCTGGTCCATGCTTGTCATTTTGTCAACAATTAATTATATTGATGTGAAAAGTAATCTTAACCAGAAAGATGAAGTTTGTTGTTTAATCAAGTACCTTTTTTCCGTGGAGAACATCCCATTCAACAAACGGACATCCAACAACCGATTGGAGGTCATTAGCTCTGCAAGCCTGACACCGTTTAGCGTAGGGTATGTCGAGCAATGTTCTAAAAATCCCGACTGGACACCACTTAAAGGCCCGTCTACGCCTAGCCGGTTACAACAATTTTGCGTAGTATATTGACTTAATTAAAATAATTAGATGGTTATGATGTTGGTGATATTAGGGGTTGTGCTTCTGAGTTGTTTGATGTTATTTTTTAGGTATTTTAGATATTAGTTACCATTTTTAATATAATGAAATCCATATTTTATTTCTATATATATTAATACATCTATTAAAAATAAAAAAAATATAAATCCGATTAATCCCCGTCTAATCCCCGATTAATCCCCGAAAGACCTAGCCGCCCAACTAATACCTATCGACTTTTAGAACCTTGATGTCGAGACCACCTCCGGGTTAAGCCTATAAAAACCACGGTGTCCCTCTACTTAGGATATCGATGAAGGTTCCAATCTTGGTAATTATCTCTTTTTAATTTATGTCTCACCACTTACGTTGTTTGTTGGGTTAAACCACAAAATAGTGATATTGTCAGTAACAATAATAATAGTGTCATAAAAAAGACCAATGTTTTCTCTCAACTTCTAACCCTAAAAGTACCTCTTCTCGCCGCCTCCTCTCTTCCTCGCCGGTGACGGCCACGACTGTGGCTGTTGCCGGCGAGGCTCTTCCTCCTGCTCAATCCCTTTCCCTCCCCTCGCCTGTCTCTTTATCCCCTTCTTCCTCTCGCCTTCGGCTTCGTGTTTTCTGCTCGGGTTTGCTGGCCGCCGTTGAGCTCGTCGCCGCCTTTCCTCCTCGCGTCCCTGGTGGATCGGGAACCTTGGTTCTGCTTGGTCGGACTCTTCTCCGACCTGGTTTGCCTGGTTCTTTGCCTCGCCTTCCAGATCTGGTTTCCGGCCTCTCTGCTGTACTCTGTTTGGGTGTGGCCGGAGCTCTGGCTCGGGTTGGTGCTCATTCTCGCCGGAGTTGGGACTTCGTGGAGTCGTCGGAGTAGTTTCACTGCAGCTTGGTGTTGACGTTTTCTGGCCCCTCCCTCGTCGGAGTCCTCTCCGTTCTCAGATCGATGTTGAATCTGGTTTGGCGGCTGCTTTTGGTGCGAGTTAGGTGTGTCGGCTTAGGGCGTGGGGCTGCCTTGCTGAGTGTGGGCTGGGCCTTGTTTGGCCGGATCGGGTCTAGGCATGGGACTGGCCGGGTTTGGGCCTAGGCTGTGTCAGTGCCGGGTCAGATCCGGATCTGATCAGATTTTGTACTCGGTTTCTTTTTTGACTGTTTTTGTTTTTTCAATAATTATACGTGGTGCAGATTGGGTGTGCACTAGTTATACGGTTTGTGTACACTAGTTGCACGTTTGGTGTGCACTTGTTGCACGGTTTGGTGTGCCCGTTGTGGCACGGTTTGGTGTGTCCTTAGTGACACTTTAGGGGTGCACGGTCTGTTGCACCTCTGACGTGCAAGTTGTTTGCACGTTCTGGGACGTACTCTGTTGCGTTCTGGGTCAGTTAGGGAGTCGGTAATTCTATAGGCCAGTCAGTCTGGAGTCTGTATTTTTATAGGCTAGCTAGTCTGGAGTCTGTATTATTTATCGTTCGCTTGGGCGCTTTCATTCGATGCATGTATGTCACTCGATGGATATATAATATTGATGCCTCCCGCTTTTTTATCAAAAAAAAAAAAGTGAGTTAGAAATTACATTTTCTTTGAGTGTTGAGATTCGAGAAAATTAATATGCATGATTGTTGGCGGATTATCGTGAGATATTTTCAACTTTATTTGTTTTAACGTAACAAACCATTACACACACCTTTAGTATGTTGGAATTACGTACGTGTATCCTTATGATTAGTTGTATCATTAATTTCAGTTCTGGTTTAACATTAATTATTGTCATGGCATTGCTAGAGATTTGGACGATAACTGGTGTATAGTAGTATGTTTTAACGTAAAAGGCTAATTTTATGTTCTCAATCCATACCCTATTTTGTGTCTACTCTCCCTCTCAACCCTGACAAGAGAATTACAGTACATTAGTTAGATTATGAATAAATATTCATTCAATTTTATGTTTCTTCTTTTAACTAATCAATTTCTTCTTCCGAGTCATTAATTTATTCTACCGTTTCTGAATTATTTAATTCTGAAATAGTCAATAAACAATGTAACCCAACCAAAAATTAGTAATAAAAAATGACCAAATAAAAAATACCTAAAAATTACAACGAGCTAACTTACTGAACTGAAATTGCAATGAACCAATAAAAACTGGCTCTTCACCCAAAGTTAGGTGGATTATGAGTAATTCATCACGTGACTGAATTGGTTGGATATTGAACGCATGTTCCGTCTTTTTTTTTGAAACGGGTAAGAGGTATTGTATTACGGTAACATATCAAACGTACAAGGTAGGGCATAACTGTCCCGGATTCCATATTTTTGTCCCAACCGGCCGTAGCCCGTCAGGCGCTCATGGATCCATAAATAAAGTCTGCTTTGACTCGCAGATCCAAACTCAAGAATTCCTCGATCCAACGTTTCAAAAAATAATAAACTAGAGTCTTAATCCTAACTAACCAAAAGATTATTCGACCTAAAACAGGGAAATCAACTAGAGAATGAGCCTTTAGTGCAGATTCCCCAAGACGTCCCGGCTACAGTTGTCTCGGGTCTGTGGGTATAGGCCCTAGGCGGTCCACCCCACCCCCGCATTGGGAGGTCATTCACCCCTCGAGGGGCTATAGCCCCCCGGGCTTAGTACCCGGTCCTGAGCTTGTCCGATTGTATCCGGGGACTTCGGTGTATCCAGCTCTCCAGCAGTCGCTTATGGCTCCTTCCTTGTCTTGATCTTCCGAGGACGGGGACCAATGTCAGGGTTGTACCTCAGTATACCTCGACGAACCAACGGTATCTCCCCTTGTGTGTAACGATTCATTGGGGGCTTAGGGCGACATGAGGGCCTTTGTGTAAAGGAGTCCTCCCTCGAGGCGATCACCGGCACCGTCCTAGATCTCGAGGACTTCGGACCATGCCGCCTTGATGACGGAAGAAGTGGCCCCGGAACCCTAGGGGGGAGCCCTGGGGTTTGCATGCAATCTAGGGTTTGCATGCCTCCTGAAGGAAGACGGCGGCCGAACCGCAAAGACCGGTGGAGGCGTCACCATGCATGGAGTAGGGATAAATCGCTCCGATGGATGCACAGATAGCATCATCGGGTGATGATCGCTCCGATAGAACTCGACCCGACCCCAAACCAGATCCGGTCGTTGATTCCTTGATCGGACACCCGGTTCCGGGTGAGGATCCATCGGCGGAGCTTCTACGATCCGATGCGGCAGGTACGGCCACGGGGGCCTGTGTGCCCGCCCCTACATGGGCAAATTGCACCGTCGGTACATGGCCAGTGGCCGCATGGCCAAGCCGAGGGGAGGGGGCGGGATCCGGTGAGGATCCACCGGCGGCATCGGTAGGTGAGAACTGCTTCCATTGGCCTGACGGCGGTGCACTGGATGAAACATCGTCGTCGACTGAGGAAGGTGGGGAGACGAGCAGCATGGAAGAGGATAAGGCAGCCGGGCAATCAGCCGAAGGATCCGATCGGTTGCAGCGGGCGGCGTGGATTAGGTGGGCGGCGGCAGCGGCAGAGGCATGAACCCTAGCTAGGGTAAGAGAAGGCCTCTGAAAGAGGTAGCCAAGCGTTTTTTTGTTCGAATTAATAATTTTGACTAATCGCATGTCTCCGTCTTAATCGTTAGAGCATTCACGGAAAATTGATATCTCTATTCAAATCGAATTCTGGTGTGGGGACCTCGTCCTCGAAGCTTCAATTGCGGCTTCCGGCGTGGGGAACTCGATCTAGACTGTCCCGTGGGATGGTGAATCGGGGCGGGGTGTTACGTCCAGCTGGCAGGTGTAGGACGGATTCAGGTCGGGGTAGATGAGCTGGCAGCGAGGGCATGGTCGACGAGGAGGTGGGAGAGGGTGTCCGGACGGCGGCGGGAGGGATTAGACCCAACTATAAGCACCCTCTCCTCGTCGAATGAGTCCGAGGTGGTCCAAAGGGGGGTCGGTTGATGCGGGTGCATTTTAACACATAAAAGGACCACTTTTCATCGAATTATATAGGCTTTTGGTCCCGATTTTCTATCATATATTTAGATTTATCTTGAATAACTGATTTTATCCTTATGTTCGGTGTTTCGATGGATTTCCGATGCATTTTGGGTGTTTCGTGCTTGTGGACCGTCAAGAGGGTCGATTTTGTTCGCTCTGAAATATATTCATGATTGGTCTTGTTTTGTAGGTCTTTAAAAGAGGAATTTTTTGGCGCAAGAACGAGATCGATCGGAGCTCAAACGAAGCCGGAGCGAGCGAAATAGCGGAAAAAGAGCAAAAATGGAACAGCTCATCAGAGATTGACGCGTGGCGCCGCCATCCCCAGCTGCCTTCTCCGTCCATCTGACACGTGGCGCCGCCAAATGTCCCCCTGCGTGACACCTGTACAGCCCAGCCGCCGGCCCCGCCCCTGCCCGCGTGGCTCGCCCACGTGACGCCACGTGTCCAGCTCCAGCCGCCCTTCTCCCAGGTTCGGACACCTGTCCAGCCAGTCCCCCTCCCTCAGTCCGACACGCGCCCCCCCAGCCGCCAGTCATCCTCCAGTTGCCACATGTCCCAGCCGGTCCACCTCTCCCTTCGCGCCACCTGTCCCAGCTCAGGGCTAACCCTATTTATCCTTGCAGCGCCGCACCAGATAGGGGGACATCATCTTCTTCACCCATTTTTTTAGACACAGAGCACGAAACCGAAACCAAAGACCATTTTCTGTACAGTGTTATTTTATTTTTTTATAGAATTAAATTGAGAGTCTATTATCTTGAGTGTTGTTGATTGAGGATCAAAATATTTGAGATTAGATAACTATTTTGAGAGCTTAAATTTAATTGTTTTGGTTGGGGATTTGGAGAGAGAAGCTTCAAATCATTTGGTGGATTTGCAAGAGGATCAAGGCTAGAAATTGGAGGAGAGGAAGAACAAGCTTTGAACGACTAATTTGGTGATTGTATCTCAACTTTCCTCTTGATTATGAGTTTAATTGTTTGCTTCTTTTTATTCTTGTATTTTCTCGCCATGAACACCTAAACCCCCAATTTCTAGGGCTATGGGGGATTAGAGTAGGGATTTCCATATTTTGAATGATTCGATTGCGGTGCTTGTTGATTTGTATTAGTGTCTATGATTGATTTGTGCTTAATGTTTTACCTCCCGTGTAGGCTTGGTAATTGTTTTGAATTAGCATTCGTCGCTCGAAAGAGGAGGATTCTAATTAAGTCAAAAATCGATCATAGGTTGGATTTAAATCCTAGCTAGAACTAGCGGGGTTAATACAATTGCAATAGCTATAGACTTGTTTGGTCGAAAGTTAGAAGTTGTCGTAGAGTTTAACGCTTTGGGTCTTCCTACATCGTGATTCAAAAGAACTCGGTGGTTAGATTACATTAGGGTCCGAATCGTTCGAAAGAAGTTAGGACTAGAGTCGAGACAACTCGTTGCCTCTAAAATAAATCGACATCGCAACAATCGAAAGTGTTCAATCTTATGGAATGAACTCGATGAACCCATGCCCTTGATCTCTCTTCACTTAATTCCAGATAAGAAAGCTCTCTGTTAAATTCTGTATTTCTTTTTAGTCGTTATAGGTTTATTTTCCAAACTTAAAAACTCGATTTTTACCGAAACAGTTTAGCTATAAACTTTGAATAGCGAGTGATTGTCTATTGCTCCTTTGGGCTCGATATTCCGGACTTCAAATCCAATTACTACTTGACGGCCGGTGCACTTGCCGTGCTCAAGTTTGCGGTTAAAACCCGCAGGGCGTCAAGTTTTATGGCGCCGTTGCCGGGGAGCAATTAGGCGACCCTTGCTATATAGTTTGTGCTACGTCTGTTTCATTCTTGTATATATTTTCTAGTTGGTTCTTTGCATCGTAGCTTTTATGGAGAATTGGTTCCCTAATAGGGTGTATTGTGATATATGTGGTGCTAATGATCATTATTTTTACAATTGCGAGGTTCTTGTGCATTCAAATGCCTACAATCAAAATTGGGAGGACGCTTCCACTTTTGATCAAGGTTATCAATTTGAACCGCAATTGCCTAATGACGAGGAGTCATCACTTCGTGAAGTTTGTCTCGCTTACCTTAATCGACTTGACGAGGAGGATAAGCGACGTGATGAGATGGATGACACGATGACACGAATGTTGAGGAAACAAGAGGAACAAACATCCATGATGAAAGAGCTTTCAAGTCAAATGGCCGATCTCGTGCAATTGATTAATGAGACAAACTTTGATGATCAAGCAGTCCACATTGAGGATGATTATTCTGAGCACTTATGTGACACAACAGAAGAAGACACTCGTGATTCAACCATGAGTTTAGAGGTAAGTGCAGAATGTGAGGTATCAAGTTCTTATCCCTCTTCTATTATGACAATTGATTCTCCGAGTAGTGTTGATGCATTGGACTATATAGATGTAAATAATGATTGTACAGTTGTAGAAAATAGTTCACAAACTCTTGTTGAGCCAAATCTTCCCATAGTATCCATAGAGTTGGCTGATAGATCTATTAGATATCCAAGGGGTACTATGGAAGATGCTCGTAAGAGAGGGGTTATGTTTGAATCTCCCATTGATTTTATTTTGCTAGACATCGAGCATGATGTCGAAATTCCATTTAGTGAGGGAGATTCATTTTTAGATTCTAGCAAATCAATTCTTTATGTTCAACCTATACCGTTGAATTATAAATTTAATGTTGAGCATAAAGTTTTTGATTCATGTGCTAGTTCTCATTCCCCGTTTGTGAGCTATTATTCTATTTCGGTGGATGCTACTAGCCCATGTGGGAGTATGCATTTTTCGATTCATGGGATTCATATCCCTCCCAAGCTATGCAAAGATGATTTTGATCATGATTATTCTGTTAAAGCAAGCTTGATGAGATTGGTCTTGAGTTTGGAGTTTGTGCAGAACTCAAGGAAGAGGTTATTTTGTTGCATTGTGTTCCTTCTCCTGCTTTCACATCCACATTTGAAGAGGAGGACGCAATGGAAGTATGAGGTTCTCGGGAGGCCTCCTGATTGAGCCTCCTACCCGTCGAGCTAACGACATTAAACAAATGCGCTAGTTGGGAGGCAACCCAACAATGGATGGAGAGTATGAGCGGTTTAGTCACATGCCATGGCGCCGAGCTTCTGAGAAGTTCACTCGGGCGACGAGCTTTCCATCCATCCATGCACGTTAGGACTCCCACAGCGGCTTACAAGTCGAGTAGCGGTTCTTCGAGGGGCAGTATCTCTTCCCTTCTTGTTTTATATTGTTTACCGCTATTATATCTCATATATGCTATCTGGGGGTGCTGAGCACCCGAATTGCTGTGCTGATAGACCATGCATATAGGATTTCTTGACTTGTATGTTGCCTGATTCTGAGTGTGGGGTGTTTATTGTTATCATCTATCGGGTGCATGTGTAATTATGTGTAAATATATGTTTAGAGTCGCACTGGGGACATTGCTTAGGTTTAAAGTGTGGGGTGGGATGCTTTGCATTTATATTTTTGCATTCTATGCTGTGTTTCATGCATTTTTGGTTTAATTTTTTTTTTATGGGTCTTTATTTTGTGTGTAAACCTTGGATGTGCAATTTAGGTCAATATGAGAAAGCTGGGAATAACTTTCATCATTGAGGATTTGTTGAGGAATGTTTGGATGTTTTACTGTTGATAGTATTAATGAGCTGTATTTTGTGTTTGTGCTATATTGCTTAATGGGTTCATGATGATTTTGTGATGCTAGATGCCTTAACACGAAAAGGCGGTCACACCAAATGTTAGGTGTGGTTAGGTTTCAATTCTTTTTATTGTCACCGGCCTGATTCTATCTTGATTTATGCATATAGTGGGCCTAGTTAAGGTATAGTAGTCTTATTTCACTTGTTGCATGTAGAGGAGGTTGAGCCCACATGCTTGTTGTCTTGGGATCGAACTACGCGTTTCGATAGATTAGAAATCTAGTCGAGTTCAGGTGGTTTGTCCCATTGTGCGTTTGTGGTACCAATTTTTCAAAATCACACACACTGTGCACGGGGAATTAAGTATAGGTCCCGGGGAAAGGGGATCCAATAAAATCTGTGTATTAACAAAGGCTTGAGGGGCTGCGGCAAATCGCTATGCAGAGTGAGACCCTCATGTCCCGAGTTAATCATAGCGTAATAAAAGGTGAACCCCCCATCCTATCTTAATGATCCAAAGTTTCGACACGTAATCGAAAAAAACCAAGCAAAACTTTGATCTACCACTTGACTCGTAAAGGAACTAGATAGGTTTACCATTCGCGTAGTCCCAAGGAAACGTAATTGCATGACAACGCCCACTCATAAGATTTGTGAATGAGATTATGTTATGCTCTTGATTAGTCTTATGGTATGTATAATCGAGAGAGCAAAGGGATAAATGACAATGATTAGGCTTGAAATCTTTCTAGTTATTGCACTTCATCATGTAATCCACTACACATACACTCTTAATCTACAACATGTAGAAATTGGTTGGTGAAAAGTGGAAAAGAATGATGAGAGATCTTATTCCTTATGCTTGCTCTAGGTCAAATTGCCGATAAAATCCAAGTGTAAGCACACACCTTCTTTGAGTCTTAAATTTTTGGTCTTTAATGTGCTTGTGTATTTGCAAGGGAATTTTTGGTCTAGTCGAGTCAGCATATGCATATTTACTGCTTTGAATAATCCGGAGTCGCCAAGCTCCGCCTACGGAGATAGTATCGCGGGGTTTATCTTGGCATTTATCTTAGATAGTTTATATTTATTTATGTTTAGTTTCCTCGGGACGAGAAAAGTCTAAGTGTGGGGTGTGTCTGGACGTAAAGTGGCATCGATTCCACCAAGTATCGGCGCGACATTCTCCAATCATATCGGGAATCAGCAATCTAACGTTTTTAAGGGCCCTCATTATCGTCAGAGGGGGGACGACGTCTACTAGTTCCTCGGGAGGATGCAAAGTCCAACTGAGCCATTTCAGTTCCTGGTTACAGGGCTGCCTGGGGTGCCAATAATAGGAGATCTCCAATAGTTCTTGAGTCCTATGAATAATGTCATGAGGATATCGAGCCTCAAGTTCTCGTGCTTCAGTACGTAGAGTCTTCGTCCAAATTAGGCCATCCTCCAACCAGAAACGCCTTATCTGGTATAACCCACATTGGTGTTAGCTAGTGGGTCATGCCTCAGGCCTTCTTTGATGCGTCCCAACAAGTCCCCCATAAGGGCGCTTGCTTGAATACTTGCAAGTCCAATTGGCACCATCTCTTTACCTTGAGAAACTCCATGCCTCGGTGGGAGCTTCTTGGGAAACGCACAAGATGGGGTGTCCTTGAGCTCAACCAAAAGCTCCCTCACTATCTTTGGAACCCCCTTTTCCTTCTTCACCCCCTTTGACCCTAATAAAGGTAGAAAAAGAATGATGATTAGAATCTAGAATTGATGATGTAATAACCGCCCCCGATCGATCCCGGTTGAACCGGAGGTTTTCGGCTACAGTTGACTTTTTGCCGAAAAAGTCAATCGATGACTCCGGGGGTCATTCGGGACCTTTCCCGGGCCCAAAAAGTTTAGCCTTCGTTACAGTTAGCTTAGTTGGGCCGTTTCCTTTCCGATGACTGTAATATTGGGAAAAGTCAACCCGGACCTTATATCGGTCAAACGCGGTCCGTTTAGGAACTAAATTCGATTATTTATGTGAGCTGGAATTATTTAAGCTTGGAGTGGTCCCCACATGGACATGTCCATGTTTGCTTGGAAGGGAAGAAATGGATGTGTTTTGACCCTTATGCCCTTATTAGTTGCACTTGAGAAGAGAGAGGACAAAGGGGTAGTTTGGGAATCTTTTCCTAAGGGTTTAAGACACCAAAGTGGACCATTTTCTCTCATTTTCTGATATTTGACCGAATTTACCAAGAGAGAGAGAGAGAGTGTCTTCCATGGAAGCTTGAGGAAGAAGAAAGGGAAAAAGAATGGACTTATGCTCATCTCTACAGCAAAACTTCATAAAAACCACTTTTTCTTCATCTACTCTTAACTACCAAGGTATATATCTAATCCATTTTCGTTTTGGGTTGATTTTGATTCATGGCTTTGGGAGAGAAATGCTAGAAATGATGGAGTTGGAGGTTGATTGATGTTAGATGATGATTTTGTGGATGGAAGTGAAGTTGTTGTTGAAAAATCAATTGATTTGAGTAGTTTTGATGAGACTCATTGAGCGTGTTGAAGGATTGGAGGTTATTGGGTCTGTTTTGAAGTTCTAAGAGTTCATCAATGGAGGTTTGATGCTGAAATTCGTGGAAAATGAGTTGGGGAAGAAGAAGAGGGTCTGCCCAGATCTGTTACGGAACGGGGCACGGAGAGGGCTGGATTCCGGCACCGAACGCCGCCCGGAACGGGCTAGGTTCCGGCACGGAACGCTGCGCGGACCGTGTCTGGTTCTGGGCCGGTGCGCTGCGCGGACCGTGCCTGGTTCCGGGCCGGTCTGTGGCACAGGTCAGTTCGGGTACCGGGCCGGTACGCTGCACGTGCCGATTCGAATTCCGGGCCAGTGGGCCATCTGAATTGGGCCTCTTTCCGGCCCATTTTCCTTTTAGCCTATGTTGGACTTTCATGCTTAATTTAGTTATTTCTCGTTCTTAACGCAACTGAATTAGTATTCATTAGAATATTTAATTGTGATCCAAGGCTTCAGACCCGAGATTGACGGAGGAGAAGACCTGAGGACATCGTGAAGTGGAGGAGGAAGCGAGCCAGGTCGTCAGGAGCTGGGAGTTGGGACTTGATTACTTTTGAGATAGGAAAGTAGCGAATACTGGTTTAATTGCGGAACGTTATTAGTATGCTTTTAGAATAATAATAATAATAATCGGAAAGGTCCTAGTTGGCATATAGGATGTGATTCACTAGAATAACCGCTTTCAATTACATTAATAATCAGACGAGTCCTAGTTGGCATGTAGGATGTGATTCACTAGAATAATCGCTTTCAATTCTTGGGAAATTGTCGTGCTGGTAGTTAGACCATGTCGAGCCTTAGGTTGTGTGCTGATTGAAATGCCATGAACTTTGATTGAGATGCATGATGTGTGACTTAGTGTCGATAAGATTAAGAATCATGTTATGATATACTCGGTGTAGCATGTTGTGGCTATGTGTGGGCAAGTGTGCCGTGTTTGGTGTGATGTGAATCTTTGGTTGTGATATGATCGGGTGAGTGATAGACCGATTGTGTGTTCTGGCGAGTTGGCTCGGTTGGTATACCATGGTCGAACTATGGCATTGTGATGCGTGCTATTCTCTTGATGTGTGTTCCAAGAGGTGTGTCCGGTATGATACCTACACTGAGAGAGAGTATGCTGGTGTAGAGTATCGAGGACGAGGACGGTTTAACCATTACCCCGATGCTATGTGGTCTGGGAAGGCGTACAACCGAGGTATGTGCCGGTCCATTATGCTTGAGGCCTCGAGTCTACGTGACGGGAAGACATCTGACTGATTGTATTGCCGGTCATGTATGTTACCCCGAGTCTACGTGACGGGAAGATGTTGGGACTGATGCTCTGTGTTCCGGTACGACATAAATGGGACGGGCTGTGATAGCCGGTGATGTTGGGAATGGTTGTACTAAGTTATGTGTTGATCTGCTGTGTGTTCTGTGCGTGCTGGTTGGCTATGTGCATGGGTTCTTATGTGATTGTGGTCTTGCGAGAGTGATTGATGGTTGGTACTTGTCCCGTGGGCGTTGTTGATAGTTATGCTCTGCTAGTATGCCCTAATTGGATGGTTACTCGTGGTGGTGAACTGATGTTCATAACCTTAACTACTTTTTCTACTGAGCGAAAGCTCACCCCTTACCTTATTGTGTTTCAGGTCTTGAGCAGGATGTGTAATAGCTGGATGCTCGATGCTTGGGAGCTAGCGAGGGTCCTAGGCTAGCTTGTCTAGAGACGTACTGTCATCTTTATTGAACTCTTTTACTGGGTGTTTTTACCGAGCTGTTGACTCGTGTTGTTATCTGGAGATTTAATTTGTTATTTGAGACTCGTTTTGGTATTAAATCGTTTTATTTATTATTTAGTTAAGTTCACGTCTCGAATCCGGTCAAAACCGGATTTGGGGCGTGACAGATGAAATTGATGAAAGCATATTACCTCCGTGATTTTTCCTCTTGAGCGGGACCATGCACAACGTCCCTTTTAGGATCCATATCGTGTTGGCATATGGAATAAGCACGCCTTGTATGCGGTCAAGAAAGTCCCACCACTTCACAAAGTCATATTCATGCAATTGCATGACCAACACATCTTCAACCCCGCTCAAAGGGCCAATTGGGATGGGTTCTTTGTTCACCGTCTTCACGGTTCACCCCACGTCATGAATCTTGAGACCCATTTTCTTGGCTGCCTCAATACTTGCAAAGAGATCTGAAACACCTGTATCCACTAAGGCCTTTATCTATACCCCATTCACTACAATCTCCACATAAATGGAGCCTTTGCGTTTCACTCATTCTTACTTCGCCACAACACTTTATAGCTTCAACAAACTCAATGTAATCTCTTTGGTTCCGGCACTGTCTCTATAGCCCTAAGACCAGGCTTACTCGGGAAATCCTTCATCATGTGAGGACCATCCCAGAAATATCATTTCAAAGTACGACGAGTATTATTAGAGTTACCCGGATTGGATGGCCTCTCTCCATTTCGGCTCGTCTACTTGAAAGTCTCTCCGCTTCTTTCCTTCTAACAAGGTTTTCCATTCTTGGCCCTTACATATAATGGCTTGTACTTCCTCGAGTAATCGACTAGGGACTCGACCACTCAAATAATTTCAGATAATGACCTCACATTGGCCCTTCGCAACTCCGCTTGCGCCCAAGTAGCCAATCCATCTTTGAACTAGAAGAGTGTCTCCTTCTCTCCAAAACATGGTATCTCTAGCTTGATCTCCTAAAATGCACACACATATTCTACAATGCTACCTTTTTGAGTCAAACGAAGAAGTCTTCCTCTTTCTTTTTCCTCAACATTTCCAAGTCAAAAATACTGCAGGAATTCCTACCATGTTTCAATGCTATCATCCTTATAGGATTTGACATCTTTTTTTTTTATCAACAATTTTTTTTTTATAAAAACCAATCAGCTACAAAGTGTAGCTGAAGGTCAAGGGCAAGCTCTCCAAGCAACCTTACAAACAAAGAGACTGACCAACTTGGTTCAGCCTCAAACAGAAACCCAACTAACAGGGTTTACAAACAGATGGTCTCAGAACCTAATTTTACAGACTTTATGCAAACTAGTGAACAAACTTAACTAAACCAACAGTACACGGCAACAAAGCCAAACCTAGAACAGAAACAAACATTCCGAAAACAATAGTCTAAAAACTCGATTTTACAACCTTGAAGCACAGTTAAAAAAACTGAGTCTTGATACTCTGATTTCACAACCTTGAAGAGCAGGAAAAAGAGACACGATGCAGCTAACCAAAGTCGTCACAACCACTCTCAGCCAGAGAAAGACAACAACGCCAAACACACAACCCTACCCCAACCTGATCCTAACCATCCTAGCTATTGCCTCCTTCAACACGAAGTCAACAACCGATTGGTGGCCAGCACCACAAACAATCGTTGTCTGGTAATGGAGCGAACTCCACCAAACAAAGCCAAAACCTAGCCCCCCTGACCCAAGATATCACCAGAAATCCGAAGATCTACATCCTCGTTGGCCAACACCAAGATAATCGATGATGTCCTAGATCCCATTCGGATCCAGGACCAGTGAGTAGCAGTCACGGGTGCAAAGGTTTAAAGGAGGGAAAGGAAACAGATAGGGAGAGAGAGGAAAAGCTCACCTGAGAATGATAACCCGATGCCCGAAGAGCCGCTCCAACAGGGGCCTTCTTGACCCGAACAAACCCGACCGGCCAACACCAGCGACGGGCCCTGGAACCACCACTAGGAACCAATAGAAGAGCAGCAAGCCACGAACAAGGAGATCCGGTATCTAAATGGCAGTGATATTTCTTTTCTGCATACCGAACGATTTCTAATACATACACACCTATTTCTTTTCTGCATACCGAACGATTTCTAATACTCAAAATGTGCAGGTGGATAATCCCGGAGCAAAACGAAGCAGCCTCAGAGAGAAGGAGGGGTGAGAGCGCCAGAAGAAGTTGCAAGCCGGGAACCCTTCGACCAAAAAACACCACGAGCACAGTCCAAGAGGGGAAGCCCGCCCCGGTTCAGACCAGCTCCAGCAAGCCCGGCCCCAACCCGAGAAAAGCCCGACCGAGAAAGGCCCGACCCGGATCGTACCGCTTCAACCCCGAGCCCAATCCGAGTCAAGCCCAACCCGAGTCAGGCCAATCCCGAGTCAGGAAAGCCGACCCGAGCCGAGTCAAAACCCTACCCGAATAGCAAACCGGACCCGAGCCGCCACAAGTACCAGTCTCCTCCGATGAGTGAGTACAACACTATCACGACGACCACGAACACGGCAGCAGCAGAGACAACCCAAAAGGCACGAAACCGACCAAATCCAGCGAGCCCCAAGCCTGTCCGGTCGGAGAGCCAAAGATCTTCCCGGAGGGAACAGATCTGACCAAAATAGCTCCTAGCGCGATAAAACCCGAGTGGAAAACGCCCAAAACAACCCAAATATTCATAGATCTACAACAATCCGAGGACGGGGAGCCAAGGAAAGCCGACCCACCCCAGATCTGTGGGTAAAAGGCCGTGAAACCCGTCGGAGGATCGAAATCGGTGTCCAAAACTGAAACAAAGACAACAAAAGGCGACCTGAGAGGGAAAGGGGAAGAAAATCAGAGAAGGAAGAGAAAGGACAGAAGAAAGGAGAGAGGGAGGGGGCTTCGCCGGCAAACGACCTTGGCCTGAAAGCCTTGGCCGTCGCCGGCGAAGAAGGGAGGCGGCGAAGGAGCTCGGGAAAGTAGGGTTTGGGAGAGAAAACTTAGAGAGAGGTTAGAGAGAGGTACAATCCCAGATTTGTAATAGGTCTCCATAGGATTTGACATCTTCACATTTTCTACGCCACCATAAACCAACATATTTAACAAGACACGCATAAATACTTTGTAACTTACTTGTGTCCACTCTGATTCCCATAGTCTTATAATAATTCTCTATGCTCCATAGAAAATTATCCACCTCTCTATCAACACGAGCACCTGCAAATGGTTTTGGCCTAGGAATGCCAATCCTTGGATCACTCCCGCCTCCATTTACCAAAGCCTTCTTGCAGATTTTCAGCTCATCCTACAAGGCAACACCCAACGCTTCCAACATATCCACCGTATCCCCACCAGGCTTCAAGAAAGCATCCGCAACTTGGATGTTCTCGCCAGACTGTACCTCATCATGCTCAGCCAGCGTAATGCATTCCTTCTCCAACCCCTTGATCTTCTTCTCGTCTTTTTTCTTTTGTTCCTCCAACAGAGCAAAACGATCATTTAAAGAAGAAGAAATTTGACGAGAAGAAGGATCACGATACTTACTTCTCTTTTTGGTATTCACCTTGGACATGTCCACAAAAAGATCCCTTTCATGCGTAATCTCCAAACTAGACATTCTTGTTGCTTGCGAAACATTGCTCTGATACCATTTGTCACGAAATCAAATTCGACGACTCGATATGTGTGGCTTACGATCTTGCATAAGTCTCTTTCCCGAGTTTTGCAAGGTTTCGTAATCAACCTAACCACATGTGGAAGTGAATTGAAACAAGAGCACAAACAACAACAAAAAAAGGTAAAAGAGAAAAGACACTCAAAATGAGTGGTTTGCTTTTATTGTATAAAATGATGAATGATTACAAATGTAGATTACAACCTTTATTTATATTAATCCAAGGTGCTATAATTAATACTCTTAGTTACACAACAGAAGGAGATTTAAATTCTACGGAGGTTTGAATTTG
Source organism: Erodium maritimum (assembly GCA_963921825.1). Lineage (NCBI taxonomy): Eukaryota > Viridiplantae > Streptophyta > Magnoliopsida > Geraniales > Geraniaceae > Erodium > Erodium maritimum. The sequence continues at coordinate 58,291,279 of OY997592.1, read as the reverse complement.
AATTCAAATTTAAATGCTAAAGAGACTTTGTTTTGCTCAAATAAGTTGATGACCATCCGTTGTTCTTTTCGTCCTTGTCCCAACACCCAAGTGTCACATTATCCTTCAACCATGCTACTTGTCCACGCCATGGAGCATGCGCCAAGCCTTTCTCTCGAGCCTTGTACGCCTAGTCCTGTTTGTTACCCTTACATGCCATGCATGTGCCCATGATAGAGTGAATATCGCTGTCTACACATGCCTCGCATGTGCCTGTGACTGAGTCACCTTTGGTCCATGACACACGACTGAGCAACACAAACAATGTACTTTGATCCAAAAAGTTTTATAATTAACATCAAGCAAATTCCTAACAATTTGAACTATAATCTCAAACGTTGGAGCAATACTTTCAGAACAATACATTATTACCTAATTCAATTTAAATCATCAACCTTGAGATCTCGAGGTCCTTAAAATCTTCTGGTGTAAATCACATCAACGATAGTAACTCGGCAGTGACTCCACCCAATTGTCAATGAAAATGAAGCTGCACGGGCCATAACTGATGTGGGGCTCGATTGCGACATGCTAAAAACATCAGTAACATGTTTCCCCCCTAAACATATCCGAAAGATCTTTTTAGGATTAAACCCAGAACCGTATTGTAAATTACGATATCAGGTCGTAAAACTCAGTACTTATCAATAGGACCAGTCAACTTTAGTATCCTCGTTACAACTTGGCAATAAATTCTTTCACAACTTGGAAGCATCTCCATCCAACAATTAATCTCTCCAATTACTAGCTTCAACAAGATATGCGTATGTTTTTCCATTTCCAGGCTGTTCCTCACAAGATACATGCACATGCTCAGCCATATTGATATTGATATCAATTTTGGAGGAATTGCTTAGGTGTGTTGTCACAAATCAGACACTTTCAAGTAACTGTCTAATAGTACTGCCGTTTGTTGAGTTTCCGTGAATTTTAAGAAAATGACTATTATCATAAGAAAATAAATAAAAATCAAGAAACCATTTGAAATTTATTTAACTTTTTTTTAAAAATTTGATGAGATGATGGTGCCCTGTCTCCTTCGATTCTCCGATATGGCTCCATCCATCAAGAGGCACAACGAGAGTTGAAGCACATCAAAGCTAGAGGACGCACGACAAGGGTGGGTGACACATAACAAAGGTGGGCGAAACACGAGCTCTTGACCAAGCCTGATCGATGACCTCCGAGAGGATGGACTCATCGACATTCATACTTCTACCCAAGCTCGCTGGAAGACGAGAGGAGATGGACCAATAGGGGACTCGTTGGAATCTACGGTGAGACGACCTTCGTTGTTAAAGACGACAAATATGGTTGGAGATAATCGTGATCTCCTTTTTCATTTTTTCTTATTTTATTATTATTATTATTATTAACAGGGAAAATATGTAATTGGGAGAAAAATGAGAATATCTCGTCTATTTTAATAAAACATAAAATAGACGGGGTTTTCAGTGAAACATAAAATAAAACGAGGAATAGTGGGAGAACAGTATACCCGAAGACAAACTACACCTAATCCTTCAAAAGGACCTGAGGTATAGGCGGGGTTTTCAGTGACCAAGCACTTTGTTTTGACACTTAAAAGGCTAAAACAAACAAAAACTAAGAACGGAAAATTAAGACTCGTACGACTAGACTCAAAACTACGACTTAAACTTGACTCAAAAACCATATCCGCCTCCACCTGAGCCCACCTATCATAGTCTTAAAACTCGTGGATCCGCCAACCAGGATCTCTAGGTGTCGGGGAGACGCGTGTGGTGTAGGGAAGGATCACATGATATGTTGGAGATACCCCATAACAGGGTAGGATGCCAGTCCTCCGATGCAGCTCATTGTAAAAGGGCCTTAGGGGCCCTGTCGAGGCTGCTTAACAGCCCTCACCTGAATTCCTATTCCTCCCGACCCCTCATCCTTTCTATTCCATTCTTGGGGCCTTAGGAGAAACCATCGAAACCCACCTAACTTTTCTAATAAAAAATAAGTTATATCATTCTGGACAAAAAATAAAACATCATCAATAAGTGTCATTCTCTTTCATCTCTTTGTACCTAAAAACCTCTCGTCTCTCTCTCCCAAACCCTAGATATGAGCTCCCTTTATTGTCGTCAACCGCCTCGCCCTTGTGGCTGGCTGGTTGACGGTGACTCCTTCTCCTTACCCTTCGTCCCTTCTCAATTCCTTTACCCCTTTCCTTCCCTTCGATTTCTCTTTCTTCTCCTGTTTTTCCCCCTTTCTCTTTTCTTCCTCTGTGTCTCTGGGCGATTTGGGGTTTCTTCTACCTATGGTAAGCTTTTCTTCTTCTTCTTGGAGTAGATGGTTGTAGGGTAGTCCTTTTATTGGTCGCCGACACTGGATTTGCGGTAACCCTAGCTCGTCGCGCGTTTCAACTTCAACTCGTAGGCGTCTCGGTTCAGAGAAGGTGTGGGATGCTTTTCAACCTTGTTGATGGCCGCAGATTTTCTTGAGCTCTGTGTTCGGGCCTCCGTTGAAGGTGTGTTGTTCCTCCCCTAGATATACTGATCCATTCTCCGGTTCCCGCCTCCTTAGGTCTCGTATCTCTAGCGGTACCGGATCTCCGCTCGTGGTTCTTTGCTCCTTCCCCTTGTTGGTGTTCCGCCATAGGTGATGGCTTGTTTGGGTCGGTTTTGACCTCGGTTGGAGCCGATCTTCGAGTGTGGACTGCAGTTTTGGTGAGTTCTTTCCCCCTTCTCCTCCCCGTTTCTTCATTTTCCTCGATTCCCTAGAATTGTGACTGCTTTACTGGTCCTTGGCCCTTTAGGGCAGAGGGCACCTACATTCTCATGGTCTTGGCCAGCGAAGATGTTTTGATTTTCGGATCTCCGGTGAATGCTTGGTCACTTTTCTGGGGTATTGTTGGTTCGACGATGGATTCGACATCGCTGGATTTGGTTGATCGTGGTGTTGGCCACCAACCAGTTGAATCCCTCTCTTTGGAGGAGACAATAGCTTGTAATTGTTGAGTTAGGTTAGGGTTGGGGGGATGTGGTGCTGGTTTTGGGTGCTTTGGTTGGTTTCGGGACTGGACGACTTCGTTTTCTGCCATATCCTTTTTGTCTTCAATGCTCTTCATGGTCGGGAAATTTGTGTTTTTAGACACTATATTTTGGTGCTTTCATTTGGGTTTGTTTTTTGAGATTTTAGACTCACTTGGTTCTGTTGTGCGCTTGTTGGCTTTAGTCCTTGGTTGAACTAGTTTGTTGTTGCCCCTTTTTGGGCGTAGTTTAGTTTCTTCATGTTAGAAAATGTGGGGTTTTAGACCTTGTGTTACCTTGTGTGTGGGTTTGTATGTTTTGGTTGAGGTGCCTGTAGGCATGCTCTGAGTTGTATTTGAGGGGTCTCCCCTTGATCTTGTTTTCAATTTGAAAACTTGGTTTTTTCTATAAAATAAAGTTGTTGATCTAAAAAAAGTGTCATTCTCTTTCTTGAGTAATAATTGTTTTTTCCCGTCCTTTTAACATCACCTTATCATTGATTGGTAATGCGTGCCATGGCTGTCTATCTCTAATACGCCACATATTAATTTTTTTTAACGTAAACTAAATCATTTTTTAGTAAAGGGGTATGTAACAATTCAATCAAACCAAATGATACAACATCAAGAGTCGAGGAGTAAACCCGATGCAAGCCAGGATGACGTCCGGAATTCCCTATTGAAACAAAGCAGATGATCCGACACACATGGCTGAAACATAAACGATTTCGACATAAAACGGTAGAATATATTCGACAGTTGGAGATAAACACAATAAAGCAAGGCCAAAGTTCTAAATACCTAATCAGGTGATTGTCTTGACTCGTAGTTAAATAAGAAGCATCGCCCTATGGAACACGACCCTTCCAGATAGAGCCATAGGATGGTTTGGACGCCGAAAGGACTCGCCTGTTTTTTTGTCTAATGGGTATCCAATCTCTATTGGGGCCCGACCCTGAAGGGTCAAGGTCCTCGTCGATTCTAAGAGACAGACAACGATGGGTAGGGATATCCTTTGCCAGGTGGTGATAACGGCACCAGGTGGAGGAGATTAAAGTCCAAGACAACAAACAGACGTCGGTAGAGCAGATCGAGGACACAACAAGAGCAAACGGACGAAGGAGAATAGAAAGATCCGGGTTTGAGAAGCCTGACTGCTGAGAGCGGGAGTCAGGGAGAGGGTCATACAAAGATGCACATCTAAGAATTATGGAGTGGTGGTGTAGCTATCCTGGCCCACGTGGAGGCAACCACAACTACAGCCCACAAGATGGCGGCCACAAAAACGACCCACTTGAAGACGGCCTCAATACCAATCCACATGAAGGCAACCACACCAATCGCTACCCTGAGCATCACCGGTGACAAAGAGACGTTGGCAGCAATAGGCTGGAGCACTTTGAAAGAACCTTTGACTCGAGCCAGAAAAACTTGATGTCGGAGCCCGATTGGGGCGAGGGGACCTAGGGTCCGTCCATTTGAACTCCGACCGGTTTCCCCATTCGAAATTGGCTAGGATCTGTTGAATATTTCACACGGTCAGGAAGGGGGTCCTTGGGGACGATGTCTGCCGATCTGACCACAAGACGGCCAACCAGCCTTGCTGGGGAAGAAGCTCTGGTGAATGGGGAGGTCGTGTCCGGCGGCTGGAAAGAGATGGATTCCGACGGGTAAGAAAGATAGCAGGTCCGTCCGAAAGGCGACAACCATTTTCGACACCGGAACCATATATGGATTAATCGGAGATGAATCTCAGGCGCAGAGGAGGAGGAAGAGATGCACTAGGGCGGCGTGACCAAAGTTGTAGGGCCAGTCATTCTAGATCCGACTCCCATAACCGAGGCTGGTACTTTCTCGGGAGGGGAGATCGGACCCGACGATGAGCGGAGGTCCATAAGGAAGAGCAGGCCGACGAAAAACGAGAAGAAAGAGAGACGGTTGCTACACGACGAGGAGTACAACAGAGCTACGGGGATTCGAAAGAGACAGATAGTGGGGGAAGGAGAGGCTGAGGGACCGACAAACACAGAGGACACACCTCACCGACAACCCCAATGCCAAAGCCCGAGAGGCCGCCGGTGGTGGCGGTTCTTAGACGAAGGGGACACAACGTCCGTTTAGGTTTTCTTTTAAGAACGTTTCAAACTTTGTTACGTTTTACTGAACCTTTTTATTAGTTCCTTCCTCATGAGTAAAATTATGTTGTCCAACTTGAAAACCGTGCAAATAGCGAGTGCCCCACAGCTAGAGTTTATGGAGCACGTACGTTTGTGGAAAATACAGAGGAAAACTCCCCAACATATCATGCTATTTAGCTGAACCTTAGGATGGTGGTTTCATGCAAGTAAATATATGAATGTAGGAAGCTTCATGCATTCACGTAATTACAAGGTAATGGACCACCAACCAATGCTTAATATGCATGTACACAAACTATATATAAAGTCTCCAATGGCCTGTACATAAACTTCATCCTCGATCGTCCCCATCATCTAGCAATGGCCAAGTTTTGGCCCTGCCTAGCTTCTGCTTTGGCACTATGGTGCATAGTGACTCATGCAGCTGCGGACGGTACTCGGATCCATGAAACCGCAGCATGTGAGAGTGAGACATGTCCATTGCCATTACCACCTATCCCTCCGCATCTAAAACACTCATTACTCCTAGACTCAACTCCCTCTGCACCCGCGCCTTGTGAGGGTGAGACTTGTCCACTACCCATACCAATGCCGATGCCCCTCCCACCGATTCCACTTCCATTCTTTCCAAAGCCAGAGCCGGCACCGGGACCGAAGCCGAAGCCTCCTTCAGCGTCCATATTTGCTCAATGTGAAGGTCAAAACTGTCCATTGCCATTACCACCCATCCCTCCGCATCTAAGACAATCAAGTCAGTCTGCACCCGCTCCGTGTAAGGGTGAGTCGTGTCCGTTGCCATTTCCGTTGCCAATACCACTGCCACCGCTTCCATTACCATTCTTTCCACATCCGCCTCCAACACCGAAGCCGGCTCCACCCGCATTCGCCGTTGCACAGTGTGAGGGCGAGACTTGTCCAAGACCATTGCGAGTTCCACCTGTCCCTCCGCGTCTAAGACACTCACTCTCGGCCTCAACTCACTCCGCATGTGTGGGTCAGACCTGTCCCTTCCCCATACCATTACCACCCCTTCCACTCCCATTCTTGCCCAAGCCAAAGCCAAAGCCAACACCAGTCCCAGGGCCAGCTCCGGCCCCCATACCAAAACCCAAACCCAAACCGAAGCCGAAACCGCCTTCCCCGTGTCCGCCGCCAAAGCCGAAGCCTCCCGCACCAAAACCCAAGCCAGCACCTCCCGTACCTAAGCCCAAGCCAGCTCCGACACCCAAGCCAAAACCCGCTCCTCCGGTACCAAAGCCGAAGCCGAAGCCGATGCCGCCATCCCCATGTCCGCCCGCTTATTAGCTGGAACCAAAGCCAAGAAACCACTCTTCCTTACACGAGTCCACAACTTGCAAAACCACAATCAACACTAGACCCTTAATCGAACCAAAAACAAGTTTCAACAAAACCCTATCTATATGTTACAACCGCCTTTTTATCTCCTCAATAATGCTGCAATTGTTAATAACTACGCCAAGTTGTTCTGGACCTCAATTAATTTCAGTTAGATACATACGTGCATGGAACTATATGAGAAGAAAAGATAAACTGATGTATGCATGTACTTATCTTTTCTTAAATAATATGATTAAATAGTTACATTATTATTTCATTCTTTTACATCTTGTTTTTATTATGCTTAGTATATATGTTATATGGATCCGTTGGAAGCACTAACGGATTTAGCTTTTTCTTTGAGGGGGGCACCGATATTTTTTGTATGTAATAAAATAACGTTAAAATAATTTAAATTAACATTGAAAATATTAATACTGCATAAAAAACAACATAGTACTACTTATTAGTTATTACAAGACGTCTCGTTGAGATTTGATATTTTGAAAATGTTGTTAAATAGTTTCAATGCGAATACAATCAAAAATATATTTGTCGATGTATACGGTCATGCTATTATTCATTCATTGTTTTCCCATTCAATTTCTCAATTGAGTCTTGATGATATTCATAACAGAAAATACTCTACTGATTGGTAAGATCAGTGCCAATGTAATCAACAAATAAGCTAATTGACGCACATAGTTTCTTTTTGTTTCTATCATTTTTTAACAAGAACACCGATACCTTTCAGACTTAACAAAGTCTCCATTTGATATCGGGCTAATCATTTTCTCTCTAATGAGCTCTCATGGAAAAGTCCAATTCCGTTCTTCTTTCCTTCCCATCCTTTTGTTCTGAACTGTTGTCTTTATACAAAGAGTATTGCAACATAGTTGCAGGTCTTTCAGCGAAGAAGGTTGTCAAGAAAGCTAAGAAGGATCGAGGTGTGAAGAAGCCGAAGAAGGGAAAAGGAAGAGCTGATGATCCTGGGAGGCATGACGTTCATGTCAATCCCACAGTTGTTCCAGACCCTGTGGTTCAGTCTGTGCAGGTTGGGACGGAGGATCAAGCTCCATTAAAGACTTCTCTGCAAACGGTTAGAGATTTGTCTGTAGCTGAACCTCGGGTACATGACACTTTGTTTGTTTATAATTTACCGTATTTTGCAACTGCTGATTGGGCTAAGAATTCCTTTGGAGTCTATGATGAGATTATATCGGCTATGGTTCTTAGACGACCAAACCGCCGTGGGCGTTATTTTGGCTTTGTTGAGTTCACTTCAAGGGACGCAGCAGCTAAGATAGTTGAGGTATTCAATGGTTTCAAATTTAATGGCTTTAAGCTTCTTGTAGCCTTTGCTCGAGAGGGAAATCGGAATCGTCTCGATGCAAATCAATAAATACCCTAGGTGGCCATGGCAGCATAGGGTGTTTTAGACTCTGTTCTTGGCAACCAAAAACAGAGTCTTCTCCGTTCGTCTGAAGGGGCTCAGCTCCCTGTAGTAATCCGGGAACTCACAAACACCGATTCAGTGAAGCCGTCGTCTGCTATTTCCTCTCCGGAGTCATCGTCCTTGCCGGAGCAGCCTGTTTCGTCCTCGTCGGAGCAGCTTGTTTCGCCCTCGCCGGAGTTGGTTTCAGTCCCTGTTTCGACTGGTCCGAGTGGGTGCGATATTTCAGGGATTCAGCCGGTTCTGATTTCAAATTCCGGGATTCCAATTTCGAAATCGAAGTCGATCACGCTTGATTGCAGGGATTTGAGTATCGCGGATTCTGCATCTGTTTCTGGTCTTGTGCGTGGGGGACGAGATTCGCGCGAGGGAGATGATGGGTTTGTGGCTGGGCCGACGTGCAGGCTTGGGCCTGACCTCTTGAGCCCGTCTATTCTTAGCGCGAACTTACCTACGCAGGAGGGGACTGCGTCCGATTCAGGCGTGCACAAGGCAGTTGACGTTGGGCCTGTCTGTGGGTTTGGGCTTGACAATCTATGTGTGTGTAAAAACACACTTGAAGAGATTGGCCCAAAACAGGTTGGGCTGGATTCAATAGGTAACGGGTCGGTTTTACCATATTTGGGGATTGCACCGTTAGTTGTTGTGGGTAATCCTCTTCGACCGGGGTCGACAGACACAGAACGTGTTCAGGTTGATTCGTCACAACAGTTGGGCACTAGTGAACCGGTCGGAGACCAACTAAGTAGTCCTTGGAAGGATGCTCTTCTTCAACTTCTGACCAAGGGTCGTCATTCGAAGTTACCGTCCAGAGCTTCGAGTCGTCAGAGTCGACCCCCAAGTTTTTAGGGGACTACTATACCGTTCAAATCAAACAACCCATTCTAGGAGTCGGGAGAGATTTGTAAAATCTGTGGACACTGGTCAGCAGCTCTTAGCTTAAGCTGCTCCGAATAGATATCGCTCAAGTTGTTTAAAAACTCAAGCTGATCAGCTAGCCCATTCCGTTAAATCTTTTGACGATCCGAACTTGACTTCGGAAGGCGAAGAGTGGGTCGCCGATGGTTGACTTCATCGGACTGTTTATTCAGTTTATTTTGTTTTTGGATGGTTCTCCGTCGGGGTTTGTTCCCGCAACTCCAGATGAGAGCTCTCTTGTTATGGTTGTGTTCTGGATCGATCATAATTGGATCTTTCTTTTTTAAAATAAAATTTTATGCGCTTACATAAAAAAAACCTTTCAGATTTTTATAATGTTCGATTGAATGTATATCTCTAATGTAAATTGATGTAAATAATACCTCTCCATGTCTACAATAATCATGTAGAGAACAAAATTCAAAACTTAATGTTAGTGATATGATTAGATAAAGAGTTTGAATACACTCAAACTCTAGATATATATTCTAGATATTCTGTATAGCTTTTTGAATAGATTTTGTGTAACTAATGTTATCTACACTGTACCTATATAGTGAGAGTTGCAACTCAATAACAATACACATTTCAAAGTCTATCATGGTATCAGATACCTATAGATCCTAAACCTATTTTCTCTCACGTTTCCGCCTCTTTTCTTCTTTCTATTTCTGATTTGTTTTGGTTTGTAACGCAAAACAACACCTGCGCCTCCTATTTTCTTTGTTTTGTGCGCAGAACAACACTGTGCACACTACACACCTTCTGTTTCATTGTTTTGTGCGCAACACACACTGTGTACGTGTGTTTTGGTTCTCCAATTTCCAAGTCCTTTGTTTATTCCATTTTTTGCAACTAACAAATGGCAGATCCGAGACTCTACCCGGCTCTCACGGTGTCGAATATTCGTAGCTCAATTCCGATCACGCTGGAGATGGATAAAGGGCAATACTCCTCGTGGGCGGAGCTTTTTAAAATTCATTGCCGTGTTTTTCGGGTTCTCCACCACATATTTCCATCAGCAAATCCGGTTCCAGCTGATGCTCCTGTACCTGCAGTTGTGACCGGCTCTACAGGCTCAACCGAAACACCTTCTGATTCTCCTGAATCCGATTCGGATGCACCGGCGATCACTATTCCGGCTGGTTCAGCCACAGCTGCTATCGGCTCCTCCATCTCTGCCGACGTCCCAGCAGATATTTGGGATCGTCTTGATGCTACCGTTCTGCAGTGGATATACGGTACAATCTCTAGTGATTTATTGCAGACAATTATTGTTCCTGATAGCACTGCTGCCCAAGCATGGGATGCCCTTCACCTTATTTTTCAAGATAATAGGCACTCTCGTGCCGTGTATCTCGAGCACCAGTTCTCCACAACCAAACTAGATAATTTTCTAATGTTTCTAGTTTTTGCCAAGAACCGAAAAATGTTGCAGATCAACTGTCGGATTTGGGTGCTCCAATTTCGAATAACCGATTGGTTCTCCAATTGGTCTCTGGGCTGACCGAGGCATATGATAATGTCGCTACCTTGATTCAACAAAGCGACCCTCTTCCTCAATTTTATGAGGCTCGCTCGAAGTTGATTTTGGAGGAAACCCGAAAATACAAACAGGTTTCCTCAGGCTCTATTTCTTCTGGGTCTATCTTATATGCTAATTCACCATCTCCATCCTCTGAGGACACAGGTGAAAACCTGGGTTTTCTTGGAGCTTCCCGTGGCCGGAGTTCTGCGCGTGGTGGTCGCAGTTCCCGTGCGTCTCGAGGAGGACGCAGTTCCTCACGCCCTGGGCCGCACAACACCTCTGGCTGGGCTCAGCAGCAAATGCCCTGGACGGGCTTTCTAGTATGGACGGGCCAGATGCCTACTGGTTGGGCCAGTAACCTTGGGCCTTGGGCCGGACCTGCGCAGACACCCCCACCATGTCCGTATCCCTCTCTGCCTGTACAATGGAGTCGCGCTCCTCAGTTCGCTCAACAGCAGCAGTCGGGCCTATTGGGCCCTCGCCCATCTGGTTCTAATTCGGCCCAGTCTCATCAGGCTCACTTGGCAGTACCCACATATATTACATCAGCCATGACTACCTTATCTATGCAGCAACCACATGATTCCACATGGTACATGGACAACGGGGCCTCCTCCCACATGACATCGAACTCAGGTATCCTTGATTTTGTTGTTAATTCTGGCATTAATAAATCTATTATTGTCGGAGATGGAAATACTATTCCTATTTCCGGTTACGGCAGGGCATCTATTTTCCCTACCCATCCTCATTATACCCTTCATGATGTTTTGCATGCACCTAAAATTGTTAAGAATTTAGTATCCGTGCACCGTTTTGTTAAAGATAATAATGCCTCCATAGAATTTGACCCCTTTGGATTTTGTGTGAAGGATTTTCGGACGGGACATCCAGTTTTGAGATGCAATAGCTCGGGAGACCTATATCCAGTCACTCCCACTGTTTCCCTGAGTTTGTCTTTTCAGTCTACTGCTTTAGTTGTTTCTTCTCCAGGAGTTTGGCACTCTCGATTAGGTCATCCGGGTTCTCCAGTTTTTGATTTACTTCGCCGCTCTAATTTCATTTCATGTACTTCGAATAAATTGGACTCTATTTGTCATTCATGTGTAATTGGGAAACATATTCGGTTACCTTTTGAAACTTCGTTGTCTGTTACTTATGCTCCTTTTGACATTGTGCATGCTGATTTGTGGACTTCTCCCATTTTGAGTTCTTCGGGTCATAAATATAATCTGGTGTTGCTTGATGATTATACAAATTTTGTTTGGACATTTCCTATGGCACATAAATATCAAGTATTTCAAATATTTACATCATTTAATGCTTTTTTCTGTACTCAATTTGGATACAAAATAAAAAGTTTTCAGTGTGACAATGGCAAGGAATTCGACAACGCCCCGTTCCTCAACTTCAGTGCTTCTTCGGGGATGGTCTTCCGTTTTTCGTGTCCTCACACCTCCTCTCAAAACGGTCGTGCTGAGCGTAAAATTCGGAGTTTGAAGAACATGGTTCGTACTCTGCTTCTTCATGCATGCATGCCACCTTCATTTTGGCATCACGCCCTTTCTATGTCCACATACTTGCTTAATATTCTTCCATCCAAATTACTGAATTTTTCTACTCCCACTTTGTTTTTATATCATCGTGTTCCATCTTATTCTCATCTCCGTGTGTTTGGCTGTTTATGTTTTCCACTTTTTCCTTCCACGCAAATAAATAAATTGCAAGCTCGCTCTACACCGTGTGTCTTTGTTGGATATCCTCCAAATCACAGGGAGTATAAATGCTATGATATGAAAAATAAAAAGTTCATAATTTCGAGGCATGTTATATTTGATGAAACAATTTTTCCTTTTTCACATGAAACTCATTTCTCATCCCCCACATATGACTTCTTGACTAACCATATATCACCTGCAGTGAAGTCCCATGTTTTTTTTTTCCCACAGATACCGCACCCACTCCGTTTGGGCCTTCTTCCTCTTCTGAACCTGGCCCAGCCGAGCTTCTTCCTCTAGCCCAGCCCCGGTCCAACACTACCTCACCGGCCCGACCAGCCACTCCACGATCGGCCTCCCATAGCCCAGCCCGCACAACCACTCCACCCACCCGCCTCCAGCCCGACCCACCCGGATCACCAGTCACACTCACTCCCGATCCACCCGGCTCACCTGTACTGACACCGTCAGATCCACCATTACCGACCCAGCCTGCTCATCCGATGATCACTCGTGGTCGGTTGGGCATCACTAAGACAAAGGTCCAATTTAATTTATCTGCTACTACCTCTATATCTCCTGTACCTCGTAACCCTGTAGATGCTCTCCGTGATCCTAACTGAAAATTCGCAATGATAGATGAATTCAATGCTTTAATTAACAATAAAATTGGGTTTTAGTTCCTCGTCCTACAGGATAGAATATTATCAGGTCTATGTGGATTTTTCGTCACAAGACTCGCTCTGACGGTACCTTTGAGCGCTATAAGGCTCGCTTGGTAGGTGATGGGCGATCCCAGCAGATTGGGGTTGACTGCGAGGAGACATTCAGTCATGTGGTCAAGCCCTCGACCATCCACACTGTTCTCAGCCTTGCTGTCGCTCAGGCTTGGTCTATCCATCAACTTGACGTGAAGTATGCCTTTTTACACGGCAACCTCAATGAGACAGTCTACATGCATCAGCCCCTCGGTTTTCGGAGTGCCATGTATCCTGATCATGTTTGTCTTTTACATCGGTCTCTCTATGGACTGAAACAGGCTCCTCGGGCGTGGTATCAGCGTTTCACTGACTTTGTGTCTTCTATTGGTTTCACTCATGGCAGGTCTGATCACTCGCTGTTTATCTATCGCCATGGCAAGGGCACAACATACATTCTTCTATATGTGGACGATATCATTCTGGCTTCATCCATTGATGCTCTTCGTCTATTCATTATGTCTCGCCTTGGCTCGGAATTTGCCATGAAGGACCTGGGTCCGTTATCCTATTTTTTAGGCATTGCTGTGGTTCGTCATCCCGGGGGTATGTTCCTTTCTCAAAGGAAATATACCGATGATATTATTGCTCGAGCAGGTATGGAGTCTTGTTCTTCCTCGGCAACTCCGGTGGATACTCAGGGCAAACTCAGCGCTTCTGACGGTTCTCCATTTGAGAATCCTACTCTCTACCGCAGTCTTGCAGGGGCGCTCTAGTACCTCACCTTCACTCGGCCGGATATTTCCTACGCGGTTCAGCAGATCTGCCTCCATATGCATGATCCCCGGCTTAGCCACATGAGTGCGCTGAAGCGGATTATCCGCTATCTTCAGGGTACCCGACACCTTGGTCTTCACCTCTACTCATCGCCCTCCACGGATCTAGTTGCTTACACCGATTCTGACTGGGCCGGTTGTCCCGACACACGTCGCTCTACGTCTGGTTTTTGCATATTCTTGGGTGATAACCCGATCTTCTGGTCCTCCAAACGGCAGAAGACTCTGTCTCGTTCCAGCACTGAAGCCGAATATCGAGGTGTGGCTAACATCGTGTCTGAGGCATGTTGGATTCGTAATCTCCTTCTTGAGCTTCATCGTCCAGTGTCCAAGGCTGCCTTGGTGTATTGTGACAACATTAGCACCATTTATCTCACTGGTAATCCTGTCCAACATCAGCGGACTAAGCACATTGAGTTGGACATACACTTTGTTCGGGAGCAAGTCGCTAAAGGGCACGTCCGAGTTCTTCATGTTCCTTCGCGATCCCAGATAGCTGATGTTTTCACCAAAGGCCTGCCTCGCGTCCTATTCGTTGATTTCAGGTCCAGCCTCAATGTCCGGGAGCCTCCCGTTCAGACTGCAAGGGCGTGTTAGTGATATGATTAGATAAAGAGTTTGAATACACTCAAACTCTAGATATATATTCTAGATATTTTGTATAGCTTTTTGAATAGATTTTGTGTAACTAATGTTATCTACACTGTACCTATATAGTGAGAGTTTCAACTCAATAACAATACACAATTCAAAGTCTATCACTTAATTTAACGTAGTCCTAATCTCTAAAAATGTTTTAAATAAAAACAAATTTTATAAACTAATTATAATTAGAAAATTAGAACAAAAATAGTAATATAAAACGATTAGAAATTAATATAAAAAAATATACAAAAACATAATAGACGGTCTTGTATAGTTTTCAGAATCTTTTCAAATGTTTATTTGGACATGGTAATTAGGAAATAAAAACTAGGATAAAAAATCTATTCAAAAAGTAGTACACACAATTAAACACTTATTTAGCTTAAATAAAATATAATTAAAAAATAAGTAAATTTTAAGTCTGAGTGGGGCACGTTTGAAAAAAAATGAACAAATATAACTAAAGTTTTAATATATCAGACGTGCCCCCTGAATACCATGTACATCCGCCACTGGTTGGAAGCACTTGGTGTTTGCTTCCTTTTCTTTGTCGTCATGAATTGGAGCTCGTGACTTCTTTCACTTTATCCTTTGTTGGTCGCTCGGCCAATAGAGTCGCACATTGATGGGCAACAATAACTCCTACCATTACTCTATGTAACGGGGAGGTGGCCTGATGGTTTGCTAACCGTTCTCCAAGAGGATGTTTCCTTTTAATAAAATAAGTTCTTTTTTTTAGTAAAACGATGCAATTTTGTATTAATGATTAGTTTTCACATTACATCGAAGTGCATCAGGAATAAATCCATGACCAAGAAAAACAAACAGCACCACAATGGTGGATCAGATTTTTTCATACTATAACTGTCAGTGACGGTATTGAATGGGGTGCCATAAAGGCGATTTAGAACTAAAACCAATACCCAAATAAAAACGACGGAAAACTGAAGAATACTGTTCAAGATAGAGCCTATAAACCGCTGGGTCCCCCGAAGGTGAAACTTTTCTTCTGATGAGAAACCGAACCTGTGGTCGTTAGTGGTGAGGAAGGGAGGAAGCGATTTAGGAGGCAGCGACGGAGACAGCTTCAGAGAAGGTGACAGCTGTTGGAACATTTAGTTTGTGTAAATGTGGTGGGTGCCACATTGATAAAATATGGATCAAACTTAAGTGTTTATATAGCAATATATCCATACTCTAATTAAATTGAGTATGTGACCAAGTGATCAAATTATTGGTAAATTTGTCATGGTTATTATTGAGTTATATTAATCAAGACTTGGCACTTGGGCACGTGGGCATGTGTGTCTGATTCTTCATTTTGGATTAATATTTTTTATCCATTAACAGTTATGTACTTGCTTAACTACTACCAATTGAAGAATTCTGACTCTTATGAACAACCACGTCATATGCTATATATATCAATCCTTTTGTTCAGAACTTTAATCTCTCACTTTTGTACATAGAAATGTTTATAGTATAATATAGCAGTATTGTATCCCGAAGGATATGCCCAATATAGTGGGGGCATAAATTCTTTACGGAAAGTCAATAGAAACGCCTTACTGCAACTCCATCCTTGTTCGTGTTCTAACAACAGCGGCAGTGGCGACATCAACGCAAACCATCAGAGCTACGGGGGTATTGCCGAACAGAGCCGGGAGAGAAAAACCTCAGCAAAATCCTCAGGAAGAGGCGCAGAGTAATTATTGAAAACAAATTCTAGAAAACGAGTTGGAGAAGAGGAGCCATGGCAATAACCATGGCCGCCATAGCCTTAGGCGGCTAGATCAGAGAGTCTGTGCTCTAGGGTGTTTTCTACCGGGACCCGCAGAAAGTTCAACCAAAAAAAAAATGATATAATCAATAAAATAAATTCTTGTCCAATAATAAATGCAAACTTGGTCAAGATCTCATTCAATTTGATCATATGCGTATGTATGAGAATACATGAGAAGGGAGAGATAAACGGTATAATTGCAAAATAAGAATTATATATTAACATTTTTTTTGCATATTGGTATATTTATCTTCAAATAATTGAACATCAAAATGATACTTTCTTATACTTTATATCAATTCATTTTAAATTTAGAAAGGAAAGTAAAAAAAAAGCATGAAATCAAACAATTTGTTTTATTTTTAAATGTTATTATCACAATAAAAATAATTCATGCTATTAACCTAGTAATTTGTAACCCTATAAATCCTAATCTCACTCCCAGTTTCTTCCATACCTCACTGTCTGTACACCGATAACGATGAGTTCTGAGATGACCACCAAGCGAAGCAGAAGCAAGCTCAAGGTCTCCAAATCTACGAACAGGGTCTGACAAGGCCAGTCTCTAGTTCCTCATGGATTGTATCACTCGTTTAGTTAAAGCTAAAAAGTATGCACAACGTGTCTACGTACCTTCTCGTCGTTCTCCAATAACTCAATATCGAGGGTTTGGGAGCTACTATGTCGTCACTAGAAGGTTTCAGAAGGTTCAATATGTTTCTGTTGGGTCAGATCAAGGTGTGAATGAGCCATATCCTTCAGTTTTAGTGGGAGCATTTTGAAACCATGCGTATATTGTTATCGCCGTCGACTTTTAGGTACCATAGTGGTTGTTGGCGAAGTCATCGATGCTTCGCATCTATCACCGATGGTTTCTGTGATCATTGTTAGTTGGATCTTTGTGATGTGAGGTTTCAACGGAGGCGTAAAGGTGAGCGGTAATGTGGGCTCCGTTTGCGATCGAGAGTGACTACGTTTATACTCTTGTCGATGCCTGGTGGTCATGTGTCATGAATAGTGTGCGAAGGGTGCTTTGGTTTCGACCAACTGGTCCATCAAGTATCTCTTGGGTGGCCAGACGTTCTTTAGGGATATTTAGAGGCCAGAAGATGGAGCGACCGCTTTGTAGTGGTCTCATGGTAAAGGTCTAGCCAAGGGTTCTAGAGTCCATATTGTTGGCGACTAGGGTTGTGCCCACCTTCTTTCCGACGATTGGGGTTGTGTGTGCAAATGGTGAAATTGTGAGTAGAGTGCAACCCATCAATGTCAAGGACATGAAAGTTGGAGTTATGCGCAATATTGGCATAATCACTAAATGTGTACAATCAACCGATGTCAAGGACGTGGTGGCTGGAGTTGTACGTGGTGCTAGTGAAATCATGGAAACAAAGGGCTTTACGGAGTCCGATACGGGACATAAGGAATACTGGTGAGGAGCGGCAAGAACCCTCCCCTTTCCCAATGAGTAATCAGGGGGATGAGGGTCAGTGGGCACTCCCCCCCTCATCGACCATAAGGTGACATCAGTTTCATCTGGCACCGTCGCGACATTCTCCTGCCAAATCGCGAATAAGCACTCCTAGGTTTCTAAAGGCCCTCATAATCATTTGAAGAGGGCGACGTCAGCTGGTTATTCTTGAGAATGCTTAGTTCAATTAAGCCCTTTTAGTCACTGGTTACATGGATGATCAGGCATTCACTTCTGTGCATCATCGATTGATTTCGTGTTTTCGACCGCTTACACAATATGCTCCTTGAGCCCATCCTAGAGGTGCTTGGCATCCTTTCCAACAATAGGCCCGCTCAGTCCTAACTTCGGTCATCAACAGTTGTACCGATTTACTCGGCCGCTATCACAACATCATCTTTATTCCACCTACAAAGTGGTTCGGTAAATGAGTATCATATTTATTTTCATGTTTTGTGAAAGACAGGTTTGGATGGAGCAAGGTGGATCTGATTGGGTAATTAAGACGGTCTAGACATTCACTACACTGGAAAAGTTACTTAGCTGACTGTCACGCCCCAAATCCGGTATTGACCGGACTCGAGACGTGAACTAAATTAATAAATAATTAAAGCAATTTAAAAGAAATAAATTCTGATATAATAAACCGGAAGTAAGAAATCTGATACAATAAGTCAACAGCTCATAAAACCAACAATAACGTGCAGTTCAAACGAGGGTACGTCTCTAGACCAGACTAGCCTAGGATCCTCACTAGCTCCCTAGCTCCGAGAATCCCGCTAAACCACAACCCGCTCAACATGTAAAACAATATAGTAAGGGGGTGAGCTTGACGCTCAGTAGGGAAAGCCCCGAAAACCACATCAAACAGATTTACCAGAAAGCTATTCCACAAATTTAAGTCACATTTAAAGTTTGGTATAACGATGCGACACTTAAGACCAATTAAAAGCCAAAACCCCTTTAAACCTAACGCTCAACGGTCCAACCATACCGACTTCAACTCAAACTAGGCACGCAACGTAGAGAACAATTCCAGTAAGACACCCAAGTACATTTCCGAACTAACTTTTAACGATTAAAAAAGAAGAAGAAGACATCGAGAACAAGTAACCCAAATTCAACAACATCCACTTTCCCCGACCACAAATTGTCCCGAAATTCCACATCCAAAGTCCCTTCACAACCGACTTACGGACAACCACAAATACGACACTTTAACTTACACAGAAGCTACACACATGAATTCACCATCAAACAACCAAATCGAGTCATTCATGGTCACACGCAACTCATAACAAAGCTACACCCATAGTCACAAACACCGCAACACTCGTTTAATCCAGACATTAACAAAACACACAACTTGTAACCCAATGCACGGTCTCGGGAGCAACTCGCTCGGCCCGGCGTAACCATACGCAACTTTCCCCTAACACACAGCCGGGAGAGACGGTCGACCTCATCGTGGAACCCATCTCTTCGAGCAACACATCGCGGACATAGCGTTTTACCGACACACAGTCTCTTCGCGCAACACATCGCGGACACATCGTTTTACCGACACACAGTCTCTTCGCGCAACACATCACGGACACATCGTTTTACCGACACACAGTCTCTTCACGCAACACATCGCGGACACATCGTTTTACCGACACACAGTTTCTTCGCGCAACACATCGCGGACATAGCGTTTTACCGACACACAGAAGGCAGGGAAAATCGTCTTTCTCGGGTAACCACAGTAACACAGTCACAAACACAATCACACTCACAGGTAACCACAGTACTACGACCACAATCACGATCACACTCACATCTGGCACACTTGCCCAAAACATAGCAGCATATGCTTCACCAAATATCACCTATCATGCTTCTCAATTTACCAAACATAGCAACACATGCTTTACCGAATATCATATATCATGTTACTCAATTTACCAAACATAGCAACACATGCTTTACCGAATATCATATATCATGTTACTCAATTTACCAAACATAGCAACACATGCTTCACAGAATATCACAGTCACGTCAGTCTATCACTCACCCGACCATATCACAACCAATGATTCCCATTAGAACGATCACACACTTACCATCACTTACCGTCACCACACTCAACGTGGTAAACCCCACTGGCTTAACCGGTATTCGTTCCCCAATATCCCCAATCCAACATAATCATGAAATCAGGAAATCACACTCAAATCACTATCATGTATTTCTCAAACCAACTCTACTCGTTTTCATGTTTATCTTTTATTAACCGTTCAAACAGTACAACACAGCAATCAATCCTACAGGCACGACATGACCTGATTCTACCAGCACGACAAGTTCCCAAGACAGAATCGTAAATGTTCATAGTTGATACGTCTACGCTAGTGGTTCACATCCTATATGCATACTAGTTGTTTATCCGTTTATTAGGTTTCCCTATATGCATTCTAGTAAACCGTAATAAAGCGAGTTCGAGGTAATCCCTACCTCTTGAAGAACCGACAGCTGCGTCTCCTAGCTGCTGACGTCCTGGCCAACACCGGTCTTTTCCGCGCTCGGGGTAACGGCCTGGTTTAACACAAAAGGGACGTATCAGTCCCGGTCCAACCCATAACGGTTCTCCAATTTAATAATTAAGTCCAAAGTTCGATATCCAAAATTCCGTTAAGTTATCCGATAAGTCCAGGTGTTATCTTATTTTTAGTCAAAGTTGTTAATTAATTAATTAAATTAATTTATTATTTAAATCTGTCCCGACCCGGACCGGCCCGAGTCCGACCCGAATCCAGGTCCGAACCCGGTCAAGACCCAGAACCCGGACCTGACCCGAGCCCGACCCAGATCCGGACCCAACCCGAGTCCGGACCCGAACTCAGACCCGGTCCGAGCCCGAGGCCCAGGCCGAGTCCAGGCCCGATGCCGTGTCCTAGGCCCAAGCTCGTCCAAGCCCAGGCCTTGTCTGGTCTGGTCTGCTCGAGCACGACGTCGGGAGTTAGGGTTCTGGTGGTTCTTCGTCTTCCCGTGGCGGTGGACTGCGGCGACGGAGCTCGTGGGTCGTTCAGCGGCAGCGATGGGTGTCAGGGCACGGAGAGGGGTGAGGAGAGGTTGTAGACGCGAAGCTCGGGATTTCCCCGTCCAGATCTGGCCTTTGAGGGCGTCGCCGACGAAGTACGACTCAGATCTGGAGCGAGGAGCTCCGGCGAGCCTCGTCTGACCGAGCCCGTCCCAAATCGAGCCCGTTTTCGCTCGATTTCTAGGGAAATAGTGGCGGGGGAGGTGAGAAGTGGTCGGGAAACACTCACCGTCATTGGTTTCATCCGTTGACGGCACGGTGGGGCTCGGGGTGAGGTCGGCGACGTTGGTCGTTGCGAATCGAAGGAGAAGAAGAGAGGACGAGGGGTTTTATGGTGGTAGGTTCTGTCGAGGGGAAGTCGAGGTTGGGGAAGACGAGTTCTAGCGTGGTTTTAGGTCACCGGAGAAGTGCGAGGCGATGAAGGCGAAGAAGAGAGCGTGAGAGCTCGGTGAGAGAGACGATGGTGGTCTCGGGACGCGTGCAAACGATCTGAAGCTGAAGCGGCGTGTTGTTGTGGTTTTGTTCGCTAGGGTTAGCGTAGGCTGGGCCTGCTTCGCGTTGGGCTGGCGCGCGCGAGGTGGGCCTTGCCTTGGCTCAGCCCAAGTCTAGTTTATGATCAGACCCAAATTTTCAATCTCTCTCTTTTCTTTTTTATTTCTTTTCTTCTTTTTCTTTTTCCCCTTTTTTTTAAATTCGATCCAAAAATTACTCGTTCCCAAACTTCGACGTTAATATTTAATAACTCAAATATTAATATTCCCGGTCTTTGCACTGACTAAATGAAATACGTGGGAGGGTAATGAAAATTTCATTACTGACCCAACAAATAATAACCGGTATTATTACCACTACTCCGACTGAATAACATTGAGTCAATAATGAAAGTTTCATTATCGAATCAGTTTTACGCCACTTGGTAATGAAAGTTTCAGTAACGACTCAATAGTTGGCCACTCAATACCAAGTGACATAAAATTGAGTTGGGAATGAAACTTTTATTATCAAGTGACACAAAATGCGATGACTTTGCAAATGATAGGTTAATTCGGTGTAGGCTAAGAAGGCTTGTGAACATTATCCTTTGAAAACCCACAGGAGAATTAAGTCGTTGCACAACTATGTAGAGGGATACAAGTCGGTAAGACGACCGAGTCCCTCACTCCCTACATTAACGCTGGATTTAGATGTTTCCCGCCTAATAATCCACATTCCTAGACCAGGATGTGTGACATAAAATTTCTATTACTAAACTTATTCATTGAATTGAATTTTATATTTCAATTACTACTTTTCAATTAACCGTTTGCTTTCATTTTTCCGTCATCTCAACAAAAATTCTTTGTGTTCCAGGAGGACTTCTATGAGCCCATAGCCGTTCTGACCCTAGCCACCACGTAAGAGTTTGGTTTCGATGACACGTCACACATCTTCGTAGAGAAGAAAATCTTGGAGGTTGACTTAATCACCATGCAGGTCGGCGAGTCTAAGGGACATGTCCAGACCGGAATCGGGAAAAAATTATGGTTGCAGTGGCTTAGAGATCTTTTTGGTTCATCGAGATCTACGTCCGCCAAATCCTCTAAGAAAGTGGACAAACTTTCCCATGTTGTCTAGGATTAATAACAGAAGCTAGACAAAATGGCTGAGAGGATGGAGCGGGAGAAAAAGCGGCTAGAATATTTGGACAACAAAGTAGCCAAGCGCATAACAATCCTACAATAGCAACCCCCTAGCTATGCATTTCTGTTAAAATATTTGATGATTTTGGGTTTCGAATAATTTATTTCGGAAACTTAATTGTTACTTTCGGTGAACAAGTTATGTTTTTTTATAAGCTCGAATTTCTATTAAAAAAGATACTTTCCAAGGAGGAAATGCCTAAAATGTCATAGAACAAAGCAGGAAATAGAAGGGAGGTCTAGTAAATGGAGTTAAAAGGCCAAACCTTTTTCTTAAACGAAACAAAGAACAAAATAAAAAAGGAAGCCTCACCAATCCTTGCCTCCTACAGTTAGAGACAAATCGTCGCATCTTTCTTCTTGAAAGCCAATTCACGGATTTTATTACATCCGTCGGTCCCATGAGGCGAAGTTGCACTAGTTTACTAGTTTGAAGCTCAACCTGTTTCTCAACGTCGGTGGGACAAACAATCCTTTGTCGATCCAAAGAACGATCCCTTGGATTATAGTTACCGGTATTAAAGTTCGATAAACGCTTGGGATGTCGACTTTCCCATTTCGGTGGTTGGAGTAGGAGCTCTTCCCAAAGACTAGTCTCCGAGGGACCACCACTCTCACCCGGAGCTGCCTTATAATAAACAAGTTATGTTTATTATATACTTTGAATCTATGGTTCAATTAGACTGTTACTTGTTTTTGATTTGAAGGTTCATTTGAGCGTAATGCACGGTTGAGGGCATGCTTTCTAAATATATTATGCAACTTAGCCGACTAAATTTTAGCTCTAAGCGAGTAGTGGATAATCATTTCCTGACTGAATAGTTCAGCCGGTAATAAAGTTTATCGTGGGCTCAGTAATTCAGCCATAATGAAATCGAGACGAACATCCGGCCACCAAAGAGATGTTGAATGGACCTGTCGGCCAAAACCAGAAAATCCATCATACACCATCCCAATCGGCCGGTCATTGGTACCACCGCTCCACCTCCCGCCTCTACTGAATCACCATGCCATCGAGGGCCAACAACACAAGATTGCAGAGACCAACGAGGAGAGGAAGTCATTGTTAGAATGCTGAAACTTAAGAATAGGACAAGGTTGTTTATTTTGTTATTGGATTAAGCTAGTTTATAGGAGTTAATTAGCTAATATTAGATAGAGTTTGTTTTCTATAATTATCTCTTTTCAGTTTGTAAGGCTTATATATAGCCATTGAAGCTTTGAATAAAATACAACGAAAATTACTTTGAGTTTCTACGATTGGCATCAGAAAATTACTTTGAGTTTCTACAGTCATAGTCCGATCGTCCTACAAAGACATCGGTATCCTCTAATGGTTTTGGGACCACTACCTGAACCTCCAATGCAAGCCCCCTTAGGCGACCCTCCAATGGCTTCATCCCCAGACCAAGTACTGATTACTCCTTGTGGTGGCTGGCGACCTGAAGAAGTCCTTGCTGCTCAAGGAGAGCGCCGCCTCACCACAGGCCTTCTTTTTTCAAGTGAAAATAGGACATATATGTGATGGAACAAGATAGCACAAGCTCTCAAATTCAATTCTCGCTTTAGATCTCGAGCATTGCTGGCTGAACACTGCTTATGACTTTTTGGCAGACAGCGTACAACACACATGACCGGAAAATTGTGATCGAGTCGTCATACCGGTTTTTTTTTTTTGTAGTGAATTAATACAAAATTTGAAACGAACTTCATCAAAAGAGATTTACCTAAAGATCAGGAAGAGATGATTTGGATCTAAGCATTAATGAAGATTGCATGAAACATATTTATAGGCTGCTCGAAACATCATAAACTAATAATAATATTTATCGATAAGTTCGATCCTTTTATAATCCATGCATACAGATCTTGTCTTCTTATTTTCCATATATACCCATCTGATATATATGGAAGGAAATGAGCAGAATAAGCAATAATCTAGTTATAAAATGGCCATGCATATTATTGGTGTATTTAGTTAATCAAACGAGAGGAATGGTGAACTTGGATCGACGGGTGGGCATGGCGGCAGAGCAGGGGCAGTTGGCGTCAATGAGTTCGGCCGCGGTACGGGTTTTGGCTTTGGATGAGGGTGGCTGAGGCACCGGCTTTGGCTTGGGCTTTGGCTTGGGCACAGGCACTGGCATGGGCTTGGGCTTGGGCTTTGGCTTTGGTTTAGGTTTTGGGAAAGGAATTGGAATTGGTATTGGTAAGGGCAAAGGCAGTGGTAAAGGTATGGGTAGCGGACACTTCTCTAACCCACAAGATGAGGGTAAGGGTGCTGGAGACGGAGATGGAGATGGAGACAGAGACGGAGACTTGATATCCTGCGGGTTGCTGGTAGCTCCATGAGCGGCTATGGAGCACAATGCCAAGGCAAGGACAAGGTGTGGCCAAAACTTGGCCATTTTTGGCGGTCAACGTACTCTATTCTAGTTTGTCCCTTTAGATGAGATCGAAAGGGTTAGTATGAGAATGAGATTAGAGGATTGAAGATTTAAGAGTTTATATAAGCATGGTTTTGAAACATGATGCATTGGTTTAAGTGTATGGACAATATCTTACGATTGTATTACAAATGTTGTAGGCACTTCCTGCATGCGTTTTAGGTTGTTAACGTTACTGGCTAGAAGAGTCCTATGGGCTTTCCTTTCAAGGTCTTGTTTACTGATTAGGAGTCAAAGTCACTGTACAGTATTACACCAAATTGTGAAAACAGACACGGACTTCTTTTCTTTGCGCGGCCACATATATTAACAATGCGTGGCAGTTTATGCAACTATAGTCACAAACAACAGAAAGTATACCTCAAAAAAGAAAAGTAGTGTACAGTGATTTAAAAGTAAATACTTTAAAAGTAAATTATGATTGCATGAGAAATGTGTATGGTCAAATATACTTATGTCCGTTACATTAAAGATGAATAAGAAACGGGGAAGTCATATATTAAAAAGACATCAAATCGACGTGGATTTTAAGTTTCGTTTAAAATTAGAAAGCTACAGGGAAAACCTAAAGGACTCTCCTATAGTGATAACAACCCAAGAACACAAGACGGAAGACTAACAAGGATTTTGCATTGTCATGTGATTTGTGTTGTGAGCTTGCCTACCACATACGTATGAAATTGTCAACTAGTCTCCATGGAATGAACTAGTCATCAAAGCTTCGTACATATATAAGCTCCGCAATGGTCTTCCGTTTAAGGTCACTTTCAGCCAACCCGTTGTGAGAATTTTGGAACATTTCCGAGAATGGCCAAGTTTTGGTCACAACCACTCCTCATCTTGGCACTATGGTTCATAGCCACTGGTGCATATGCAAGCAATGATCTCAAGCATGGGAGTAAATCTGTTGACTACTCCTCTCCCTCTCCATCTCCGTCACTTTGTGCAGGTGAGAGTTGTCCACTCCCGTTACCACCGATCCCTCCACATCTAAATCCTTCTCTTACAGCGGCCGAACCTGCACCGTGTGAGGGTGAGACATGTCCATTGCCACTTCCACCGATCCCTCCGCATCTAGAACCCACCTCGTGTGAAGGTGACAAGTGTCCATTACCATTACCACCAATCCCTCCACATCTAATACCTGCATCGCCATATGAAACCCTAGCTCGCAGTCTCGACTCATGCGGCATGTGCATCCGCGTCGTACCGTGCGGTCCTAAGAATAAGAATTGTCCATTACCATTGCCACCTATTCCTCCACACCTAACCACAACTGCACCGTGTGAGGGTGAAAGTTGTCCGTTGCCACTTCCACCTATTCCTCCACACCTCAAACCCTCCCCCATAGCCTCAACTCCATCAACAAGAGATCGCAAGTATAAAATTAAACCGCGTACACCAATGCCGTCATCTAGAAAATTCTTGTTCTATCGCGAGTATACAATCAAACCGCGTGCACAGCTCGATACAATGCCAAAACCACCTTCCCCTTACACTTGTCCTCGTCCCGGTAAAGTAGACCCACAACCGACTCTTCACCCTTGAACGACCCAAATATATATACATACATAAATAAATAAATCTCTCCGTTGCTTCTCCATGCTCTCAGGACTTCATTTATTTCCATTAGATATATATCTCACATACGAGGGAAGGTTTAATGTTGTATCAACTCTTCGATTAATTAATAATATGATCGAGGAATTATAATAATTATTATTAGTATTCTCATTGTTGTTTCTTTACTTTATATGTCTCTATTGCCTCTGGTTTTTTTAGCGAAAGGAATTGATATTATCAATAAAAAGAGTCAACCACAAAACAGGCAATCTTAGTTCCCCGTTTATAAACCCTAGAACAATAAACCGAATCACTTCGGTTTGGAAATGGAAATGGAAAGAATAAACTAACATAAAACACTTCAAAGATAAAACCAACTGTGGAAATTTGTATAAGATGGTGCTAAACGCTGCCTGATCCCATGGTGAGTCCTTTTTTCATCGTGAGGTGTGCGACCGAACAAAAACTCGGTAGTAGGTAAGGGAGTGTGTACTTGATTCAGAGGCCCTCCAATCTTAAAACTCTGAATCTCTGCTCACTAATCATGGAAATTGGCTAAGCTGTTGATTTGCCCTCGCGTGATCCTCTTTGGGCTCACTTGCAGACGCCCAAGGTGATAGATAGCTCGATCCCCAATCGCCCACGTCCGTCTCAACTATGTGTTAGGTAAGATGTTAGGGGTCATTGGGAGTTGCATCCTTGGATATGATGGGGTGGTGTTAGTTTTAGTGACCGTAGTTTAATCATAAATGTCCAAATGTATATATAATCATTAGCAATAAAATTAAAGCGACTTTATATTACTTATGTGTTGAAGTAATATATCGATGTGTGTTCTAATCTATGCCCACAATACGAATAGAACCATAGATCGAGATAGATCACACTCGATGCGTCCCTAGTCAACAAAGCTTCACTTGAAGCGACTAGTATGAAAGATGGCTCTTACTAGCTTATGTTCTGTTAGTCATTGGAATGTGATTTCGGAGTTTGATCATAGATATCATCTGGACGACCAAGCCTGAATATGTGCCATTAATTAAGTCATGAGTCAATGTCGAAGCTTGTTATGTATCCTTAGACCAAGAAGTCTTTGTGATCGCTATGCAATCAAAAACTGAGTTTGACATGAGCGTAACGTTGTTCGGAACAGGGCTTTCATAACAGCCAGAATTGGCTTGGGGTTGGGCTGCATGAGTGATACGAAAGACAATTAATGGAGTTATTTCATGTCACGCCCCAAATCCGGTTTTGACCGGACCCGAGACATGAACGGAGAATAATAATGATAAAACAATATTTAAAAGAAATAAACTCTAAAATAATAATCCCAAACCAACAAATCTGATAAAACGAGTCAACAGCTCGGAAACCACAACAAAATAGTTTAGTACACAATAGAAAAGTACGTCTCTAGACCATACTAGACTAAGACTCTCACTAGCTCCCAAGCTCTGAGAATCCCGCTAGACCAAATCCCGCTCAAAACCTGTAGAACAGTAAACTGAAGGGATGAGCTTTCGCTCAATAGGAAAAAAGTAGTTAAGGCGATGAGCGATCAGTTCACCGCCACGAGTAACCGTCCAATTAGGGCATACTAGTAAGCACAATGATTATTAAGCAGATAAACAGAAAGTACAAGACAACGCTTAGTCCTAACTCGGATGCAACCCGTAAATCAGCCTCAACATTGAACCGAACTCAATACCACTTTTCTCAACTATGCCTTTGACCACTACCAACCAACCAAGTCTCAATGGACAACGATCACGGTTATCTCACAACCGATCACGCGTGCGAACTCGCACGGTAATACACTAAACTCAGATAAAACTGTATTTCAAATCACAGAAGATCACATAGCATGCATAAGTAGTCACATCAGTCAACACAGATCAACACACAAAGTAATATCATAACAATCACTGCCACCTATAATATTCCATAGCAATGCGCCGACTTCCCATAGCTCGGCTCAACCACATCGTACCGACCTCGACATCGGCCTAGACGTCTTCCCGAAACACACCGCATCGGGGTACAACTCGTATCATACCGGACCGGAATCTTCCTTCGGTCGGGTATCTTCCCGTAGTACGGGGTACAACTCATATTGTAACACCCAATTCATACACGCAGGTAAAGCAATATCAACCACGCAGTAAATCATTAGCAATACACACACAATAAGTCTCCCATAATATGCCGGATCACACCGTTATAGCACATTTTACCGACGCCCAGTCGGAAGGCAGGTGCACCTTATCACGGAAATAACACATTTTACCGACGCCTGGTCGGAAGGCAGGTGCACATTATCATGTAACTTGATCATCGGGTACACGTCATACCAACATATCAATCCAACTTATCACACCGACATACCATACCAAACAATCTTACCGAACACGCCACATCGGTCTATCAATCACCCGATAATATCACAAGACAATAGTTCACGCCATACCAAACATTTCATACTAGACATATCATATTGTGATTCTCGATTCAACAACGGTTACACCACATATCAAGCATTACAAGTCATCACTCACAAAAACAAAGCCAACACGCAATCCTACGGGTCCAACCTGGAACCCACATGTGATACTACAGCACGACAATTCCCATAATTTAAAGCGATTACTCTAGTTATTCACATCCTACATGTGAGTCTACAATTATTCCGGTTATTCATGTCCTACATGCATACTAGTAACTTTCCGCAATTAAATCGGTATTCGCTACTTTCCCCTACCTCGATCGCTATCCAAACGCTTAGTCACTTCAAGACGCCTAGTAGCCTCCTCCGCCGTGCTCGGGTCCAACGTCTAAGATCATAAATTAATACGAGAATTAAGAGTAGTTCAAGAGCGGTTTAAAGAGAAAACAATCCCAATTAACCCCAAAAGGACTAGGTTATAGGTAACCTTCCCAATTACTCGAAATTCACCAAGATGGAACCAAAAGCCCAAAATCTGATTTACCATGGTTCGGGGTCACGGAGCCATGACGGACTCCGTGACGGTTCGGGTCACGGAACCGTGAGGTTCCCCGTCACGGGTGACGTCACGGAACCGTGATGTGTGCCGTCACGGCCTCCATCACGGAGCCGTGACGTCTTCCGTCACGGTGCCCGTCACGGATACGTGACAGGTCTGACTGTTCCGACCTTCTTCTTCCTCCAACTTCTTCTCCCCGAAATTAAACCCTCAAAACTCCATTTTTATCAACCAAAAACCTCCAAATCAGTCCCATAAACCTCAATACTTCAATACCCAAATGGGTTTCATCAAAATAACACGAACCCATTGAGATTTCATCATCCAAACCTATTTTTAATCACAAATCATCTACTTAAACCTCAAAAACTCAACATCCATGGAAACTCAACTAGTTCAAGCCTTTTTCTAGCAAACCCACAACTTAGATTTCAACAAAAACGAAAATGGATTGAAGATTTACCTTAGGGATGGAAAGGGGATGAAAAAGAACTAGTTTTGGAGGAGATTTGAGAAGAAAAACCACCAAATGAGCTTCCTTTCTCCACTTTCTTCTTCTTCAAGCTAAGAACTCCTATTTTCTCTCCCTCCTTGTGTGATTTTCGGCCACAATGCTGAATTGCTCTCCAAAATGCCTTAAAACCTAAACTAGAAAAGCCTAAAATGCCCTTTAAGTCTCTTCCTTTTCTTTTGGTTCAAGTGAGGGCAAATGAGTCTTTCTAAACCCACTTCTTCTCCTCCAAACCACCATGGACACATGTCCATGTGGCGTCCACGTCTACCCAAAATAAAATCTGACCACTTAAATTTAATTGATTCAATCCTTACTTTGACCGAATTTGACCAAGGGTTGACTTTTTCACAAAAACAGTCGTTTGGCATGAAACGACCCAATTAAGCTAACCGTAACGACGACTAAGCTTTTTGGGCCCCGTAAAGCTCCCGAATGACTCCCGAAGTCATCGGTTGACTTTTCCGGCGAAAAGTCAACTTTCGCCAAAAATCAACGGTTCGACCGGGGCGGTTCTTACAGTCTATCCCTCTTAAAAGAATTTCGTCCTTGAAATTTAAAACGAACGTACCTCACTTAACCATACCTCATTTAATCACACTACTTCCCTAAACGCCACACTTAGCGTGTGAAAAGAGCCCTGATCAACAATTTACAATTTATCGATGTTTCCACTCAAACCATGTCTCAAAGAACGACCGAGTAAATGCACCCAGTCTAGTACTACCAGTACACACTGGAACACAGTATCGGTCTAGATATTCTATACTGAAATCCTCCGTCGGTATAGCTATCGCACCGGCACACACAACATCGGTCTAGATATCCTATACTGGAATCCTCCGTCGGTATAGGTATCCTACCAGAACACACAACTTCGTCTAGATATCCTATACCAGAATCCTCCGTCGGTATAGGTATCATTACGGAACACACAACTTCGTCTAGATATCCTATACCGGAATCCTCCGTCGGTATAGGTATCATACCGGAACATTTCTCCCATCGAAGCTAATAAGGAATTATCACACAGACACTTCTCCTCAACTACTCACTTAGTAACCGTTACTCGGACAATTCACGTTGGACTCCAAACCTGGTTATGTCACGACCAACCACACCCGATGATACAAGGAAGTAACACGCAAATACATCCAGCATGACATTGGATCTCATACTTACTGCACGGTCTGGAACGACAGCACACTTCACTATGACAACACTCAACAAGAGGTAACACACAATCACGATCGATCATCAAAAGGTTACCCAATCGGTGATATCGCACTTACCGACAACATTTGTTCACATACCACCAATTGAACTAATTTACAAGTCAACTCATCCATATCCCCACATTAATGAGGACACTATATTCACCGTCTTCTCAGGGATTGAACGGTTTTGGGTACTTCGCGCGCACCTCATCCTCGCGCTTCCACGTTGACTCTACGCGATCCCTAACCGCTCACGATCCGCACGACTCCTTAATCGTCTCTCGAATAAATCAAGACCAACAAGAGTCGACTCTTAACCCTCACATGTGCCCCGCATGGGCAATTGACCCGACCTATCATACCATGCTTCGTACGGTGCCATCTTGTTACTGGCCTGGAAGCTTTGTGGTAGTCGCACTCGACTAACTGTTTCCAGACTCCAACGTGAGGTGCTCTCACTTCTACTGTGCAATCGTAGGGGTTGCAGTAGTCCTCGTGGGACGCTGGCGTTCGGCCTTCACTTGTTGACAAGTGGCATGTCTCAACACGAACTCCGTACGGTCGATACCTCTCTTCTGCGGCCAACGCTGGTTGGCAGATTCCGTTCTCGCTGTCAGTACACGCGAGACTATCGTAATGCCTGCTAACCCTGACACTTCTCGCTGATAACAATCGATGAACGTCTGATACTTCACCATCTGGATCTCATAACTCTCTTATCACGTTCGAAGAAAGAAAGTCTAGTACGGGAAGGTCGTTGAGGAAATGACGGTCCGCTATTTTAATTTCACACTCACGATTGACACTACTACACCCTCAACCGGCGTGCCAAGGCACGGGTGGGTTCAACGGTTCTAATTATAGTCTCAACAATTCAGCAAACACAAAGCAGTAAAAGAGTATGACACCCCAGTATCAAATAAAACGATACTCAAAAATCATACGGTATGCACGTACCCTGAGCGATCTCCCGATCGGTAGGAGAGTCTGCGACTCGCGAGTCGGTCAGCGCGTACACTCTGCCCTGCAACCCTTGTCTCGAAGCTGGTGCGCTCGTGGACGGCTGTAAAAATCTCGCATGTTGGGCCTGACCCTGGCGGAACTGTGATGATAGTCCCGTGTGCGACTGATGTGGTCGCTGCACTGTCATCTCTTTACTTGAGACGGGGCAATGCCTCGCCAAGTGCCCAACCTAGTCACACGTATAACACTGGCGCGCGCCATCCCTCGGACAATCTCGGCTCCGATGGCCTTCCTGTTGGCAGACATAACATACTGGCGTTCGCCCTGACGCGGCGGGTCCAACCGACACCACCGACCCGACCTGTCTCATCCCGCCAGAGTGCGTCTGTGGTCAGAAAGATCCAGATTTCCTCTGCCTCCTCAGATCACGAACCTCAGACGGTCTCAGAAAACCGCTCGGTGTCGGCCTGCTCTCCCGAACTCTGGCTGTCTCTCGGAAGTGTCGTTCCACTACCGGTGTCTAATCCACTAGATCCGAGTACCCCTGGGTCCTCAGTGCAGTGACTCGATCCACAATCGCGGGGCGAAGCCCTCCCTCAAACCGTCTACAGCGGTGAGCCTCGGTCGGCACCATCTCCGGGGCGAAGCGGGACAAGGAGGTGAACCTCGCCTTATACTCATATACTGTCATCCCCTCCTGACGCAGTTCCAGGAAATGCTGGTGCCTGTCCTCCTGTGCTGACTGCGGGAAGTACTGCTCCAGGAACCGTTGTCCAAACAGTTGAAAATCATCACCAATCCGGCCCTGCTAACGCTGCCACCAGTGATAGGCGTCATCCTTCAGCTGAAAAGCTGCAAAGGACACCTTCATGCGCTCATCCATGATATATGAGGTATCTAGGTTGCGAGTGATCTGCTCGAGCCATCGCTCGGCTGCCTTGAGGTCTGCTCCCCGGAAAAGGTCGGCGTACCCAGCCTTAGAAAGTCCCTCAGCATCTGAGCTGTGTAGCTCCCGGCCTGACTCGGCCTCATAACAGTAGCTGCAGCGGCAGCGGGCACAACCTCTGGTGCCGGGGCCGGGGCCGTATCCTCTCTCTGGGCGATGACCGCCGTCAAACCCTGAACAGTACGAACCAACTCCTCCAGGACTGTCGCCTGGGTCGGCTCTATGACCGACAGAACTCTGGGCGGAGGTCCCGATGGTCCAATCTCACCTCTCTCGTTCCCCTCAACGGGTGCAACTTGGGCACTTGTTGCCACTGCCGACTCAATGGCAGGTGGCTGCCTTTGGCCCCCAACCGGCCGGCTCCTAGTGCCTCGTGGTACGTAGGTCGGCGTCATGTCGTATATCCGCTGCGCGGATAACGTACATGTTCAGTTTCTTAAATTCGCATAAAGTGGCGCGCTTAAATAACTAGCGTTCACACACATTTCATAAAAATCGCACTTGAACTAATAATATACTTAGTATAGTATAGTCATACTAGTTTCACACAACCAGAGAAGCCCGCACACTAGTGCGCCATACAAGTCAAACACACCAATCAGCAATTTCACACACAAGTCAAACAGTCCACTATTTACGTCACAACAATTTCACAGAAGTATCAACTTCACCTTAACTCCACAAGTACAAACATCAACTTAGTTTCAAGGTTCTTCACACCTTCTCTTTATAACATAACATTCATGTCGACATCATCTCGTTACAACTCGGTTCAGGCGTCCCCGAATTACGTTGTAACCACTTGACATCCCCCCATCACATTCGACTACAGTGGCGCCCCTGAGTCAGACCGTGATAGTACAAACACTTCAGTTTTGCAGAAATTTGGGCATGTCCCGTTGGAAAATTCCACTAACCATCCGCCTACGCGGGACATTCACTCACATCCTGCACAAAGCATTCAGCACAAACATAGCACTCAGCAAATCATCGCAGCTATACATCTCGGGTCTCGGTAAGTATACGATTACCATCCGACCCAATCAATACTTCACACTTAACCAATCAATCAACGGTCGAACAAGGCGTCAATCCACTGAATGATCACTCAACCAAGACAAGCAAGTCATAATACAGCTTGAGCATCGCTCGCTAAGTCAACCTAAATCTCGATCGATCGGCACAACAGTTCAACCAAGGCACACATCACAACACCCTACAGGCAAAACACAAACAAGGCACTTCACTACCCGAGACTCTCTTCGTCTCGGATCTACGCGTAGGACAATTCCGACTTGCGTAATCGAACACTAGAAATCTAACGACTTAACTCTACCCATCTAATTGTCGTACGGTCCGAAGTTTTGAAAAACCGGAGCTCTGATACCAAATTGTCACGCCCCAAATCCGGTTTTGACCGGACTCGAGACGTGAACGGAGAATAATAATGATAAAACAATTTTTAAAAGAAATAAACTCTAAAATAATAATCCCAAACCAACAAATCTGATAAAACAAGTCAACAGCTTGGAAACCACAACAAAATAGTTTAGTACACAATAGAAAAGTACGTCTCTAGACCATACTAGACTAAGACTCTCGCTAGCTCCCAAGCTCTGAGAATCCCGCTAGAGCAAATCCCGCTCAAAACCTGTAGAACAGTAAAGTGAAGGGATGAGCTTTCGCTCAGTATGAAAAAAGTAGTTAAGGCGATGAGCGATCCGTTCACCGCCACGAGTAACCGTCCACTTAGGGCATACTAGTAAGCACAATGATTATTAAGCAGTTAAACTAACCGATATAAAAATCCGATAAGTGTTTGGAGGACACCTCTCCCGCTTCGGCGGTTTAATAAGAGCCTCCTTCCAAGGATTACCCTCCGAGGAGCCACCAATCTCGCCCGGAGCAACCCTCGTACTACCTTGTTGATCCCCTGACGGGTCAAACACCGGAGGTTGCTGCGACGAAAAAAGAATGGGCTGAACAGTAGAGACAAGGCCATGTGGCACTTGCTGAACAAGCCCACACGAAGGCCCATCTCCAGCCCCCACAAGCCCGAATCCCATCGACTTTGCGTTACCCACCCTATCTGCACCACGACTTTGGCCGGAAATATCGCCATCTTCACCAGCTGAATCGGGAATAGGCTTTGAAATTTCAAAATTCAAATTCAAACGATTATCACACAAGATCTAATCTTCGACAGAACGCTGCTCACCTGAATGATCACTTGAGGACGTCTCCGAACGCAAAGGGACCACAACGCTAGTGCTCTGTTTTCTAGAACTTTGGGTTTCGCTACCGGAGCTCGACACACCAGCAGAACTAGGTGGGCCTACCTTCAGACCAGGAACGCTCATGTCCTTGTTCCCAGAAACACTCACCTTGTTCCCAGAAAACTCATCGGACGGGCCAGCTCCGATACTCTATTTTGTGTAACCAGAAATAGGGGACGAAACAGAAATCCTCCGAGGACGTGCCAAAGCTACAAAAATCACATGGTCGTTTACTTTGAATCCGTTAAGACTAGAAACCGCCTGAGCTGCTTCCTCTTTCGATCCGAACCGAACAAAACCAAAGAACATGGCCTTACGATTTGGCCGACTAGAAACAGAGACAGACGAAATGTCACCAAACGGACTAAAAGCATTTCGTACACAATCCTCTTTTGTATCGTATGGAAGATTGCAGATGAAAATATTGTCCTCCAAAACGACCTTCTTCTTATTCCATCATTTGTGATGCCGAACCTCTCCTGAACCGACAGACACATGTTTTAAATTACCTGCTTCTGCAACAGCCCGAACATAGGTTGAGATGGGCAATGAACCTCCCTCTGGACTTTCCTTCCCTTTCCCTATACTTGTAGATCGAGGAGCAGTGGCGTCAGAACCTTTTTGTTCACGCGGTCTTCGATTCCGTCGAGTGTTCTGAGGACCACCAACTGAACGAAACAAACGGAAATACTCACTATAAAGCGAGATCAACGTAAAACAAAAAATGGAGGAAGGAAGAGGATTGATCTTGTTCATCACAACCTGTCCAAACCTAGGAAGGAATGTTGTTTGTAGTATCGAAATTAAACGGGAGCTTCTTTAGGTGTGGACATGTTGTTTTTTTTTATCCATGTTGGTGTTTGGTTGTGCCCTATGTGTGGCAGACACATCGAGGAGAGAACCATAAACCTCTCTTGTGTTGCATTAAATAGCCTCGCAGAACATATATTTGATCCTTTGGCTATTGACCTATTACACCACCTTCATCTGAATGCTCCGTTTCTTCCACCTGAGGTTCCCGCCCTTCTAAGCCGTCCATATATTTTCAGGGTTGCATTGAATGATTTCAACCTTAAGTACAATGCCAAAATATTTATCTTGTTTGATGTGTTTGATCCGAACGTGGAGTTAGAGCTCATAGACGCATCAACTACCTCCCTCTATGTATTTCTTTCAATAACTATATTTTGTTGTTTTATCCGTTGATGTTATGATACATCCATTATAATTTTTACTCAAGTTGCCACATTCTATTATTGTTTCTATCCATGTATCCACATTGAACATTTCTTCTTCTATCGTGGACAAAGGTAAAAATATTATTAATGCCAAGGGCAAGGAGAAAATAAATGAGGACGATAGGCATCCTACAAGTATTCCTATGAATCAGTTCAAGCGGAAGTATATGCACGTCCAGTCCGCGATCAAGAAGGAATGATTTTTCAATTTGACAGGGTCCCTTCCACCATATTTTCGTTTTGAATTTTTCGCTTTTGGATACTCTATGGATTTGATCTTGTTCGTTTTTGGATACTCTTATAAATTTCAATAATATTTAAGTTCACCATTTTATTTTTTCCGTTTTCATATGTTACATTATATTGGTTTAACTGTGATATTTTCTGATTTCCTGATTGCTAAGTCCATTAACCACTCCTCGTACCGCGCAACAAACAATACTACCCTCCTATTTTTAAAAGGGAAATTTCATAAAATATGCCTCATAATGGTATAAATTTGTTTTCTATGCTAGTATAGTTTAAAATTTGAAAAATATGATTTTCAATTGTTTTAGTACAATAATACCCTCATTCTAATTTAAACAAGATAATTCATAGTTTATTAATTCATTTAAATCTATTTTCAAAACAAATAATCAGTTTTTAAATAAAATATTTTATAAATTATATTTTATTTTCTTAAAAATCAAATTATTTTGATAAATACCTTTTGAAAAGATAATTCAACGATAATTTGTCAAACAAAAATATTTTATTTCATTATTATTTTTCAGTTCTTTTAATTATTAAATTCCTATTTTAATTTACACTTTTTTAAATCGGATTATTTTGAAAAATAAATTAAAATATGAATGTAGTAACTAATAGAATTGAACAAAATATTATTTTTATAAAAATAAATTTTTTTAGTTACTACATTCATATTTTAATTTTAATATAATTTGAAAAATAAATTAAAATCTGATTTTCATAATTTATTAAAACATATTATAAATTTAATTATCTTTCAAAAATTATTATCAGAGTATTCTGTTTATTTTTTAAAAATAAATTCAAATCTGATTTTTATAATTAATAATATCAACAATTTTTTTCTTTCTAATATATGAATATATAAAGGGAAAGAATATTTTTTATATAAAAGTATTTTATTCTATATTATTAATTATTAAAATCAGATCTGAATTTATTTTTATATAAAAACATTTTACTTTGATAAATAATTTTTAAAAATGATTAAAATTTTAATTTATTTTTAAATTAAATTTTAAAACATAAAATACTAATTTAATAACTAATAAAATTTATTTTATTCTAAAATCGAAATTATTTTTTAAATGTTACCGTTATAAAATTGAATTATCTTTCAAATTAATCCAACTTTTAAAAATAGAAATTAAAATAGGATTTTAATAATTAATAAAACTGAAAAAATAATGAAGTATAATATTTTTGTTTGAAAAATGATCGTTGAATTATATATTTCAAAATATATATCAAACGAATTTGATTTTTAAGAAAATAAAATATAATTTTAATAATTTATAAAATTTAAAAACTGAATATTTATTTTGAAAATAGATTTAAATGAATTAATAAACTATAAATTATCTTGTTTAAATTAGAATGAGGGTATTATTGTCCTAAAACAATTGAAAAGCATATTTTTCAAATTTTGATTTATAGTGGCATAGAAAACAAATTTATACCATTATTAGGCATATTTTGTGAAATTTCCCTTTTAAAATAGAAAGACAAATATGTCATTTAATCTTAAAACTAAAAGACCATGACTAATTTATTGGATAACTCATGAAAGGTTTATAAATATCCGGTAACTAAAGGGCAATGGGGATAAATTTAACAAATTATCCCTTATATCAAAAATACCGAGAATCACATCAATACCCAAAATGTTGCATCTTACGCCAAGACCCTAACACCAACCATGACTTCACTAACAGAATGGACCCAAATCCAAACTAAACTTAGGGTCCCATCTGATATGCCCTAGCAAGAAAGAAGGCAAAGTTCGTTACGTAAATAAATATAGTAGTTTATCATAACAATGAAACATTGACTTTGACCAGTGATGCTAATGAATGTAGGCACGAACACGTCAGGGTTAGGTAGGACTTGATTTGCCATTGTTGGAACTGCATTGAGCTCGCCACGGAGACTTGTCGTTTTGTTTGTCTGCTTGTTCTTCTAATTGTTTGATTTTTTTAGGGCAGCTGATAAGACTGGTATTCACTAATTTTCTTAGGAGAGCTTCAATTTTAATGCTGCTTTTTGTTTTTTGAAATGTAATACTTCATTTAATCATTTCTCAACATTACAACAACGAAACAATCAAGGGAATAACCCAACAAACGCAGAATAAACCTAATAAGTCGAGATATAGGCCTAGACCCCCATTCAACACAGGTGTTCCGACACATTAGACTGAAAAAAAGAACTTCTAAAACAATATCTAGAAGTAGTATGACAACTGGAGATTAGCTCAGATACGCAAGGTCAAGGTTCTAAATATCGCGTTGGGTGGTTGTCTTCACTTACTGAAGAACGACGAGTCCCAATTCGAAACAGATATGTTGCTATGGCACGCCGTTTTTTTGGCCCAATGGGAATCCACCACCCATTGGCCCCCGGCCCTCTAGGATCATGATCCACGTCGAGGTTGTAGCGCAGGCCTCGATAGTGACGGCTCCCCTAAGCTTGACAATAATGGTGGCTGAGAGTGGATCCCCAAAGCACGGTACCAACACTGATAGTGTAAAGGACGAACTCATCAACAATAACCGGAAGGAGGATAACCAAGGAGTTTAACGACCCACGTGAAGGTGGCCACGACAAAGGCCCACATGGAGGCAGCCACAATAACGACCCACATGGAGGCGGAATCAAACGACGAACGAAAAAAGCTTCCGAGCTTCGGGAGGAGGGACCGTCACGTCGATCGGCCTCAAAGAAAAAAAGGGGGGAGACCTAGTACCGGTCCGACAAGATCTGATGAGACCTACACTGACCAGGACTAGGACAAGAGGTTGCAATCCCCCTCTTCGCTTTGTTGGCGAGAACGGTTAGGAAACGAAAGAACATGCCTAACTAATGTAAATTTGGCCACCACATGCGAGGGTGAACCGATCCATACGAAAGGGTTGTTGGATCCGATGAGGAGTTGACGAGATGCATCTGGCCGGCGACAGACGAGGAGCAACGGCTGAACCAGAGGCACGACCGCAGAATTGGCTGAGCTCGGGGAGCTTTTCATAATAGGGTTTAAGAGAAACAAGAAAGCTATAGATGAATCCCGACGATGAGGGAGTGACCCCACCGGAAGCCCTCGAGGCCCGAGCACGGGTGGCAACCGATGGTGGCGGTTGTCGTATGCGAGAGAGAACCCAGTAGGCTTTTAGAGAATAGGAAGAGAAAGCCGAATTAATTAGTGTATGTAAGGAAGAGTAAGAATTACTCGTCTTGTTTATCTAGAATATTGTTATAATTTTAATAATGCTTAACTTTTATAAAGAACCAAAACCGTATATTACAAACGTTAAATGAGATTTAGGATGGGCTTGTTTTTTAGCATATAGTGGAATTTTATTAGATAATAAAGATTACATATGCATGCCAAAACCTAAGACCGAAAGGAGAGAGTAACATAACCTTAACGAAACAGGAGGGTGAGCTTGAGTCTTAACTCATAGGTATTGGACGCTAACCCTATAACAATATACCTGGCTAAACTAGGAACGATCTAATTGTGGAAAGAGTCCACATAGTTGGCTACACAACTACAACTTATAGTACGCAACTCTTGACTCGACCGAGAATGCATGTACCATAAGATATCTGGCTTTAAAGAAGACATCGGGAATTTAGGGAGAACACCAGGGATATGGGGATGAGATTGTTAGAATTACATTGACCTTGGCAGGGCGAGATGTGTATCCCCATACATGTCTCGTTGATCAGTCGTCGACTCATGGATCGAGTGAGGTCTCGTTTCAGACCTCACTTGAGTAGTGGTGCCATTATAGATTCCAGATCTTAATTCATTATAGGTAGAGACCGTATGTGGTACGTTTATAACGGTGGGCCTATCCTTGAGAGCCAATACTGCCAAGGAGGTCCCCATCTTCCTGCGATGGCCATAGACGTAGGACCAAAAAATTATGTCACTCGTCCAAGTAGGCCTCAAGGGGCCATGAGAATTTTACATACGTATCCCACTCCAGGGATTCTGCTGGCTTAACATCGTCCCATCCTCTTCAGTAGTGTGGGTATCAACCTCTTTCCATATCTATCGCTCCCGAAGAATCGACCATATGTCCCACTCTCGAATATAGAGCCTAAGCGATCGAGGGATCATCTCCCAGGGTTCTTCAATAGGTGGCTTCCATATTACTATGACTCCCCCTCCTACCACACCCTCATAGTGGGTTGGATGGGTCCCAGATCGCAGGAGAAGGTGTGGTGATGGACGAGGTATCATTGATGGAGATGGCATCGAGTTTGGCCTCGTAAGGGATCACAACCTACAACCTTATGGCGGAAGGGGCGCAGGTAGGCAGAGGGCGCTGGGGTACCTGATTAAGTTTAATATGTCTCCATATTCTGTTGTTCCAGATCATGGTGGTTGTGCGGGTGGTAGTCAGTTGTGTTAGTGGTGGAGAAAACGATGTGATCAACCATAGATGATAGCAGCGAAGGCAGGGATAAGACGGAAGAGGGGGAGAGAACCCTACAGGACGAATAATCAACTAAGTTTAAATTAACAAATTTAGGATGAGTTTGTTAAGTCCAATATTCATCAATTCAGTTAATAGAGAAGTATAATTTTGAAACTCCAAAGTTTTGTTTGATAGGTTGTAAATATAAATCTATCTACTTCTAATTTTCCCCAAAAAGATTAGGCTTTTGAGTTTTGAGCGATCATTTACCATCACTTTTGCCTTGCATTTATTTACATAAAGTTAATAGAAGCTCGAAGTCATTGATTTTATTTTAAGACTTCCAATTCAGTTAAAATACAGTTGAATTGTTTTCCTAATGCTTAGTACAAGTTTTTTTTGAGCGAAAGGTGCAGTATTATTTATCAATCATGATTACATAAATGTGCATCGAGGAACAAGCTCCCCGACCACTGAGAGAACGACAGAATTAATGAACAATGGTTCTTTGACCCTTTTAGTACCATAACCGCCACCGACGGTGTGTTGATGCCTCATGGGCAATGATAGAAGATGATAGGGAGACTAGGAGACCGGAGATCTCGATGGACCTCAATAGTAAAAATGATGGGGGAGGCAGCGCATCATACATGGATCCCTCCCAGGTCCAGTCCATGATGCATGTTTCACTACTCATTTCTCTAGGCGGGGCTGCTTGCCCGCCTTGACTTGATCTCCATGAGGGTCCCCGTGTGCTGGCCTTTTGGGTGCCCTGGCCAACCCCCAGTCCAGCCGCACCAGACAGTACCACCTCCGTTGCTCCCACTTCCCCACGAGCTCCTGCATTCCGAGCAGAAAGTCGTGATAGAGTCCCTAGATGAGAGACAAGAGGCTGAGGTGGAGCCCTACTGGTCAATCCTTGAAACTCAAGCCAAGGAGGCGTGGGAGTCCATGAAGCTTTGGTCAGCTTCAAAGGGTCTAATGGGCCAAAACCCGGGGGAAGGGTTAGGTAGGTTGGCCGTCTCCCCCTTCTTTGTGGCATACCTATATGACCTGCTTTTCCCTGTCATACTCCAGCAGGAAAGAGCCAAATCTAGGTGGCCCCCGAACCGCCCACGTACATTCCTTCAGGATATGGCCTAGCCGGCCACAATTATAGCAGAAACTCAAAAGCTTTGAGTACGTGAGCTCCACACTGATAGGCTACGGGAACTCTAGGAACCGGAGCACCAACCCCTTTCTCAGGGGTCGTTCCAAGAGGTGCCAGAATTGGACCCTAACGGTCCCACCCCAGCACATGTCCCATTGGACACATGGGACATTGACACACATCCCCAGGGCATTCCCGATAGAGACAAACGTCTCCCACGTCCAAACCAGAAGCGGTAGTCCCCTAACATTAACCCATAGTTTCATCCGGTCCAGGGCAGGCATCTCTCAGGCGCACGGGTCGAAGTCCCCAAGCAATAGGACTCGGTCATCGAAGTACCAGGGTTCGTTACCACGGACCCATGCCCTAGACTCCGAAGATTGAAAGTAGAAGCCGAATATTCCCAGCCTTAGGTCCTTGACCACTAGCCCTTCCGCAGCCTTACCCCATGCATTGGTAATGATACTGAGGAGCATGTCCTTCCGTGGGGGCTTTGGCGACCAAAGTCGGCCTAGCAGCCCCCATTGTCGGGACCACCACCTCAATATCTTCTTCATCGTCCAGAGAACAGGACGATAACCCGTCCTACGGACCCTCTAGAGAAGACTGAAGATCCACCTCCTTGGCAGTCCCAGACGAAGGTAATTTCTCTGTGAGGAGGTGCTTCGACCGGTCCCGAGTCATCCCTTGTGGGGTAGTCAAAGTCGCTGGT
This sequence comes from Erodium maritimum, assembly GCA_963921825.1. Taxonomy (NCBI): domain Eukaryota; kingdom Viridiplantae; phylum Streptophyta; class Magnoliopsida; order Geraniales; family Geraniaceae; genus Erodium; species Erodium maritimum. Next base: position 58,248,251 of record OY997592.1, on the reverse strand, counting down.
ATAATCAGAAATTTTACCGGGTTAAGGAGACACCACCCTAGCCCCAAGGACAGGGCCGCCGTTCTCGGAAGCTCCTCCATAGAGGACTTCCCTTTCGACGTATCTCTCTGCAATGCGAGAGGTCCCTTAGGGTTAGGCTCCACTTCGTCAGATGTAGGGATGACCACCTACGCCCACGTAATTTTAGGGGGTGGATCCCTATCCGGGTCAAGGCTCGGGGGGGATGAAACCCTAGGTAGGGTCGGGGTATCACCGAGAGTTGGCGTAACCCTACAGTCTCCACCACCAGCATCGATACACACCCCAACCCTAGACACCCCTATCCCATCACCAGTGATCAATGGTGCCCTAGGTGTTCTGTCCCCATCAATCGGAACCAGAGCAAGGTCATGGCCGGTTGGGGAGCCGACAGGAGAGGGTAGGATGCTGGAAGAGGGCCTCTTCAGTTTAGAGTTCGGGGGCTCTTCAGAAGACCATTACTTGGGGAAAAAGTCACCCGAGGGCGGTGCAGAGGCCTCCCCATCTTCGGCTTAGGAGCCAGTACCAGGGAGACCGATCTGAAAGAGAAACCTTATGTCGGGATCGGATCCAATGGTAGAGAGGTCGCAAGGAGTTGAGGGGATGGTTCGGCCACGAAAGGCTTGGGTTTGCGTCGACGGAGAAGCTTTTCCCCAACTAGAGCAGAGGGGCGAGGAGGAGGAATAGGGAGTAGAGGGCCACTGGTAAGAGCGGCAATTTCCGGGGCAGGCATCATGGCAACAGTGGATACAACGACGACGAAGGAAGGGGTAGAAAGCACCATAACTGTGGACTAAGGCTAGGAGAAGGTCTCAAAGTGAGAGAGGAAAATTTGTTCTCAATAGTTAAAAACTCCCTATTTGTGCTTAGTACAAGATAATAATTTTGTATGGACAAAAGGAAATAAAAAATAAATAAGAGATAAACTAATAAAAATAGTACGGTATGTCGTAGTTATTATTAGCTTTTAGGGTTTTTTTTCTCCCTTATAGCCATTTTTACCGTCGGTGACCACCACCGTCCTCTCATCATATCCTTATTGCCACCCAACCACCGAACCTATGCGCTCCTTTCTGAATCTGCGTCGACCTCTCATAAACCGTACAATGCAGTATGGACCATAGGTCCACAATACGTAAGCCATCCACATCCTCGTCTTGCATAGTCTCCCCCTTTACGTTGGGATGACCTATCTACCGGCATGGAACGTCCTGCCCATGACAGCTCCTCGTGTGATGTCGTCTTCCTAGAGATTTACTCTGGAGAAAGACAGCGACCCCAATCTCCAAGGGCTTACCATGTGTGTTGCGATACTTGATGGGACTCAGGTACTTGGCCGAAAACGAGTCATTGCCCTCCCACCACAACCCCCTATCGGCGACGAACCAATCACCTCCTCCACCCCGTCTGACAGTTTGATCCCACGAGGAATAACAGGAACCAGTCAGAGGAATACTTTCCATGTGTCCTCCTATTCCTGATAGGGCTACACGCCCAAGGGGATCCTACCCATGGAGAACGATCATTTGGAAAGAATGGGTGATTGAGGAACTAGTCACCGCCATACAAGAATTACGGAGCAAACGACTAACATCGAGGGTGAGGGAAATATTATTCAGAATCCGCATAGTTGTGGATGTACCCCCAGCATGTGTCGACCAAGAGGCAATCACCATTAGGGGAGAGAGACTTAACTCCCCACGAATCATCGAAGGGATTATGTAGTTGACAGCTCCCTTGATAAACAAGCGATGGAGCTTTTGGATTCACTCTCACCCAACTGGAAAGTAGGTTATAGCACCCTCCGCAATTTGAATATTGTAATAGTATCCTAGCCTCGTTGGTCATCATGAGGCCCCTATGGTATCACGAGGAGCCCTAGAGGAGCTACACCCCGGCCCTTAAGGAACAGATACCTTATGTTCCTAAGCTTCCTCCGTTCCCTGGTATAACTCCTTGGACGACTGTTACGACACAACAAGCTAGTTCAAGTCGAGATGGGGATAGATTCTTGGATTCAATGCACCAACCACACTATGAATAGGGAACCACCCCCTAAATTATTCCCTGTTGATACTGGGTATGTTGTCATAGGATCAGTGTTTCGGTCATCATCGAAACTGTTTCTCGTCCTACTATATTATTTCCACTACTGTACCATTCATGTGATCCTTTCCTTTTGATATTAATAAAACTTATATCGTATTCTAGAAAAAATAGTAGGGTTAGTATAAGAAAAGTTAACCTTTTAAAAAAAAGGTGATTAGTTATGTATTATCATTTAGTACATGTTTATTATTTTAAATTTCAAATTTTGATTTTTTCATTATTGGACAAAAAAAAGTCTAGAAAGATTATCAGTTAGTTTTCATTCCTAAATCACATAAAATTAAAAATAAGTAAGATTGGCATACCTACCCTTTGTTAAGGGTGAGAGGTTGTTAAAGGTCTGATCAATCTGGGTCAAACTCTTAATTTATAAATGATTGAGGTGTAATGAAACGAGATATTCCGCTTGAGTACTCTATTATTTGGTAATTTGTTCCACTTGGATCATCGACATATAAGTCTTCTTAATGGATCATTTCATGCATATGTTACCTAACTCAGTATTCCATCACTGTAACAACTATTTCAATAAAAAAAGTATAGTTTTTACGGTAAAAATATTGATCGATCCCATAAGGAAGTGTTGGGTATCACATTCTAAAGACACTCTAAACTAATCACCTGATGAATTCCTTATTAGAGAAAAACCGGGCCTTGAATGTAAAGCAGCATAAGCCTTGACCCCAACAAGGTCGTAATACTCCATGCCACCCTCTATCACAAAGACACACAAAGAAGATTTGGCTCCGTGAAAAGCGAGCTTGGGCCACGTGATGAAAGTAACAAAAGTTAGGATCCAAGTCTTTAGCATACTTGACCCTCGTCTTCAGCCTCCATAAAATCGACCTCTTCCCGGCCTTGTAGGCGAGGTGGGTCGTGCAGAACGCACCTTCAGTCAACTCATCCTCGTAAAGAGACCTAGTATCAGCCATCACATCAAGTAAGAGGTCCACCTCCCGTTCACAAACGAAAGAAACTCAGCATGCTCAACTCGCGTGTTAATGAATCTTAATGGACATGGGCCTCAATCAACCCTCAAATCAGCCAGTAGAATCCAACAATGGTCAAAGAAGGAATGGGTGAACTACTTCTGAACAAGCCAAGAAAATAGACTAAGCATGCCGGGAGACAAAAGAAACCTATTGAGACGGATACACCTAGATGTAGGACCGTACCAGGTAAATAATCAATTGTGTAAGGAAAGATCAAATAACTCCACAACCGAGATAAAATCATTAAACCCATAACTATCACCATGAATAAGTCCCCTAGAAGGTATATCCTCCTACAAACAAACAGTGTTGAAATCCCTAGCGACGAGCAACACAGGACCTGTCAAGGTCATTATTGACCGAAGATAAGTCCAAAGATCACGCCTCGCAAACACAAGGGAGGTAGCATACACGTTCAGAACCGTCAAGGAGTATCTGTAGAGAGATGGACCCCCGACTAAGTCAGAATGTTGCCCTGAGTGTGAACCTGCCTCACCTAAAACACTCGACTATTACAAATAGAGAGAAGCCCTTCAGAAAAACCATCGGAAGGAACAAACACATGAGAGAAGTCTGATTCCAAACCTGAAGACCGAGGCACACTGATACAGACATTAGACAACTTCGTCTCCTCAATCAAGACGAAGTCAACCTGATACTCCTGGACCAACAAGGCGAATAGGCTCTACTTTGGAGTGGAGCATAAGCCTCGCGCATTCCAAGAGAAAGAGATCATCTAGCCAACAAGGTGTCAGTGATCCCGATGTTGTAAGTATGACTAAGAAACCCCTCCTCTTTCTTGAAACCCTCCTCAATAGACCCTTTATACCAAACTCCCAATCTCCACACAAAAAGTGCCAACGAGTGAGAGATATTATCCCCCATGTGATCATATACCAAATCTTAATAAACTCTGAGAAAGGACTTGGATAGGCACACAACAAGGGTGAGGCCTAAACCCTAGTAGGGGAACCCCCTAAACCTAAAATATCAACTCCAACAATAGATCCCACCACTGGATCCAAATCCCCACCTTCATCTACAAACACAAAATTTACTGTCCCAATATCCATCATTATTGTGTCACCCAAAACCCTATCAATATCGCGTTGTGAAACACAAGGGATAGCGTGGACACAGTCATGTTTGCCTTACTCAATCTCATCCCTCGTAGCACATAGAAATGCTTAGTGAAAAAATTACTTGACACACACGGAATGGGAAGTGACAGTCCTGATCACTTTCTAGATCGATAGCCGCATAATAGGTCTCGGCCTAGAGGCAAAGGCCTGAATGATCGAACCAACTCCTAAACCCGACATAATATCCGATAGTGGTCTAGGCACTAGGCAGGATGGAACGATATTAGAGTGCACCCTCTTGACCAGCACCTTAGTTCGCACATCATCCCAACAAGCTACCAACAACTGATAAACATCCCAAGAGTGAATGAGTACAAGGGCCTTCCTCATCTTCCTAAGCTCGAAGGAACACGGATGAACCGTGATAAGCGCACCAACCCTCTTAACAAGCCAAACCACACTATGTCTACACGATATACAAAGGGGTAGGCTGACAGTGTCGACCCAAAATAGTCTCCCCTAGAAAGGACACAAAACATCCGCAACATGCCCCAATCATACGCCAAAAGGGTCTCCCAAGTCGGCGATCAACGCACAAAAGAAAAAACATACGAGACCCTAGATCGAGAAACACTACACCAGTAGTGCCCATTTTCTCTAAGTCGACAAAAAAGGAGGACAAAGGAGCTGCGGACGAAACTACCACAAGAACACCAAACTCTGAACGCCCGGACAGATCCGAGAATCGCTATACAAGGGTAAACATCCTCTAAAGCTGAAGTGAGGAAGTCACTATCAGGAACATGTCCCTCGTTACAAGACCCCCCCCCCCCCCCCCCCCTTAGAGGGTCCTGGTCCAAAACAGAGCCCAGAATATAGGCCTCCTAATAGGCTGACAGGATACCTCCGGATTATCAAAAGGTCTCGGGACCCAAACACCCTCAACCACAACCAAATAACTAATACTAAAGGGGGCATGAAAAGTAATAGACAACTCAGTTCTATTAGAAAGCCTAGACCGTCTACCCAGTTCAACCACTAGTTTATGGGAACCCCACCAAAAACCATTCAAGACAATAACAACAAGGTGAGCATCAGATAACTATGACTAATACACAAAATAAAAGGACCTACATATCGAATCGAATCATGTAAAAGGCTAAATTCCGATAAGGCTTTCGAAATAGGTGAAAAGAGCTCTTAGTTGGTCCATATTCATGGACCTAGGCTAATTCGCAACAAAATCATGGAACGAGCAGTCCTTTTTCCTAGCATAACCTCTTCTACTCTTGGCTTCGGATCTTTAACTCTCCTACTCTGAACAAAGATCTACCCTTCATTCTAAAATCCATAAATCACCTCACTCGCCCTGAGCATGGAAGCAGGCTTGAGGTGGACCATGTCCTACGTGTGAGCTCGACCACTGATGCCTTTGTTGGTCGAGAGGAGGGGCCAGGAACTAGTAGTACCACGATGCCCACTCCCAGTTCGCTCATTGGGAATGGACCCTTCATGCACAACTTGCGTATGAGTCTCTACCTTCCTCCTTGCCAATACTGGTCACACCATTCTTCAGCGGTTGGAAAAACCGTGTAGAATGGTTCCACGGTTTCTTCTTGGCCGGCTTGAGAGATGAGAGAACAACCACCGTGCCTCTCAAAGAGAGATGTAGCCAAACTCAAGGATTTTCCACCCAACAAAATTGTCACTCCTCACTACTGGCAACGTCATGCCCCCAACACCTTCTACAATGTTCTCATCTCACTCATCGTCGTATGGTCGGTAATTCGCTCCAAACCGACTCTGTATGTTCTCAACAAGGTCATCTTGGAGTTGCCGGTGGGTCAGATCATTTGTGACACTACGTTGAGCAGACAACCGTTCTCGATAGGCCAGGGGCCCTCCCTGGTGTCATCATTCAGGTGGTGTCCGATCTGGTATTTCCGAAGGGGGCTCGTAATACAAGTCGTCATCTCCTACTTTGTATCGGCCGCGTTCATCCTCTACAATCATGTTGTGTAGAATGATACAACAGTGCATCATATCAACCAAAGTATATTTGCTCTAATAATGAGCGGGCTTGGAAATTATGTGCCACCGTGCTTGGAGGACTCCAAAAGCTTGTTCAATATCTTTCCAAGCACCTTCTTGGCATTTAGCAAACAATTTGTGTTTACGAGTATGGGGATGGCGATCGAATCAAGCACACGAACCGACTCCATGAGGGGTAAATGTCGTCAATTAAATAATACGGGCGGTCGTAGCGATACCCATTGATCTCGTAATACACGGAGAACTCACGACCATGAGAAGCGTCCTTGAATAAGTGGCCAGAGTTGAGGACGTTGATTTCATTGTTCGAGCCAGCCATCCCGAAAAATGTATGTCAAATCCACAAATCACGGGACGCTACAGCTTCCAACATAACGGTTGGATCCCCGTGGTGGTCTCCCCAACCGTGGGCTCCTTGCAATGCAGTTGGAAAATTCGTCCACTCTTAACGCATGCAGTCAAGACTGGCAATTATACCCGGGAACCCTCAGTTGTACCCCGGTTCGAGTAATCGCTGCAGATCCTCCGCATTTGGTTATACAAATAATCTGCCATAAAAAACTCAATAGCGGGCTTACAAAAACTTTTTACACATTGGAGTATGGTACTTACTCTCATATGTAGGGATTCGTCCAATGAATCGGCCGAGAAATCATACGCTAGTATTCGTATCGCGACGATGCATTTCTGGTGTGTTGATAACCTCATGCGTCCTAAACTGTCCGGCTTCTGAACGAAGTAATCGACATGCTCCGCTCCTTTTCCATCACCCGTAGAAAGAGTGGTCGGGACATACAAAATCAACGCCTGAACATATCGGGCCATAGGACGGGTGCTCGATGAAATAATCCTGAATCAGTCGGTTGTAGGTTTTGACACGACCTTTGTCAACCTTTCGTCGAAAAAAATCACTACGTTTGATCATTTGCCTTCACATCGCTAATCGAAATATTCTAGCCCCTTCAATCAAATGGAAACAAAATTTAAAGTGTTAGAAGAAAAAATAGTGGTATAATTGACTAATTGGTATATCCAAACGAATAAACCGGTGGATTTAGTATCCATTCAATACCTAATTCGTGAATTTTGATTTAACTCCTCACCAACTAGGCACAGAAAACTAGAAATGTCATTAAAATATTATTGTATCAATTTTTTTCTTCGTTTATTGGTATTGAATGATGGGAACTCTGTAACTAATGAATATATATATATATATATATATGGATGATGGAAGTTTTTTCTCTTCCGGTTATGGACTTTTTAGACAGCTCTATACAGCGAACCCAAAAACTGTTTTTTGTTAGATACTGGTACGAAGAAAATTGCGAAAAAATGACATTGTTGTACATGTTCTTGGTAACTTAAAGTTTTGAAGAAAAAAAATAATCTTGTAACCCGTATTCTTATTCACTTCTAATTAATTCCTTTGAGTAGTTCATAGTCAATTCTCAAATGTTATATTTAAGGGATGTTTTGGAGGGAATGTGTGTATTTCTCTTTGTTATTTTGGATGAAATCCGTTACTTTTTTTTTTGAACGATGGTGTAATTTTATTAATATGAAAAAATTACATAGGTGTGGTCCGAGGAATAAATTCCCGACCACGAGTAGAAGGTTAGAATAGATGAACAATGGTTCTCTAACCCTTATCAGAGCATAACCGACGAAATCGGTATTGTGATGCCTTATAGGCCAGGACAGAAAACGGAGGGGGAGAAGAGGGTACCGGAGATCCTGCAGGACCTCAACGGTAATAGTGCTGGTGGGAGGCAAAACATCGTCTTGGTCGAGCCAGTCCCTGATGCTCCCCTCCCTGGAGAAGTACTTGATTCTCTGATCGATATGCATTGATCCTGCAAAGACAAACTCAAATAAAATAAATGAAACCCTTTCGATTAGCCAGAGCCATAATTGTGAAAGGGGACGAGGCGGTTAGGACGGTGGAGGCCAGGGAGGGGGACGTGTCGGTTGCGACAGAGCCGGCTGCTGCAACTTCAGGGACGCCTCTAGGGACGGCGGCGGCATCAGAGACGGTGATGGCATCCAAGGCGGCGACATCAGTAGGGGCGCCGACAACTTCAAGGACGGCAACGGCAGCATCAGGGACGATAGTTGTAGAGACGGTAACCCTTGGGGTAGAGGAGAGACCGAAACAGATCGGGAGATGCTTCGTTGGTGGTGGGAGGCGGCCAGCATCGCGGTGGCTAGGGATGGCTTGAAAGAAGCCCTAGCAGAGAAAAACTTCGCAGGATCCAAGGGGAAAGTGCAAGGGGGAGATTGAGAAGAAGAGAGAAGAAGGACCATGGCATAAGCTATGACAATTTCCATAGCCATAGCCATGGAATGTAGATGGCGAAAGGACTCTCAAAACCCTTGTAGAGAGAAACCTGTTTTATTGATTATATCCGTTACTTTTCTTTAATTGTGTAGAAAAAACGAAGGAAAATATAATACAATATGTAATTTGTTTTGTATTGCTTGTTGAATTACTGAATATAGTGGATTCATGTATGCAAGTCTCTGACGTATCTAATTAGAAAGCAAATAATACACATATGGTAAGTAGAGAGACTTAGGAAGCGAAATACGTGGCTTAGCAAACAAGCATATTGTCTTGATTGCCAAGTTGCTTACGGTTGATTTAGGGATCAAGTTTAATAACTTGATTCCCAAGTTTCACAACAGCAAAAACTAAACTTTGGATAAAAGGTTGTAATAATATTTTCTTTATAGATATAAAGTTACCAAAATCTAAAATAGAGGATAATTTTTTGTCATTTTTCCTAAATACGATTAACTAAATGCCCAGTTTTGTAGGGATATTAAGTAATTTGAGTAGACAACGAAGGAAAAAAAGAAGTCAAAACCTTAGTCGTAGCTGACGTCTACAGCTCTCCCCTCTTTGTTCCTCTTTGTTTTATCTTGTTTCTTACTTAATTTTTATCTTTCTTTCTCCTATGCTGTTGTCTCGCTCTGCAAGCCGATTTTTTTTTTGAAATTTTATAAACCTAGCCTTCAAAATGAAGAGCAAGGTCAAGGGAAACCCTCAAGGAACCATTACAAACAATTCTTACATCAAATACACAAAATAGAGACCTAAAAGTGTGTTACTTGCTAGGCAAGAAACCCAAATCTAAAACAAAACCAAAGGTTACAAACCAACCAAGAAATTCCTCCCATCAAAACAACACCAAATCAACTATAAACTAAAACATAAACTCCAAAACAAACCTAGTATCCAGCCAGGCTTTAGAAACATATTTTAACCCATATTCAACAACAAAAACTTGCAGAACGTTGACAAACCAAACTTCTCAGCAGAAAATTCACCAAAAATAGTCTCTCAGCTGCGAGAGTTACCAACCAGAGATGAAGAGCACAAGTAAAAAAGATCAGGTCTGAAACAACACAAAAGCACTCAACCTAATGCAGTTCTACCCACACTCAACACTAAAAACTACAAGGCAACAAGGCCACCAAAAATTAAAAACGCCCACACTCAGAACCAGTAAAAACCATAAAACATAGAGTCACCAAGGGAACAATCTTACCAAACTCACCTCAGTCCCTAACCACCCTCCTAACCAACCTCGAACCCCCAACCATTAGATTAAACCATCTAGACAGATAAAACACACCTCATTGCAGATGCATTGATCATCAAGTAATCATTCTCAGTCTCTCCAACCTTAGGGAAATGTATCCCTCCTTCTAACACATCACTTTTGAGGATCACTAATCCAAGATAGAAAAGTGAAAGACTGACCCTCCTTAAAATTAGCCCAAAGTAGTTGATAAGAGTTACTTTGAATTTGTTGAAAAATGTTATCAGAATGCAGCACTAGGTTATTAAATAAAGCATCATTTCTTTTTTTTTTTTTTTGGATAAGCGCTAAAAAATTTATTCGATGGTCATTCTCGAAGGAGGAGAAGCCAAAAATCAAGCAACCACGATTACAAAAGTCTCCATAGGAAAAAACAATAAAGCACAATTCCTACTCAACCAAATCCTCCAAATTATGATTGAAGAGAGCATAGACCACTATTTTCTAAATCTATCAGCCCCCAAGTGATTCCAAGCTATAAAACAGTGTCTTTAATTGTTTATGAAGCTGCAGTTATAATTCCCCCACCAATCCAGGCACAAGTTCCAAATAGATGATGAGACTTCACATCCAAGCAATAGATGATCTAAGTCTTCAGGTTCTTCATGACACAAGGAACACCATATATTACCAGAATATAGACCTCTAGCCAGTAAGAAACATTTAGTATGAATCCCCTGCATACTCATAAGCCAAGAGAATGCATCACTTTTGGAGGAAGGATTGGAGCCCAAAGTAGTGCAGGCCAATCAAAAGAGAGATCAAAAGGCTCATATAAAGCCTCCTGAACCTTTGTGAGAATTGGGGCACCATGAGATCTTGTCCTGATTTCCTAGAACACTCCTCCACAACATGGGTCATCCGCCCACACATTCTTAAACCTATAGCTCCTAGGGGAACAAGAGATTGATTGTCTTTTCGTGACTAACAATATCTGAAGGTGATCTGATATCAAAACACCGAGGTTGGTAAGGTTTAAGGATGGATGCTCCTCCATAAATCCATTAGAGGCGAAAGCATATTACAAGAGGATTTCAATGTGGTTCTCTTCTTCCTTCCTTAGAGTCCACGTGAAACCGTACTCCCCCTCCCCAGGTCCACTTCCTAAAGTCGGAGTTCCAACAACCCTTTCTCTACGAAACTTTGTCGCACCGCTGCGAGAGAAAATCATCAAACCAGCATCCAAACACTACTCAAAATAAAGATGAACACCTAAAACATTATTGTATATAGGAGACCCATGAACCGACATCCTAAACTGCAATCCTTCTCCTCCTTTTGCACCGATCTGCTTGCTTTTTACGATGAGTATTGTAAAATAGTCATGCGATCTGCTGGCAAGGAAGCAAAGGCTTTGAAGAAGAGAGTTAAGAAGGTAGTGGTTGTGAAGAAGGGTGGTGTTGGTGTTCGTCCGACAGTTAAGGTTGATGTTCAGACCCGTAAGCCCCCTCGTCCAGTCGGAATTGGAGTTGATGATCGTCAAGTCGTCATGCTGATTTCAGAGAAGCCGTCGTTGGGTTCTGGTTTGGAGAGCATCGTACCATCCACCGGAACAGAAAACTCAGCGCTGGAATAGGGACGAGAGGTGTTCATTTACAATGTCCCATTCGGTACTTCATCCGAATGTGTGCGAAACGTGTTGGGGACTTACGGCGAAGTGCTCTCCGTCGTTGCTATCAAGAGACCAAACCGGAAAGGGTATCACTTTGGTTTCGCAGAGTTCAAAGCCCAGTCTTCAGCGATGCATGCAGTAGAGTCTCTCAATGGGCTCAAATTCAATGGACATGTCTTATTCGTTGCAATTTCTAGGCTTGGTAAGAAGTTGAATCGTCCCGCTGCTCATGTGAGTGGGTTGCATGTTTCCTCTGTTCTACATTCTGTAAAACGGAGCATCGTTGTTCCACCTAAAAACCATGTGTTTTCTGCGTCTGTACCTCAAATTGTTTCTAAAATCCTCTTGTGGCGAGCGGTGATATAGTAGCGAGTGGTTTGGTAGAATCTCCGGAATTGGGTGGTTGTGGCTTGACCGGAATTGGTAACGGAACAGGTTCGCCGGAGTTGGTTGGAGCTGATTTGGCTCGGATTGAGGGGAAGCAGATCACGGTTTCAAATCTGATTCAAATCTCGGATCATGATTTGATTCCTCTTTACTCGCGTCAGGATCTGTGGGAGGGCGAAATTTTTGTTGAATTCCACGAGAGAATCGTAACGAAGGAGGGTTGTGATGTATCTCCGAGTTCGTCATTTATTGGGTGGGGTCTATTAGAATCAGCAGGCCTAGTATCTATTATAGATGGATCAGATCCAACAGGTCCAGCAGGCCTAGTAACTTTTATTGATGGGTCAATTATGGGGTCAGATCCAATAGCTGGTGTTGGGTCAGATCCGATAGGCCAAGAACCGAGTTCACTTGTTGTTGGGTAAGATCCGGTAGGCCCAGAACCCGGTTCATGTAGTATGGATATCGTGAAGGGTGGTCCTTCCAGGGATTAGTCCGGCCCACGGAATGATGCCTTTCTTAAGTCCCCGAAACGATTGAGCTAGGCTCCCTCATATCTTTCGGACTATAAAGTGTTTGGCGTAAAGCTCTCACCCATTCAGAACGTATCCGACAGAGCATTGCAATCGATCGATGGGTGGGTGGAGGAAGCCCTCGTGGCTAAGGCCCGTAAGGGACGACCTAAGTCCACTTTGGTACCTCGTCCCCATAATACCAATCCAAGACCCGAGCCTCAACTAGAAGGCTGCCAGCGTCCCGTCCTCAGATAGCGAGTGGTATGAGGAAGATTAGAGGAAGTTGTTTTGACTGCATGACTCTGGTCGTTTTTTGTTAAGGGTTTGAGCCATGTTTTCTCCTATGGAGACTTTTGTAATCGTGGTTGCTTGATTTTTGGCTTCTCCTCCTTGGAGAATGACCATCGAATAAATTTTTTAGCGCTTATCCAAAATAAACACAAGACATCGTTGGAGCTTCGCACCAGTCTCTCCGAGTACGAAAGCCCTCCCATTTTCTTGTCCCGACGATGGATACCGTTGAAGTCGTCGATCACTTCCCATCGGTCCCTACTATCATCATGTTCCCCGGCTAGGTGCCTCAATGTCGACCACGTCCCCCACCTCTCATCCTTGTTAGGCTAACCATAGAATCTCGTAAGCCAAAATTACACACATGTCTACAAACATATCCGATAATTCTTGGATCTCCACAATGGCGGTGTCTTTCCACGGAACCATTCACCATCCCCTGTGTCCGTCCGCGTCGACCGCTTGCATGACCCTCTTATTTGAATTTTCTTAAGAATTGTAAATAAACTCATTTTTTTTATAAGCAGAGAGAAAAATATTAATTGAACCAAATAAGTATATATGCCTACCGTCTGAAAAAGAATTTGGTTTTGCATATGGACGAGTGCAAAATAAAATAAAATTTAATATCCTATCACATTTGTAAGAACGTATCCAAGTAAAGGGCGGTAGGAGCACTTTCCCACTCAACTTCCTTTTTCGAAATATAATAGTAAAAATCAGTATAGTTAACATGTGGAAAATTGGATATTTCTCCAATCATGTCAGTTTAGAGAGGCAACGACAAGAGGCAAATGAAGCCAAAATGCTACGAAGTTGACTCGTGATTTAAATAAACAAAGATACGGTATTGTTGAAAATGAGCACAGAAGTGGGTCGGATCGAAAGAGACACAATCAAACATAACGAGTCTAAGCTTATCTGTTCACCTGATTTTTATTTTATTTTAATCACTTATTATTTCTGACGTGAAGAAAATGATTCAGTCAAATGGAGCATTAATTTTATTTTTCAAAGAATTTTGGTATACCTACTCTTACTACTGGTAGGGTTCAGGAAAATCGCTAGATTGTAACCCCAATGATCGAAACTAATGTCGGTACATAGAATTGTGTATGGCTTGGAAAATGGGTTTGAATTCTATAGACGTTATCATTTATCTTTCTTTTTTCTTATCGACTAGCCTTTAATTAATTCACTAACTTTCAAAATGGAGAAAAAAGAAAACGGCATCAATTACAGATATGATGAAAAAGATCTCAGACTTCAGCTGGCCTCGCGTTCGTTACCGGTCAGATATGGTGGTCCGTTCGACTGTCACGTCTGCAAACGAAGTCGCAGCGGCAAGGGAGAACGAGAAAGACAAGGGGTTGGCTGCTGACTCTGCCGAGGAAGGTTCCAGAGGAAAGGATGCCGAATCGTACAGGGAAGGTGTTCAACGGGGAAGAGTTGTTGCTCCGGGCTCCCTCTCTGATCACAAGGTCTTTGTATACAACTTACCGGAGGGGACGACAAATGAAGGTTTGAAAGCGATCTTTGGCACGGTTGCGGATGTTACTCATATTCACATCCCAGTGAATCAAATCGGAGAGGTAAGTTCTTCGGTTTTGTCTCTTTTCGTGTTGGGACTGATCTAGATCAGGTGGTGAGGAAGGTTAAAGGATCCATATGGGCTTTAACAAGCTATTTTCGCTCAAGCCTGGGATCAAAGGCCTGCCATGGATTTACAGCACTACATTAACAAAAAAGGGAAGAGTGTGCTCGGGATGGAATGTTGCCATTAGTGTTGCAGGTTAATAATGCTCGGGCTTCGAAGGTTGATGAAGGATGGTTGGGGGTGCTTCGAGATAACGTATTGCCACCTGATTTACATGATGAGTTTGTTCGACAGGGAGATACTTCCGTTAAGATTACGGCATTGGGGAACAGAGTCGTCTTGATCCGTTGCTTGGACAAATCGGTAGAAGAGCGAATGATTCTCACGAGATGGGCCTGGCTTTCTCAATGGGTTATCATGGGACTAGACAAGGAGGCTCTACTTAGTAAGAGAGGTGTGTTCGATTGGGTCAAGTTCGATGGGGTTCCATACCATGGGTGTAGTCATGCGAATCTGGAGTCCCTGGCTGAGAGTTTAGGTACGATTGTCATGGTTCATCCAGATTCGTTACATGGGATGAGTTTTGCTGAGTCTCTGGTGTTGATCCATATGGAGCCTTGCCTAACTTTGCAGATTATGGAGGTAGGTCTAGGTGACGAGGTTGTCTTGGTGTTGCCTTTGGTCGTTCAAGCTGCGTCGATGCCTGATGTGCATGTTGCATAATGGTCTCGATGGGGTGAGGGCGATGTTTCGATTGGGAGTGAGACAGAAGATTATGGTGATTCTAACAAGGATAGTCACTCTCATCCTCACCCCAGGGAGCTTGTCCATACTGTGCCGGTGATGCTTTCAGTACCAAGCGACTCCGGGAAGACAGCCTTAGGAAGCATGGTCCCTATCCCGCAAGCCCAAGATAGGGAGCTCGAGAGCGTGACACCTTCTCACGTGTATAATGGGGGTTGGGGGGGGGGGGGGGGGGGTTGGGCTGGGCTCAGTACAGGTTCATACAAACATGATTGTGCCTGACACGAAGTCTCCATCAGGGACATGTGATTCGAAAAGAACAGTGTCGAGAAACTTCCTTTTTTGCAAGAAGAAGCGCATGCTTAAAGGTAAGGAACTATGTAGTAATTTATGTACCCTATCGGATCAGACTTTTACGGTTGATGCATACGGGCCCGAGTCTAATATAGACTTGAGCAAACAACAGTTAGCGACTAAGGCTTGGGCTTATTGTAGCAAGATGGGTTTCAAATCCAAGACTACTGCCGCCAGTTCAGAAAGGAACCTGATATGTTAGATGCAGAATTGCGTCCTTCTGATTCGGAGTGCAATTTTTCTGACTTGGATTCTACTCCGTTCAACCCACGCATGAGGGAGGAGGTGTCCTCCAAAGGCTGATCTTTGTTACTTTGGTGGGGGTCTGCGACGGGGGCGGAATTATGTGTTGGTCTGTGTCCTGTTTCTTTCAGTTCTTTTGGTTTGGTGCAAGGGTTCTCGTTATTGAGTTGCAGGAGTCTTTTGGTTCCAAGTTGTTTTGGTTGAGTTTCTTAGGCTGGTGGGATGTTTTTTGTTCTGTTTTTTGGTTCGTGCTTTTACTTGTAATGTGGTTGGATGGGTGTATCCAACTTTGATACTGGTGGTTATTTTTGTAGTTAGTGGTAATAGTTTGTTCTCGTGCAGACTGCCTATATCTCATTTCGAGAATAAGGCTTATAAAACTTCTCTGATAAAAAACTTGTAAAATAAATCATTACTCAAAACCGTAATTTGGGTGGAAACTACGCACCAGTATCATCTATCTATTTGACAAGCTTTCGAACTAAAGCTGTATATTGTTATCGTGGTTTAGTCACTTGATTTTCGAACAAATTATGGGTTTTTTTTAGCGAAAGGTGCAATATTATTAATATTATATCAGAACATCGATGTGCACCAAGGAACATGCTCCATGGCCACTAAGGTCAGAATAAAAGAACAATGGTTCACTGATCCTTGTACTACTAGAACCGTCATAGATGGTATTGGGATGTCATATAGGAAATGATAGAATACGGGGGATGAGAATGTGGTACTAGAATTCCTGCTCCGAAAACTGGCCAAGGACTTTAACAGTAATGGTGGGAGGCAGAGCATCGACCAGGGAACCCTCCTAGGGCCAGTCCCTGATGCCCGTTTGCCAATCCCTGAATCTCTACTCGTTAGTTTTTGACCCTGGAAAAACGAAATCTAATAAACTAAAAACGACCCACTCGATTAGCCAGAAACAGAAGCGAGAGAGGGGTCGAGGAGGGTACGGTGGTGGAGGCTAGAAAGATGGGCGTGACGGTGGCTTTAGAGGCGGTTTTAGAAGCGGCGGCAGAGGTGGCGGTGGCTTCAGTGACGGCAGTAGAGGTGGCGGCGGATTCAGAGACGGAGATGATCAATCAAAAGACGACGAAGAGTGTAGAGGCAGATGGGGCGCAGTCACCAGAAGTAGAGGGATTGTTGAGGGATATTGGTGAGGGAGATCGCCTCCCCGAGATAGATTCCTCCCCAAACCAAGTCGAGAGGAATTGGAAGGTTGAGAAGAACTCCATAGCAGCGGAGTAGAGGAACCGGAACGACGCCTAAAGGGCAGTGGTCGACTAGGCTTGGGTGGTTTGCGTGAAGGAGGCATCAAAACTCTAGCAGAGCTTTTGTTACAAATTATGGTTTCAGTCTACGTACTCAAAAAATAGTCTTTTACTTTTTTACACTTTGTATCTTAATATAAGGTTAAAAATGAAAATCTATTTGGAATTTCTAATCAATAAACATTGAAGATTATACATAAACTCTTCTTATACTATAATTTGAAAACCAGTGGAAGCTACTTATATATAATATTCAACAATCAACAATAACCTCTCAATTTTAGGGATTTTTGTGATTCCATGGCATCGACGGCAGAACCTCTCCTACCTCGGCCCACACGTCTGCGATGGAAGGGATAGAGTTACGGACGACGGTTTTCCATCTACGGTCTTCGATCTCTCTCCCATGTGCAATTTCCTCCCCGAGCCATTCAAAGCCTCCGGTAATCGGAGGAGTTGTAGCGGCGGCGGGATGAGGTTCGGTGTATCTCGTCTCTCCGACGAAGGAACGTTATACTTCTACGATCTGTCAAGTGTCATCGAATCAGCCTCAAACCTACATGCTCTCCTCGCTGATCCAGTGGGTCGACTGGAAGTGATGGGGGTTGATATTATCACCAGTGGTTGTTTCACTGGTGGAATATGGGTTGAGGTTAGGCAAGGTTTGCTCGGTGAGGAGAGGAAGGAACAACATCTCGTGGAGGTTGTGGGCGGGGAGTCCGGGTAGGTTCGGTCGGCAACGTGGATGGCTCCTAGACGAGGGCAGAGCGAGAAGGTGAACCCGGGTAGGGTTCAAACCCGATTGGGAAGCCTACGAAGCCTAGTGACCCAAACCGATCGGACCAGATCTGGAATGTCTGCAAGCCCAATTTTTGGGGATCCAGGTTCTTTCTCTAGGTTGGAGGTTTTCTGTAGTGGGCCTAAGGGCCCAAGGTGGACAAGTTCTGCCTAATAGGGAGCTGGCGTAGACCAAGTTCAGTTTGGGTCAATTAGGCTTAGAGGATTATGTGAACTCCATTCATTCGGTGCGAACACCACATACAATGACGGGGGTTATAAGCACCCTCGCCTCGCTGAATGAGTTCGAGGTGGTCCAGAGGGGGGTCGGTCGGTTGTACTGCCCCTCTGGGCGTAAGGTGGAAGCGGTCCCACCAAGAATTGGCACGATACTTTCCTATCAGCTCGGACGTTAGCAATCCCGCATTTTGTAGATCTACCATTATTAGTCAAGGGATGACGAGGCACGCTGACAACTCGGGGGCGTACCTTGCCCACCATTACTTTTATCTTGTAAGGGATCTGCTCTATCCTAGCTTCCGCCGACCTGGATTCACTGTTCTGGTGTCATCAGACGCTACCACAGTATCATCTTCCAGGCGCTTTCAAGAGGTAGCCAATGCCTTGAGCTCATTAAGTTATTTTTTGAGTATCCTCTTTCGTGGGAACTCGTTTCATTTCGGTTATTTCATTTTCAGTGTTCTATTACTTTTTTGCTCTGTAAACACTCATTATTTATAATATACAATTGTTTCTTCTCAAAAAAAAAAACTGTCACCACTATACGTACACATGCACGATACACGAGAATATCAACGTGTTTTCTCGTATAAACAATTTTTTGATAAAATGTGTATATGTAATTAATAACAAACAACGCTTCAATCCTCATAGATGTATTTATCAACTCTCGGATAAATATGTATAAATTCTCGAATGCATAATTTTCTTTAATCAACAAGAAAGAGGAGGAATCCTACTCTTGAAGTACGATGTTATTACTCATGTAAGAATCCATCGTTATTTCAACCCCTTTAACCACTACTGAATACTATCATCGTTGTTCCACCAAAACTATAATTTCCTCCATCCCTAAAGTTGTCGTTAGAGACCTCGTTTGATCACATTCTCTTCATGTGTCTCTTTAATTTCAACATCAAATGGTGAACGACTCTATTTCGCTTCATTGGAGGTTACTCAATGGAATTTAAAGTCGTAGCAGAGATTTGGAGGATGTAGGTGCGCACTGAATCGACGATAGATCAGTAGGTGTTGAAAGAAAAAATTGAAAACCTAATTGTTAGAGCCACGATACATATTCCTAGATTTAAGACGAGAGTAAGGTCCATAATCAAGGAGATGTGTGTGGGTGTGTGTGCTTGTTAGGGTTGGGTATCGGTCGGTTACCGGTCCAAAAGCCCATATTCAGTAACCATATTGTGATTGTCGGTTGCCTAAAACCCATAACCCTCCCCATCCCCCGTCGTTGATGGGACAACTAATAACCGGCCAGCCTTACTACTGGACGGTGACGGGTTATAATCATCCGACCAGGCCCAATGGGGTTTCTGTTGGGCCTTCAAAATAAAACCCAAAATACAACATTTTTCAAACATGTTTTACAAACTTGCAACATAATTTCACGAACTTTACTATTTTCAACAATTAAAACATTCCAAAAAAAAATCTAGAACTAATACCTCATAGTTATATATTCATCGTCTTACCAAACACGGTTTTTGAATCCATTTTTCTACAACACAAACTGTTGAAGAACAAAAAATACAGTTTTGACTAAACTGCTATCGACCTAGTACAACGAAAAATTCATTCAAGGTCGTCAAAAGTCTTCAAAACTCTTGAAATCAAGGTACCTGCCAACCAAAATACATAAAGTATTAAGATTAATACTTGATAACTTGAGTAAATGGACGAAAATAAGAATCACACAAAACAGAAACTTCAAACATAAAATAATGTAAAATAGATATAAAGATTTGATATAACAAAATATAGTAGGTACACCTATTGGGGTGGCTAAGCCCTCAATTCATGGAAATCAAATATAAACATATATAAGATAACAAAACAAATGATACAACAACATAATGTAAAACAGAATAATATAAAATTTTGAAATTACAATATATTATCATCTCCTACTTGCATTTCTTCCATCTCTTTGACTAAAGAGGCCAAATATACGGTTGTTATTGTTTCATCCTTCAACCAATCTTGGACATAAAAAAAAGCTTGTACCATCCTAGTGCTTAAAGAACACCTAAATGGATCGATTACTCTACTGCCCCCATTAAAAATACACTCACTAGGTACCAAGGTGATTGGAATTGCTAAAAGGTCTCTAGCAATTCTAGATATAATAGGGTACCTAGATGCATTTCCAGCCCACTAATTCAAGACATTGAAATCGGTCTCATCTTTTGTTCTCCTGTCATTGAGGTACCTCTCTAATTCAAATGTACTAGTTTCAATTTTATAGGTACACATCAACTTATATTTTTCAAATTTAAAGTACTTGGATGGTTTCTCAACAACACTCGCAGAACAGTCTGGTTGTGATGTTATTGTCACATCACTTGTATCGCATTCTTTTGCATAATGGTCAAAAATATTACTGAGAGATGGGGTCCGATGGAGGATTAAAGCGTATTGGACCTCGTTATGGGTCAATTCTTTTGGCTCATCTTCCTCTTGTAGGAGTCGTCCAGGAAGCCCTGGTAGCTCACGGCAACCATCCGGTAGGGTATTTAACTATTTGCGTCTGTTCTATCGTGCTCGGTAGTTTGGTTTCTAGAATGTATCCTAGATTTCCTACAAGGATTCTATTAATTTGTCCTAGAAGATTGGTACACCTGCCTTAGGGAGACAGATTCTTGATGGGATCCTCATAGCCTCAGATATTCTTGATAATGTGTAGAGAACCAAATAGGAGGTCATGTTGTTCCAGGTTTATTTTGAAAGGCCTATGATCATGTGGACTGGGTCTATTTATTGAAGTTTCCAACTTTCTTAGGTTTTGGTGAGAAGTGGAGACTTTGGATGGATTCTTGTATTAAATCTTGGGTTTCAGTACTTGTAATTGGTTCCCTATGTGCAGATTTCAAACTAGAAAGAGGTTTGAAACAAGGGTGTTCTTTGTCTCCTCTCTTTTTTGCTTTGGTGGCTGAAAGCCTACACCAGTTAATGGAAATGGGGGAAGTTTTAGTGATGTTTCAAGGTGTATCCTATGGGGGAAGTGGACACGTCATCTCACACTTACAATTTGCAAATGACACCCTTATTTGCATCAAAGTTAATCCTACTGATCTGTAGAATCTGAAGCACACTCTAAAGATATTTCAAAGTACTACTTGTCTTAAAATCAACTTCCATAAGTCTAGAGCAGTTTTGTTGAATGCAAACATTATGAATGATTCAATGGTCTCTTAGATTCTGGAACCATATTTTACTTCTCGTCTCATGGATTATATTGAGTTTCAGTTGGGAGCCAATCCCAGAAAACACAATACTTGGCTTCCTATCATTAATAAATTCAAGAGCAAGTTAAACATGTGGCAGTCCAAATTCCTCTTTTTTGGGGTAAGGATCACTCTTATCAAGTCTTCCTTGACCTCAATGTCTTTCTATCATATGTCTTTATTATAAAGCACCTATGGGGGTGATCAGAGAGTTGGAGAAATAGTAGAGGAGAATTCTCTAGAATGGCATTGTGATTAAAAAGGCTTTACATATGGTCAATTGGGACCTGGTGCGCATACCTAAGGATCAAGGAGGTTTAGGCATCAAGATATTTCACTTTACGAACAAAGCACTCCTAGCCAAATGGTGGTGGAGATTTGACATTGAGAAGGATTCTTTATGGAAGAGAGTTATTGCGCAAAATTGGGTTGGAACTTCAATGACTGGGATCTCTCAAACATATCTCTCACTAATGGACGAAGTTTCATTTCACGCGTCTCTACCTTACTAACTTATTACAAGTTCAGTAATGTATTTGGTTCCACTGGTTTGGATTGGACTGTTGGAAATGATAAGAGGATTAAGTTTTGGACATATATATGGATTGAAGGCACTCCTCTCAGGAATAAATTTCATATACTTTTCTATCTTAGCATACAGAAGAGTAGGAAACTTGTAGCATTCTATGGTAATGGGGATTGGCATGCCCTTTTTTCAAAAGGAGACTCAAAAGCTGAGAGATGGGAAGTTTCGGGGAGTTAGGATCTTGCCTCCATTTGTATTTTCTGAATGATGTCATTAAATACAAAGTGCAGTAGTTAGTGGGCACCTCAGGGTTCAGTGTCAGCAATATGTATTCTCACTTACAAGCATCAACCTATAATGTCAGTTGGAGGAAACACTTATGGTTACCCAATTTACCTCCAAAAGTGGTTGCTTTCACTTGGTTAGCTTGTGTAGGGGTTCTTCCTACCAAAAGCTTCATAGTGTCCAGAGGGTTACAACTCACTATCTTTGAATACTTGTGCAAATTATGTGGTGTTTGTTTTGAAGATGTTGGACACTAGTTTATTTGATACAAGAGAACTTGGCATATTTGGGTAGTTGTATTTAATTGGTGGGGATCTATTGGTGTATTCCTGTTGATTTTTCGACCTTCATAGGTTCTAAGGATATTTTATGCCATAATAACAAGCTTTGGAAGAACATTTTCTCATAAACATCTTGGAAGATCTGGTTGTCAATGAATAAATTGCTATTCCACAATGTTATGTCCTCTACATTGGAGGTATTTTTGAAGATTCAAAACTCCTCCTTTACACTTGAAAGATTCTTGTTCAAGAAAAACCGTTCTTTCTTCTTTAATGTGTGGCTATTTTTTCCTCATTTATGTGCCAGAAAACGTCGAATTTGCATTCTTCAGTCTTAAGTTATGAGTTTTTGAATTTTGTTTTATGTGTTGGGGCTTCTAGTTGGGGGTATGTGGGGATTGAGTCACTGTGAGTTTGGTTTTGGGTGACTTGGGGGTTCTTATACCATCCAACATTACCCTTTACTCTTTCTTTTATAGTGGGAGTTTACCACTCTCTAGTTTACTAGTTTTTTTAGTTTATTTGTATCACAAGTAACTGTTTTGAGGCACTCTTTCGGGTGTGCTCTTATTTGTAGAAGAGGTTTCCTCTTTCTCTTTACTTTTTTGTTAGTCTTGAGATAATACGAGTATATTTGTTTCCCAGAAAACAAAAGACACCTGTCTTTGGTGGGGTCCCAGGCTACTATCTCGATCTTAAGGGGTTTTTTTTCAAATAATTTGTATTTGACTCTCTCGTTGCATAAAAGAAGTATGATCGATAAAAAAGGTGATCAAACTCCGTTAAGCCTCAAAATAAATGCAGTATATGTTGGGTGGTGTGTTGTAAGTATTGTTTTAGGTTGTGGATCATTTGGGTTTTATGCTCTCAAAATGTCATATAGGGATGTCATATAGGGATGGGTAAATTTATTGTTATGTATGGGGTATTTTCTAATGTTCTAATGTAATCTTGGGATTGCATTTTGCTCTTTTTTTCGTTCCTTCCATCCTCGGAAACAAAGCTATTTAATATACTTATTTTGCTGAAGAAAAAAATATTTGTTAAACCTCAATTGTGAATTTATGTTGCTCAAACTAGGAATTGGACTCCTTAATACCGATTTAGTTTCCTTAGTTTTTAACGTGGACCTACCCATAATATATGATTTGTATCATATATAATGGGTTGTAGTTGGTTCGATTCAAAGAAACTCACCCCTATCTATATCCAATCCATATTTGATAATTATTTAAATTTTATGTGGAGGACAGAGAGAATAGGTGAGATTGGATAGAGATGTGCTCTTCTATTGGAAACATGCTCAAGAGTAAGACCTAGCTAATTATAGCTATGTTGCGAATCTAGACTATACATAGCTATATAGCCTATATTTCTTTTAGGGTTTTATTTTCAATGATATTTTATTATTGCATGCACCCAAACTTTAACGATGCAATTGCATTACTTTCTTCTCCTTTATTGACATGCAACATGAAATGATTGTAGATTATGTTCATGAGATGAGGTCATTCGGAAGAGGAAAGGAGACGTATATATAAACAGCACATGTGTTTTGCAATGGGCATTATTGCAACATACATTGTAAAGAGGCAATATAAATTATTGCAAATGAAATGCATGTATTCATTGATAGTAAAAGGTTGCAGTACAATTTGATACATCGACCATACAAATAAACCATCCGAAGAGCTTGACATTTATTACCGGAAGACTCTGGTTGACGATGTAACGAAAGCGAAATGAAAAAGAATCCACAAACAAGATGGAAATGAAATTCTTCTTATTACAACATATGAGCTAATTAAAGGAGAGAGGCCGGAGCTTAGTAATGGTATGGAGGTGGAGGAGAGTTGTAGTAGTAGGTAGGTGGTGGTGACTTCTTGGGAGGAGGAGGAGATGAGTAGTGGTAAGGTGGTGGTGGTGACTTCTTTGGTGGTGGAGGAGAAGAGTAGTGGTATGGGGGAGGAGGAGATTTCTTTGGTGGTGGAGGGGATGAGTAGTGGTATGGGGGAGGGGGAGACTTCTTTGGTGGTGGTGGGGATGAGTAGTGGTATGGTGGTGGTGGTGACTTCTTGGGTGGTGGAGGAGAAGAGTAGTGGTATGGGGGAGGAGGGGACTTCTTTGGTGGTGGTGGGGATGAGTAATGGTATGGAGGAGGAGGAGACTTCTTGGGTGGTGGAGGGGATGAGTAATGGTAAGGTGGTGGTGGCGACTTCTTGGGAGGAGGTGGAGAAGAGTAGTGGTATGGAGGAGGAGGAGACTTCTTAGGTGGTGGGGGAGAAGAGTAGTGGTATGGGGGAGGAGGAGACTTCTTAGGTGGTGGTGGAGAAGAGTAGTGGTATGGGGGAGGTGGAGACTTCTTGGGTGGTGGAGGGGATGAGTAATGGTAAGGTGGTGGTGGTGACTTTTTGGGAGGAGGTGGAGAAGAGTAGTGGTATGGAGGAGGTGGAGACTTCTTTGGTGGTGGAGGGGATGAGTAGTGGTATGGGGGAGGGGGAGACTTCTTAGGTGGTGGTGGAGATGAGTAGTGGTATGGAGGAGGGGGAGACTTCTTAGGAGGTGGTGGAGAAGAGTAGTGGTATGGAGGAGGGGGAGATTTCTTTGGTGGTGGAGGGGAAGAGTAGTGGTATGGAGGAGGTGGAGATTTCTTGGGAGGTGGGGGAGATGAGTAGTGGTATGGAGGAGGTGGAGATTTCTTGGGAGGTGGTGGTGATGAGTAGTGGTAAGGAGGAGGAGGAGACTTCTTAGGTGGTGGAGGAGAAGAGTAGTGGTATGGAGGAGGTGGAGACTTCTTTGGTGGTGGAGGAGATGAGTAATGGTACGGGGGAGGAGGAGACTTCTTAGGTGGTGGTGGGGAAGAGTAATGGTAGGGAGGAGGAGGCGACTTAACGGGAGGGGGAGGGGACGAGTAATGGTACGGGGGAGGAGGAGACTTCATCGGAGGAGGCGGGGAAGAGTAAGTGTAAGGCTCATAAGTGGCGGCCACAGCAGTGGCAAGGATGCAAAATGCAAGGGCATAAATCAGGCGAGGCCCGTTAGGCCCCGACTGCTTCCGGGGAACTCCCATTTCCAAGCAATGGGAGGGAAGTTGTTAAAAGGAGGAGGAGTTATTAGTTTTGTTGTGAAACTAAAGAGGCTTTGGCATCCTTTTATAGTAGAGAGGTTGAGCCATTCCTAACACCAACTATGTTAATTTAATCCAAACATAACAGGCTGGAACCAATGAATGGTTTGAAAAATTGGCACATATTTGTTTTATAATGTACAAAATGTAAGTGGAATGGCTTTAGTTTATAGTACAAGTTGTGAAGATAATGGTCCCCCAAAATGTCCCTATTGACTGATAACGAGGAGTTGCATGGAATGCTTCTTTTTCTTGACTTTATAAACAAGTTGTGAACTCCATCTTCTCTATAAACTTACACGTTTGATTGATTCGTATACATAGTGTACACATGTATGTATTTGCCAGCGTTTGACCCATATAAGTTAATATTGAAAAGGTCAGTTATAAGTATTATATTATCAGTTGTCAGGGAGATAAGTTTATCGAAAAAAACAAACAAAATTCATGACATACACATTGATCAAGACTTTAACTCAAAAAATAAAACTAACAATGTGAATTATAAATATTGGAGTTTTGTTTATATTGTTTAAATTTCAAAACTAAATCTAAATAAAGCATTTTATTTGAATTTTGAAGACATCAGAGCAACAAAAAAAATTCAATATAATGTGTAAAAATTTGATAAAATAAAGTCATGGCCACTGGGGTGTCTTCCTTGAAAACTTAAACACCAGAAACTTGACAAAAATGCTACACACGTAACAATTCCGTTAAAATAAAATAGTAATTTGAGACTACCTTACAAGTTATTTATCATGTGGGTAAATTTAGGGAAGGAGTTGGTGGGGTACGGCTGGAGGAGGAGTTTGTATTAGCGCGTTAACCTGTGATTGATTCTTGCAAAGGTCAATTCCAACTTTTTCAGAAATTAAGAGGTTAGTATTTGGAAGGGTTGTGATATTTGGATCAAAGTACTATTCCTCCATATCCACCGCATATGGGGCAATTACATTAAACATTTTTCAAAAATATGTGTTTTATTTTTGTTTGGTTCATAAACTAGTGTTTCTTTTTAATTTGACCTTTAAGTATATTAATTTGTACTAATAACTAAAAAGACAAGTTTATAAAAAGCTCACCAACGATCACCGCTGCGCTCCCTCTGAACCCTACTAGGGTTTCGTACCGAACCCCTTAGGAGTTGAACTTTCACCGTCCTCGATCACCTCTGGTCAACGTGTGCCACCGAGTGCCTGCATCAGGCTCCACAACCTTCCCACCCGCCCCTCGCCCTCACCTCGTGACGTGCCCCTGTATTTCTCGGACGAGCTATATCTGCGTATTAACAAGGACGATGACCGTGTTCGTGTCCCTGCTGCCCCCCTCCTCTAGCGATACCAGATCTCCTCAACCGCTCCGATCGTTTTCTGCCTGTCACCGAGCCACCCACAGTCGCCCATACCTCAGGTATACCGTGTATCTAGCCTCTGCATTTTTATTTCCATCGTGTTCGTCGGCTACAGTTTTCTCGATCAGCATCCGGTGTTTGGATCGTTTCTTTTTGTTGATTTGTTTTGCTTGGATCGGTTTTTACGTCGGGTATCTGAGGATTTGTGCTGGTTTCTTACCCTCGAATGCCGGATTTTCTTGCCTAGAATTGTCGTGGGCTGGGGGCGGATGATAACCATCGTTAGCTCAAGGATTTGGTTAGTCGATTCAGGCCGGATATTGTCTTTCTGACGGAGACACGTCATGTGGAGTCTCGGAACTCCAGGTCAAGACTGACCATTCTACGACGAACTCTGGGGCTCCATGGTGGAACGGGAATACCAGGGGTGATTCAATCGGTAGGAAACGAATCGTCCGCGAGCTCGAACAAAGGAGGGGTAATCCTATTCTGGTCAGATAAATGCAAGGTTGAGATATTATCGGAACAAAAAACCCATATTGATGTAATTGCTCGAATTGATCAGGAATCGGCAATGCATTTCACTGGTATTTACGGGGAACCGGCTAGGGAGCAACGACACAAAACCTGGGACCTTCTGCGCCAATGGGCTACGGTTCAGGCTCCATCAGAATGGATTCTACTGGATGATTTCAATAGTATTCTCAGGTCTTCCGAAACGAAAGGGTAATGTGTACCATTTAGGTCTCATCCAAGGATTCCAAAATGCCATTACAGATTTTGGGGTGGAAGAGATACCCCTACAAGGTTATCAATTCACCTGGACAAGGGGCCAGGATCCGGATTCCAGACTGGAAATACAAATTGATACAGCATTTATGTCACCACAAGCAGGGGCTCGATACCGAGACGTATCCGTACAAAACTTGGGATTTTCGACCTCAGACCGCATGCCCATACTACTCCAGCTCAAAAAGGAAACTTATGAACGGAGACAGCGACGGTTCAGGTTTGAGAATGCCTGGGTGGAACACTGTAAGAACCGCCTCCGGTCAATCCCGGTCGAATTTTGGCGAAAGTTGACTTTTTGCCGGAAAAGTCAACCGGTGACTCCGGGAGTCATTCAGGACCTTTCCGGGGCCCAAAAAGCTTAGTCGTCATTACGTTAGCTTTAATTGGGCCGTTTCCTATCAAATGATTGTAAGTTTGGAAAAGTCAACCTTCGGTCAAATGGAGACTTTTTATCGA
This sequence comes from Erodium maritimum, assembly GCA_963921825.1. Taxonomy (NCBI): domain Eukaryota; kingdom Viridiplantae; phylum Streptophyta; class Magnoliopsida; order Geraniales; family Geraniaceae; genus Erodium; species Erodium maritimum. The sequence continues at coordinate 58,220,296 of OY997592.1, read as the reverse complement.
CTAAAACGATTTAAATTGGAATTGCTGGATTTTCCTAAGAGCTAAGTGGTCCCCACTAGGACACTTGTCCTTAGTGACTTGGAGGAGAAGAAATGGGTCTCTAAAGACCCATTTACCCTCACATAAGACAAAATACTTGAATTGGACCTAAGGGGCACTATGGTCTTTAACTAAACTAGGTCTTTAAAGCATTTGGAAGCTCAATTCAGCCACTCCATTTGTGCTGCCCGAAATTTACAAGGAAGAGAGAGGAGGAAGAGAAACTTTGCTTGGAGAAGAAGATAGTGAGAAAAGGAAGATAGAGAGAGGGCCAAGTGTTTGTACTTAAGGTTAACTTAGATAGTTCACTTTAAAACCGTCTTTGCGTAGTTATTAATTATAGATTTAATTTGTGATCCAAGACCTTGGACCCGAGCTCGAAGAAGGAGGAGGCCTTTGGGACCGTGTGAGAGGGCGAGGAGGAAGATAGCCAGGTCGTCAGCGGCTAGGAGTATTTAAGCATTGGAGAATTCAAGGTAGGGAAGAGTAGTAAACTCCACTCTTAATTTAAAGAATGCTAATAGTATGCCTATAGGATAATAATAACCGGAAAGGTCCTAGTTTGCATATAGGATGTGATTCACTAGAATAACCGCTTTCAATTATATTAATAACCGGAAGATTCTTAGTATGCATATAGGATGTGATTCACTAGTTTAATCGCTTTCAATTATTGGGAAATTGTCGTGCTGGTAGAATGGCCATGACGAGCCTTAGGATTGATTGTGTTTGTATTGAAATGTGATCCATGGTATCAAATGTCGATGCATGTTTAATTCTTTGGATAATACAAGAGTCATAGTAAACTAGATGAATTGTGATGATTGTAATGTGAATGGTTGATCCGTGATATGATTGAATGAGTGAATGTGTGAATGTGATGTGATTGTGCCTTGTGGTATGATCGGGTGAGTGATAGACTGATGGGACATGTTTGGTAAGTTATGCCGGTAAGCTTGGTTGATAATGTGAGTTCTATGTGGCGTGTTGTGGTAAGATTGTTGGGCTTGGTAAGCCGTGGTTGAACTATGACATTTTGATGTGTGTTATTCTCTTGATGTGTGTTCCAAGAGGAGTTGTATTCTGGTATGGTACCTACACCGAGGGGGTATGCCGGTGTAGGGTAGTACCTAGGCCGATGGTTTGTGTTTTGGCATGAGGTGTCGTGTTTATGCCCCGAGGGATTTCCAGGAAGACCGACAGTGTATTCCGGTATAGTGTTTACCCCGATGTGTATTCCGGGAAGACCGATGTGCATTCCGGTATAGTGTTTACCCTGATGTGTATTCCGGGATGACCGATGAGCATTCTGGTATATTGTGTTATGCGTTTGCCCCGATGATATGTGTTCCTACGCGGACATTTCCGGGAGGATGTCTTGCTTCACCCCGATGATCTGTGTTCCTTTGGAGACATTTCCGGGAGCCCCGATGATATATGTTCTTGTGGGGGACATTTCCGGGAGCCCCGATGATATGTGTCCCATCGTGACCGAGGGGAATTCTGGTACGTTGTGTTGGTTTGTGTGTGGATTGGAGTCTAATGGTTTAAATTATATATATATTTCAGTACTCTTGTGTTCTTTAATTATTCTTTTGGTAATTAAGTTGTCTCCTTGTTGATCTCCTCTGAGTTACTATGTTATTAAGTGTTGCAATTCTTGTTGATCTCTAATTTTTGGTGTCTTTTGGATAATTGTACTAATCGGGTTTTTGTTGTCAAAGTGGGTGTTCCTTTACTTTACTACTTTTTCCTGCTGAGCGTAAGCTCACCCTCTTCGTGTTTACTGTTTTTACAGGTTACTTTGCTGAGTAGGCCTAGAGGTTGCTTCAGGGCTCGGGAGTTCCTTGAGGATCCGGGTGGTTTATAGTAGAGAGACGTACTTTCCACATTCGTTATAAACTATGTTTTCCTTACCGTTTCGGATTGAGCATTGGACTCATGTTCTTTTATAACAAAAACTTGGAGTTTAATTGCATTTAAATTTACTTTATTTATTGTTTATTTATTATTCCGAGTCCGGTCCAAATCGGATTTGGGGCGTGACAATTTCGTATCAGAGCTTGGTTTCATTTTGAAATTGTTTTTCAAAACCTCGGACTGTACGTCAATTAGGTGGGTAGAGTTAGGTGGTTAAAGTCGTAGTGGTCGGTTATGCAAGTCGGGAATATCCTACGTGTAGATTCGAGACGACAAGAGTCTCAGATGGCGAAGTGTCCTGTTTGGGTCTTGCTTTACTTTGCGTTATGCTTTGTGCTTGGTGAAACTGTCATGCCGACCGGTTGGGTTAACGAACGGAGCTCGATGCTGTTTGTGAAGTGTTCTGTTAAATGATCGTTATTGGGTCGCCGCCTTGGTCGTCCGTTTAGTGATTGATTGGATCGAAATGTTGACTTGAACCGGGTGGTAATCGAGTAATTACCAAGACCCGAGGTGTATAATTGCGATGTTCTGCTGGGTGCTATGATGTGCCGAATGCTTGTGTGGTTTTGTTTATTGAATGTCCCGCTCAAGCGGATGGTTGGTGGAATATTCGAACGGGTCATGCCGAAATTTCTGCAAAACTGAAGTGTTTGTACTATCACGGGTTGACTCAGGGGCGCCACTGTAGTCGAACGTGATAGGGGGATGTCAAGTGGTTACAACGTAATTCGGGGACGCCTGAACCGGGTTGTAACGACGCGATGTCGACATGAATGTTGTGATAGAAAGAGAAAGGTGTTGAGAACCTATGGAAATGAGTTAGTGCGGAGACTCTGTGGAATTGTTTTCTGGTGTGACTTGTACCCCATGCTATGGGAAGATACCCGACCGAGGTGTGTGCCGGTCCGGTATGTTGTTTTTGTGACTTGTTTGAAACCGTAAATCCTGTGGGAAATGGTTGAATTGTGTGGTTAATTATGTGAGACGCACAAGTGTGCAGACTTCTCTGATTATGTGAAATAATCTATGATTATACTAAGACTAAGTATATTGTGGTCCGAGTATGACGTTTGTAAAACGTGTGTGAACGTTACTGTTGTAAGCGAGCCGCTTTATTCGAAATTGAGACACTGAGCATGTGCGTTTATCCGTGCAACGTATACAAGCGGCATGGCTCGTACCTACATCCCGAGAGGCATTAGAGGCCGCCCAACTAGAGGCCAGGGGCAGCCACCTGCAGTTGAGCAGGTAGGGGCAGCAAGGGCCCATGGTGCTTCTCCTGAGGAGCACGAGAGAGATGAGGATGGATTCGTCAAGGATATCCCTTATCCCCTTATCTATTTATTTTTTGTATGGAAGGACTTTCCCATATGCTAACTCAAGCATAAAGGAATGGGACTCAGCATGGGTGTCGGTAGCTAGAGGGACCCCTGTTGTATCTCACATCTTTTTCGCAGATGATTGTTACATTTTCTGCAAAGCAGACAGGATTGAGGTTGAACAAGTAAGCCAAATTTTGCATTCCTTTGGGCAAATGTCGGGGCAGGTCGTAATAAAGCCAAGTCCTCAACCTTCTTTAGCACCAATACATCGTAGGATGATCGAGCAAACTGCGGTAACATATTAGGAATACAGGAGATATCACGTCCGTCAATGTATCTGGGAGTTCCAAATATGTTGGGAAGACGCAAAAGACAGAACCTCGTATCGTGACCAAGATAGGTTCTTGGGATGGCCAGATGCTGTCGGCAGGAGGGAAAGAGGTGATGATTCGGTTGGTGCTCCAGGAAATGCCGATCTATGCAATGAGTGTTTTCCTATTACCCCGGGAATCAATAAATAAAATACACGTGGCATTAGCAAGGTACTGGTGGACGGGTACCCCCCGGGGAAATAAACCGATTATCTGGCAGGAGTGGAAAAAGTTATGCAGGCCAAAAGAGGACGGAGGAATGGGTTTTCGGGACATGAGAGACATGAATATAACCATGCTGGCTAAAATGGGCTGGAAAATCCTTATTCAACCAAACAGCCTGGTGACCCTATTTTTCAAAGCTCGTTATTATTCCACAGGAGATTTCTGACTGCAGGTGTGGGAATTAATCCAAGTCATATCTGGACGGGGGTTCGGGCTACTCAGGCCCTCCTTCAACAGGGTCTGATTCGTACTATTGGGGACATTCGCTCAACTTTAGTGGAAGGTACCCCTTGGCTATTTGAGAAAAACCCGATCATCCCTCTACACACTTGTCTTACCCCTCATATGATGGTGTCAAACCTAACCACGACACAAGGTACAACCTAGGACATACCGAAACTACGCCAAAATTTCCCTCCTGGAACAGTGGAGGAGATCATACAAGTCCCAGCACCGGTACCCCATCACAAAGACAAATGGTCCTGGAAGTATAATATTCGGGGTGTATACTGAGTTAAGGAGGGTTATAGGGCTCTTTCCCGAGAGAATGGTCGTTGGCACGTATCGACGGGAGCTGTGAAGACCGCTCCGGCTAAAAATGTTTTATCTTTTAATTTTAATCGTTCAGAGCATCGAGGTTGAAAAAGTATCGGATCGGTTGTTGGTAGCGTTTTGAAACCGGATCGAAGTGGGTGCTTTAAAAAAAGGGTTTGGGCTGGACCGGGCAGACCCGGCCCAAGTTTCAAACCCGGCCCAAGTGCTGACCCGGCCCAAGCCCGGGCTATATAAGCCCTTCTCTAGGGTTTCAGCCCCATCTTTCTCTCCTCCTTCTTCGTTTCGCTCTGCCGACCCATCCCCTCCCTCTCTCCTCTTCGTCTTCGAACCCCTCTATCCCTTCCCATCCGCGCCTCCTCCTTCCCCTCACGAACACCGCCGCCATCGCCATCGCCACCGTCTCCCTCTTGTTCCCCGTTCAATCCATCATCTCCAGCTTTCCCTCTCCGTATCCCGACATCTCATCTTTCCCCAGGCTAGTTTCGGGCTCGCCGTGGAAGGGTCGAGAGGAACACCGCCGGAAAGTCCGAGGGACGACATCCAGGACTTCATCAAACCGCCGTCGTCTCTATAGATACGAGGAGAGGTTTTTCGTGCCCCTCGACCACAACCTCTATCCTCCCCGCCGTTGTCTTCTGTGTTTCCTACGGTGAGAATCTCACCCACGGGTTTGGTCCCCGGTGGTCGGAGACTTTCCCGAACCTCTTCCTCCCTCCTTTTCTTGGTTTTGCCCGAACGTTCTGGATCTGGGTAGCAAAGAAACAAGGACGTTCTTTGAATCTGGACACTTTGGAGTAGAATCTGTTGTTTTGAAACGAAGAAAATTTAAATTAAAGAAATAATAGAAAAGGTTTTAAAATGAAAGAAATTAAAATCAGATTTGATTTAAGACGGTTTTTGGACTCTTGAACGAATTTGAAACCTGGACGATTAAACCGGACTTAGAACAGGAATTAAAAGTGGAAACGCTGGATCGGACCTCGGGATTGGTGCCTCGGAACCCGTGCCTCGTGAATCGTGCCTTGAAACTCGTGCCTCAGGATCCGTGCATTGGGAACATTGCCTCAAAAAACGTGCACCGGGTTCTGTGCTCGGAGCTCGAGTACTCAAACCCGATTCGTCGTATAATCTCGTTTTTAGCCCGCTCGAGTTTAAAAGACAACTGTTGAACTTAATTCGAACCCGTCGTAACTTTTAATTCAACTTTGGAACCGTTTTTAATTATCGCTTTCCGTGTTAAATTAGAGTCCGACTTCGATCGAAGAGAAGACCGGAGGTAGCGAGCCAGGACGTCAGCAGCTAGGAGACGTAGCTGTTGTTCTTCGGTTGAGGTAGGGAAAGTAGCGGATACTGGTTTAATTGCGGAAAGTTACTAGTATGCATGCTAGGAATAATAAAACTGGAAAGAGCGCTTATATCAGATAATAATCGGACGAGTCTTAGTAACATGTAGGATGTGATTCACTAGTGTAGCCGCTTTCAATACTTGGGAATTGCCGTGCTGGTAGATTGGTCATGTCGAGCCGGAGGTTGTGAGTTGATTGATTTAACTGTGATTGTTTGAGATGTACGATGTGTGACTTAGTGTCGGTAAGCTAATAGACAAGAATTAGTATATCTGTTGAGCTCGTTGTTGCTATGTGTGGGCGAGTGTGTCGTGTTTGTGTTGACGTGAACCCTTGGATGTGATATGGTCGGGTGAGTGATAGAACGACGTGACGTGTTGTGGTACGATTATTGGGCTTGGTAAGCCGTGTTTAATTATGGCATTGTGATGTGTGATATTATCTTGATGTGTGTTCCGAAGAGTTGTTTCCGGTATGGTACCTACGACCGAGGGGGTACACCGGTGTAGGGTAGTACCTAGGCCGACGGTGTGGTCCCATGTATGCGCGGTCCCCCGGGTAGTGGTTCCGGTACGATGGCCTACATCGAGGGGGTATGCCGGTGTAGGAGATCTAGGCCGACGGTTACGTGATCAATGCTTTACCCGAAGGAGTGCCGAGAAAGTTGTGCTGTCTGTTCGTTCCCCAACGGAGTGCCGGGAAGATGTCTAGGCCGATGGAGATTCCGGTATGACATATTGGGATAGTGCCCCGTGTGTTTGCCGGGAATATATCTAGGCCGACGTTGTGTGTTCCGATACGATATGATAGAGTCGGGCTGTGGACAGTCGGCGGAGTATGGGACTGCGGTACGGGACGCGTTTGTGCTTTCACAGTTTACTTTATGTTTGATGACTTGTTAATTGGTGTGCTGGTTGCAGTTGTGATGTTTGGTTGATTATGTTTATGAGGGTGGTTTGGACTTGAGTTGAGGATTGTGGTTACGAGTTCCGTTGGTAATTAGTTGTGTGTTGTACTAGTATGCCCTAATTGGACGGTTACTCGTGGTAGTGAGCGCTTGCTTATAACCTTAACTACTTTTCCTACTGAGCGAAAGCTCACCCCTTACCTTGTTGTTTTTCAGGTCCTAAGTGGGTTGTGTACTAGCTGGATGCTCGATGCTTGGGAGCTTGTGAGGGTCTTAGGCTAGTAGTCTAGAGACGTACTATTCGTTTTTATTAAACTCTTTTACTATTGTTTTTACCGAGCTGTCGACTCGTGGCTTGTTAAAGGTTTTTAAATTATGAATTGGAGACTTGTTGGCTTTATTTTTCGATTAAAATTATTACTGTTTTAGTTCACGTCTCGAGTCCGGTGAAAACCGGATTTTGGGCGTGACAGGAGCAATGGTATAGACGGGTATCTAGGACCTGGATATTCAGCCCCGCACAAAAAAATTCCTCTGGCGAGCGTTGTCGGATACCCTCCAGGTAGTAGTAAACCTACGCACCAACTTCGTTCCGATACCGAGTATTTGTCCAGTCTGTTAGACCGAACAGGAGACCACGTCCCATCTGCTCCTCCACTGTCTCCTTACCCAGGCCGTCTGTGACTTAACGGGTACACAAATTCCTATACCTCCTCATAGTACCCTACATGACTGCTATCTTTGGTGATGAATCAGCTAGATATGGAGACAAAAAGCAGGGAGGCAATGACCCTATGGAACTCTGGAAGGCACGAAATGGGAAGGTATGGGACAATGTTCCTTCAACTCTCCAGAATGTAATAGCCAAAGTCCTCAGTAACCAATCATGCTTGATCGAAGCACATAGCGGACAAGCAAAGTCGTCGACGGTGACCCGCTGCAAGCAGATTGGGTGGAGCCCACCCACCCACCTCCGACTTGGTCGACCGTTAATGTGGATGGAGCCATTTTCGCTGACTCCGGACAATGTGGTTGGGGGTGGATTTGCAGGATGGATTCAGGAGGAATTTTTGATGGAAGGAGCGGCAAGGGTGTAGGTATACTAGGGCCTGAATTTTCCGAAGCCATGGCAATTTTTGCAGGCCTTACAATGGATCCAGACAAAATATCTTCCAAGAGTCATCATCCGGAGCGATACTCAGTACCTGGTGCATCTGATTCAGGAAACCCACCAGGTCTTTTCACCACTGGGTCGACTAGTTGACGACTGTCGATCTCTCCTTACTACTCTCTAGGATGTCAAACTCGAGTATATTTTTAGGTCAGCGCACTGGTTAGCACGGGAAGCTCGTTCTATGTCTGTCCAGTCGTGGTCCAGCTTTACTGTACCGGATGCACTAGGATGTATTCTCTCAAATTTCAAATAAGAATCTACATCTTAACGTTTCAAAAAAAAAGTATATTAATTTGTTCGATCTATTCCGTTTGTTTACTTTTATTTCTATTTGTCTTTATGGTCTTTAGTTTCAAAATAGACATTGTACATTGATAATATCCTCCGTAATTTGTGGTATAATTTGGATAGAAAAATATAATTAAGAATCAAATCAGAATAAAATTCATACTTCTAGAAATGATTTGAAACAAAACATAGAGACGAATTTTTTTTTTAAAAAATAATAAGCCATTTTGATATCTGATGTTTGATAAAATCAACCTTTCATAATAGAGTATTTTTGGGCAGTGTAATCCCCAAAATTTCAAAAGGGAGTTTAAAAATTATTTTATTCATAGTTGAATTATTTTTTTATCAAACGCCATCACAAAATTACAAACTCTAGTGATTTGTGCATATTACCATATAATTCACTTTGATAAAAAAAAATAAACACAAAATTACAAACTCCAATTAATTGCTCATATTACCATATAATTCATTTATTATTGAATCGAAAGACGACATCACCAGATAAACACACCATAAGATAATCCAAAAATATGAATATGAATAAAGGCTGGGACTAACATTTAGCATTAATCCCATGAACTTAAATTCAAGTGGTTGATTAATTAAGCAACCAGAAGTTGCTATCAATCAATTATTAAATATGGCAAGCTGACAAATTTCAGATCAAACATTAAATGGCATCTGTCTTTTTAAAGTTATTTTTATCGAGTTTAAGTCTTTAAGATATGAACTATTCCGATTCATACTTGCAGTTGCAGCCTTGAGAATTGCCCCCACCATAGAAAACTTCTAGAACTAAAACGATGATTTTATAAATGAAGAAATAGAAACCGATAATTAAAAAACAAATGCATACTTGAACTGGCTAGTTGTGAACACCGAGACTTATTCAGCATTGCAGTAGAAAAAGATTCCTAAAATGTTGTCGTGTCTGACCATTTTCAATTTACACTCTAAAATTCAAACAATTATTTTGTTCATTTGTGAATTATTAGGGTACGGTGTCCTTAATTAGAAATTGTTTTGATATTGGGCTGCTAGCTGAAAATGATGACAATTATTTAAAATTGTAAAATCTCAATTGCAGCCTAGTTTTGTCTTTTATTCCGTCTTTAAAACCTTAAATAATCGACCTTTTAACAAATTACGGAAGCAAGATCGTTAAACATCTTGTTTGAGTTTGTTTGTTTTTTAATCCGCAAATTATTTTATAAATCTTTTTTTTCAAAGCTTAAAAAAGAGGGGGAAAAAATCTAGCTACATAACCTTTATAAATTAATAGGTATTGAATAAAATATCAGATACAAATCCGAATACCAGCATAATAGCACAACCTCAATCAAGGTTCTAAATATCGGTCGCAGTGAAATATCGGTGAGGTCACCGATAAAGATATTTCAATATATCGGTGAGATCTCGGAGAGATCTCGGTAAATCACGTTTTGTATTAAATATATATATATATATATAATACATATATTAATAACAAAATTAATGTTTTAATCAAATATGTTACTAAATGTTACCATTAAAACCCTAAATTATTACTTGAGTCTAACAAATTTAACTCAGGCCCAATTAATCTAAGCCCAATAAGATAAACAACTTAAAAGAATAGTCCAACCCACTGAAACCCTAAAGCTAACCCTCAGATTCACTTAAACACTGTCAGGCCCCAAATCCGGTTTTTGCCCGGACTCAAGGCATGACTAGTAATAAATGATTAAAAGGCAATAACTCAACAATAAGTTCCTGAAAAACTCCAATATGAAACTCAAATCCACAAAATTCAGTTTAAAACATAAATAACCCTCCAGGGGTGTAATAATAATCCTCCACAAAGTCTGTTCCAAACAGAAATAAAATAAAAAGCGAAGTCTCTATAGACACCCACACCGAGAAGCTCCCGAGCCTCTATACCTCAATCAATCCTGTAAACACAACAATAGATTCATAGGGGTGAGCTTGCGCTCAGTAGGGAAAACACATAACAAGGTGGACCTTAAACTCAATAAAATCAACAGCAAAGTCAACAAGATAGATCTTAACAAACACGGGTAATAGGTAAACCAGCCAATGCCGTGGCACATGAAGTCTCCACCCTCCGATCCACATATGATGTGTCCTCTCGGATTTTCTCTCAAATCCAGAGGAGACGCATAACATTGAGGCGACCGGAAACAACCCTTCGGGGCGCTTATCATCGGGATTCTCAGAAACGTCTCCAAGGATTTTATGTCCTCGGGAACCAAGGTATTACTCCCATAGGAAGCATACACTTGGGCAATTCAATAATAATCAGTTAATAATTGAGTAACACACTCAAACCGAAACACGAAACAATCCAATCCCAACAACCACCAATTCATTGTCACACATAGCTCACACATCACCAATTTACCACAACACACAGCACACGAATCACATAATCACAACACACGAATCACACAATCACAACTTACCGTTCACTTACCAGTCTCGAACCAACGGGGCATCGATCACCTGATTGCACCGCTCGGTACAACCAGTCATACTCGATGCTCGAAGCAACCACTTAAGGAAGACAAGCAATCATTCAAATACAATCAACGGTCAAGTACGAGTTTAATCAACCAATCATAAAAACCTTCAATCGAGCATTCACACATGCAATTCAACTAGTTCCATTAGACTCTTTAGCCTATCCACTAAGCAACCAACAACCAAGCATGTGATCCTAACACGCAACTAATCCGAGGGCTTTGCCAAGGCCACTCTACCAGTCAAACAATTCTCAAGTATTGAAAGCGAGTTACACTAGTGATTGGCATCCTAATCATTCACCACTAGACACTTCCGGTTATTAGTAATTGAAAGACGATTATTCTAGTTATTCGCATCCTATAGGCATTTCTAGGACCTTTCCAATTTTATTAGCCTAACATGCATACTAAGCATTTAAACAAGAAGTTAGACTTTCCCTACCTCGCGGTCTTCCTCTCAACACTCTGATGATAAGCCCGGTGGTCACCACTCCGTTCTTCACACGGGTCCTGGCGTGATCCTTGCTCCTCTAGCTCGATCCCCAAAGTCTTGGACACAAAGAAACGTTAATTAGACTCCACTTAAACAACAAGTAAGACCCCCAAAGCCCTTCCAAAGTTCAGCTCAAAGCCAAGGTCAACCAAGGTGAAAAACCCTCAAAGAAACCCTCACCCTGGTCTGCCACGGACCTGGTCACGGACCCGCGACACCCACCCTCACGGTGACCGTCACGGAGCCGTGACGAGTGCCGTCACGAACTCCCTCACGGAGCCGTGACGTCGCCCGTCACGGATCCGTGGCGCACCAGGGCAGATTCGCCCTTCTTCAACCTCCAGTTCCTTTTCTCCGAAAAACCACCTTCAAACCTCAAATTCTACCACTTCCAACTCCCAAAACAGTCAAAGACCTCCAATACTCCTCTACCCATGGTAGGAATCAACAAATAAGCAAGTTTCTAATGATTCATCAAATCAAAACCAACTTAAAAGCTCCAACAAACTAATGATTTCTCACCAAAAACCCAACAAGGCCTCTCATCAACAACATCTCACACCAATTCCACTCAAACCCAACAACATCTAGCAATTTCACCCAAAACCCATGAAAAGAGATGAAGGGAAATGAGGATTAGAGAGTTCCATTACCTCTAGAAGATTTGAGATGAAGAAGATGGTAAGGATTTGGAGAAGGGTTGGCTAGAGGAAGACTTCAAGTGGTCTCTTCTTCCTTGATTCTTCTTCAAAGCTCCATGGGAGCTCCTCTCTCTTGCTCCTCCTCCAATTTTCGGCTACACCACACAAAATAGGTTGGTTTTGCTTTTCCAAACCCATATAATACCTAGATGTGTCAAATGACTAAAAGCCCTTGAGCTAGAATCCCTTGTAGAAGCTTTTGGGAGGGTAAAAGGGTCCAAGACTACTCCCTTTTCTCTCTTTCAACCAAAAAGGGACAAGTGTCCAAGTAGGTTATTTTATTTTTCCAAAATAAATCCCAGCACAATAAAATAATGCTTTTAGTCGATAAAAAGTCTCGTTTTGACCAAAATTGACTTTCTCCAACATTATACTCAAACGAAAGGAATTTCTCCCCTTAAGCCAACTGTGATGATGGCTAAGTCGTTTGGGTTCCGGAAAAGTACCAAGTGACTTCTTGAGTCATCGGTTGACTTTCCGGTAGCAAGTCAAACTTGCTTGAAAAGTCGTTGGTTCGACCGGGAGCGGGTCTTACAAACACTATTTTGTCTTTTCTTATTTTCTGCCCAGCAGCCAAACCAGATCTGTGATCTTTTTCAACCTCCATCTTCTCTTTTCTGTACACTTCAACTTCTCCCTTTCTTCTCAAAAAAACAAAGGAGACAAAGGCACAACTAAGATGAAGAGGAAGCAAAAACTTGCTTCTATTCTGTGTTAAGAGGAGGGTGGTTAACCGGCTTAAAAACGAAAAAAAGTGAGTTGTTAACCATGTTTAAAGTTTTAAATTTTAATTTTTTTTTCAGATTTGCTGTTTTTCGACGAGTTGACCGAGTCAACTGGGGTTGACTGAGTTGACCGATATTTTCTACCGATATTGCTTCTCGTTCTCGCCTACCCCTTTCCAACCGGTATCTCGGCGAGATCTCGCGAGATTTAGAACCATGGCCTCAATACAAACCCAACAAGGGAGACAATGGTCTCAAAACATAATATGACAATCAAATAAGCACAAGACAAACGGTTAAAAATGAAGCCTAGAACCCGAATTTAGCAACTATGAAGTCCATAAAAAAGAGGTCTACTACCCAGATTTGTCAACCATGAAGCTCAATAAAGCTAGCCGTCCACCACTTATAACACCCATAACCTTACCCGAGCTTGAGGAGACTATTGTATCTTATCGGCTCCCAAACTCAAAGAGTTGAAGGGCACCGACACGCTGATGACCAACATTGCTGAGTAGTAGAGATAATTCGGTGAAGAATCACTAAAACTCAAAAATCAGAGAAGAAGAACTCCTCGATTTCCAAGGCCTATAGACCCAGTACAACCCGTCTAAGGCCAATAGCTAAAAGATTGACGGGGCCCCCAACAATTGGTCGGGATACAAAGGAAATCGTAAGTAGCCTAAATCTAGGGATTATCAGATTTCCAACAAGCCACAATTAAATCATAAGGTGAGACAAGAACCTTACCATCCACGACGACAAGCGATCAGTCCAGATGCACAACGAATCCAAGATCAGAAAGGCTTCCCACGGTATATCCGATACAAGCCACCTAAGAGCCACCTCGAACGGGTCTGGAGAATAGCGCAACTACCTAGACAAGATCCGACAAAGCATCGTCGAGACGACCATTTCCACCACCACACCACCAGCCAAGGGAGATGAAAAAAGCTAGAAATTCGAGGTAGAACTGCTCAACAACCGACATCAAAGGGAACCGGACAGAACTGGATTGAAGCCTACAACACCACCCAAAGTGAGGTCCTGGTCTTGGCAACCAGAACAACAACCACAGACCCTGAAAATAGCAAGCATGTCTAGAAGATGACCAGACACCACTAGAGCAAACAAGGTCGGCGAGGGAGCGGAGGGGAGGAGCGACCAGAAGGGGGACACGACCCACCAAATCTGAGGGATGGCAGTCGGTCGGAGAAGCACCATATAGGTACCTGCTCCGACAAATCGAAACCATGAGCAACTCAGACTTCCGACGAACAAGGACCCATAAACACCTCCAAGGTCTAGCGACAAAAACGACCAATTGAGAGGTTCGATGAGCTAACCACTGAACTGGAAAGTATCTCAACTACAGGAAAACCCCCGAATAAACCACCCCCACTCCAACCACTGGAGAAGGGACGGGGAACCAGACCCTTCGAACTCGATACGGGGGCGGCGGTAGAAGTAGATCAGGGAGGAAGAGAGAGGTTCGAAAATGAAGCAGAGCACAAATCTGTGGCAGAGCTCGTCTACCCTAAGCCTGCAAAACTAGAACCCCACGAGCGACGTCATCAAGTATCTAGCTGGGGCAAGTTAAGGACGAACCAAACACCGGCGAACAAATCTAGAACCACAACAGAAAGAAGAAAAGCATAGGAAGGAGAGAGGAGAAAAAGAAAGAAAGCGGAGAAGGGGTTGCAAGCGCTGACATCCATCGAGGTCGGAACCAAGGCAATTAGCAACGGGGGCTTGAGAAGAGTGACGATGAGTGGAGTTATAGAACAGCGTTTGCTAAGTCCTGTTTACAGAGGTTTTTTTTTCTATTTCCCAACCCTTCAATGTGGACATTGAAGTTGATGTGTCTTATCTACCCATCACCAGTCATTTTTTATTCTTGTTTGAGTTTGTTATTATCAAAAATAAGAATCAAAATTTTAATTTCTAACTAAGATAAATTCAGCAAAAATAGACTTGTATTCGAACTTTAAAGACTTATTCAAAACTTGTCTTCTCTCTAGAAACCCTAGTTCATTCTTCACCTCTCCTGTCACGCCTCCTTCCTTCTCTGCCGATGGTCTCCTGGTCCACTCGACCATGGAGGTCACCGGCGGGGGTTATCTCCTTGCGTTTTCCCAGCCCTCTCTTCTTCACCTCACCTTTCTCTCATCTCCGTTTCCTCGGTGATTTTGGGGTTTCTGGCTCTACCCCCCTTCGACGATGCTTAGCCCTTACCCTTCTCCGAACGTGGGAAGTCGTTTCCTCGTCGTTGCTAGAGGGGACGACGCGGACCATGGAAGGGTTGCTCATGGTTTGTGGTGGCGAGGGCTTCAAACCTCACTTTCACTTGTACATATGGACTACCTCGGGTCAGATCTACCGCCTCCTAGAAGGGATTTGTCTGGGCGTGGGTCGACTTACCTCTCTATTGTGAGGTTTGTCGCGGACCTGGCCTTTTCTGGGGGCTTTGGTAGCAGTTTCCTTCGGAGTCGTGGAGGAGGACGCATGCACTTCAGATTCCGGTGATTCATTCAAGCATCGGTCGTGGGAAGTGTTTCCTTTATTTGGATCATTGTGGTGCTCATTTGAAGTCGTCGATAGTGGTTCGTCCGTCTTCCTCGGTGGCTCTACCCTTAGATCGGTACACCAGTCCTCTTCTTTAGCAACCGAGGTCGATATCTGGTATGGTTTTTCTGTGAAAACCGCCTCGGTAAAAAGATTCAAAATATTAAGATTATTCGATTGGAACGTCGTGGTTGGGAAACAGGTTAAAATTTTGGATCGAATGCAAAAAAAATGAAAAAAAAATTGGAACTGGGCCAACCAGTCATCTCAAAGCCAACGTGGGCCGGCCCAGCTAGCCAACCCAGCCCAACATTGTTCCACCTAACCCTAGCAGCTCGTCTCTTCGTCTTCTTCAGCTGCGCGCATGCTTCCCAAGACAATCCCTCACCTCTCTCTATCTCCGATCTCTCTCGCTCGTGTCGTCGTCCCGTTTTTTCCCTTCTCTCCCTCTCTCGCTCTTGTTCCCTTCCTCTCCTTCTCCTTCGCTCTCGCTCGACACCATCCTCGTACCGTCCCAAGCCCGAGCTCTACGAATCCGACCGCGAGAACGGGACGCCGTCACTTCTTCCCCGAGCCAAATTGCACCGCGCCTTCGAGCGAGCTCTCAGCATCGGTAAGCAACACGCCGGCCCCGTCCTTCCCCCACCTGAGAATCGCGCGTGCGAGATCTCTTCGGCCGGAACTCCTCGCGACGGATTCAACCCCTCGCCGGAGAGTTCGACCCAGATCCGTCGTGCCCGAGTTGGGTCTGTGAGGCCGTAACTCCTTGCTGGGTGTAGGTCGCCGGAGAGACTCACTGGAACTACGACGAGAACCAACACCCAGAGAATCCGCGACTCCTCCGAGCTTCATATCGCCGCCGTCGCCGGCGGGCTGCAACAAACCCTAGCCACCGTCTCTCTTCATCTCCGGCTCAGTCAGACCAGAACGACACGGGCCTTGGGCCGGACCAGGACCAGACGGGAAACGGGCCTCCGGCCAGATCTGGCAAGACTCGGGCCTTGGGCCCAGGATGGACCTCGGGCCTGGCCCAAGTTCCTAGACCGGGTCTGGACTCGGGTCCGGACTTGGGTCGGAGCCGGGTCCGGGTCAGTTCTGGGTCAGTTAGGGTCTGGACTCTGGATCGGGTCGGATTCGGATCCGGTTTTCGGATCCGGGTCGGACGGAATAAATTAATTATTTAATTAATTTAAATTAAAGGATTTAAAGGACTTAAAGAGGAAAATTCACAGGACTTAATCGATAAACTTAGAGGACTGTTACGGACTGGACCGGGACTGATTACCGTCCCTTTTTGTTAAAACCAGGCTTTCACCTCGATCGTGGAGAAGACCAGAGGTAGACCCGGACGTCAGCAGCTAGGAGACGTAGCAGTTGGTTCTTCTTGAGGTAGGGAAAGTAGCGAATACCGCTTTAATTACAGAAAGTTACTAGTATGCATGCTAGGTAATAATAAAACTGGAACGATCGTTTAATATTATATAATAATCGGACGAGTCTTAGTAACATGTAGGATGTGATTCACTAGTGTTAGCCGCTTTCAATATTCTAGGGAATTGCCGTGCTGGTAGAATGACCATGACAAGCCTTAGGACTGTGTGCTGATTGAGATGCAAGATGTGTGTTATAACCGTTGATTGAGAGTCATAATAAGATTGATTCAGTGTTTCATGTCGTGATTGTGTGTGGGCAAGTGTGCCGTGTGTGATGTAATGTGAACTCTTGATTGTGATATGACCGGGTGAGTGATAGACTGGTTTGTGTGTTATGGTGAGTTCGACTTGGTTGGTATACCGGGGTCGAACTATGTTTCTATGATGCGTGTATTCCCTTGAAACTCTGTGTTACAAGAGGATGTGTACCTGGTATGATACCTACACTGAGGGAGTATGCTGGTGTAGAGTATCGAGGACGAGGACGGTGAGGCCGTTATCCCAATTCTTCGTGACAGGAAGGCGTACGACCGAGGTATGTGCCGGTCCAGTATGCATGAGGCCCTGATTCTACGTGATAGGAAGATGTCGGGACCGAGGCTTCGTGTTCCGGTACGATATAAATGGAACGGGTCGTATTGGGCCTACAGGTCGTATTGGGCCTACGGGTCGTATTGGGCCTCCGGGTCGTGTTTGGAACTAGGTGTCGTGTTCGTACCCCGATGATCTATGGTCCTTTGGGGACATTTCCGGTAGCCTCGACGCATGTGCCTCCTCTGGATCGAGAGGCAATTCGAGATGATACGATGAATTTACGGTATGATATGATGGTAATTCGGGGACTGCGGTAAGGAACGTGTGTTGGTTGCTTTTGTGTATGATACGTTTGTTGTTTGGTTAATGTTGTACTTTGTGAAAGTGGTCGTTGAGCGTGTTGTAAGTTTGGCTATGAACCCGTGTTTGGCAGTTAGTTGTGTTGTACAAGTATGCCCTAATTGGACGGTTACTCGTGGTGGTGAGCCGATGTTCATTACTTTAACTACTTTTCCTACTGAGCGAAAGCTCACCCCCCTTACCTTGTTATTTTCCAGGTGTTGAGCGGGTTTGTACTAGTAGGACAGTTGAGCTTGGGAGCTGGCAAATGTCTTGTCTAGTGGGTCTAGAGACGTACAGTTCTTTTGAAGGAAACGTGATGTACTAGTTTTTGCGAGCTATTGACTCTTCCGTTTGATTTATTATTATATTTCGAGATTTACCTGTTTAAATTTGTTTCTTTATTTATTTATTGTAAGTCCGCGTCTCGAGTCCGGTCAAAACCGGATTTGGGGCGTGACATTTTCCTCTGTTCTTTTTCTTTGATCGGTTTTCTGCTCCCAGCTTGTCTCTCTACTCATCTTTTGGTTGCATGTGCTCCCGATCACTACGGTGGTCGGAATCGTCGATCGGTGTTGGTCACCGGCGATAGCATGGGGCCTTGTTTCCCTAGGTAATTGATTGTATTCGTAGTTGTAGCGGATAATGTCTCTATCGTGTTGTGGTGCTGGCCACCGGCAATCGCAATTCCCCTGTTCCATTTCTAGATTTGGGGGCTTTTGTGGACAGGGGAGCTGATGTAGTTCCCTCTTAGAAGTTGGAAGAGGGGCCTCGAGTTGTAGGTTTCAACTGTTTTTCTATGCTTACTGTTTTATATATGGGTTATAAAGTTTGTGCTTAATGGTTGTCAAATGCTGGTTATAGACCATTCTTGTTGGAGCTTTAAGGTGGACATATCTGGGTAATTGAGACCCCAAAATCGTGTTTCTTGGTTGTCATTTTAGGTGATAGGCCTTAGTTGTTTTCTTGTTCGCATGTGTTTCTTCTGGTTGTAAGATGTGTTGTTTCTTTTGTTGGTGAGGTTTTCTGTTTGTGGTGCTGTTTACTCTCCGGATGTGGGCTTCTGGTTGTTTGAGGTTCCCACGAGATGGTCCTAAGTTGTATTGTTCTCCCAAGCCGTGTTCTCTATTTCAAAGAACCGATTTTTTTAAATATGTTTTTGCTGATCAAAAAAGAAAAGAAAAATAGACTTGTATATATTCGTACCCTTTCTAAACTCTCCATACCCTTGATCGAATGTAGAGAATCAGCTTTCTCTAAAATCCGTATATATGCGGGTGAATCATTATCTAACGTGAACACCCCACTAAATTAAAAATCAGGTCAAAGTTTATACCCCGCTGAAGAGCTAAAAAGTTATTTAAAAAGATGAACAAATTTACCGAGTCAGACATCCGAAATTTACAACAATGTCTGTAGCGACCCAATAAAACAGGAAATCAAATCATCATACAAAGAAACGTTCCACTGAAGAAAGCATCAGTTGACATTTGGCAGCTATGAAAACCACACTTTTCATTATAGAAATAGAGCACATAT
Source organism: Erodium maritimum (assembly GCA_963921825.1). Lineage (NCBI taxonomy): Eukaryota > Viridiplantae > Streptophyta > Magnoliopsida > Geraniales > Geraniaceae > Erodium > Erodium maritimum. The sequence continues at coordinate 58,201,289 of OY997592.1, read as the reverse complement.
ATATATGCATACATGCGTGGGATTATTTCCATGTTGCTTTCTAAATGGTGAGAGGAACGAGTTCTTGAAATGCATCATTTTCAGTACAATTGATGATGAAACTAGTTCTGACACCATCCGGATAGTAATACTTTGAACGTTCAAAGAATGATAAAGAAAAATTCAATATAATAGTTTCGGGTTGTTATAGTTTACCCTTTTACATCAAAACCATGTAGATAGTCTAACATCATATAATGTCAAGAATGATAACATTAAAACAATGGAAGATAGACTAATTTATAAAACAAATTAATGATGTTATCATTAATTTCCTTTCCGTCACAGGCTTATCAAATGTTGAAACGGCCCCCTGGTCAAATATGAAGTACCCGAACCTCGAGATGAAGGTTTTTTTTAATTGAAAGGAAACGGAATGTTCTATTAGAAATAGACGTCTTAATTTTCAAACATAAAACATAGGACACTAAAGAATCCCCTCGGAAACAAACAAGAGCATGTCAAAATTGACACCTCAAACAACAGAACCAAACAGTGCATTCCAACTTCCAAGCAATGAAACATCGACAACCCAAATGGTGAAAACAGGACAAACGAAACAAAGCCTAACAACCGAATTTTCCAACCAAGAAAGACAAAAAAGATTATAAGGTCTTTATACCCAAATTTAACCACCATGAAATACAAAAAACTAACAAAACAAACCCTAAAGCAACAAAACTTAACCTAGTCGACACTAACCAACTTCTCGAACCTCGGCAATACGAGCCACCTCCAATAGTAGTAGCCACCACCACATCGCCAAAAGTACTCAACGTCACACCAGTGTCCGAAGGATATCAGCGAACACTACTCAACCCTCACAAGGAGAACCCAACTCAGGCCAGTACCATAGATCGACCCAAAATAGGAGTCGCATCAGACAACCCTGAACCTATCGTCGATATACTAGAAGAAGAGAGTCAGATCCGAGTTTGGAGATACCCCCAAAAACAATGAAGTAGAGGAAAAAGTACCAACAACTTCGTAGAACCCTTAATCTATCCTACCCCACATTGCTCAATTATCAAAGTTAACCCATCGACGGTCAACACATGCGGGCGATCCAAAGAGAAGATTTAGTTCTACTCCAACTCCTCGTCTCCCTGGAAGAGAAAAGGAACAAGAACAAAACTAAGTGAGGATAGAACAAAATCGTGTCCAAAGCTTGGGCCTATTGCAAAAATCTGGGTTTCAAGACCAAAGTTGACGCATAGATGTTTAGGGGGGAGCTTACTGCTCTTGACGCCGAACTTCGTCCGGTAGTATCGGATTCGGAACCGGAAGTTGCTTCTTCAACCCCATTTGAGAAGGATTTGGGTGGATGTCGATCTCCCTCCTATCGTGGAATGTAAAAGGTGCTTTGTCGCCTCAAAAGAGGTGAATGGTGAGGGGCGTAGTAAGAGCAAGACATCCGGGATTCGTTATGATTCAGGAGTCAAATTTTGATCAATTCCCCTCCTTTTTCTTGCGTATGTGTGGTTTAAGATCAGATTGGTCGTATGATTGGGTCGTATCTAATGGTAATTCAGGGGGGCTGATTTCATGTTGGTGTGAAAGCTCCTTCAGTAAGGTACAAACTTTGAAATTTCATAATGCTCTCTTTTGGTCGAGGATGGTGGTTGGGGAGCAGTTTAATATATGTTGTAAATGTTTACGCTCCTTGTGATTATCATGAGAAAGTGGAGATATGCGATTTGTTGAAGCGGGAATGTTCTGCACATATTGGGCCGGTAATAATAGCAGTCGATTTTAACTGAGTTTTAATCGCTTTTGAAAGAACGGGAGATATCTATTGTATGAGAGATATGCAGGCTTTTGATACTTTTATAAATTATGTTGGTTTCATTGATTTTCCTATAGTGGGCGCTCGGTATACTTGGTATGGTCCATCACAAAGAGCCTCGAAACTTGATAGGTTCTTTGTGAATGCTGATGTTCTGCCTTTATTTGGGAATCTCATTCAAAAAAATATGCCTAGACGTCTTTCAGATCATAGAACGATTTGCTTGTTTGTGGAAGAACTGGATTGTGGGCCTAGGCCGTTCACGGTCCTTAATGCTTGGTTAGAGGATGATCGGCTGTTACCTTTTATTGAAAAGTTTTTGTCTGAAAATGTAGTTACCGGGGCACCAGGGTACTATTTATGGAAGAAATTCAAGGACCTTAAAGGTGTCTTGAAAGATTGGCACCTTACGGTGTTTGGAAGGGTGGATAAGGATGTGGATAGGTTGAGTAGAGAAGTGGAGGCTTGGGATCTAGTGCTAGAGAATCAACCCCTTTATGAGGTAGAGCTTTGTAGTCATGGTTTAGCTAGTGCTTTGTTAATTCAGAAATCAAAGCAGCTTGGGTTGATCTGGAGACTGAACTCTAAGTCTAGTAGGCAAAGGACGGAGATAGATGTTCGAGATTTTATCATCTTATGGTGAATTTCAAAGCTCTCAAAAAATGTATCTCCTAGGTTGTAGTAGATGGAGTAACTTTGTCTGAACCAACTAGAGTTAAAGAGGCTGTGTCCAGATTTTTTGGACGGTATTTCTATAACCAATCTCAGTTCTTATGGGAGATGCCTACTTTACCCTTCTCGATTTTATGTGATGTTCATAGGCAGAGTTTGGAAGAGGTCTTCATGGAGGAGAAAGTCTTATTAGCTTTGAAGGATTGTAGTGGTTCGAAAGCACCGACTCCTGATGGGTTCTCTATGTTCTTCCTGTAGAAGGGTTGGAGCTTCATGAAAGAAGACATTATGAAGTTCTTTCATGCTTTTTTCAATGGGAGTGAGTTGGGGAAAGAGTTAAATTCCACTTTATTGATTCTTATCCCGAAGGTAGATAACCCCGTCCTTTACCTGTGTACTCCGAGGATAAGGGTAGTCCTTGGAAAAAGGTCCTACTCAAACCTAGACGGGAGAGTCGGCCTCCCAAACACTTATCGGATTATTATACCGTTAAGTGTAAATCAAGGAATCGCTCTTTGGAACGGGAAAGAGTTGTTCGACCCATCGGCATTTGGAATCAGGTTGAGCAAGGCAGAACTGGGAAAATTGCAACTTCGTCTCATGGGACCGACGCATGGACTTCACTTCGTGAGTTGGCTGCCAAGAAGAAAGGTACTCTCTGACTTCGGGAGACGAGGATTGGGAGGGTCCTATTTTCTGTTTTGCTCCTTGTTTTGTTTCGTTTGTAGGAAAAAGCTTGGCCTTTTAGCTCCCCTTTCTGGAGCTCCTTTGTAAGCGTTGAACTTTCACCCTGGTTCTTCTTGAACCAGGGCATTCCGATCCTTTTGGATTCGGTCTTATCAATAAACTTTCGAGCTTATCAAAAAAAAATAACCTCGTCCACTATGCTGATTTTTGACCTATTAGCCTTGTATCGTCTATTTATAAGTTGTTGGCCAAGGTCCTTTCCAAGAGGCTGAAAAGAGTTGTGGGGCATTTGGTTAGTGATACTCAATTAGGATTTATCAACGATAGGCAAATTTTGGATGGGGTGTTAATTGCATCTGAATTGTTCCCTTTTTTACGCAAATCGAAGGAGGAGGTCATGTTGTTTAAAATTGATTTTGAGAAGGCGTATGATTCGGTTAATAGGGATTATTTGGACCATATTTTCAACGTGATGGTGTTTGGTAGGCGCTGGACAGGGTAGATGTCGGTGTGTTTTGTGGCTCATATTCCAATACTCCTAAATGGCTCTCCAGCAGCTGAATTTCCTATGGGGCGAGGTTTACGACATGGTTGTCCTTTTTCCCCATTCTATTTGTACTAGCAGTTGAAGGCTTACACTAGTTAATGGAGCTGGGTGAACGAGTAGGGGATGTAAGGGGTATGCGGTTTGGTGGTTGAGGACCTTTTATTTCTCATTTCCAATTTGTTGACGATATAATGTTGTTTATTCAGGGTGAGTGGAGGCATGTTGAAAACTTGCAGCAGATTCTACTTGGTTTTCAATATTGCTCCGGGTTAAAGATCAATTTTGGAAAATCAAGTTGCTATGTTTTTAATCCCTAGAGTTTGCAAGCGGAGGAGGTTGCGGGCTTTCTAGGGTGTGGGATTTACGATATACCTTTTCCCTATTTTGGATTCAAATTGGGATCAAATCTTATATGATTAAAAACTTGGTCTCCGGTTATATCGACCTAAAAGAAGAAGCTTGATTTGTGGAAAGGAAAGTTCCTAAGTTTTGGAGGCTGAGTTACGTTGATTAATTTGACCCTGACTGCCTTCCCCTTACATTACATGTCTTTGATACAGGCTCTTGCAGGTGTTATAAGGGAATTGAAGAAATGGAAAAGAAAGTTTCTCTAGGTGGGACCTCGTCCACGAAAGTCATTTATAAGGTGAGTTGGGATGTGGTTTGCCTCCTAAAGAAGAAAGGGGGTTTAGGCCTTAGACGGATGGCTCGGGTCAACAAGAGCCTCTTGTCCAAGTATTGGTGAAGGTTTTCTTTTGAGGAAGATTCGTTATGGAAACAAGCAGTTTGTGCGCGTAATGGTTGGGAGGTTTCAGAATGAAATTTGGGCATGGTGGATGTGGATGATAGGTCTTCCTAGGTAGGTCACTAACAGAACCTGGCGAAGGATGAGGGGTTTAGGAGGTTGTTTGGTGAGGAGGCCTGATTTGGACTCTAGGGTCGGGCACTCGGATAAGGTTTTGGATGGATGTTTAGGTAGGAGATGACTCCTTTATGATCAGGTTCCCACGACTCTATTATCTTTCGAGTAAAAAAGGTGCATTAATGTCAAAGTTTTGGTGTGGAGGAGTGTAGAAGCTGGGTTTCCGAGGTCTACGAGGGGTCGGTAAGTCTGTATTCATGAGCAGGTGATTAATGTGTTGGCCACGGTGTTAATCCGGCCAGGGTTGAGGATGCTTGTGTAAGGGGGTGGATGTGAAAGGGTATTCGGTCGGGAGGTGCTATAGTGCTATGAGGGATAGGAGTCCGGAGGAGGCTTGTGCGAAGGTTCTTTGGATCCCGGGTCTCCCTTCAAAGATAAGAGCTTTCGTCTGGCTTAGTTGCCATAATGTTGTTCCCACTACGATAATTTTGGACAGTCGTGGGGTCCCTATCCCGATTCAGAGGTGTTGGTGTTACTTCTGTGGGGTGCATTTTAAAGAAGCTCGACACCTTCTCCTACATTGTGTCTTTGTTTGGGTTGGCGTAGTGAAGTGGTGGGGGTTGAGTTAGTCTTGTCCTTCTGATGTGCAAGGTTTGTTACTCTCTTGGCCGGGTTTATTTCCAAGATGGTGTAGGAAGGTGTAGACACCTATATATATGTGGCCTCGTTTTATGGGAAGTTGGGCTGGACAGGAATGGTTTGGCATTTAAGGGAGATATCCCTTCAGCGGAGCAGGTAATTTTGAGGGTGCAATTAAAGGCTCTAGAAGTAGAGAGGACCTTGTGCCCCGGTTTGCTCTTGATTTCTCTCACAGATTGGCATAGATACCTTTTAGTGAGTTGCAGGAGCTCCTTTGATCCAAAGGTGGAAGTTCGTAGTCTTTTTGTTGTATGGCTAGCTTTGTGGTTCCGATTTGGCTGTTCTGTGGGTGTGGTTATGTTGTTGGTTTTTTCTCTGTTCTGGATTGGAATCTCCGTTTTGGACTCCTGTAATATAGTCCGGTGTTTTAGTCTACATTCGTGCAGGCAAAAGACTTTTATAAAACTTCTCTGATACAAAAAAAAATAGTGTATGCATATGTAAAACGTACATAGATATATGTATCTTACATAATTCACCTCAATATTATTATGACTTCAAATTAAATTTTCACATGTACATTTCATATATCAACCTCATACAATACATCATTATAGAAGATAAAAAAAAAGTAAAAAAGAAATCATCATTTAGGGTATGAAGATTGACACCTCTCACTTAAGTAGTCACAAACAGAACAATAGAACCAAAACTGTTTTCTAGAACAGAGTTTCAGAACTCAAACACTATAAGTTATTCATATCATAAACATTTATATAGTATGTAGATATTTCTCTCGGGTTATCATCATTATCAATGACTATGTAAGAATAAGGGAGACAAGATTGATTAAGCGCCACCAGAACCATACTTCTTTCCGAGCAAAATCATCTGAAGCTTGTCGTATCCGGCGAGCACTCCGGCACCGGCAACAGCCCGAAGGATGTTCGCTCCGGCACCCTTGAAGAGGGACTTGGACCCCTCGTTCTTTAGGATCTGAGAGAAGCAATCGAACGAGCCACTGTACTTGACAGCTTCGCCTGATGTCATCATCATTCTTCTACGGACCGTGTCAATTGGGTACGAGGCCAGCCCTGCACCATTTGTGATCACCCAACCAAGAGCAAAGCTGGCGAAGAAACTATCCTGAAAGTAGACCAACACTTGAGATCAAACGAAAACTCAATCCACCTAAAAACTCAAGTAATGTGTAGCGTCACGTTTTTTAAACGTGAGACTCTAACTTTATGTACGAGATCGGATTGAGAGATACAGTCATAAAGTCTTATTCAAAGGGGAAATCCTATTTCCCATCCCTATTTATGGTTCTGTTTACAAATCTTGATTGTCTTTAACCTTTGTTTTACTGCCTATCTACGATTTTTTTCAAAATTTGATAGTTCTTAACGTAAAGGTGACAAACAATTTATAGAAACAAACGTTATTTTATATAAGATTTATGTTATCATACGCTAAGAACTATCAATTATCGAAAAAGTTACAGATAGGAAATGAAACAAGCATCAATGATAGTTAGGATTTGTAAACCAAAGGTAAAGAGAAAAGTTAGAAAACAAAGTTACCACGGACCTGCAACTTGCCGGTGAGGACGACGGGCTTCAAGGAATCGTACATCCCAAAGTAGAGACCGCGGTACACAATGATGCCAACGCATGAAATGTTAAACCCGCGATAAAGTCCAGCGATACCATCAGACTGGATAGTCTTCTTGTAGACATCAATAAGCCCATTGAACTGCCTTCCCCCTCCCTTGTTTGCAGCTTTGGCGTCATTTGCAAGGCGCGTTCGGGCATAATCGAGCGAGTAGACAAACGTTAAGGAAGAGGCGCCAGCAGCCCCGCCAGAGCCCAAGTTACCAGCAAACCACTTCCAGTATCCGTCTCGGTCCTTGTTGAAATTAAAGAGGCTCTTGAAGTAATCCTTAAACGCAAAGTTCAAGGCCTGAGTAGGGAAGTAACGGATGACATTAGCAGTGTTGCCTCTCCACAATGAACCGAATCCCTCCTCCTTGACGGTCCTGCTGAAGCATTCTCCGATCCCTTTGTAAGGTTCGGAGAGCCTGCCAGCCTTCATCATCTCAGCCTGATTCTGGATCAGGAGCTTCACGCGCTCGATTGGAGCGGCGGCTGTTTTGGAGACGGCAGCAGAGACACCGCCCATGAGAAAGTCGGTGGCGAAGCCCGCAAGGGTTTTCTCAGCAGGGGCGTGGACAACCACCCCCACTAACATATCCATGGCTCGGCGTGACTGTCTCACGTTCACTGGAGAGCACAATGCGGCGTTGGAGTAGTTTCCATATGAGAAATGCCTCCCCTGAACCATCCCGTACCGATTATGGACATCTTGGGAGAAGGTGGATCTCAACAGAAGCTGCCCAGCAGCTTTTTGCAGGATAGACGGGTGTTGTTGCTTATCCATCGATTCTCACACGAAAATAAACACTGGCATAAAACATTTGTAAATTCGTGTTAAAGAGACTATGTAACAAACCATGAAACAAATGTTAGCGACCATGAATACAAATTATTAGATGAAGAAATCAGCAGAAAAGCAATATCAGATTCATTGCAATAACAGGATGTATGAATGATTAAACTAGACGATTCGAATAGTAAAAATCGAAACTTTAGCTTAATTATCTAGATATCAAAGCATGAAATGACACAGAAACAAGAAAAAAAACATACCCATTAACAAATTTCAGTCACATATCATCACAATCAACCCACAACACACCATAAACTGAATCTACAATCATGGATTGAAAATGAAGCAAAAGGAATCAAATTCAAATCCCACCTAAAACCAGTAGAGAAGAAAACATATATGAAGGCACCGCAACGAGAAACAGAGCTCTGTATCAACTGACCTGAGATCCAAACGAGATCAAATAGAAAAAGGGAGTGATCTTAGACCTCAGACTGGGTTTCTATTAATAAAAAGTAGCCAGAACAGTTCAAATATTGCACAACGCACATATAAATAGAATCCGAAACTGAAGCGACCACAAATCACAAAGAAAATTATAGAAAAAAAATTTAGGCTCACGATTTTCGGAATGCAGGAGGCGCAGAGGGAATTGAGGAACAGAAAATGATCAAAACCTCAAGGGTTTATGGGTGCAAGTATCTGATGCCGTGAGGTGTACGGTTTAGCAAGTGTGCCATTTATATGACCGTTGATCTGATTCTTATCCATCCAAGAATGTTCGGTTTGATTTGGAAGCTTCTTTGTTTTGACAAGTAATATGTATATAGTGGTTCAATTTGCATATAAGAACATATATGCAATAAACTCCAGAATCAAAACTATTTATAAAATCTTCATTACATTTGCTGCAACAACTCTTTCACACTTGTTGATTCTCATCATAGGATAAAAGAGTTCCAGAAAGAAAAAAAACATCATATGAATCTCTCTTGACTTTACCTAAGACACGCCAAAGCAACAATGATAACTTGCATCAATTTAAGGAAATATCAGTACACATTACATGTTTTATGGGTACACCAACAGATAATGGAAGGGGATTGTGGCTCCAACATTTATGTTCTTTTTAAGTCTATCTCTAGTTCCTGGTGTTTCAGTTGCAACACCCTCTGCTCATTCTCTAACTTCATTCTCTCGTTTTCGAGCTTCAATCTCTCAAGCTCCCTGTTTTTCTTGCTGCAGTACCTCAACCACTTGAACCGTTGTTTCTCCAGGTCCAGAGCTTGAGCCTGGACGCCGATCCTTTCCTCTTCCAGTTGAAGCATTTGTGCTTTAACCCACTCTCTCCGTTCCATTGCTGACTTTGTGGGGTCTTCAAGTACCCGGGCCATTTCAACCTCGAAACTATCTTGAACACCAGATTGCAACCAAAAATGGCCATCATCATCGCTTGACTTCTTCCTTCCCCCATCCCCGTCACCACTATTATCATCTTCGTTATCCAAGTCATCATCGTCATGTTCCTCCCCTTCTTCATCCTCCGACCCATTAGAGCACCTCCTGGGAGGCAAAGAGTACCCTTGTAAGTCAAAATCATTGCAATTAGGTATCATTTGCCCGTTATGGTAAGCACACATCTCCTTGTAAAACAAATGTTTCGAGCTCAATATTTTCCTCACATCGTCTTTCGCCTTTGTCGAAAGCTGGGGCATTGAGTCCATTAGAGCCGGGTTCTCAACCACTTTACAACTAGTCCCCCTACCAAGAATATCATTCAACCTCTTGTACCTTTTGTTCAAGTCATTGAACTTATCCTCACACTGTTGAGGTGAAATGTGACATCCCTTGCTTATCATTATCTTGGACACCGTCCTCCACTTACCCTTTTTCTGTAAAATGCCCGCTTTCCGCTTATTCCCCTCACTGCCTTCCGCTAACCCGTCATCACCCATGCAAGCAACAACCGCTATGAGAAGCCTAACCACTTCATCCGTCCACTTCATACGCTGCCACCGGGAGCTTCTTTTACCCTTTTCCCCAAATGTATTCTCACCATTACCATCTTCTGTGCAATCCTGCTCTTCATCTTCACTAAAATTATTATAGTCCACCCCAGGGATAGGAGAAGTAGCCTTCCCTTTCACAAAGTTTAAGGACGTGCCTTTAATTGACCCGCCTTTCATTTCCATCAGCCCAATTGGGGGATGGTCGGCCTCAAGGCCAGTCATCATACTCATGTGCTGGTGCTGATGGGTTAGCGATGGAAGGCCCAACTGAGTCTGTTGGTGTCTATGAATGGATGATTCGAGGTCTAACATTCCCACATTAGGACCCGATGAAAATCCACCTCCTAAACCTGAGTTATCCATTTCCCAACACACAGATTCAAAAGCTCAAACCCTCTTTTCTGACTCCAATACCAAACTATTCCATACCAAGAAAATTCAGAAACAACAACCTCTGTACATCTTTCCACTAAACCAAACAAAACAACACAAAACCTTGGTATTGATCCAATAATCACAAAACCCAAATCAACAGTCTTGCCTGAATTAATTTGACGAGGAACACAAACCCCAGTCCCAATCTCCCTCTTAATCTCTCATCTCATATAATCGTACACAACCCAAATCCTATAACTGATTGAGCAAAGAAAATCCACTAAAAAGCAATGAAATTTCACAGAATATTCCCGATTCAATCGACTGATCTTCTCCTAAACATGTAATTAGACGAAGAGTGATTAACAACATGAAACAAACATGTATACAGAAACGAAACGAAGAATAATTAATTGGATTCAAGCTTACCTCTAAAACACGACGAAGATTGAAGAGTAGGCTTCGAGAGAGAAACAATTTTGTCCGGACGGAATGGAACTTTTGTAGAGAACGCGTTTACAACCGTGCACTGAGACAACCTCAGTACTGATACACTGTTCAGTTTTTGTTTCTTTTCAGGGCTAATGATGTCCGAAATAATTGTAGTGAATCCATAATTTTAGGATCAATTGCGGAATAACCCCAAAACCTTTTCTCTTTATTCAACTTAATCCCTAACTTTAATTTGAACTATCTCGCTTAGCATAAGGATTTAAGTCGTAAACCTCAATACGAGAAATTGTTGGAATTCTGCTTCTGGTGTAGGCATCTGGGTCATCTATATCATGTTAGCACGGCCTTTATCCCGTTGAGCTACATGTAATTTAGTGTTTTGATTCTCTAAGGGTTCTTACAGGCCTTCGTATGAACGGTTACCTCTAAACTAATTGGGAGGCGCCTTCACCTTTTTCCCTCGGATACAAGGTTTCCATATATAAGCTGAAAGTCCAACCCTCAAGACGAGAAATTGTTGGAAATCTGCTTCTGGTGTAGGCGTCTAGGTCATCTCTATCAAGCTAGCACGACCTTCATCCCGTTGAGCTACATGCAATCTAGTGTTTCGACTCTCTATGGGTTCTTTCAGCCCTTCATGTTGACAGTTACCTCCGAAATGACTAGGAGGCATCTTCACCTTTTTTTTTCCCTGGATACAAGGTTTCCATGTATAAGTTGAAAGGCTAACCACCCCCCCCCCAACACCAAGGATTTTTAGGGGACGGGTGTCTCCGCCGCCTCCTCCACCGCTGCTTGCCTTCGGCTCAGACTCTCCAGGCTGGAGATCACTGGCTTCTCAGACTACGATATCGCTTAAAGTCTTAGCTCCAGCCCGTGTCACTAGGGGTTACGAGAAGGAACTGGTACGGGAATGGTGAGAACCGACCTGCCATTAACAGTCGTCCAGACTACAATTTTTCCTAACATGGGTCTAGCGATTACTTGGGCGTCTCTACCTCCGAACCCCGATACTTTTCCACCACCTTGAGTCCCCCAACCAGAGTATTGGATCCCCACGCTACCACTATTAATGCCCATCCCACCACCCCAAGCACTCTTACCATCACTGATTCTACCTCGTCATCACCATTAGAGAAGTAGCCTCATTTATCTCCTATAAAACTGCTCGGCCTCACGAATGAGGAGCTTTTTGGGGAACCTCAACCCTCTGTACCAAAGAGAGGAAAATTTTGGGGAACCTCGTCCCAACCCTCCCTCTCGGTAAACGTAAGTTCAAGAATCCTAAGGATCTATCACGAGAGTGGGTTAAAGTTGTCTCTAAAGGATACCCTGAAAAAGCGGGTTTTCGAGCTTCATACCCCATCGCAAGGATTAGCGACAAGGTCTGCCAAGCAATCTCGTTGGGATTCATGAGGTTCATCGACAGCGGCCAAAGAAAAAGGGGAACTTTACTTCGATCGTTCACATTCCTCAGGTAGAGGTACCCGTTTAAACCTTAGCAGGTTAAGACAACCCCCGAAAGGGCTTTTAGATCCTTGCCTAAATAGTGGCTAGGATGGGCCACGTGTTATCCGTGTAATAATTCCCCTTACGACATCTAGTGGTGTGTAAAGTGTGTAGGTAGTGCCACCTATAGAACGTATGTGTAATAATGTCACGCCCTAAATCCGGAATTGACCGGACTCGAGACGCGACTTAAGGATGAGAACGAGTATAACAATAAAAGTAACATAACCATTAAAAATTCTCAAGTTTAATTCAAAATGAAACCGAAATATCTCAAGTACAACTTCTAACATAAAATCTTTAAACATAAGTTTCGTAACTCGAAAAGAAAACCATGAACGTCTCTAAACAAGAGTGCTCCCGGACCCACAGAAGCTCCCGAGCCTCGAGTCCACTACTCCTCAACCAAGCCTGTAAAAACAGTAAACAAACAAATAGGGATGAGCTTACGCACAGTAGAGAGAAATACATAACTAGGGCAGTCCTTTAGTTTAACAAATAGAATTCCATACTTTTAGTTCGAGTCTCAAAATACGAAGAACTAAGAAGACATTGAAATACGGAAGTAAACCGGGTATTTAACATTTCCAAAAGTCATTAGCAATCATAGCAAAAGAGGGAAACAAGGTAATTATTTAACAATCAATAGAAGATGGAGCATTTAAGTTATGTCGTGGGACATGAAGTCACCACCCTCCAATCCACAATACACTTGTGTCATCTCGGATTTTCCCTCGACCCAGAGGAGACGCATAACGTCACAAAGACGTATAACGTCGAGAGTACCGGAAACATCCACATAAGGACGCATGACATCGGAACCCTCGGAAACATCTCCAAAAGGCCATAAATCATCAGGAACCAAGGTAATGCTCCTGCATGATGCATGCACTCGGGTGAATCAACAAGTAACCGATCCCCGCAGGGTAAACCAACCGATTGCCCCGCAGGGTCCAATAATCAATGCCCCGCAGGGTCCAATCCACGGGCTATGATACTACCCCACACCAGCTTTCCCTTTGGTGTGGGTACCATACCGGCTCGCAAGTCATCGACTTAGGTACTACCCCACACCAGTATTCCCTTTGGTGTGGGTACCTTACAGGCACTACCCCACTCGCAGTGTGGGTGCCATACCGACAAAGAAACCAACTTAAAGACTCACCAGAGGATAACATAATAAAACGATCAAGGAGCAACCACAGCTTAACAGTTCACAATTTCATCACAACACATCACAAGAATCAATATAATCTCGCACTTACCAATTACTTACCAACCACGATCCATTGGTCCATCGATCACTTGATCGTACCGTTTGGCACAATCAGTCATACTCGATGCTCCATTCAGTCATTCAATCATTCAAGTATTCAAACATTCAAGCATTCAATCAAATACGCAATCAAGCAGTCAAGTTCAACATTCAAATAATCTAGTTGTATTGGACTCTTAGCTTAACCAAACTAGGCAACCAAGCATGTGAGGCAAACACAACACAACTAATCCGAGGGCTCAACACGGCCTCTCTACCAGTAAAACAATTCCCAAGTATTGAAAGCGAGTTATACTAGTTGTTCACATCCTACGCATGCATACTAGACACGTCTGGTTATTAGTAATTGAAAGACAATTATTCTAGTTATTCGCATCCTATATGCAATTCTAGGACCTTTCCGATTTTATTAACCTAATAGGCATACTAGTATTGAAATACACGAGGAGTTAGTACTTTCCCTACCTTGTGGTCTTCCTCTAATAATATTTTGCTGTAAAGTCGGTTAGCCTCTCCTCCGTTCTTCACACGGGTTCCGGAGTGGTCTTCGTCTCTCTAGCTCGGATCCAAGGCCTTTCCTCCTTTCGAGCTCGGTCTCGCGGTCTTGGACCACAACAATACCAAAATTAGTAACCCAACGGAGTGCTCCTCAACCAAAAATACAGACAGTCCACAAGAATAGAAATAAAGTCAAAGGAATGATCTAGGAATCGAAATGGACTCAAAAGGAAGGGTTTTGGTTCTGAAATCTGATCCGGAATGCAATCCGGACCGTGTCACTGGCCGTGCCGGAACCTGGCACGGACCGTATCACAGACAGGCCCGGTAACCAGCGCGGACCGCGCGACGCACCGGCCCAGAGTCTGACACAGACCGTGTGAGGTACCATGCCGGACTCTCGCCCGTTCCGCGCCGCGTACCGTGCCGGTACCATACCCGTTCCGTGCGACCTGCCGTGCCGGCACATGGCCCGGTCCGGATCACTTTCCGCGCCAGACCTGACCAGAGCCTTCCCTTTTCTTCCCCAACTCGGATTCCACGAAAATCACTCCCAAAACTCCATTTCCAGCTCTAAACAACTTCAAAATAACCATCAAAAGCCTCAAATCATCAACACACTCAATGGGTTCATCAAAGCTTTAACCAAAACACAATCCAAACAACCTAACTTCACTAATTCTTCTCCAACAACAATCAAAATAGCTAGTTCTTCAACTTCAAGCCAAATACCCACAAAACCCAAAACTTGAAAGTGGATGAAATGGAAAGTTAAGAGCATCCATACCTCTAGGAAGATGAGATGATGAAGATGGAAGGGAAATGGAGAAGAAAAAGTCAAAAACAAGTCCCAAAATGCTAGCTTTCCTCTCTTTCTTCTTCCTCAAGAAATGGAACTCTCCCTTCCTCTCTCCCTTGGTGATTTTCGGCTGCCACAACAAATGATGAGCTGAATTGTGTGCTCCCTTTGCTTTAAATAACCTATTTTGTCCAATTACCAAAAGGCCCTTAAGGTCATATCCCTTTAAAGGTAAGTTGGGAGGGCGTAAGGGTCATTTTAACTCCAATTCTTCTCATCCAAGGCTCTAATTCCATGTGGCATTGCAGGAGCTACCTTTTCTTAAATTAAATTCAGCTGTCCAAATTTAAGTCGGAAAAGTCGATAAAAAGTCCAAGTTTGACCGAAAGTTGACCTAACCAATATTACAGTCGAACTGAAGGAAACGACCCAACTAAGCTAACCGTGATGACGGCTAAGCTTTTTGGGTCCTTGAAAGGTCCCGAATGACTTCCTGAGTCATCGGTTGACTTTTACGGCCGAAAGTCAAACTTGTCTAGAAATCACCGGTTCGACCGGGATCGACCGGGGGCGGTTCTTACAATTCTTACAAATAAGGTCATCAAGGTCCACTACGAGGCATGATGGAATCGTCATCATGGTCTTGTCTCGTTAGAGATAAGATTCTCCGTATGAGGATGAGAATAGTAAAGGCCACTATGTAATGTCTATAATAGGAAAAGCCACTATGTCATGTCTATAATAGTAAAGGTCATTAGGGTCATGTCTGCAACTATAAGGGTCATCCCTGAATAGTAAGCGTCACAGATGAACAGTAAAGGTCTGTTTGTAATAATAAGGTTCATCCATGAATAGTAAAGGTCAGGTATTGGAATTATAAATATAGGCTTTGGGATTAGTCATCCTTAAGCCTTACCTACCGTAGAGAAGCTCGGAGTTTCAGGATTGTCCTCTTGTAAGTTAGTTTTATAATCAATAAATATTTTGTTTGTGTTTACATCTCTATGTTTCCAAATACAGCTTTGTGTGTGTATAACTCCTTGATCCAAATATAACCTCATGAGTGGTTGTACCCATTATGTGTTGTCTATAAACATGGTAGCTGAACATTGACAGTTAAGCTTTGATTCTTAGCTTCCCGAAGAAATCTAGGATAATGACTTAATCTCCTTCTATAGACCATTTTGGCCTTGGTACGGCATGGACAATCGAATGAAACATTACGCTGGGATTGTGAGGTATAGCGTACCTCATTTAGCCGAAGAGAGAAAGGTGTTTCTTGGGTTTAAAGCCTCACAGTTTCAGGTATATTTCACGGACTTAGTGTGTCCTGATACCTCTTTTAGGAAGTCCTTTGTGGACAAGGGACATAGCTCGTTATTTCATTTATTTTAAGGGTAGTTAAGAATTATAAGTTTGTTGTCTTGGGTTATGGTCTCTTTACATAAACATGAATGGTAAACCAATCTTCTCTCATCCCTGAGTTAGAGTTATTTAACTACTACATGCCAAAATGATTGCATCCATGGTGAATAAGATCGACCACCTCCATGAGTCGTATCCCTAAACTCCAAAAAAACCATCAACGATATCAACCCTACGATCGTACCACCATTCGAACTATTTGGAGATCTGAGCCCTTTTGGTAGTTCTTCCTTCCAACCAAGCAGAATTGTTGGAGAATACATATTACCAAAAAACATGATGAAGGACAGTTCCAGCGTGAAGACAACACCGCATAGTACACAGTCACCCATAATGACCTTGAACCACACTCTCCTTTCAAAAAAGGAGAATAGATTTGACTATATGTCAAATAGGATACCCTCAAGGGCATCATAGGGAAACTTTTTTCCATGAAAACCTTTTACAAGTTCGACCACGCTTGACCAAGTGTCTTGCATGCTTGTCGCATAACTTAGAAGATGAAGTCATGGCTATATGATTCATGATGACTGAGTATCGAGTGAAAAATTGATTGACATAGAAAAGGATGAAGTTCACACTCCACCGGTTCTGGAAAGAGACAAGCCAAAACAACCACCTGTGGAGGTCAAGAGTGATACCATCCTAGAAAGTTATGGAGTTCCAACCCACTCGGGAAAGGAAAGAGGAATGGAAACATTTCTGGACATCTTGACTACTCCGATAAAGGCACAGGTCATGTCGTACAAATATAAAGTTCTTAGTAATAACCAAAAGATGTAGCACACTCCCACAGCCTGAACCAAAACAGTCAAGCATAATAGTCCAAGAGAGCCATACACCAGAAGACTATGAGGGAAGAGAAGATGGCTATATTCGCAGGCTCATGATGGAAGAACCAAAGGTCAAAGAAAAAGTAAACAGTGCTAGAGATCCTTTAGAAGTAAGATACGATCATTATAAAGACGGACCACCACCTGGATGGGTATAAAAAACAAGAGTAAACTACCAATCAGTGGTTTCTCCCTTGACATCATCCCTCCCTCGAAATGATGGAACGAAAAGAAGACCAACCACACAAAGCTGGTGAAACGACCAAGAGTACCAGACCAACACGAGCGAAAATGCGTTTTGGCCATCTTCATGGTTAAATGTAGTAATCACCTTCAAGACTTAAATCTTTATAAAGGACGTATAGCCGACTTGGGAAGAACAGAGCAAGTAATGATAGATGAGCTGACTTACCAAGCGTAACCATGTCCTTATGCCAAAGTCGTGAACTTTACTAGAAAAATGACAAGTATATCCTATTAATAACGTGCTTCGATAGAAGAGTCGCCTTGTCCATCATGAATCTGGGCATCCTCTCGTCCAAACACTAGGATCTCTGCTTAGTGCCTTACAACGTGAAAAACGGTGAGACCTTCTACATCATACTTTTACTAGGTTTGACATCCTAAAATGTAAGATAAAAACCAAAGTATATAGATCAAGCCTGCCTAGAGAGGATCTTGTACTTGACTTTTACATCTCGCGCCAGCTTAAAGGAGTATCGTGTCACTCCAAGGGCCAAAAGCTCAAAAATCAAGTGCTTTCATAGAGGACAGTCCCAAACCTTTAGCTGATGGAAACCTTTAACATCATATAAGAAGAGATTGCTCGAACCCCTATGGAATCTCACACCAAGTTTTTTGGTAAATGCTCATTGCCTCTATATAAGTGTTGGGTCTCGAGGTAGGGTTGGAGATGAACCAACTCGCAGCGGAAAATCAAGGAAAACCAAGAGACGATTAAAACCATGAAACAACTAACAAAGAATGGATTCACAAGAGAAAAATTCAGCACTAGTTCTTACCAAAAAGAACACCGGGTAACGAATGATTGGCTTGAGTCTCCAAGACGCCTACGTATCCACATGGGAATCAAAGCCACATAGTTCTTCTCTTTGAGGACTCAAGAACACAAACATGGAGGTGGGAGCTTGCCAAACCCGAAATTGCAAGGGAAGGGGGAGAGAAGTTGTATTTCCTATTCTTGTCTTGTGTTTGTTATGTTGAAAAAATATGACTTAAACATAACAAAACTCATACTTGTCCAACTAAAGGCATGGGACAAGCATGGTGACAAGTAAGGTGTAAATAGGACAAAGTATGGCAAGACAAGATTGGGTTAGGTGTTGAATCACCAACACCTTAATCCTTGTCTTGCTTACTTAGTACTAATTAATCAAGACTTGATTAATTAGTTCCATGGGCCTTGGTTGCATGGGCCTTTCATGGGCCTCTTGGAACATGGCCCGCGGCCGTTTCCAACGAGGTCCCGTGATTCGCTCATCGCCTCCAAGCCTTCCATACCGGAAATGTCCAACATTATCCGACGCGATCAATCCCTAGACTCCAAGCCTTGTCTCGATCCGTAAAGTCCTATTCACTTACGAGCACATGACCCAAAACCCAGTTTTGGTCATGTCCCGAGACAACTCCCTTTTGGCCATTCTCCATAAATGTGTCAATGAGTTTCATCTCCGGTGTGACCCTTAGGTTTATACATGTCAATAGATCAACGTAAAATCCCATTTTACTTGATCCTATTTAAGTGGAAACTAACGAGACTTTAGTATTGCCTGACACTGCATAACGAATCGACCTTGTCGATTCTAACCTTTCCGCTGTCCCTGTCATTATCCTTTTATCTCCGATATCCTGATTGAGATAAGGCATAGAGCCGTCATCCTTATTATTCTCAATCACTGTTCCTTGATATGTGAGATGACTGAATATATGATACCCAATATCATGTGCATGGCCATGCTATTCTTTCAGTCACTCTCGATCAAGCGGCCGAGAACCGATATCTTTCTCATACCTCAGTATGAGGGATAAATCCCTTAGCCGTCTTTCATGTCACTCATGTAGCCCATCCCCAAGCCAATCATGGCCGTTATGGAAGCCCTGTTACGGACAACGTTAGGCTCAGGTCAAACTCAGTTGTTGACTACATAGCGATCACAAAGACTCCTTGATCTAAGTATACATGACAAGCTACGACACTGAATATGTTCATGACTTAATCTATGGCACATATTCAGGGCGGGTCGTCCAATATCATGTCCCACATGATATCTATGATCAGACTTCGGAATCCCATTCCAATGACTAACAGAACGTAAGCCATAAAGAGCCATTTTTCATACTAGTCGCTTCTAGTGAAGCTTTATTGACTAGGGACCCTATCGAGTGTGATCTATCTCGATCTATGGTTCTATTCGCATTGTGGGCATAGATCAGAGCACACATCGATATATTACTCCAACACAAAAGTAATATAAAGCCGCTTTAATTTTATTGCTTTAAATGATATATACATTTGTACATTTAGGATTGAACTACGGGCACTAAGACTAACAATCTCACACTTGCCCTAGTTCCAATCTAAACTCCAATATGTCCCCATCGACTTTACATGTCTAACATGTTTAGGCAGCGACAGTGCCTTAGTCAAAGGGTTGGCTATGTTATCATCCGTTGCAATATAGGTTATCTTCACTACACCTTGGTTCAGTATTTCTCTGATGAGGTGGATACGCCATAGTACATGTTTGGATTTGTTATGCGATCTGGGCTTTTAGCTTGCGCAATGGCCCTTGTGTTGTCGCAAAATAGATTCACCGGACTGGATGGGTTTTTAATTACACCCAACCCTGCCGTGAATTTCCAAATCCACATAGCCTCCTTAGCTGCTTCTACAGCATCCATGTACTTGGCCTCTATCGTAGATTCAGCGATGGTATCTTGCTTTACGCTTTCCCAGCTAAAGCTCCGTCATTCAGCGTAAACACATATCCTGACTGACTTCTAAAGTCATCTGGATTTGTCTTCGAAAACTAGCGTCTACTCATCCTTCGACGACTAGTTCAACATCATCTTTCCCCTGGGTTAGACTGATGTCTACTGGTACAACATAAGGCTTACAAGACGTTCGGTCTCGTACATGTCATGGCATATATGATCGATCCTTCCCTCAGGCGCATGGGATTTGCATCATCCTTTTCAGCTCATCAAGTGACTTAAGACACTGAGTTTTGCTGAGATGAATGCCATGACTAGTGGGTAAGAGTCCTTTCTTTGAATTTAGCATTGAGAACCTACTCAATGCCTTGTTCACATAGGTTCCCTGACTTAAAACCAAGACCCTCTTGGTGCGATCTCTACATATCTTAATCCCTAAGATATAAGCAACATCGCCTAAGTACTTTATTGAGAAACACTTCCTCAACCAAGCTTTAGTCTCGTGCAAGGTTGGGATGTCGTTTTCAATGAGAACCAGAAAGGTAATCTTGCTCCCACTAGCCTTCTATAAACGCAAGATTCATCCTAGTTCTTAATTAAGCCAAATCCAATTACAGCTTCATCAAAACGAAGGTTCCAACTCCGAGAAATTCGTTTCAATCCATAAATGGATTTCAACTACTTATAAATCTTTCCCTTATTCTTCGGATTGTCAAAACCTTTAGGTCGAGACATACAAACGTACTCAGTCAAATTTCCATTCATGAAAGCGGTTTTGACATCCACTTGTCATATCTCGTAATTATGATACATAGTTATGTCAAGAAGAATTTGGATCGATTTTGACCATAGCCCTTAGGGAGAAGGTTTCCACATAGTCAATCCATTTGATATGCCTATAACCTTTCGCCACCAGTCGAGCTTTGTAGGTCAGAGAGTTGCCGTCCATGTCCATCTTCACCTTGAAGATCCATTTGGATCCGATAGTCCTCGCACCATTGATGGGATCAACCAGTTCCCAGACTTGGTTGTCCGACATGGATTGCATTTCCTCCCTCATGGCTCCCAGCCATAACTCGGAGTCGGGCCCATCCACGACTTCCTGAAAGGTGGCTGGATCATTGTGATCCACCATGACTTCATTGTCTCCTCCGGATACCATATCTTGGAGGTGGACGACTGATCCTTTCAGATCGCCTTGGACCTTCCGGGATTGTAACAGGAATTGGTTCTTACTCTACGACAATCTCTGGCTCCTTTCTACTGGGTTGACAATTGGTTTAGACAGATCTGTACCATCCTGAATTTCTTCGAGATGCACAGTCCTCCCAATGACTTCTTTGGAAACAAAACTCCTTTTCCATAAAGACCCCACCCCAAGCGACGAACACCATGTTCTCACTGGGATTGTAGAAGTAGTATCCCCTTGTTGCTTTGGGATACCACACGAAAGTGCATATCTCAGATCTTGGTTCGAGCTTAGTCGAAACCAAATGTTTCACATAAGCCTCGCAACCACAAATCTTTAGGAAGGACAAAGCGGGCATCATCCCGTACCATTTTTAAAATGGTGTCCCTTCCACACCCTTCGTCCAAGCCCGATTCACTATGAATGCGATCGTCTCTAGAACATAACCCCATAAAGAGATTGGGAGATCAATCCAACTAATCATGGAACGGACCATTGTCTAACAATGTCCGATTTCTCCATTTGGCTACACCTTTCAACTACAGTGTCCCAGGAGGTGTCCATTCCAAAAGGATCCCATTCTCTTTTAGATGATCTAATAACTCTGTGGTCAAGTATTTTCCACCTCGATCCAATCGAAGTGTCTTAATACCTTTGTCGAGCTGGTTTTCTACTTTAGTCTTAAACTCTTTGAATTTATCAAAAGCTTCAGACTTATGTCTCACCGAATAGACATAACCATATTTACTGTAATCATCAGTAAATGTGATAAAGTAGCTAAAACTCCTCCTGGCAAGTGAACTTATTGGTCTACACACATTCGAGTGTATCAGCCCCAATAATTCACCCGCCCTTTCACCGTGATCGATAAAGGGCGCTTTAGTCATTTTGCCCATCAAACAAACCTTGCACCTATCGATCGAATGGAATTCGAATGTACCTGAAAGCCCGCACTTCTGAAGTGCTGATAGGCACTTCTTGTTGATGCGGCCCAAATGACAGTGCCATAATAGAGTTAGGTTTAAATCGTTGGATTTAGACCTCTTGGTAGTAACATAATATATAGAACTTGAGGCATTGTTACCCATATCTAATATGTACAATCCTCCAACCAAGTTAGTACTGGTATAAAACATATCATTGCATAGAATATTGAAAACTCAATTTCCAATATTAACATTATATCCTTGTCAAACACGGATACAAATATAATATTCCTACTAAAAGTAGGTATGCAATATACATTATACAATACTAAGACAAGGCCACTTGGCAAAGCAAGACTCATGGATCCTACAGCAATTGCCACAACTCTGAGGTCCACTTCGTGCTTTCCAAACCTCTCATACTTTCAGCCATTATATGTTAGTGCATGTGTGAGATTCAGTCCTGGTATCTAATACCCATGAATATTTGGAAGTAGAGAGATGTAGCTCTATAGAGTTAATACCGGATGAAGGCACGGTCACACCGCCCTTCCTTAGATCATCTAGGTTTCCTGATGAAGGCGCAGTCCTACTACCCTTCTTCATATCATCCAGGCTATTTGATGAAGGTGCACTGCAGTCCCACTGCCCTTCTTCAGATCAGTCATGAACTTCCTGTAATCCCGGTTCCAATGACCAGGCTATTGGCAGTAGAAGCAGACATTCTCAGGTGTCTCATCTTTCCCGCCAAGTGCGCATGGGCCCCGCCCTTGCCACTTCCAATTCCCTTGTTGACCATCAGAATATCCTTGGATCCCAGATCCTTGATATCCTTCTCAGCAGTTAATGACACTTCATGTAACTCTGATATGGTCTTAGAGACAGCCTTGTCAAAGACATATTCTTTGCGTTCAGACTTGAGGACTATCCTCAAAATTCTGTACCAGTCCAAATAGTTTGTCCCATTTAGCTTGACCCTGTCAAGAATGGGTTTTAATGACAAACTATTAATGTTCGCTGAATTTGCCATTGGATCTACAACAGATAAAATTCAATCAGTAAACTGAATAAATTTTATGAAGATCAAGCTTTAACACCAACAATCGATTATATACCTTTAGAATCTAAAACCAAGATCCTTGATTCACTCGATCAAGTTGAACGAAGGCTCACCACTCAATCGAGCTATGTAGGTAGGACCCCGTCTAATCACATCCAATGTGACTCTTGGCTAGGGTATGTACTTAAGTACACGACTTACCCTATCTGATACCCTTGCTCAACCCTAGCTGAGAATCGTAGTCGGGTCCACCAATTTTCAACTATGACCCGCCACTATGTAGGTGCTCCGCTAAGGCGCACGACACCCGCATATGTCGTCCAAACCTACTACCCCGCTTTCCCATGGATGCTCCGCTAAGGCGCACGACACCCATAGGACGGGGAGGTAGTAAGGTGTTGAGAATTTGGGAGGTATCGGACATGACCTGTTTTTACTTGTCTGGTTGTGTTTAAAACTTTTGGCACATCCTAGATGCGATGAGCACATCAACTACATTCCAAATGTAATGATGCCTCCAATTACATCCAATGTAATTCTTCCTTCGAACCCGTCAACTACATCCAATGTAATGACGATTCTAAGGGCTCACACACAAGGATTAAAATTCCAATTTTATCTTTGCATGTGAGGTGATATGCTCGGTAAATAAAGTTAAGCATGCAATTCTAAAACACATAGAATTAATCATGCATAAACTAAACCAAGCATAAAGCGATAAATGTGCACATAATAGCCCCCTAAACTAACTCCCACTAGCTTCTTGAGCTCCATCGACTCTAAGACGTTGTCAACACCCGAAAAGCCACCAAATGAACTTTTCGCCCTTTCTTCGTCTTGAGAAAAATATTACAATTTAATACACGACTCGCAGGTCGGGAATAAATAAATATTACAAACAAGTGGTTCAACGAGCACACCTTGAAAGAATAATTACACGTTAACTCTAACGGCTCGCAGGCCGTGAAAAGCGATAAATAATTAAAACGAGCTCGGGGCTATAATGTGAACCATGCCAACATCACATCACACATCGTGTTATCAAACAATCATGTTATCAAACATCATGTGATTTTCCGGTTTTATTTAATAGCCAAGTTTCGAAATTTTTTGATGCTCGGTTTATCGAAACCGTTCAAAAATGAAACTTTTGAACATTTGATCTTCGAGTTCGTCATGACGGTTCCAAACTCGTCATAACTAAAAAAAACGGTTTAGCCTTGGCATATCAACCATCCAATGGTCATGCTTGGCCTAGCTCCGTCCAACGGAGCCCCGTTCGGTCCCGGTTTCGGCTCCCCGAGAGTCCCGCTCCCGAGACCCGAAAAATCAAAAAAAAATTCAAAATTTCCAGATTTGAAATAATTTTCAAAAATTCATTTTACATGCATTAAATCCATAAACAAGAATTTAAAACATGTTATCAAACAATTTAGCAAAACAACATGCCAAAAACGAAACTTCCAAGCAAAACCGAAACTATGAACACCGTCTTGTGAATCCCGAAGGTAGCACGGCTCTGATACCATTGTTGGGTCTCGAGGTAGGGTTGGAGATGAACCAACTCGCAGCGGAAAATCAAGGAAAACCAAGAGACGATTAAAACCATGAAAACACTAACAAAGAATGGATTCACAAGAGAAAAATTCAGCACTAGTTCTTACCAAAACAAGAACACCGGGTAACGAATGATTGGCTTGAGTCTCCAAGACGCACACGTTTTTACATCCCGCGCCAGCTTAAAGGAGTATCGTGTCACTCCAAGGGCCAAAAGCTCAAAAATCAAGTGCTTTCATAGAGGACAGTCCCAAACCTTTAGCTGATGGAAACCTTTAACATCATATAAGAAGAGATTGCTCGAACCCCTATGGAATCTCACACCAAGTTTTTTGGTAAATGCTCATTTCCTCTATAGAAGTGTTGGGTCTCGAGGTAGGGTTGGAGATGAACCAACTCGCAGCGGAAAATCAAGGAAAACCAAGAGACGATTAAAACCATGAAACAACTAACAAAGAATGGATTCACAAGAGAAAAATTCAGCACTAGTTCTTACCAAAAAGAACACCGGGTAACGAATGATTGGCTTGAGTCTCCAAGACGCCTACGTATCCACATGGGAATCAAAGCCACATAGTTCTTCTCTTTGAGGACTCAAGAACACAAACATGGAGGTGGGAGCTTGCCAAACCCGAAATTGCAAGGGAAGGGGGAGAGAAGTTGTATTTCCTATTCTTGTCTTGTGTTTGTTATGTTGAAAAAAGATGACTTAAACATAACAAAACTCATACTTGTCCAACTAAAGGCATGGGACAAGCATGGTGACAAGTAAGGTGTAAATAGGACAAAGTATGGCAAGACAAGATTGGGTTAGGTGTTGAATCACCAACACCTTAATCCTTGTCTTGCTTACTTAGTACTAATTAATCAAGACTTGATTAATTAGTTCCATGGGACTTGGTTGCATGGGCCTTTCATGGGCCTCTTGGAACATGGCCCGCGGCCGTTTCCAACGAGGTCCCGTGATTCGCTCATCGCCTCCAAGCCTTCCATACCGGAAATGTCCAACATTATCCGACGCGATCAATCCCTAGACTCCAAGCCTTGTCTCGATCCGTAAAGTCCTATTCACTTACGAGCACATGACCCAAAACCCAGTTTTGGTCATGTCTCGAGACAACTCCCTTTTGGCCATATTGTCTGACACTGCATAACGAATCGACCTTGTCGATTCTAACTTTTCCGTCGTCCCTGTCATTATCCTTTTATCTCCGATATCCTGATTGAGATAAGGCATAGAGCCGTCATCCTTATTATTCTCAATCACTGTTCCTTGATATGTGAGATGACTGAATATATGATACCCAGTATCATGTGCATGGCCATGCTATTCTTTCAGTCACTCTCGATCAAGCGGCCGAGAACCGATATCTTTCTCATACCTCAGTATGAGGGATAAAGCCCTTAGCCGTCTTTCATGTCACTCATGTAGCCCGTCCCCAAGCCAATCCTGACCGTTATGGAAGCCATGTCACGGACAACGTTAGGCTCAGGTCAAACTCAGTTGTTGACTACATAGCGATCACAAAGACTCCTTGATCTAAGGATACATGACAAGCTACGACACTGAATATGTTCATGACTTAATCTATGGCACTTATTCAGGGCGGGTCGTCCAATATCATGTCCCACATGATATCTATGATCAGACTCCGGAATCCCATTCCAATGACTAACAGAACGTAAGCCATAAAGAGCCATCTTTCATACTAGTCTCTTCTAGTGAAGCTTTGTTGACTATGGACCTTATCAAGTGTGATCTATCTCGATCTATGGTTCTATTCGCATTGTGAGCATAGATCAGAGCACACATCGATATATTACTCCAACACATAAGTAATATAAAGCCGCTTTAATTTTATTTCTAATGATGATATATACATTTGGACATTTAGGATTGAACTACGGGCACTAAGACTAACAAGAAGAACCTAGTTTTCTTCATATCCTTACCTTTCAAGAAGAATGAAGATGTCAACCTTATCAAAGCAAGTCACCAGGGAATGAATCATGATCATTGCCAACAAGCACTTGAAGAGGTGGACCAGCTCCAGAAACAAGGTCTCATAGAGACAATAACATCCCCATGGGCGTGTAAGGTGTCCTATGTGAACAAAAGAGCAAAGCAGGTCCGAGGAAAGCTTCGGCTAATAATCAACTATCAAGCGTTAAATCACTTTCTAGATAACGAAAAATTCCCTCTCCCGAAAAGAGAGGTACTATTCCAAAAACTCCCACATGCAAAGTTGCTTTCCAAGTTTGACTTGAAGGTAGGTGTCAGGCAACTCAGGGTAAAACCTAAAGGCCAACCCATAACAGGATTTTGTATCCCATATTGGCACTATCATTGAGAGGTCATGTCGTTCGACTAAAAATGGCCTCATCCTTATTTCAGAAAACAATGACCAAGATATTTTCACCAATTATATCAAATGAATGGGTCTACATTGACGATATCCTACTATTCTCTCCTAATGTGGATAGTCATGAGATATTGTTGAAAAAGTTCCATAAGATGGTCCAACGGTATGGGATTATGCTTTCTAGAAGAAAAAAAAAAGATAGTCGTGGGGGAGACAGAGATAGACTTCCTTGGGATGCACATATTCAAGGGCAGTACCATCTTCAGCAGCACATAGACTCACAACTAGAGACTTTTCCTGACAAAAATCTCTCTTACAAAGAGATCCAACAATTCTTGTGAATAGTCAACTATATGGGAGACTTCATAAAGAGTGTTTCCAAAAACTGATCAATTATGTCGGTCTATTTAAGGAAAGGTGTTGGCCCATGAAACTTAAAGTGCACAGAAACAATCCAACAACTCAAACAGGTGACGAAAAATCTCACATTTTTGCATATTGTATCAAAGGGCAAGAGGATTCTACAAAGTGATGCAAGTGATTGTTACCGTGATGGAAGAAGATGACAAGGGTACAAGAACAATCTACGGATACTGTAATAACCACTCCCGGTCAACGCCAATCAAATATGCGAAAAACAGGAAAATTTAAAAAATTTGAGCTGACACTGAATTGAACTGGAATTGGACCCCGAGGGTCATACCGGACTTAAGTTGACCCCGTTATCGACCAAAATGAGTTCCAGGGGACTCAGGGCAACTTTCTGATCAATTTGGGAAATGTTGACTTTTCGCTGGAAAAGTCAACCGAGCGACGTTTTGGTCCATTCGAGGACCGTTTTGGATCCAAAAAGCTTAGCCGTCGTCGCAGCGGTCTTAGTTGAGCCGTTTCCTTGTAGCCCGCGAAGTTTCGTAATTTCTTGGAAAAGTGCCCGTTCGGGGCCCGAAACGTCCGATTTTCGCGAATCTGATTGGAAAATATCTTCTAGATATTTTCCCAAAAAGGTGTGGGACCCACCTTGCCACTTGTCAAGCAAGTGGTGGTGTTAGGTGTGGGACAAGACAAGGAAGACTACTTTAGGTGTTAGTTTGTAATTAAGTATTAGTTTGATGTTTTTTTTAAATAAAACAAAAGGGAAGAATGAGTACACGTCCATACATTGTAAAAAGGGAAAAGAAAATGGAAAAAGAGAGTTAGTTTTTAGAGAGAGAAGGAGGAGGAGAAGAAGAGAGAAAAGAGAAGGAGTTGAGGTTTGTGGTCACTATTCACGAGCATCGAGCCATGGGTTTGTCTCAACGATAGTAGATTCGAGCTCACATCGTCTTCCTCTACGGTAAGAACCTAACCGATTTTCATTTTGGAACGTTTGAATTTTAGGGTTTGAGTTTAAACGGTTTGATTAAGGTTGGGTTTTGTTTAAGATTGGTTTAAAGATAAATGGTTGAGGTTTGGGGTTCGTTAGGAACGTTTTGGGGCGAAAAGGAAATTTTCCTAATTGTGGCCGGGTGGGGCCCACGTGCCCGAGTATCGGGTCTTCGTGTTCGGGTGGTTTAGGACGATCCCCAAGTAGTTAATCCACACCCGGATCGGAATTTGGAATTAAATTGTGAAAGTTGGAATTTCGGGTTTAGAAACTTTAAACGTCAATTAAATGACTCGGAAGTCGGAATTCGATTCGGGCAAGTACATTGGGTTTCTTGAATTATTCTAAGACCGTAAAAACGAAAACGGGAATTTTTGGAGCCCCGGAAGGGCATTTCCAAAACCCGGGCAGATTCGCCATGTCGGGCGAATCGGGCCTTTACGGGTCCTTTATCGACAATGTCGAGTAATCGGGAAGTTTGGGAGTGATCGACATTGTCGGGGTTACGTTTGGGCGTTAAGTTTATCGAATTTCAGTTTATTCCTGCGAGTTTAAAGGTGCCTTGAAATTGTGTTCTTTTAGGTCGTGCTGCGGATCGAGGCAAAGGGAAGCTAGGCGAGTGACTGAGATCACGCCGGGGCTTATTTGGGCACTCTTGGAGAACACGCACGAGGTAGGGAAAAGTAGCCGGATCTCGGCCCTGACTGGGGAAAGTTAACAGTAGAATTGCATGTGACACCGGGGTGTCGTGGGTTGAGTAGGTTATTTAATTATTAGAAAAGCATGATACGGGATTGTAGCGTTTATTAGAAAAACATGTTACGGGAACTTAGTAATTATTGGAAAGGCATGTGACACTTAGTAGTGTCGTAGGAGCAGAGAACTTAGCGTAATTGATTTACTGGAGGCATATGACCATGCCCGGAGGTTGTTTGTGAACTTATCGATATTAGGAGTACTGGAGGCATATGACCATGCCCGGAGGTTGATTGTGAAACTGTTGATATTAGGACTGTTGGAGGCTTGGGTTAAGCCGGAGGTTGATTGTTTATTTTGGTATCTTGGGTGGCCTTGAGAGCCCGTGTTATTTATTGTTGAGTTTGGGTGGCCTGGAGAGCCCGTGTTATTTATTGTTGAGTTTGGGTGGCCTTGAGAGCCCGTGTTATTTATTGTTGAGTTTGGGTGGCCTTGAGAGCCCGTGTATTTAAATTGGTATCTTGGGTGGCCATGAGTGCCCGTGTCTTACTATTGATGTTTTGGGGTGGCCGTGAGTGCCGTGGGGTTGTTGAACCCGAGTCTTGACCGTTGGTGTGTCTTGAGTGGCAGTGAGTGTCGTGGGGTTGTTGAACCCGAGTCTTGACCGTTGGTGTGTCTTGAGTGGCAGTGAGTGCCGTGGGGTTGTTGAACCCGAGTCTTGACTGTTGGTGTGTCTTGAGTGGCAGTGAGTGTCGTGGGGTTGTTGAACCCGAGTCTTGACCGTTGGTGTGTCTTGAGTGGCAGTGAGTGCCCGTGGGGTTGTTGAACCCGAGTCTTGATTGTTGAGGTGTTTTGAGTGGCCTTGAGTGACTGTGTGATTGAACTTGCCTGTGATTGTGATTGTGGTTACCTGAAGTTGTGAGTTCTAAAGGTCGACAGCCTGATCCGACTTAGTGTCGATGAATTGCGAGTTCTAAAGGTCGACAGCCTGATCCGACTTAGTGTCGATGAATTGCGAGTTCTAAAGGTCGACAGCCTGATCCGACTTAGTGTCGATGAATTGCGAGTTCTAAAGGTCGACAGCCTGATCCGACTTAGTGTCGATGAATTGCGAGTTCTAAAGGTCGACAGCCTAATCCGACTTAGTGTCGATGAATTGCGAGTTCTAAAGGTCGACAGCCTGATCCGACTTAGTGTCGATGAATTGCGAGTTCTAAAGGTCGACAGCCTGATCCGACTTCGTGTCGAGGAATTGCGATAGGTCGATCCCTGACCTGATTGAGATTGGTTACTGAGCAGCTGGTGTGCGATCCTTTGTGATCTTGTTTGGCGTTGTGTAGTCTTTCTGTCGTGTCCTTGGAGGAGGTCGTCGATAGTTGTGTCGGGTCTACGTGGTGTTATCGAGTGTTGGGTCTGTTGAGGAAAGTAACGGGTTGTGGGTCAGTTGGGTACTTGAGTTGGGGACTGTAGTCCCGGTGTTGGGTTTGGTTTTAGTGTTACTGGCTTTATCTACTAATTATGCCGTAGTCAGTCTGTTATCCGTGGTGGTGAGCGAACGCTCACCCCTAGCTGCTTTTCCTACAGGTACTGTTCGTGGGACGGACTAGGTGAGCTCTCGAAGCTTGTGGAGCTAGGAGCGGAGTCCGGGTTTGTCTTTTGAGTCTAGTGACGGATACCTAGTACTTTTGTCCACTTGTTGGGACGTGTTTTAAACTGTAATTATTATTTTGATGAACTAAATTGGTATTTTAAAGTGTTTAATGAAAATAGGTTTCAAGTGCTTTTATGTTTTTAAAACGTTCGCGTCCCTAGTTCGGTTTACTGAAATTGGGGCGTGACAGATACAAAAATGGAGAATTTAAAGAAAGCGAGAAACACTACCACTCCACTTACAAGGAAATTCTTGTTGTAAAATGGGGATAGATAAATTTGAGTTTCACTTAGTAGGAAAACATTTCATAATAGAAATGGATGTGTCCTCCTTTCCAAGAATGCTCTAGTTCAAACAAAAGATCCTCCTTAGCGCTCAACTCCTAAGATGGGTACGCTGGTTCTCACAATGAAAATTTGATGTAAAGCACATCAAAGGAAAAAAAGAATTTTCTTCCAGATCTCTTGTCAAGGACAATCGCCTAATCTCACCAATGATCCTAATACTCTACACGATCAATTGAGAGAACCTAACAAGAGAATCTCTGTAGTACTTGGTCATAAACTTTCCAGAAGGGATTCGAGAAAGCATACTAAAAGACACGCTCATTTACAGAGGCGTAAAATCCTTACTTGGGTTCTTGATATTAATGTCCACAAGTTTGGACTAGACCAAGGACCCATCTATGGGTTGCCATACGACCCAGTGTCTTGTTCTTGACGCTCCTAGAACTGAACCCACTATATTATGAAAATATTTCCAAAGAAGCACATCTTCTTACTGTGGTATTTGATAGATGTATACACCATTAGCTTCGTTATGGACAAGTGCTCCATGTTACAATACTTGGAGAAGTGCATTATCACCAATGATCCTAGTAGTCTACACAATCAATCTAAAGAACCTGACAAGAGAATCTCTGCAGTCCTTGGTCATAAACTTTCCTGAAGGAATTCGAGAAAGCATACTAAGAGACACGCTCATTTACAGAGGCGTAAAATCCATACTTGGGTTCTTGAGATTAACGTACACAAGTTTGGACTAGACCAAGGACCCATATATGGGTTTCCATATGACCCAATATCTTGTTCTTGACGCTCCTAGAACTGAACCCACTATATTGTGAAAATATTTCTGAAGAAGCACATCTTCTTGTTGTGGTATTTGACAGATGTATAAACCATTGGCTTCGTTATGGATAAGTGTGCCATGTTACAATACTTGGAGAATTGCATTCTCACAAAAAGAAACAGGAGCCAAGAAGTCATGTATAAGTGGTTAACTGATTTTAAGATGTAAGGTGGTGGTAGTCCAATATCCGAGCACAAGAAAGACGAAAAATATTTGTAACTCTCAAAATGACCATCACACAAGCCCATCGGGACAACACAGTCATCATACAAAGGAAGTATGATACCTATAAATAGACAAGCTACATATACTCTCCAACCATCCTTAAATATTCAATGAGATAACTATTTTGATGGTCAACCTTAATGGAGTACAAAATGAGAGCATCGAAAAAAAGTATTTTCCCCCACACGGAAAACTAGCATGATATGACCATGTACCCAACAAACTTCGTATAGGAGATTCGCATCATTCTAGCAGTCCATCACCATATTCCAAAAATTAAAGATGAAGGAACTAGTACCCGAGAAGACGCCAATGATCCAGTGGAAGAATCCTCTTCATTTGGAGGAGGGGGGATTGTGGCTAGGATGGGTCACATGTTATCGATGTAGTAATGCCTATACGGCATTTAAAAGTGTGTAGACAGTGCCAACTATGGTACGTGTGTTTAATAAGGCCATCAAGGCCCACTACGTGGAATGATGGAATAACCATCATGGTCTTGTCTACTCCATGTGAGGACGAGAATAGTAAAGGTCATTATGCTATGTCTGTAATAATAAAGGCCATTAGGGTCATGTCTGTAACAGTAAGGGTCATCCGTGAATAATAGGGTTCACGAATGAACAGTGAGGGTCAATTGTTATAGTAAGATCAAGGATAAGTCTAGAAGGATCAGATCTTGGCATTAGCCATCCTCAAGCCTTAATTACCCGAAACCGAAGTTAAGAGTCTTAAGATTGATCTCATGTAAGTTTTTTCTATGACCAATAAAGTGTATGTTTGTGTTTACATCTATGTGTTTCCAAATATAATGTTGTGTGTGTACAACCCGTTGATCTAGATACAACCTCATGAGTGGTTGTACCCAATATATATCTGTAAACGTTCTTAATTGTACCCTTTTATTGTTTTTGTTGTTGTCTTCATAGCTTTCTTAATAGGAGTTTGTCTCTTAGCCTAAAATTTTGGTACACTTAATTTTTATGGAGTCCAAAACTATAATCTCGGTTGTACGAGTCTCATCTCGTGTATGTTGTATTAGGCACTATTAATAAATTGCTTTAGAACTGATTAAAAAATGCAAACCTCGGCCTTCTAGGTCACATCTTTGTGTTTCTTTATTGACATTCTTAAATAGATTATACATAAGAGATCAGATGGGTTAGATACAAATTCCTCTGTATAATATAAACTACAAACGATGAAAATGTATCTATTTTTATAACAGGATTCATGAAGTAATGTTTATGGGTTTCTTAAGGTGTGGGTTTCTTAAAGTGTTTCAATTGGTTACATTAAGTGATGTTGTATGCATGTAAAGTGACATTATGAGTTCTAGTGATAGATAGACTGTACCTCATTAGATATTGACTATGATATTTTTTAGAGTAAGAAATACCTTTATTAATAGTAAAATAGAGTCATTACACCGGCTATTAACCGTAAAGAAATAATGATCCAATAACCCTTGATGACAAATCGATCCAAAAGGAAATGGTTATAGCAATCAGACTAAAACAAGAAATATAATTAAAACAAAAATTGAAACAAAAGCTAGAACATATATAAAATCCAAAAGGTGCCAATTGGCGAGAACCGCTCAAAGAAGGGCCGAAACGCTGCTTGATCCCTGCTCTCCAAGGACTCGTTTTGTCAAATGAGCTACCGAACTTGAACTCGACCGATTGGTTGGGAGTGATGGCTCGTCTCAGGGACCCCTCCTAGGATAGATCCCTAGAGCCATGGATTCCTATCATCCCTCCTGACGGGACTGCTTCCCAGCCCTCGCTTGATCCTCTTGAAGCTCCCCCGATGTGTTCCTCTTATGGCCGATCAGACCCTACAGCTTCCCAAATGGGACAAACCCAGGGGGTCTATCTCTGAACACTTAGGGGGGCTTATCTCTAAAGATTGACCGGGGACCCAAAGGTAAGGAGTCATCCCCAGCCAGACCTAGGATCCGAGAAATGGGTTAGGTACCGTGTCCGAGGTTACAAGGGCCTCCTTCCCTTGAGACGACCCGACCTTAGATCGCGTGTCAAAGGTCAGCGGTGTGAACCCCGGGGTGGTGGAAGAGCTTCCCGTCCCCAATCTATGGCATACGATCGGTCAACCTTCGTCGTCTCGAACTCCAAGATTGAGTCATCAAAGAGGGGCACCCGTGGCACCTCTCATTCGTAATCTCGGGCCATATGGTCAATCCTACTATAGTTGAAACAAAAAGTGGGGGGTTTGGCATATGTCAGGGTGACTCGTACCGGGCCCGGGTACTCTTAGAACCTCATGATCATGCTTCGCTAGAGAGGCCGGTGAACGTCCATCCAGAAATGGACCCTCACCATACCACCCCAGCAAAGACCTCATTGACCACACGGGGTTTCCACGTGCTCACCTAAGGTTGCCCCTATGATCTCCCTGGTAGCCCTTGTCCAAACGAGGGGCGGTATCCCCCGAGTGTGCACCCATAACTGAAGGTGATCTAAGCTCGGAAGTTCCCGGGTCATTACGAGGGCCTCCTCCCCGAGTAGTAAAGGATGACCATGGAAACACCACGGCTCATTGTTACGCACCCATACCCGAGCCTCCTAGGACACGAAGTAGAAAGCGAACGTGTCTGGCTCGAGGTCCTTAACCACCACACCCACACTAGCGCGACCCCATGCACGCGTGATGATTGGCAGTAGAACCTCCTTCCAGAGAGGGTTGGGGGAGGCCTGACGGTCCACCATACCAAAACAGAGGTGCGCCAAAATCTAGGGATCCGGTGGATTGTAGGGCACCACGACCTCCATCTCTTTTTCCTCGGTAAGACAACATGCAAAAAAAGTAGATTGGAGACCCTCTACCAACGACAGAGGAACAGGAGGAGCCGGAACCCTAGCATGGGTTGCCACCACCGTTGCCGCCGAATGAGGGGTCGGAACCCTAATGGAGGCCACCGTCCCCGAGACAGTCACAGGAACCTGAGACGACGCCAAGGAAACTGGCAGTGGTGCTGGATCAAGCACTTTAATCGGACGACCTCTCTTCGCCTTAGTCGGAGGTGCATTCGGTGTGGTCTGTCCTGGCGAGAAAACCACCAAATTCTGGTCCCTCAACAATGGAGGTTGTAGGAGCTCGACGGAGGGAAGCGGCGGCATAGTCGAGGGAGGAGACTTCAGATGTCGTTTCTTCCTCTCCCTCACCGGTTTGACGAAACTCATACGAGGCTATAGGGGATAAGAAGTAGTAGGGAGGTAGGTGAAGCACTTGAGGATGGGGGAAACTCGGCGGCAGACAATAGCTGTACGACAGTCGAAAGCGGCGCAGACATGACAAAAAGTAGGGCTAGAACTCTCTCTACGGTAGTGGTCTCACAAGTACCGAGTTTGGGCTTCCCTTTTTTATATTGACTATGATATAGTTTGTATTTCGAAAGAGAATCTTATTCTATATATATAATGTTAGAAGTTTTATTGTACGTGATTTGTGAATCCAATTAGTTGTTTCTTTGATGTTGTAGCAACTAGCAAGTTACTTCCGAAGAGATGGGAACATCTATAAACTTCGCAGAATGTACCAATAAAAAATGTTCCAGTTCCAAATTGAACACTTTTTTTATCAGCAACGAGAATTTACTAATTCAAGCCTTCAAGATGAAGGAACAAGAACAAAGGATAAACCCTCCAGAGAGACGAAGCAACAAGGCTTACGATACACAAACGAAGGTCGGATCTAACAAAGCCTAAACCCAAATTTTCCTCACTTTAAGCACAAACGAAGAGTCCCCAACAAGGGAGAACAACAAAACAACCAGAAAAATAGAAAAAGGTCTTAAATCGGGTTTTTCCAACCATTAAGCCCAAAGGAGAAAAAAAACCAATACCGGCCACATTGTGCTCCCAGAAGACCAAAAACCGTCAAAACATGCGAGATATCCATAAATCACTGATGCCTCTCACCCCATAAGGGGGCAACCGACACGTCGGCGGTCAACGCCGCAAAACCGACAAAAACAGGCTCGGTGACCAACCACCGCCAGAACAGCTAAGACCTTGAAACCGCATTGCACCTCGGTTTTCAAAGGAAACCAATAGGCTAAGATGATTCGTCATAGGCAAACACCTATCAACCGACGAGGCCCCAACCGACAAGCGGACGAGAGAGGAGAAAACCAAAGAGCGAATCGATTCACAAGGAAAACCGTGACACCACACAAATTTGAAAGTAGAAAACGACGACAGGAGCCTCACCTCGAAGTGCTACGAACCAAGAGTCTCTGTCGTAGACCCGAAATCCAGAGAAGTCCGATGAAGTCGTAGCCGAAACTTGGACGGTGGAACTGTCAATAAACGCTGGAGCTTTTGAGAGAAAATGAGCACGGGGCACCCAAACCCACCCAAACTGTCGGGGAACACCATAACTAGCCCCACACGAACAAGAAAACTCCAAGAAAAAGACCAGGGGCCAACAACCTAACTCTGTCCAGGAGACCCGGGCCAGACCAACCGACCCGAATCCAGGAGACCGGACCCGGATCCAAACAGGCCCAACCCAAACAACCGATACCTGCAAAGAGCAGACCTCGGCCGAGATCCACGAGCACTCACCACACGATCACTCTCCAGGAGGGCCAAAACCCAGCGAAGCTACCGGACTTCGAGCAGCAAACGGTGGTCGCCAGCTCTAGATCTGCAGAGAAAGAGCAAACCCAAGACTCTAACGAGACGAGCAGATTATGGCATGCGACTTCCAAGCGAGCTCGAACAAATGACGAGAGGCGACGACTGCGGACGGGGGAAGAAGGCCAGAAAATGGATGGGGGAAAGGAGAACAACTTCACCAAAGGGAAACCAGGCCAGAGTCGACGTCAAGCACGGCCCATCATCGAGAGAAGAAAGGCTGAGAAAGCTGCAAAAACAGGAGAAGAAGGGGGTGAAGAGAGGGGGATCCACCGGCAACCTCAATAGCCGAAGACCACGGAGGCACCAACGGAAAGGCGAGACAAACCTGACTGCTGACTAGGGTTTCGAAGGGGCTTTTATTGAGAGAACCGGATAGCAATTAATTTGAGTTAAAATTGTGTTATATTTGATTTTAAATGCAATACTTACAATACAAAGTTGTAAATGCATATTTATTTTATATACTCCAATTGCTGGAGTATATGCCAGGGATACAAAGTATTGCTAATTGACCTCATAACTTGTCAATTATGCTTCCGACCATTGTATATACACAGCGTCACGTCCACAACCATGAAAAACTCAAGCAACATATATATTATCACTACCGATTTTTCCCTTGAGAGTCTGGAATATGCAGAGGTTTCTTGTAAGACTGCAACAAGAGAGAAGAACACACCACGCTGATAGACGAGGCGGCCATGCAGGCGCCGGCAAGCCAGGGAGGCAACCGGATTCCGGTGAAAGGGTACAAGACTCCGGCCGCAACCGGCATGCCCAGTATGTTATAGCCTAGCGCCCACACATAGTTGAGCCGGATCCGGGACATAGTCTTTCTTGACAGATCTATGGCTGTGACTACATCCTCCAAGTTGCTCTTGATCAGCACTACATCGGCTGCTTCTATAGCTACATCTGTTCCTGCTCCAATTGCCATTCCCACATCAGCCGCTACTAGAGCCGGCGAGTCGTTGATTCCATCTCCCACCATTGCCACTGCGTCCCCATTCATCTGCTTCAAATTTCATGTTACAAATATCAACTAACACTTGAGGATAATTGCAAACAAAATGTATCCTGTCCTACTGTTTTCTTTTTGCTGCACGTTATGGAAATTTGTCTCAAAATGACGATTTCACGAGGGAAGTGAATATCTGGATTTTTTTTGTTTTTTACTTGATTCAAAAAAATTAATAGCAAGGGTAGCTTCGCCATTTTAAGACATTTACACAGTGCAACAAAAAGGCAAGTTCAAGGCACTTTTTTGCAATTATCAAAGAAGAAAGTTACGATTTGCAAAAGTTGTATATCTGAGGGTACTTTATGTCATTTAATTTACCTGTAATTCTCTGATTTTATCGGCTTTTCCAAGTGGATCTGTCTCGGCAAACACCTTTTCGATTCCAGCCTCTTTAGCTATAGCAGTTCCTGTAGCCCAGTTATCACCAGTCACCATGATGCTTGTTATGTTCATTGAGCGGAGAAAAGACACTACACGCCTAGCCTCTGGCTTCACTGGATCAGTAACAGCAAAAGCACCAGCAACCTTCCCATCAATGGCCACTAACACACATGTTCGAGCCAGTTGCTCGTTTTCTGTCATGTATTCCTCAACCTCAGACCCAACCAAAACATTACAGGCCTGCATGAGCCTCTTGTTCCCTACCCAGACTGTTCTGTCTCCCACTTTTGCGCTGACCCCTGTTCCGGGGTAGACTGAAAAGTCCTTGGCCTCCACAATCTGTTCGTTCTGGGACCCGAATGTTTGACGGAACCGCTTAACATGATCCAATACAGCCTTTGCAATTGGGTGCTCACTGTTAGCCTGAAAGTTATTGCATAAAAAAGTGGTTTAAGAGACTAACCTTTCTCTTTTCATTTTGCAGGCCATTAAGAAACAATTATATCTGAAATTACTTGTAACTACTCCAAGTAGAGTAAGCTTCAATTGAGAAACAAATAGGATATTAAAGAAGTTCTGTTTTACAAAGTAATATCTACATCTCTCATGGAAAAATTTCATCCATGAGATCCAAAATAAATAATCTATCAAAAGGTTAAATTATTCATCTCAGGTCAATATTTAAAAGGGTTAATTGTCCAAAACTACATTAAAGTTTTGTCCACAAACAGATGCATGCATAAAGTTTTGTCTACGCTTTGTGGGTGCACCGAAGTTTTGTCCACCGACTTTTTTAGAAAAATGTATTGCCCACACAACTATAGAATGCATTATGAATTGCCCACACAACTTTAGAATGCATTATGTATTTCCCACAAATCTATTGAGTCCGCGAAGAACTGCCCAGACCATTCATTCTGAACATCCCTATTACATTTTTCTAAAAAAGTCGGTGGACAAAACTTCAGTGCACCCATAAAGCGTGGGCAAAACCTTATGCATGCATCCGTTTGTGGACAAAACTTTAATGTAGTTTTGGACAATTAACACTATTTAAAGTGTAAGCACACACCTCTGTAGCAGCAGCCATGTCACAGAACTCCTCCATTGAGAAACTAGAAAAGAGGACAGCACTAACCACCACTGGTTTACCAATCGTCAGTGTCCCGGTCTTGTCAAAGACAACTGTTTTCACCTGAAAATTTCTCAAGAAATGAGCCAACAAAATTGTTAGATAGATATCGAAATATATAAATTATCATGGTTACATGTAGTATATGCAATGCTATTATTATTTATGAGAATGTGATATAAACATCTGATGTAGAAGAGCATTCTCCTGAACGCAGCATTCGGTAAGTAAAACAATAATGTCACACATTTGATTGTTTGTTGCAACTTTAGCCACACTAAGATCATAGCATTGCAATTATCAATTGACATAGCGATGACAACTCAATGATAGTGAGGGTTTTCCCTTCAATGAATAATATCTCTAAAATATTCTTCGCTAACATAAAACTCATGGAGAGGTCCAATTTTCTTGAAAAGCTAGAGAATTAATGCCATGTACTTACCTTGTGTGCCTTTTCAAGTGCATATCCACCCTTGATAAGCACTCCTTGTGAAGCTCCCTTTCCGGTGGCTACCATGACTGCTGTAGGGGTAGCTAGTCCCAAAGCACATGGGCAAGCAACAACTAACACTGAAATGCCAAACTGCAGTGCAAGCTCAAATTCATCCATAGATTTCGGTATCCAATCTCTAGGGTAAATATGAGCTACTCCAGGGAGAAACCACGCAAGCCAAGTTAAAATGGCTGCCACAACGACCTAATATGATGTGAAAACAGAATTGACTTTTGAGATGAGAAATCATCACAAGGAATACAAATATTACTAGTATATGCACTTAATCAACCCAAAGGCAATAAAAAAGCAAGGGACAAAGGTAACTAAGCTAATGAGGATGCGAAGAGTTATTTTTCTTTTCTCTCCCACAGACCAACAACTAAAAGCTTAATACATAGAACAATCTATTGTATAATTCATACTGCAGTATTGCAAACATGAAAATCTAACCACTTAGTTAATATAAACCATGAAGCGACTGATCTCAGCACAAGAGTTGATGTTCTGCCAAAATAATTTCTGCTGATGTGGCGATAACTGTTGAGTCATTTAGGGAATGTAAATGTTACAAACAGGCAGTCTAATGGTTTAAAGTGTGTTCACGTTACCATATAACCACTCAATAGCCAGCCAAGCCTCCAGAATTAGTTCCAATTAATTGCCTAAAGCTTCTAACCAGCATCCAAAGCATTAGCAGTGGTGGACCGAACTTAAATTAACAAGTACGGAACCACTTGAGATTGGGCCAAAAACAATGACAAATGCTGCTGGTGAAGTTGATTAAGTGAAAACCCAAAGGGACAACAGTTGAAGACAATGAGTGTGATGAGTGCTGTCGTGACATCATGCATCAATTTGAAATAAGAAATGGAACTCTCACAAGCAAGTGACATTGAATAACTGAAAATTCGGTACATGAAGTCTTCACAAAGCAGAAAGCAAAAACTCACCATTGGAACGAAAAACCTAGAAATCTGGTCAGCCAACTTCTGAACAGGTGCTCTAGCAAGCTGAGCAGATTCTACAAGTTGAACAATTTGAGAAAGTGCAGTCTCAGATCCCACACGAGTAGCCTTAACTAGTATGCATCCATTCTCATTCATTGTTCCTCCAATAACCTGTTTGTGACGATAGGAATAGAAATGTGTCATTCAGCGAATTCTGAACCTTCATATGCAAAAAAAAAACGAGGCAAAAGAACCAGTACCTTATCACCGACTCTCTTAGCAATAGGCCTGGCCTCCCCTGTAATCATACTCTCATTGACATGGCTTTGACCATCGATAACTATCCCATCTACAGGAACTTTTGCACCTGGAATAATCTTTATTATGTCATTTCTTTGTATCAGTTCAGTGCTTATTTCCATCTCTGTGATAACATTTCCATCGTCATCTAATGTTAATAGAGAAGCTGTATCAGGAGCAAGGTCTGTCAGTTTTGCTAAAGCATCTGATGTTTTCCCTTTCGCAACCACTTCCAAATATTTCCCCAAGAGAATAAAGGATATCAGCAT
Source organism: Erodium maritimum (assembly GCA_963921825.1). Classification (NCBI taxonomy): domain Eukaryota; kingdom Viridiplantae; phylum Streptophyta; class Magnoliopsida; order Geraniales; family Geraniaceae; genus Erodium; species Erodium maritimum. Next base: position 58,160,103 of record OY997592.1, on the reverse strand, counting down.
AGCACTGGTCTCAAAGAAATCTTGTCCTTCAAATGTACTTGAAGTCAGTGCCTTAATTACTACGTAGAGGGAATAAAAATAGGCAGCATTAGTGCCTAATGCAACCAGAACATCCATGTTAGCAGACTTTCGTCTCAGCGCATGATATGCTCCCACATAAAACCTGATAATGAAATCCACAGCAAAAACAATTATTGGATTTACAAATGCTTACAGCACAACAAATAAAGAAATGCCAAAATTGTGGGAAAATAAGAAGGCTATAAGCCTATAATAAAACATAGAGAGAAGTTCAGTACCTCCTGCCAACAATGAACTGAACTGGTGTGCATAGGATCCCTCTTAGAAGCATACCAATAGTGAGCATGTTGTGTAATTTGATATCCAACCAGTACCCACAATGTGGGATCATAGGAAGAACCATAGAGAATATTACCACTGGAACTGAAAATAGACAGCTCCAGAAGAACTGGTTTCTATACATCTGAATTTCCTGCTGCCTTTCTGTTTCTCTTCGTTTTGGAGGAACATACAAACTTGCATGGTAAGATTTGGTGCGGTGGCCCGCTTGATGAACACGGTCTATAAGAAACCTTGGACCTGTCAGGTCTGGGTTATAGTTAACAGTTGCCCTATTTTCAGCCAAGTCTATTTCAACATGATTCACACCTACAGCTGACTCAAGTGAGGTCCTAATGATGCTGATATCTTCCAGAGAATCAACTCCCTCGAGCTTAAGATGCACATTGTTCAAATCATTTCCAGAGCTGATAATATCAGCCCCAAAGCCAGCATCTTCTATTGCTTCAACAATGCGATCAGTATCAGTAATGGTTGGATCAAAATGAACTTTTGCTTCTTCAAGAGCTAGACCAACTACTGCCTTTTTCACTCCAGCAACCATTGCAAGAGCACGCTCAACAGACTCGGAGCAGCTAGTACATGCCATTCCTTTAATCCGGAGCTGGCACACAGCAATATCTTGGTCTGGAAACTCATAAACTGGAAAGCCTGCGTCTTCCACGGTTTCCTTAATTTGCTGTGCCTAAAATGACGCCATAGTTAACCCGTATAGTATTCAAAGGAAACAGTCACTATCAACATTTTAAACATAACAGCCACATTTTACAATACAGGACATTGGATTTCTCGCTTGATTTTTTCTTAAGCAATAAAGAACACTATTTTCCATAATAATAACTACGAAGAGATCCTGACTTACTGTGACGAGTTCTGGTATGTACTTGACTGCAGCATGGCCTTCAAGTGGTGACACCACAGCACTCTCTACCCCATTAAGGTTTCCCAAGACAGATTCTATGGCCGTTGCACAGGATGCACACTTGATTTCCTTGATTTTGAACATAATAGTTCTAACTCTCTTATCACTATCATGGATTGACTGAGTGACTGCATCACCATTCAGTGGTTCCAACAGAGGCACCTTTATGTCATCTTTCCCATTAACTTCCATTTTGCTACTCCACAGGTCAAGCTCCTTAATTATATACATGAAATGAGCAAAAGCACTAAGTCAAACATTGCAAGGTTTTTGCTACAAGCAATAGCCAATAACAAATCTAGTCAGAAACAGCTTTTACATCTCTTTAAACTCCATAATAGATTAGAAGTACAAAACAAACAAAAAGAATCTCTAAGAAACCTCTCAGGATATCCCAGTGAGTTACTCCAACCAACTAAACAGTCACACAGCTTGAAAAGGTCAACCAAGGTCAAGTAAGAAATATCATCACCAACAAACAGTAGACTGTTTGAATAAAATCCCCCAAAAATGTACGAAGTCAACATGAACACGAACAGCCTAGAATTCAGCTACTCTGAAATCAGCGATCAATGAGTGAAATTAAATAAATTGAACAGAAAGGGCACATGCAGTTCAGCAAATCCAATACCTATATACGCTAATTTATGGGACTGAACAGTGTACCATACTATAAAGTATAAACAAAATCAAAATAAAACACAGATCGATCACCTGAAAACAAATGATCAAAAAATAATGAAAATTCAACTCAGATTTCAAGTCAGATACATACATGCATATATACATGTATAATTGTGGAAGCAGCGAGCTAAATTCTGGAACTGAACAACATACCACGATAAATAAAAAAAATCAAACTAAACCACATATCGATTCACCTAATAACCAAACGAAAAATAAAATCAACGAAAACCCAACTCAGATCTCACAGGCGTATAGTTGTGGTAGCAGTTCCGCAAACAGAGGGAAACAATAGAGACCCTCGTAGCAAAATCATTACAGAACCAAAACCTGAAAAATAAAACAGTACCTTTCTAGGCTATTTTGGCGGGTTCGCTGCCAGTGATCACGTGACCAATTGCAGAGGAGAAGTAATGGGTACGGTGTGGCGGGGAGCAAAAGGGGTTTTACGGAGAGGGATTAGGGTTTTGCTGGAAATGGAGGCTACTCCGCAAGGAAAGTTGCAGGAATTTTAGGGTTTTGGAAGAAATGGGAACGAGAGGGACAAGAAGAATCCAATTGAGGCATGAACTCTGCGAGATAAGACTTTGCTTTTGGCGGACGGTTTTAACTTTTATATATATTATGCCCCAACTTTTTTTGAATATTTGAATCGTTAACGTCCTCGATGATTCCCACCAACTTAAACCCCTAATTAATTTCATTTTCTTCTCTTCTTTCCAATTGGTTGAGTAATATGAAATTGTTTTTTTTAACGGGAAAGAAGTAGTATTACGATAAAATCGTGCTTACAAGGAAGGACCTAACAGTCCAAGATACCAGTTTTTGTCCCAACCGGTCGTAGCCCGTCGGGCGCACATGGTTCCATACATATAGTCCGCTTTGATTCACGGATCCGAACTTAGGATTTCTTCGATCCAACGTTACAAAAAAATAATAAACCAAATTCCTAAACTTATTGAGCCACATGATTATTCGAACTAAAACAGCGAAACCTACTGGAGAATTTGTCTTTAATGCAGAATTCCCGAGATCTCCCTACTGCATGAACTTGTTCAGGGTTGAAAGTCCCGAAGTTGGGTGCCTGTGAAGTAGGTCCCGAACTCCCGTTCTTCCTCCCGGATCCCAGATCCATCTAGGAAGCAGGCCCATGCCGGCGAGGGGTGCCCCTGGGGCGGTAGGCCGCTGCAGATGGAAGACGGCGCGTGGAGCCCGTAATCCGGAGAACGGCAGGGGGGCTGTCACGCCCCAATTTCAGCGAACCGAACTCGGGACGCGAACATTTAAAAAGATACAATACTTGAAACCTGTTTTCATTAAATCACTTTAAAAAGCCAGTTTAGTTCAACAAAATAATAATTACAACTTAAAACACATCCCAACAAGTGGACAAAAAAACGAGGTACACGTCACTATACTCAAAACACCCAGAAACCCGCTTCAAGCTCTTCAAGCTTCAGAAGCTCACCTAGTCCAGCCTGCGAACGGTACCTGTAGGAAAAGCAGCTAGGGGTGAGCGTTCGCTCACCACCACGGATAACAGACTGACTACGGCATAATTAGCAGACAAAGCCAGTAACACCAAAAACAAAGTCAACACCGGGGAACAATGTCCCCAACCCAAGTACTCTGACTGAACAATACACCCACAGTTACCTTCCTTGACCAACTCAACACTCTAACATGCAAAGTAGACCCGACACAACGATCACGACCTCTTCCAAGGACTCAAAAGAAACTACGCAACACCAAACAAGATCGCAAAGGATCGCAAACCAGCTGCCAAGAACGCTCACACCCTCCCGAGACTCTAACTCGGTCAGGCCAACCCAAGAATGCTTGCAACTTACCGAGACTCTAACTCGTAAGCCAGCCGGAAAATGCTTGCAACTTACCGAGACTCTAACTCGTAAGTCATCCAAAGAATGCTTGCAACTTACCGAGACTCTAACTCGTAAGCCAGCCAAAGTATGCTCACAAACTCAAACCACACACGCGCGGTCAGGACCCCTTTATTGGCGGGCGGGCCCCCTACCCCGTCTGAACATGCAGACACGTGTGCTCGTGGACCCCCGTTTCATGAAGCGGGCCCCCAACCTCAGGTAACCACAATCACAATCACAAACACGATCACAAGCAAATTCAACAACCAGTAACAACACAGGTTCAACACTCATAGGCACTCATGGCCACCAAGACACCAACAGTAAAACTCGGACTCAACAGCCCCACAGGCACTCACGGCCTCCCAAGACACACCAACAGTAAAACACGGACTCAACAGCCCCACAGGCACTCACGGCCTCCCAAGACACCAAAGGTAAGGACACGGGTTCAACGACAACACGGGCACTCATGGCCACCCAAAACTCAACGATGAAACACGCTCGCAACTTACCGAGACTCTAACTCGTAAGCCAGCTAAAACACCAAAGATAAAGACACGGGTTCAACAACCCCACGGGCACTCATGGCCACCCAAAACTCAACAATAAAACACGCTCACAACTTACCGAGACTTTAACTCGTAAGCCAGCTAAAACACCAACAGTAAAGTACGGGCTCTCATGGCCACCCAAACACGAATAATAACACGGGCTCTCATGGCCACCCAAGACTCAACAATAATAATACGGGCTCTCAAGGCCACCCAAAACTCGATAATAATACACGGGCTCTCCAGGCCACCCAAGACACCAAAAGATCAATCAACCTCCGGCTTAACCAAAGCCTCCAACAGTCCTAATATCAACAGTTTCTCAATCAACCTCCGGGCATGGTCATATGCCTCCAGTACTCCTAATATCGATAAGTTCACAAACAACCTCCGGGCATGGTCATATGCCTCCAGTAATTCTAATAACGCTAAGTTCTCTACTCCTACGACACTACTAAGTGTCACATGCTTTTCTCATATTCACTACGTTCCCGTATCATGCTTTTCTAATATTTAAATAAACATATTCAACCCACGACACCCCGGTGTCACATGCAATTCTACTGTTAACTTTCCCCGGTCAGGGCCGAGATCCGGTTACTTTTCCCTACCTCGTGCGTGTTCTCCCGAAAGCCAACCAACGAGCTCCGGTGATGATCTCAGTCACTCACCCAGCTTTCCCTTGCCTCGGTCCGTGGCACGATCTAAAAGAATACAATTTAAAGGCACTTAACAACTTGCAAGAATAAACTGAAAATCATTAAACTCGATGCCCAAACTCAACCCCGACAATGTCGATCACTCCCAAACTTCCCAACTACTCGACATTGTCGATAAGGGACCCGTCAAGGCCCGATTCGCCCGACATGGCGAATCTGCCCGGGTTTTGTAAATGCCCTTCCGGGGCTCCAAAAATTTCCGTTTTCGTTTCTACTGTCTTAGAATAAATCAAGGGTCCCAATGTACTTGACGGAATCGAATTCCGACTTCCGAGTCAATTAATTGACGTTTAAAGTTTCTAAACCCGATAAATTACAACTTCTCCAATTTAATTCCAAATTTCGATTCGGTTAAGGATAATTGGTCCGGGGAACGTTTTAAACCTCCCGAACGCTAAAACCGAGCACCCGAGCGCGTGGGCCCCACCCGGCCCAACCTAGCCGTGGGCCCTAGGGCTTAAATGAGGCTCGGCCACCATGGTGGTGGCCGGCCCTAGCTCCGTCCAGCCACCTCCTATGGTGGCCGGCCACCCCCTATGGTGGCCGGGGCTTCTCCCAAGCCCCGGTCGCCGGAAAACGTTCAATCAAACCTCCAACACCTCCAAAACGTCTCCAACAATTACCCCAACACCAAAACCACCTTAAACTAATAGTTTTACACAAACCCTAATAATTGAAAATCAACAAAACGGGAATCGGTTCAGTGCTTACTCAAGAGGAGAACGAGGGGAACGAGGTTGCTCCTTGTCTTGAGACGATCCAAAGGTGAGATCTCCTCCAAACCCTAACCCTTTCTCCTTCTCTCTTCTTCTTCTTCTTCTTCTTCTTCTTCTTCTTCTTCTTCTTCTTCTTCTTCTTCTTCTTCTTCTTCTTCTCTCTCTAAACTCTCTCTTCTCTCTTTCTAAACAACTAACTCTAATTTCTTTCTTTTTTTGTATTTTCCTTTCTTTTTTTGATATATGGTCGGCCACTTAAGGCACCACCACCTCTCATTTTCCCCCCAAAACCAAACACCACCACTTGGTTGACAAGACAATATCTAAAAGATATTTTCCAATCAGATTCGCGAAAATCGGATGTTTCGGACCCCGAATGGGCACTTTTCCCAAGAAATTACGAAATTGACGGGCTATAAGGAAACGACTCAACTAAGACCGCTGCGACGACGGCTAAGCTTTTTGGATCCAAAACGGTCCTCGAATGGACCAAAACGTCGCTCGATTGACTTTTCCAGCGAAAGTCAACATTTCCCAAATTGATTATAAAGTTGCCCTGAGTCCCCCGGAACTCACTTTGGTCAATTACAGGGTCAACTTAAGTCCGGTATGACACTTGGGGTCATTTTAGGTTCAAGTAAGTGTCAGTCTTAAATTTTTTTAAATTTTCCTGTTTTTCGCAGGTTTGACTGGCGTTGACCGGGAGTGGTTATTACAGAGGCCACGATGGCTACTGGCTCGAAGGCGGGTCCGGTCCGGCGATGCAGGAACGGTAGCGCGAGTCGAGGGAGAGACCGTGGAGCAGCTTGAACGATGGGCAGCGAGCATAATGGACCCTAATGGTTAGTGTAGACGAGAGCTGTGAGTTAGAAGCTTCAATAGTTGCCATGGTGGAGAAAAAAGGGGGAGGGGGTGGGATGGGAGGATGCTGCGCAGAGAGCGCAGCCCCTAGGGTTTATGGTGTATAAGTTTATATATATCTTGAGTAATATGAAATTGTTCAACACGCTGCAATGACAAGTTTGTCGCCGATATTTATAAGGTCGAGTGAAAAATATATATATTATATACATATGATAAAATATATAAGAATTGGGGAGGCCTTGATGTATTAAAATGATTATATCATGTGTGGATTATGCAAAAAAAGAATAGTACTAATTCGATTTTGTTTTTTGTAACTCAAAATCGTCTCATATTAAAAGTGCCGCTAAAGATTGGATATTATGTCTTGTATAAGACATTTACATAAATTTTCAAGGGCAAACTACAAATGCATACCCTTAAGTATGCACGTTTAACCGATGAATACCCTGAAGTTTAAAGTTAACTGATGCATACCCTGAAGTTATGAGTTGTAACTCAAAACCCCTTCTATAAGCTAAAATGACGAAAATACCCACAGTGATTTTTTAAATATTTTAAAAAATATATGAATGAAGTGATTTTTTAAATAAAAATGAAGTCATTTAATAAGTAAATATATATATATATATAACAAAGTAATTTTTAAATAATTTTTTTAACATAATTATTGAAGTTTAGTTGAGGGTATTTTTGTCATTTTAGCTTACAAAAGGGGTTTTGAGTTACAACTCGTAACTTCGGGGTATGCATCAGTTAACTTTAAACTCCAGGGTATTCATCGGTTAAACGTGCATACTTAAGGGAATGCATTTGTAGTTTACCTAATTTTCAAAGTTTTTTTTTAACGAAATGTACAATATTATTAATGATATATCTGAATATCGAGGTGCGTCAGGAATATGTTTCCTGGCCACTAAGGTCAGAATAAAAGAACAATAGTTCACTGATCCTTGTAGTATTAGAACCGTCACAAATGATATTGGGATGTCATATAGGTAATGATAGAATACGAGGGATGACAAGGTGGTACTGGAATTCTTGCTCTGAAAACTGGCCAGGGATTTCAACAGATAATAGTGGGAGGCAATACATGAATCAGAGTTCCTTTCCTAAAAAATCTCTGATTCTCTGTTCACTAGGCAGTGATCCTGCAAGGGTAAACTACAAATACCTACCCTAAACTTGTCACGATTAACTGATACCTACCCTCATGTTTTTTTGTAACCGATACATACTCAAATGTTTAGTTTTTTAACAGATAGTCCAAGAAGATAGGTAAAATGACGAAAATGCCCTCAACTACATTTCAGTAATTACTTTAAAAAAAAATTTAAAATCACTTTTGTTAGGTATATATATGTACTTATTAAATCACTTCAGTTTTATTTAAAAAATCGCTTCAGTTTTATTTTTAAAAAATTATTTAAAAAATCACTTCAGGGCATTTTCGTCATTTTACATATCTACAAGGGCTTTGCGTTAATTTTCGGAATATTTGAGTATGTATCGGTTACAAAAAAAAACATGAGTGTAGGTATTAGTTAATCGTGACAAGTTTGGGGTATGTATTTGTAGTTTACCCATCCTGCAAAGACAAACTCAAATAAAAGGAAAAAGATCCTCTCGAATAGTTAGAGCCATACTCGTGAAAGGGGTCGAGGCGGTTGCGACAGTGGAGGCCAAGAGAAGGACGTGCCGACTGTGGTTGCGGCTTCAGGGACAGACACAGCGGCATCAAGGACGGCGGTGGCATTAGAGACGACGACGACATCAAATACGGTGGCGGCTTCAAAGACGACGCGCGGAAGCATCAGGGACGGCGACTTTAGAGACGAAAACCCCGACGTTGTAGAGGATGGACCGAAATAGGTCGGTAGACACTTCGTTAGTGGCGGGAGAAGGAAAACATCGCGATGACTAGAGGCGGATCGAACGAAACCCTAGCAGAAAAAACCTTCGCAGGATCCATAGGGACTATGCAAGTAGAGGATGTGTAGAAGAGAGAAGCATAATCATGGCATAAGCCATGACAAAAACCATGACCATAGCCATCACTTTTGGGTGTTGCGGCAGAGAGCTTTTTCTTAGGGTTCACATAAATTTTCAAAGTTCATTTAATGGTGATAAGTAATCTATCTTTTTATATCAGAAATTAAATAATGCATAAGAAAGTGGCGTTGGTTTCAGGAAGGAAATCACAAACCAACAATAAAATCCGAAAAAGGTCAAGAAGACCTAAACAAAATGGACAAAGAGACAACCACTCTTCTTAGGATGGGAGAAACAACCCAATCTGAAAGGAGGGAAAACAAGAAAGAAAGAAGGCAAGGATCTCGAGCAGGCTTAGAAAGAGCAATCGCCGGCGACACCAACCAAAAACTAGGAGAAAGGGTTCACCCATCTGCCTGAATCAGCGTTCCGAGCAATCCAAATGAACCATAACCCCAAAAGACTCAAACGAGACCAAAATTTATGCAGACGACGCTCCCCATAGATAGAAGACCACAAAGAGATGAAGAGAGCAACTAGAGAACTAAGGACCACACCTGTCAAGCCCACCCACAAATAATGAGAATGTGAGAGGTGTCTTCGATGTGTCTGCCACACATAAGACACAACCAAATACCTACCAGGATTGAGAAACCTCTCGCCACCAAGAAAGATATAGTGGGGATGGCCTCAAGAGCAACAAGCCAGGCAAAAGATTGGAACTTAGGCAGAGCATAGCTCTTCCAAACTGCAGATGCCAGAAAACTGAGTCCAACCCGCGTGTGCTCGAATAGGCGTCAAAAGCTCTAGAAGTCGATAAACCATGAGAGTCCAAAGACCAGTACAATCTGTCTGGGCGGGAAAAGTCGAGACGAACGCCCAAGAGAAAAGTGTGGAGGCCCTCCAAGGCAATAAGCTCTCTATTTAGAAGATGACGTCATGAAATAAAGTTCCAACCATCATTCGCCTGAAAATGAATAATCGGCTAACCTTGCTCCACTAGCAATAGAAAAAGGCGAGGAAAAGAGTCAAAAGAGAAACATCCATGACCCAAGCATCCTCCCAAAAAGGAATGAAGCAACCGGACACTATCATCCATCTAACCTTAGTTAGGCCAAAAATATTTGGAAAATGAGGATCTTGAGCCAAATGAGCAATGTAGCGAAGAACCAAAAAAGAGGAACGATGCGTGAGCTGAAGACAAGAGAGATTCTACTTGGACTCGACTCTACTGTGACAAGAGCACAACACCTTCCGTCATAAGGAAGTTCGTTCTGTGGCAAAACGCCACCACCACTTCAAAAGAAAAATTTGTTGACCGCCTCTAGGTTGTGGACACCAAGACCCCCTACGAACTTAGAGCGACATACTCTATCCCAACTGATCTTAGACAAACAACCCCCGGTCGAAGAAGTAGCCCAAAGGAGGCTTCGTTGGAACCTCTCCATAAGAAGCAAAACCTTCTTAAGAGCTCGGAAAACTAACATGTATAATATCGGGAGGTTGGCTAAAGTGGACCAAATTAACGTCAGGAGGCCCTCGAAAGAGAGAAGGCGAGCTTGCCACACCTCAAGCCTTTCCCGAAACTTGGCAATAACAGGGCTTCAAAAAGATATGTGGCTTGGGTTAGCTCCAAGCTTGAAGTCCAAATAAGTAATTGGAATGTGGCCTAAGTTGCAGTCGAAAGCTGAGGAAGGGGAAAAGGTAGAGGACGTATTAATACCAAATGTTAGGAGAGTCAACTTGTCGAAGTTGGTTCGCAACCCTGAAACCAACTCAAAACAATGAACCAACATACGAACATGGTATAACAGTAGGGGGTCAGCTTCTAAGAACAACAAAGTGTCATCTGCGAACTATAGGTGGGAGACATAGATGTCAACTCCAACCCGAATTCCATTAAATAGGCTCAATCTAATACCATATTCAAATAACTGAAGAAGGCTCTTTCCGGAAATAAGAACAAAAAGGGGGATATAGGGAACCCTTGACGAACACATCGAACAGTGGGAAACTGAGTAGATGGGAACCCGTTGATAAGAACGGATGAGTGGCCCTCAACACAAGAAAAATCCACATAATCCACTGAAACCCAAAACCCATAGCCAACATCACTCTCTTGAGAAACAACCAATCCACCTTGTCAAAAGCTTACTCAAAATTAAGATTGACTAAGGTCGCACGCCTCTTCTTATGACGGATGTCATCCAAGACCTCGTTAACCACCATCACACTATCAACCAACTGGCGACCCTAAATGCAAGCATACTAAGTGTCGTTAATAAGGCTACCAATGACATAGCGAAGGGAAAGGGAGAGAGTTTTGGCTATAACCTTTTACGTGGCAATGATAAGGCTAATGGGCCGAAACTCGGATAACTCCCTAGGGCAAGTAACCTTAGGAATGAGGACAATGAAACTTGAATTCAAGCCTTTTCTGAGTAGTTCAGATGTGAAGAAATAGCGGACAAAGCTCATAAAGTCATCTCGAAGAACGTGTCAAGCGATCCAGAAAAAAAGGAGATTGAACCCACTTGGACCTAGGGCTTTATCTATGTCGCAAGACGAGATAACGAGACGAATCTCCTTCCTAGTGAAAGGGGGCTCCAAATTATTCACATTGGTAGAGGAAAAGGTCGAGAAGGAGAGATGTGGGAGCCTGAATCTCTCTCTTGTCAGAATGGAACCTAGAAGCAAAGTGCGAAGCAGCATAAGCTTTAACAGCAACGGGATCCGAGTGCTCCACCCCGTCCACTAAAATTGTGGAGATGTGATTCTTGAGCACTCTACCATTCCCTACCTTGTGAAAATAAGTCGTGTTATGATGACCCTCTAAGGCCCACTTGACGCGAGACTTTTGTCTCCACTAGGTCGGGCGCTGTTCAGCTTTTGCGTGAAGTTGACTATCATAAGTGGTCATGTCACGAAGCTCATCCTCAATGAGAGACCGTGAGTCGTCCAACATATCAAAGGTCGATACTTTGAACTCAAGGTCCGTAATAGTTGTGTCTAGGTGACCAAAACTGTGGTGTTCCAAATATGAAGATCATGACGAAGACGCTTGAACTTTGACCACAAAACAAAGTGGGGTTTCTCAAAAACAGTATAAGACGCCCAACAACGTTTAACAAAGGGCATGAATCCCTCATGGTCTACCCAGGTAGAAATGAAACGAAAAGGACTAGGTCTTCAATTTGTATGAGAGGAAGTCAACAAGATAAGTAATCTATCAATCAATATTTCTTACTTTTTTTGACTGAAAGGTGCAATATTATTAATCATATTTCAACTACATAGATGTGCGACAGGGAATACTTCCCTGACCACGAAGAAAGAACAAGCATAGAATGAAAACTTCGTTGTTCTCGTAATACTATAACCGTCAAACGGTATTGAAGCGCCACAGAGGAAGGAAAGAAAGGTGGGGGAAGGAGAAGAAAATTGGAAGTCCTGCTCAAAAGCCCGAGTTTGGACTGCATCAGTGGTAGAAGGCAAAGCTTTCACCAGGGACCCCTCCTAGAGCAGTCCCTGAAGCCTGAGGAGGCTCACATCCATCCTGGCGAGGCTACTCACCAGCTCTTGCCTGATCATCCCGAGGGGACAGCAGCGGGCCTCATCACTCCTCCATTAGCATCTCCTTCAACATATCTGTGCCCATGCGGAATGGGCGCTGAAACTTCAGTGACCCTGCTCCAAGAGGGTTGGCCGATCACCAATTTTTTTCAACCGGGATCCAACTTTTTAGTTTGGGTGTTGACCCGAGGTCCTGTACCTTTAGATACAGTGCTTGGGGAAACACACGGGCGTCTCCCACGAGACGAGGATCCATTAGATACAATGCTCGGGGATAAAATCCCAAAGCCTGGTGATATGGTCGACGATGAACTCTCCTTCCATTTTGTTGCGTATGGCTTCACCTGCTTGTCCTTCTAATACTCCTCCGCGGATCTCCCTCATGCAGTGGTACGAAGAAAAACCCTCTTACGGGGAGGTATTGGTGCCTTGATCTTGCCCATCACCCCGAACTGCTGGCATACGAGGACAAAGGATTCGACCGGGGAGTATGGGGACACCAACTCCAACTCCTCATCCTCCTCGAGGGAACGGGATGGGAGCCCGCCTGAAGCAGCGCCATGGAAGCCAATAGACTCGGTACGACCAAAGCCGTGGGGGATGGGGACCCCTCCAGAGATTGAGTTGCCTTCCGGCAACTAGTCGGGCCAGCCGGTGCGGTGAGAGGTATGGGGTGAGCGGAATCCGACCCTTGTTAGGAATAGAACGACCGATACCCCAAGCTTTCATGGCCAACCTTGAGGGATCAACAACCGAAGCTTTCCCACGTGTCGAATCCCGGACTAGTGGAGGGATGAACTAAGGCCTAGCCTCAACACGGGGAATAGGAGCATGGGAAGCAGGAGGACTTGGAAAGGAGAATACCAGAGGCGTTGAACGAAGAACCACATGGGCGTTGCTAGTAGACAAAGCAATGTCCATATCCCTCACCGGTTGACCTCGGCGTGGTTTCCCGGTAGGGGGTTGTAGGAGCCCCCATCATGAGGATTACCAAGCTTTGAGAGAGTGAAAGCAGTGGTGGTTCAACCGAAAGAGAGGGAGGCGCAGAGGGAAGCCCAACTAGGGTTTGCTTTGAATTCCTCCTACGCTAGGCCTTTAAAGCTGGAACCGCTTCAGAAGGACATGGCGAGGGTTTTGAGGGAGAAGGTTGCATCGGAGACGCCATGATACAGCCGACAATTGCAGCAGCAGCGTCAATGACGTTGTCGACGACGGAGACAGGGCTAAAGAGCACAATAGTCGTAGGGGCTAGGGCTAGGGTTTCGATATCTCTTACTTAAGTATAAGAAAGTTTAAATATTATGAAAATAAAGAAAACTTAGATATAGAATAAAATAAACTTTAGTGTTAATTGTAAAAAAAATGTAAGTGCAACTTTCATTCCTTTAAAAAGAGCTAGTACATGTCTGAAGGTCCTGACGAGACAAATACAATAACCCTGTAACTACGTAAACGTCTAGAATGTTTTTTAACAGAGTGTCATTAAGGCTAACTAAGACATAAACTAAAAAAAGACTGACGAACACCGCTCAAAGTAGGGTCTGTATACCGCTGGGTCCCCCGAAGGCGACACACTTCTTCTGATGTAAAACTGAATCCGTGATCGTTGAGTCCTTGAGTAGAAAATCTAAACCATCTCTCGCGAATGATGAACCGTGCATAAAGGAACAAAATATGTAAAGTAACCCAATACCCCTCGAACATGCTAAACCAGAATCGGGATAGAGGACGAACACCGCTCAAAGTAGGGCATGTATACCACTGGGTCCCCGGAAGGCGACACACTTCTTCTGATGTGAAACCGAGCCTGTGATCGTCGAGTCCTTGAGTAGAAGCCCTAATACATCGCTCGTGAGTGATTAACCTTGTAAAACAGACAGAACATGTGAAATAACCCAAAACCCATTGATCATAATACCCCAGAATCAGGATAGAGATCGAAAAGAAGGTCTCGGTGGAGGCCAAGGACGTGGGTACACCGATGGCGGCTTCAATGGAGGTAGGGACCTCGGCCGCGGGGGCAGAGCCAAGGAACCGGACATAGGCCAGGAGCGACGACGGCGTGCTAAGGCCAAGGAAACCCTAGCAGTCGCAGGGGGACCGGAGACACGATGTTGGTGGCGGAGTGGAGCCAACACCGTGGTGACTAGAGGCGAGAGAGAGGAGCCGGACATAAGCCGGAAACGACGACGACGTTGCGCCTGCCCTACAGGGATCAAAACCCTAGCAGAGAGAGCTATTGTGTTACGGATTTAGATTCGGCTTTCCCTCAAGTTTGATGTTATTTTTTATTTTACAAAAACAAATTAGTTGATATTTTCCTTATGTAACATAATTTGTTTGTGTAAATGGTTAAACGTTTGAATTTGTGTTCTAGTTCTACACACGATTAAAGTATTAAAATCTTAACATTACAAAAAAAATCTCAAAATGTCGACCACAATTTACTTGTCGATATCTATAAATCTCGAATTGGGTACCTTGTTTAAGAAAACTCGAAGTCACGGCGTGTGAGGAGTCTCACTCTCCATCATTGACATCAAAAGTTTAATGGATACAAAAGTGTGTAGGCCAATTGGAATCAATTCATCAATGATATAAAAATGTGTTGAGATTCCAACACATAGTGTTTCCCACCACCAAGTATATTATACTCCACAAGCATGAGCTCATTTCCATGATCAACATGAGCTCATACGCCAAGTCAAAGTTAATATGAACTCAAAGACAAAGCAAAAGGGGATATTTGTTCTGCATATCCAACGCCACCATGAGCACATTTCAAGGTGTTTATTGATCGTCTCATGAGTTGGTGGGTTGAATTTTAAATCCTTATTCCACTGATTTTGACAACTTCTGCACGTCCGGGATTCAAGGTGACGATTATAATATCATGTCAACCTTCGCAAGTAATACAACCAAATTTTTTTTCTTGGTTTACTGTTTTTTTGCTTGATATAAAAAGGTTTATTGAATGCTTGGTGTCTAAGGAGAACCGCCGGAGGGATGCTCTCTATTACTACAGTAGGGCTACTGTTCATGCTGCTGCAAATTTGAATTCTTCATCGTCCGTTTGAAACATTCCGGCGACTTCTGCGACTGTGACTCCTCTTTTGTTCTTGTTCCCTCGGTGTAGTGTTCAGGGTGAACTTGCTTTGGTTCACCGGACCACCGAGGAACTCTCCCTTGGTAAAGTGAACTCTCGGCTCTGTTTTTTGTTAACGTTTGGACTGCCCTTTCTTTATGGCTTCTTCCTCAACGGTGGGTGTCCCACCGGGTTTTGAACATGTCACACTTGGTTTGGCGCCGGAAAGGAGAGGTCTGTTCAACCATAGGGATACTGGCTCCAGACCTTCTTTGGGTGACAGTGATTCTGAACATTGGATCTTTATACACAACCTACCACCAAAGACCTGTCCCGAATGGCTTACTAATATTTTCAGAGAATGTGGTGAGATAGTAAAGGTCGAAGCTCCTCTCAGACCCAATTCTAGAGGGAAATGGTTTGGTTTCGTGGCTTTTAAAACCTTGGAAGCATTTAACAGGGCACTAGCTATCTTCAATGGCTTTCTTCTCAAGGGTTCCAGATTATTTGTGGTTAAGGCTTGGAGGAGGAAGAGAAACAATTTTCCTGTTGCACAACAATGGAGGAAAAAAGAATCCCAGACTCCTAAAATTAATTCGGTTCATGGAAGTGTAGTGGAAGCCTTTAGACCATTATTATTGAGGGGTCACCTTGTTCTCCTTTATAACAACACCAATGTGGAGGCCATTATGGAAGATTTCAGAGCAGAACATGAAGCTGAGATCAACATTAAAGCTTTGGGCAATATAGTGGCCTTGATCTTCTTTCCTGGTCTGGAAGTGGAAAAGAAAGCACTTGAGAGTGATGGGGCTTGGTTGAAACACTGGATGATTATCATCAAGGACAAGGTGGAGCTGTATAAGAAGGGAGGCAAATTTACTTGGGTAGCCATACATGGGATCCCTTTATTGGGTTGGAGCTCAGAAAATTTTGCTGCCATTGTGAGTGATATTGGGGAGTATGTCTGCACTCATCCCTTTTCTGAAACTAACACTCATCTGGATGTAGCTTTTGTTCTGGCGCATTCACATGAATTTCTTAGGGTCTATCATGAATCTTTACTCATCTTGGAAGAGCAGCAGTATAATATCATGACTAGTTCTGTGGATCAAGCTGTGGTTCCTTTTATACCTATCCCTTGTCTTGCAAGCACCTCCACTCAGTCCAGCACTGATCATAACTCTGATGATCCTCAGTCTTCTGAATTCAATGCAACAATTACTCCTGCTGACACCATTACTCTTGGTAACCGTTCTCTAACTCCTACAATTTTGGGCCTCTTATCTTTGGTGGTTGAAGATTCTCTACCCACACAATTTGATGGTAACACCATTGATTGCATTAACACCTCTCAATTGGGTTTATCTGATAATTTGTCTGAGTTCCCATCTTTATCTGTGCCTCCTCACACACATGTTCAGACTATTCAGTCTTTTATTGGCAACACTCCTAATTCACTCTCCTTCAAAGAGGCCCTGACTTCTTCTTTTGATGGCTCTACTCTCATTCCAAATATTGTTCAAACTATTGTTCAAACCTTTGCCCCTTTAGTTGCTACTCAACCAGCTATTGAACCAACATTTCAAGTGCTTGGTGGGAATTTAACTTCTGATTTGCTACCATTGGATGGGACCTATCTGGATTCACAAGTACAAAAGGGTGTTGGGGAAGAGTTCACCATTAATGCTGGAGAAGATGTTACTCCTTTAATGACAGTTTTGGGGCCACATTTGCTGACTCCAGCTGGGTCTAATTTGGTTTTAGGGGGAAATATTAATTTCAAATCTCCCCCTCTTATGACTAATCACAACAATCTTATTCTAATTACCAGTGGGTTTGATTCTAACAATGGCATTAGAAGAGGGGCACAGGCAGTTGCTTACAATACAAGGTCCAAGGCAAAAGTGGTCGTTTGTACAGTGTTACACCCTCTGACCACTTCTGGCAAAGGCAAAAAAAATTCCATTGTGTTTAAACAAGGAGGAGCTGGAACTAGAGATTATTGTAAAGCTTTAGGATTGAAAACCATTGGTTCAGATGAGTTGGTAGCCTTGCAATTTGACAATTTGGAATTGGAGATCAATCAAGCTGTGGATTTGGAGACACACTCTGAGGATGACTACTGTGATCTGGGTGATGGGGATGAGATAACTGATCCTCTCTCAGCTTCCATCCTTGCACAAAACCTCTCATCTCCATGAGGATCCTCTCATGGAACATGCGAGGGGCCACTTCTAGACAGAAGAGAAGGGCCCTTAGAAGTGTGTGCTCCAAACAATCTTTCTCAATGGTCCTCATTCAAGAATCCAAGTTGTGCAAAATAGCTTTTGATTTCCTTCAGAGTAGTGGGTTCAGTCATTCTTGGGACCTCATTTTCTCTCCAGTAGTTGGAAATGCTGGTGGACTCCTCACCATTTGGAACAAGACTTCCTTTCTATTATTGGATAGCCTAATTACTGACAGAGTTATTTATTGGAATGGCAGATTCCTCCCTTCTGACTTTGAGGTTACTATCATAAATATTTATGCCCCTTACAATGCAGCTGCAAGGTCAGCTCTCTGGTTTGAGATCTCAATCAATGTGGCAAGGTTTTCGGAGAATTTTATATTACCTGGGGACTTCAATGCTATTTTGGCCCCATCAGACAAGTCATGTCCCAGTTTCTAATTCTAGCCTCAGAAACTTCAATGACTTTGTGGATAATTTGGGAGTAATTGATCTCCAACTTGGTGGGGGGGGGGGGGGGAATATACTTGGTTTGGGAATGGTTCAATAGCCACAAGGATTGACAGATTTTTACTAGCCCCTCAAATTCTGGCTTCCTTTCCTAATATGTTCCAAACCTGTCTAAATAGATGTTTATCTGATCACAGACCTATTGCCTCATTGATCCATTGGTTGACTGGGGTCCTAGGCCCTTCAAATTTATTAATGTTTGGATATCCCATCCTTCTTACCTCAAAGACACTAAAGAGTTTTGGGATTCAATCCAGGTTTCAGGAAACCCTTCCTATTGTTTGTGGTTTAAACTCAATGCTCTTAAGAACTTTTATAGAGATTGGAATGACAGGGTTTTTGGGTGGTTGGATACTGAGATTGAATCTCTCAGATCTGAAATTGGTTCCATTGACATAATTATAGGCAGAAGGGATCTTTTTGAGGCTGAGATTTCTTGGAGAGCACTACTACAAGCTAGACTGATACAAAAGTTGAAGCTCCAATCCAAATTATGGTGCCAAAAGGCTAGACTCAAGTGGAATAGGGAAGGTGGCAAATGCTCAAAATTCTTCTATCTCATTGCTAATCTCAATCACTCTAGAAAAAAGGATCACTAAATTGGTTATAGATGATATTTCTCTCACCTCTCCACCTTTGATCAAGGTTGCAGCTCATACATATTTCTCCAAGATATTCTTACTATCCAATACACTTTGCATTGATCTTACTGGTTTGCCTTTCTTAAGTCTCACTACAGCCCAAGCTCAACATTTGGAATCCAGCTTTTTTGAGGAAGAAATTTTCAAAGCAATTAAAGCCTGCAATGGTGAGAAAGCACCTGGACCAGATGGGTTTACAATGAAATTCTACCAAGCTACTTGGAACATTATAAGAAAAGACATTTTGAAATTTATGGATCATTTCTATTGTGGGGGAGACCTTGGAAAAGGTATTAACTCCTCATTTATCACTCTCATCCCCAAAAATGCTGCTTCATTGTGTTTTGAAGAATTCAGACCTATTAGTCTCATTTCCAGTGCCTACAACATAATTTCCAAATTATTGGCAACTAGACTCAAACCTTTGATGAAACACTTGGTACATGATGTACAATCTGGATGCATAGCAAGCAGGCAAAATTTGGATGGTGTTCTCATTGCCTCTGAACTCATTCACTCAATCAAAAGTTTTGATAAAGAGTTCATTATTCTCAAAGTAGATTTTGAGAAGGCCTATGATCACATTCACTGGGAGGCTCTTTTAAAATTACTCAGTTGCATGGGTTTTGGGGATGTTTGAATTGATTGGATAGCTACTTGCTTAAAGGCTTGGTCATCTGTACTTATTAACGGCTCTCCCTCCCTGGATTTCAAGCTACAAAGGGCCTCAGACAAGGTTGTTCTTTATCCCCATTACTCTTTGCTTTAATGGGGGGATGTCTTCATCAACTAATGATCAAAAGTCAGAATAATGGCATGTTTGCTGGGATCCAATGTAATGCAAGAGGGCCTGTCATTTCACATTTGCAATTTGCAGATGATACACTCATCTTCATTGAGGCTGGTCTACAAGAAGCTAGGAATCTAAAGCACACTCTCCTTTGTTTCCAACAGGCTACCGGTTTAAAGATCAACTTTCTCAAGTCAAAAGTTTTATTACTTAATCCTCACAGTGTCAATATTGATCAGATCAAACAAATCTTTGGTTGTGCTTCTGCTGAACTTCCTATGGACTATTTAGGCTTTCAGTTGGTGGCCAATCCTAGAAGACACAAAACCTGGGAACCCATCTTGAAAATATTTAAGAAGAAGTTAGGTCTTTGGCAAGGTAAATACAAATCTTTTGGGGGTAGATTGACATTGATCAAGTCAACTTTGTCTGCCCTTCCACTATACTATATGTCTCTCTTCAAAGAACCTAAAGGGATCATTAAAGAGATGGAAAAATGGCAAAGAAAATTCCTCTGGAATGGGACAATATCTAATAGAGTTTTACATAAATTTAGATGGGATTTGGTGTGTAGACCAAAATGCTTGGGGGGCTTGGGGATCAGGAGGTTACATCACATGAATACAGCTCTCTTAGCTAGATGGTGGTGGAGGTTTGCAGTGGAAAAGGATTCTCTGTGGAAACAATTAATCTGTGCCAAGTTTGGATGGGATTGCAATGCCTCGGATCTATCCAAAATGAGTTTACACAATGGGGAAAGCTTCTTGAATCACTTGAACTCTCTACACTCCATTCCTTCTTTTGCTGATAATTTTGGGGGTGTTGGATTAATTTGGACAGTTCATTCTGGTAGATCAGTCCTTTTATGGGAAGACATTTGGATCAACAACTCTCCTTTGATGCTACAATTCCCAAGACTATACCATCTCAGCACACACAAAAATTCCTTGGTTTCACAACTCATGGTGGAGGGGGATTGAATTCTAGTTTTCAGAAGATTTTTAAGAGGCTGGGAGAAGGGACACTTCATACTCCTCAGTAATTTACTCAACCAGACACACAACTTAACTGCTGAGGAAGATAAAGTCACTTGGAAAAATGATGACAAAGGCTTCTCTGTGAAAAAAATGTATCAATCCTTGGATGTTACTACTACACAAGCTCTTGATTGGCCTGAATTGTTATGGTCACCTCTTATCCCTCCAAAATTATCTAGTTTTGCTTGGCTAGTATGTATGCTAGCTGTTCCCACAAAATGTTTCTTGTTGGCTAGAGGATTGTATTCTAATGATATATGGTGCCCATTTTGTAGTGAAGATCCAGAAGAAACTGATCATTTACTTCTTGGTTGTTCTTTCTCTTGGAATATTTGGACTCTTTGCTTGAAGTGGTGGGGCATTACCTCTGTCATACCTGATAATATCAAGGATTGGCTTATTTCTTGGAGACAGCTTGGTCCTCAACATTCCAAAAAACAATGGGGCATGCTGGTTATGGTGATAATGTGGAGGATCTGGCTTTGCAGAAATGACAGGATTTTCAACAATATTGCACAAGATCCTTCAGAAGTCTTCCAACTGATCCAGAGTGACTCTTATCATTTGATGTGGGCTACCTTCAAAAATGGAGGAGACTCTTTCCCTTTCATCACTTGGATCAATACCCCTTCTGTTTGCTATTCTAGGGGGAGGTTTCAAGGGCCTTTTCAGGGCTTTGCTTGACCTCCTAATTGCCTATTAGCACATTTGTTCCTCTTATTTTTTGCTGGGTTTCTTCTGGGTGGTTTAGGGAGGGTGGGGGGTTTCTTTTTGGTAAGCTTTTCCCTTGGTGAGGCATTAGTGTTTGCCTGTTTATTGGGGACAGGTTTGGTTGGAGTGGGGGTTATTAGTATTACTCTTAACTCTTTGAGAGAAGGTAGTTGATAGGTTGAGGGTGAGTTACTACTTGTTTACCTCTTTGTGATTTGCAGGTTACACTTTTAAATGGTGAACTCTTACATTTCTACTGCTTATGCACTTCCTGGTGCCTGGAGTGCCCTTTTGCCTGGAAAATTTTGAGTCTGGACAACAGCTTGGTGTCTGCAATTTTATGCAGCAATTTATGATTTCAACTGGTTTTTTACAAGTACCAATGTCCTTGAAAGTCTCTGCTGAAGGTTTTAGCTGAAGGAACTGAAGTTTATTGATTTGAGTGGTCTTGGAACATATTTGAACTGTTAAGGGCTGATCTTTGGTCTTTAGGTGAGAATCATTACTGCAGATTCTCTTCTACTTACAGTTTTGGGAAATTGTTGGTTTGGTTGGGGTGACTTGGGTCACAAGAAACTGTAGATACTTGGGTTTTGGGGTTTTGTTAGGTTACTTGCGGCACAAGTATTGTGCTTCGAAGTGCTCCAAATGGGAGTATCCTTTGTTTTGTAAGTATTGAGGGATAATCCCTTTGTCTTGTCCTTTTTCTCAAAGGCTTGGTATTTATAAAAAAACATTGCTGATAAAAAAAAACAAATTTCAAGAGTTTCGTTCAAGATCAACTCCTTACATGCTCACGTAGGTCGTGCAATGACGGTAAGGGTTGAACGAGAATTTGTAGAGGGTATTATTTTTATTTTTCTAATAGACGACAAAGAAAGTGTATTAATAGTGTTAAACAATCATTATAAAGATGGTCCCGATTCCAAATATATACAAGACTCTCGTAGGTAGTTCAGTACTCTTAGACCCGTAACAATAGTTTAATTTTCATCTTAAACAAAGAGATATAATTTCAATGTCTTGTTCTTGACAAAATACAAAACCAAAATAGAAAAAATGAAAATAAATGCAACAAACTAATACGAAATAAAAACGGTAACAAACTAAAACGAAATGAAAAATGTGATGCTTCCTCGCTCCTTCGAGAACGGCCAAGTGAGCCCGGTTCTGGATCATGAGGGTAGGCCACCAAACACCTACCACCCCATCCTAATGCCGATTCATGACTCCTGGCGGGACTGTTTGGAAGCCCTCGCTTGGAGGAAATAATCTTTCCCTTCATCATGTAGGTGGTGGGTCATGGTGGTGAGTTCTGATTTGAGATGACCTTGGATATCCTCTACCTCAGTCAAGGTCGAGGGAGAGAATTTTTCTATGAGCGAGTGTCGGTCTCGTAGCTACCCTCGAGAGAATCGGACTGCTCCGGTGCACAACCGTCGAAACTGTGGCTGCAATAGTCCCAACGCCTGTACGGGGGAGGGGTTTTATACACCTTGTCAATGAGGACCACGAAACAATGGGGAGGATTGTCATTTTTGGCCCTTATAGAGGGACCCCGAGGCTCGATCGCGACGAGCGTGATGGGGTACGGGTGAGGGGTGTGTGTGACAAAGAAGTGAGTGGTGGTATATACATAATTAAGAAACATATTGTTCATATCAAGAGAAATGTACTTTCTTGCTTGTGCTAAGAGTACAAATGATGACAAAGCCAAATGCTTAGAAGCTATAAATGAAGCACAACAAAAGAAATGACAAAAGTGTGCATCGATAAAAAGGGTGAGGAAAGAAGTTAGCATCATTAATGAAAAAGGCCAAATGGAAATGGAAGTAGATGAAGCAAATGAGCTAAGATGGAAGCAACCAAAGTTTTATGGACATCTTGAACGTTTTACATCCACGATTGATCCAAACAAGAACACTCTCCAAAATCCAAAGTCAAATACATGTAAAAAGATTTGAAAGGAAAAAAAAATCACAATGTGGCACAATACTTGACAAGATGGGTTTATGTATCTGTCATTCCTTTCAGAGCCATTGACAATGATAATTTCACAAGTTTTTTTATCGACGAAAACATATTTAAATTAACCTCTTCTAAGGAAGAAAAGATTACAAAAAAAAGCAATCATCTTAAATGTTGCAAAGGACCAAAGTAAGGAACCAGTGAATGGGTATGCATACCCAGTAGTTATGAAAGGGTACGTAGACCCGAAAGGCAAGAAAGGGTACGCAGACCCAAAGACAATGAATGGGTACACCGGCCCAGAAGCCCCGCATAGGGGAAGACAAACAACCACCAAGAAAGGGTACGCATACCCTGAAGCAAAGAGTGGGTACGTAGACCCATAAGCAGTGAAAGGGTACGCAGACCCGGAAGCTAAGAAAGGGTACGCAAACCCAGAAGCAATGAATGGGTACACAGACCCAAAGGCTAAGAAAGTGTACACAGACCCAGAAGCTAAGAAAGGGTACACAGACCCTGAAGCTAACAACCGAACAAAAAGTAAAAGGTCCTAACACCCAGATTTTACAACCAAGAAGCGCTCAAAAAAGGAAAAGGTCAATAACCCTGATTTGTCAACCATTGAGCACAAGTGATACTGATATACAACCAAAAAAACGGCCTAATGAAGTATAACACCCTGTCTTATTAGTATCATCAACCAATCACACAGACTATAAGACGAGTACTAACACATCAGCGGTCAACACCACAAACGATAAAGATAGTCCCGATGAGTAAAACCCACCAGAACAAATAAACCCCTAAAACGAATCGAGTAAGAAAACAACTGAAAGGCACAAAGGCCTAAAACCTCACCGGTGGCCAACACCTTAAACCGGCGAGACCTAACCACAAAGGTGGAAGGAAGCAGATGCATATCAAACCGAAAACGCTAAAGGGGAAAAACGGGGACACAAAACTTAAGCTGCAGAGAGGGATACACCAGTAAAAGTACCACGATGAACCGCTAGACCCACAATGATCATCACCCGGGAGGATGAAGAAGCACGTCCCACGACCGGATCTGGAGCGAAACACCAGGCAAGCAGACGAACCACCAAAAGCAAGAAGAACAACTCTGTAACGATCCTCACCCGGGAGGATGAAGAAGCGCGTCCCATGACCAGAGTCGGAACTAGAAGCCTCCAATGATACAAAAGACGCTTCACCCTTGAGTCTGTGAGGGACGGATCAGACCATGGAGCCCGTACTCAACCCTTCAAAACCTAAGTCGGTCAACACCGAGAAGGGCTAAAGAGGACCGGTATTTCTACCGAAAAGGAGCTCAAAGTCCAGCGAAAAGCAAACGAGAACCCAAGGGCAGACCCAGGCCAGGTCAAAACCAGTCAGGCCCAAAACAGTCAGTCTAGCTTAGATATGCCAGACCAGACTAGACAGGCCTAGACCACACAGGCCCAGACCTGTCAGGCCCAGACCCATCAGGCCCAGACCCAGCCCAGCCCACTAGACCCGGACCCAAACCCTACCCGATTCAAGACCCGAGCAGTAGGTCCGACCGGGGCCACAACCCGCCGTCACCCCAAGCCGAAAGACACCATCTCCTGTTCGGATCTCCGGGATAGAAGCCAAACCACGCTGGAAGACGCCATCTCCTGTTCGAAACTCCGGGAATGAAGCCGAACCAGATCTTCCCTCAAGCTTCACACAAGCGAAACCAGTCGGACGAAGCAAGAACACCAGAGATCTGAGTTTGTCAAAACCCCACGGGAACCAGCCACCAACAGGAGACAACCCACACGAACGGAGGAAGAGATACAGAGACCAAAACGTCGAGACTTGTGGTGCTTCGGCAAAAAACAGGCCGGAAAGACCGAATCTGAGAGGAGGGGTTGAGCAGGACCCCCACCACGACGGCGCATCTCCGACGAGACTCCGAGCAGCAGCAACCAGACCTTTCCGAACTGAGGAGCACCAGATCTGGCGAAGCCTGGAACGAGAGCAGGCCCGGCGAGCAAACGAGACGTGAGAAAGGGATGGGGAAGAAGATATAAGAGAGAGGGAGAGGGGAAAGGAGCCCGTCGCCGGCAACAACCGAGGTCGGAGCCGACGACCATCACCGGCAATGGGATGGCGGCGCGTGGGTTGCAGAAGCGAAGGTCTTTTTAAAAGAACTGGAGTGTTTGGATAAAATATTTGTTTAATTTCACAAGGTTTACCAAAGCACTTTGGGCAATTTGGTCCGTGATTCGAAAGGTCAAGCCGATATGAATTAAGTGGGCCATTTTTTAGGGTGAGTTTGATAGAACCATGAGCTTATTGAAAAGTCAAGAGGAGAAATGGAAGGTATATGGTTGCTCAATCATGATCGATGCTTGGAGTGATGGAAATAGAAGAAGCATAATGAATTTATGCGTCAATTGTACGTTTGAGACAACATTTCTTTCATCAATGGAAGCATCAAGTGAGTCACACACCGGTTAATTTATCTTTGACTATGTTGATAAGTGCATTAAAGAGGTTGGTCCTCAATAGGGGTGGGCATCAGCTGGGGCCCCGACAATATTTCTATTATCCGTAACCCAAACCGAAAGGACCGGTTACCTAAAATCCATAACCGTCACCGTACCGGGTTCCAACAGGCAACTTGAAAACCGACCGTCACGGAGCCGGTTAGTTACGGTTTTTAACCGGCCCATTGAGCTTTCTTTAGGGCCTTCAATTAAAGACCAAAATAGAAAGAAAAAAACAGCAATTTCATGATATTATTGTTCACATCAAGACAATAAAACCCAATTATCATCTCTTAAAATAAAAAACGGCAAACATCTTTGCTACAAATCTTAATCATCTTGAAATAAATAAATTAGCACAATAACGAACGAATAATGTTTACCTCACATGAATAATAAAGCATTAGAGCATATTACTTTCATTATTCTACCATTTAACTTGAACAACCAACTATTGCATGATTGTTTATAGACAAATTTATGAATAAAAGTAAACTAATCTCCTATATTTTATCTATGCTACGTTATTAATCTAATACTAGTATCAACATTTAATTTATTTTAAACCTCTTGTAATACTATAACCATCAAATTAGTAAAACAAAACATAAACATTTTTATATACACACCTAAAGTCGGTCGGTCGTTTTTTTACCGGTTTGAAAGATAAAAAACCGTACCCACCCAAAATGTTGTCGAGTTCGTATTTTTTAAACTGTAACCATCACCGGTGACACCGGTTCAGGTGATTCCGGTGATGGGGACGGCCGGTTATCGGTGACGGCCGGATATTTGCCCAGCCCTAGTCCTCAATATATCATACAAGTTGTGACGAACAATACTTCCAACAATATGGCGGCAAAATATTTACCGAAGGTGAAGAGACCTTCATTTTTTTGGATTTCTTGTGCAACTCACACTGTAAATCTCAAGCTTAAGGACGTTGGTGGTCTAACTAGATACAAGAAAGTCATTGAGAAGGCAAGAAACTTTACCAACTACATATATGCTCATCACAAGATTTTGCATTTAATGAGGAAGTACATAAAAAAAAGACATATTATGAGGTCGAGTGTCACTAGATTTACAACCCTTTCCTCACTTTAAAAAGTTTGTGTGAGAATAAGGATGAGTTGAGAAGTGTGGTTGCAAGTAAGGAGTGGAATGATGCCAAACATGCAAAGAGTTGAAAAGGGAAGACGATGGCGGATATTGGTTGGACCGAATCCTTTTGGTCTCTTGTAAGTTTATACTTGAAGGTGTTTGATCCTTATATAAAGTGTTTCACATTGTTGACGGGGACGATAAGTCATCAATGGAGTTTGTATATGGAGAGATGCTCAAAGTCTAAAAGAAGATTAAAAATGTGTTCAAGACGAGTCAAAACTACATTCATAATTGGGACATTATTGATAAAAAAACACTTGGATGGCTTGATTCTTCATTACACATGTCGGTTTTCCTCTTGAATCCTTATTACACATATCAAGTTGTAAACTATGAAGACGACATGATGATCATGAATGAGTTTATGAAGTGTGTGGAAATGATGTATCCTAATGATCACCACATCCAAGATTCGATTATAAATAAAAATATTGCACATATATTTGAAGAAGTAGAGCTTTTTTGGTAAAACTTTTGCTTTGAGGGATGTTCGAATAATGATGCAAATTATAATCCGGTTAAGATCTTTTTTAATAATTACTACTTTACTAATTTATAATTGTTTTGATTTTCTAAATATTTGACAAAACAATAATGGCATTGGATATGTTTTGTTAGTTTTGTAGTTCGTTGATGGGTTGTTTATGGGAGACATGTACCAAACTTGCGAAGTTTTGT
This sequence comes from Erodium maritimum, assembly GCA_963921825.1. Classification (NCBI taxonomy): domain Eukaryota; kingdom Viridiplantae; phylum Streptophyta; class Magnoliopsida; order Geraniales; family Geraniaceae; genus Erodium; species Erodium maritimum. Next base: position 58,132,509 of record OY997592.1, on the reverse strand, counting down.
CATAAGAGTACTTGGTTTGACAACAAGTTCATCCGGATGTGAATGGTCTTGGAATACTTTTGAGGGGGTAAGTATAATACTACTATATGCTTTTATTTTTTAGTTAGTTTACAAATGTTGATAATTTATGTTTTTTTTTTCAATTTAGATTCATTCCAAGAAGAGAAATAGACTTGATGTTACAAGGTTGAACAACTTAGTCTATGTCCAATTGAATTTCAAGATTTTGAACGAAAAGAGCAAACAAATGGAAAGGAAAAGGGATGTTCTTCTTTCAGTTCGGGTCTTCTACTATTAGGCATCCGTCTTGGAAATGAGTCCTCAGCTGGGCCTTCTTCACCAGTATGAAGCTACGTCGGGATATGTTATCATCACCAAACATCCTCCATCTTTTTCACTCAAAGCACTCACTCAACAGCAAGGGAGGAAGACACTCTTCTTCTAGGGGGCCAAGACCTGGCTCTTTCTTCTTCTTATCTTAGGGTCCCCAACGTGATCCCCCGTAGTAAGATACTGAGCCTCAATTTCATCCTTGAAAGAATGCTGGAAAGGATCCATCAGGATCGAAAGATGCAGAACAAGACAAGAAATAAGGTGATAGTAAAGGTGATCCTCCAATCAACTATGCCCAATGCGATGAGTGTATTCTGAATGCCTCATGGACTCATCACACGCCTCAATATGGGGCTTGCAAAGTTACGATGTAAATTTTAGGGATGGATCAAAAACCCTATTATTTGGAAAGCTTGAACGATTCAGCAGACCCAAGGAAGATGAGGACTCTACTTTTAAAGTTTGGACGGTTTCAAATTAGCACTTATTGGTAAAACGGTGTGGAACCTACTCACGTACGACGTATGTAAGAACCGCCCCCGGTCGAACCGGTAATTTTAGGCGAAAGTTGACTTTTTGCCGAAAAAGTCAACCGAATTCGGGACCTTTCCGGGACCCAAAAAGCTTAGTCGTCGTTACAGTTAGCTTAGTTGGGTCGTTTCCTTTCAACGGTCTCTTTTGTGAAAAAGTCAACCCGAGGTCATTTTCAGTCAAACCTTAAGTCCTAATGAATTAATTAAATGTTGCTGAGATTTAAATTGAGTAGAGGTTGTCCCCACATGAACACTTGTCCATGTTGCTTGGAAGGGAAGAAATGAGTGAGATTTGACCATTTTGCCCCCACTTGAGCCAAGGAAAGGGAGGAAACCTAAAGGGGCATTCTAGACTTTCCAAGGTTAGGTTTTAAGGCATTTTGGGACACATTTCAGCCCAACATATCACCTTGGCCGAAATTTTGGAGAGAGAGAAGGGAGAGAAAAAGCTATGGAAGCTTGATGAGGAAAATGATTGGTCTTGACATAGTTTTCTACTCAAATCTCATCAAAAACACAAGTTTCTTCTTCTATTTCCCATTCCCAAGGTAAATCTCTAATCCTTTTTCGTTTTTGTTGATTTTAGTTCATGGGTATTGAGGAAGAAGACATGAACATGATTGGGTTTTGACGTTTTGGTGTTAGATGATGATTTATGGAGAGAAAAGGGTGTTGGATGATAGATTTTAATTGGATTGTTGTGGTTTTGATGAAGACCCATCATGGGTATTGAAGTAGAGACGTTTTTAGGACTAATTTGGAGGTTGGGAAGGTCAAAAATGGAGGTTTTGAGGTTGTTTTTCGTGAAATCGGAGCTAGAGGAAGAAGAAGGACGAAGTTGTCCAGACCTGTCACGGATCCGTGACGGGGACCGTGACGGAGGACGTCACGGCTCCGTGATGGAGACCGTGACGGCGCCAGTCACGGCTCCGTGAGGAGAACCGTGACGGTGCAGACCACGGGTCGTGACCCGAACCGTGGCAGACCAGGATTAAACCTTTTTGGTCCTTTTTGGTGCATTTCGAGTAATTGTGACGATTATCTATAACCGAGTCCTTTTGGGGTTAATTGGGAATGTTTTCCTCTTTAAGCCAATTGTGAATTACTCTTGATTCTAGTCTTTAGTTGTGATCATATACTTTGGACCCGAGCTTGGCGGAGGATGAGACTTTTGGACCTCGTGAAGTGACTAAGCGTTCATAAAGCGATTGAGGTAGGGAAAGTAGCGAATACCGGTCTAATTACGGAAAGTTACTAGTATGCATATAGGTTTTGATTAAATGATATAACTATAGAATTGCATGCATGTTGTGAGGAACGAGTGAAATGAGAGATAACTTACGAGCCATGTCGAGTCGTAAGTTTGGGAATTGTCGTGCTGTAGAAATGCATGTGGGCCATGTCGAGCCCTTAGGTTTGTGTGTTGATTGGAATGCCATGATCTATGATGGTGATGTTTGACGTGTGGTTCATCTGTTGTTAGATTGAGAATCATGTTATGATATGCTCGGTGTGGCGTGTTGTTATGAAAGTGTGCCATGCTTGATATGACGTGAACCAATGGTTGTGATATGATTGGGTGATTGATAGACCGATGTGATGTGTTGTGGTAAGTTGACTCAGTTGGTATACCGTGGTTGAACTATGGCATTGTGATGCATGAGACTTTCTTGATGCATGTTCCAAGAGGAGTTGTATTCCGGTATGGTACCTACACCGAGGGGGTACGCCGATGTAGGGTGGTATCTAGGCCGACGGTGTGGTCCCACGTATGCGCGGTCCCCCGGGGTGTGGTTCCGGTACGATACCTACATTGATAGGGTATGCCGGTGTAGAGTATCTAGGCCGACGGTTTGTGATTTGGTTTGATGTGTCGTGATTGTGCCCCGACGGATTCCCGGGAAGACATCTAGGCTGACGCTGTGTGTTCTGGTATGATGTGTTGTGACTGTGCCCCGATGCGGTTCCGGGAAGATATCTAGGCCGATGCTGTGTGTTCCGGTATGATATGATAGAGTCGGGCTGTGTACAACCGGCGGAGTTCGGGGACTGCGGTACGAGACTTGTGATTGTTTTACTGTGTATTGTATGCTTGATGATCAGATAAGTAATGTGAGTACAAAGTGATAGTGGTCATGTAAGTATGTTTGTGAGTGCGGTTATAGTCTTGTGACTGAGGATTGTGGTTATGTGATTCCGTGTGGTGGTTAGTGTTGTGCTTTGCTAGTATGCCCTAATTGGACGGTTACTCGTGGTGACGAGCGGACACTCATCACCTTAACTACTTTTTCCTACTGAGCGAAAGCTCACCCCTTTACTTTATTGTTTTACAGGTTTTGAGCGGGAAGTGGTCTAGCAGGATTCTCGGAGCTAGGGAGCTAGCGAGGGTCTTAGGCTAGTCTGGTCTAGAGACGTACCCTCTCTTTTGAACTAAACGTTTATTGCCGGATTTATGAGCTGTTGACTCACTTTATCAGATTTGTTACTTTCGGATTATTATTTCAGAATTTATTTCCTTTTAAATTGTTTTATTTATTTATTTATTATTTTAGTTCACGTCTCGAGTCCAGTCAAAACCAGATTTCGGGCGTGACAACGTAAACCTTGTTGCCCGAGTCTTCAAGGCAAGGCATTTCATCGACTCCTCGACATTGAAAACCAAGAAAGGGACAAACCTTAGTTCTAGTTGGCAGAGCATTTTGTCTACCTTACCGCTTCTTCAATATGGGGCTCGCATATCGATCAATTCATGATTAATGACATATATCCTTCATCATCTTAAGTTATCAAGGCCCAACCTTTGTGTGGGAACAACGGGACAATAGTTGGAAGGAAAATAAGTCTAGAGCTTAATGCACATTACCTGCATGGATTGAGATGAGGAGGTCATGGGCAACCTATTTTCTCCCTAGAACACCAATGACATCTTAGTCATTCTTATCAATGCAACAACATATAAGGACATCTAATACTATGGGGATGAGACTAAAGGACACTAATCGGTTCGCTTGATTTACGGGAGGTTGGTTCAGGAACGAGTTAGGTTGGGGAAAACTTCTAACATTTGGGGTATTATCTGGAACATTGATACCCTCCCAAAGGTGTGTAATTTCCTTAGGCACAAATGTTTAGGTTGTCTTTAGATTTCTACCGGGTTGAGGGAACAAAGGGTCGACATCCTAATAACATGCCCCCTCCGCCAACAGGTTAGGAATCAAAAATACATCTCCTTGTTGGTTGTCCATTCACTACAAAAGGTTGTAAACAGAGTAAGATTGTCATTTTAGGCCACGAGGATAATATTGTGGGTTGGATCCCGGAGGTTATGACGGCCAACCCAAAGAATAAGGAGGGAGATATAACGTTAATCATGTGGGAAAATTGGAAGGTCCACAATAAGAAGATTCAGGAGGATGTCTTGTCGGTAGTCAAGGACTCACTTTTCCAAGTAAAGAGTCGTTTGACGAACTAGTCGAATGCGGAACTAGGCAGAAAGGTCAAGCAAGGACATTTTACCCTGTGAATAGTCTGATGTCAACTAATTGGACCCCCATTTCCTTGTGCACTTTGACCATTCACATGGATGTATCCCTCTTCCAAGCTTTTAGTTTGGTGGGTACATGATTTTTATGTCGTAAGGAAAAAAGGGAGTTGGAGGGGGATAGGACCACCTCGCCACCAAGACCCATAACCTGGCCATGGTGGAGGTTCAAGACATTAAGTGGCCTTTAAATGATTGGTGGTTCACTCTCGCCGCATGAAAAGGTTACAAAATGGTTACAGGTGGTGGTTCGTCGCATGACAAGGTTACAAAATGGTTGGTGATTAAAGACATCGAGTCGGTGTCTTTGGTTTCTACTTTGATAGTGAGGGCGCCTGGGTGTGGGTTTAGGGGCACGAACATTGGTGCTTTGACGGGCACCCTTTGCTTCTTAGGGAGACTGATCCAACGACTCGAGCTCTCCCGTCCTTAGACCGGCTCCAATTATGGGTTCATGCACATGGCCTCCCGTCATGCGTTCGAACCAAGAAAACGATGGAGAAAATCGGAGCAGCTCTAGGGACCACGGTGGAGGTCTCGTGTGATGACTATGGATAATGCTGGGGTGGGGCAGTCCGAGTGCGTTTTTGGCATTCCTTGGACCGCCCTCTCTACCAGAATCTATTACTTTAGTTTCCGGAGTTTCGGGATCCGATCACCTATGCCCTCACCTACATGAAGTTACCTACTTTTTTGTGCTCATTATGGGTGGATTGGTCACACGCCACCATCATGTGACAACGAGATGTCGGGGATCCACATGTTCGACAAGTCCCCCCTGGAGTATCCGAAGGAGAAAAGACCATAGTCTATGAAATCGACTGGAAGAAACCGGGCAGTGTACCACCGGGTTTTGACCCTCTGACTCAAAACACTGCACCTAATCCTGCTTAACATCGGGGAAGGGGGCCAATCGTAACCCACAACATTGCACCTAACGAGCGTGTATGTGGGGGCGATCTTCCGGGTTGGAAAAACTTGGTAGAAGTCCAGCCCTCGATCAGTGGAGTGGAGACACCTTTGAGGATGACGCCTGGAACAAAGAGGGATTCAGCTGGGGAACCCCGAGAAGATCGGGCGAGGGTTGGGAAGCAGTCTCGCCAAGGAAAATGAGTACCACTCAGGGCTTCAGGGACGATTGTTGGAAGGGATCCTTGAGACAAGCCAGTCCTTCCTTCACTACTGTAAAACACAGATTCTATTTTCAACCAGACTATACAGATCTTTTTTAAAGGAATGAGCGACGATTCAACCATACCTTGAACATTGTTTTACAATACGATTTCATTTTAATCATTTACTTTCATCAAAACCTTCTTCAATTGCTACATTATGGTCAGACATAATACACAATCAAACATATAATAACTCTTTTTCGTAATAATGTGAATATCAGTCAGCTTGCGCAGAGAGAACCCTAGCTCTCTCTGTGCGCAGCCCCTTCCCCCACCCCCCTCCTCCATGGCAGCCACCATTCTCCACCTTTGAAGCCCCTGATCCAAAGCTCTCCCCTACCCTCCGGGGTCCAATCTAAGCCCCTGCTTCCAAATCTTTCCAAACAACCTCAATGAGGTTCCACTCTACCGTCGCGATTCTATTGACCGGAGCCGGTTTTTTTCTTGTTTTGCAACCGATCTACCCCCACAGATCGCTGCCCATCGTTCAAGCTGCTCCACGGTTTCCCCCTCGACTCGCGCTACCGTTCCTGCATCGCCGGACCGGCCCCGCCTTCGAGCTAGTGGCCACCGTGGCCCCCTGCCGTTCATTGGATTACGGGCTTCACGCGCCGTATCCCATCTGCAGCGGCATATCGCCCTAGGGTCACCCCTCGCCGGCATGGGTCCGCCCCCTCGGTGGATCTGGGATCCGGGAGGAGGGACGGTCGGCTGGGGCCTATTTCAACGGCATCCGGATTCGGGCTTCTCAACCCCGACCAAGTTTTTACAGCAGGGAGATCTCGGGAATTCTGCACTAAAGACAAATTCTCCAGTAGGTTTCACTGCTTTAGTTCGAATAATCATGTGGCTCAATAAGTTTAGGCATTTGGTTTATTATTTATTTGTAACGTTGGATCGAAGAATTCCTAAGTTCGGATCCGCGAATCAAAGCGGATTATTTGTACGGAACCATGTGTGCCCGATGGGCCACGGCCGATCGGAACAAAAACTGGTGTCCGGGACTGTTAGGTCCCAAATTGTAAGCACAATAATATCGTAATACTACTTCTTTTCCGTTTAAAAAAAAACTCTTTTTCGTAATAATAAAAGTGCTTTTGTATTCTCAAAAATACATGTTCTAAACCCATCCATTTTTGTCTTATCAAGGTAATGGTATTCGGGTCAGTACCCGAACCCATACGTGGATTACGCAAATCGTCTCCTTTGCGTGATTCCTTGGGATACCCAGCAACCTCTAGCCGGGGTTTATCACAGCGGTCATCATCTTTCCCCACCAATCCCAAAACCCTAATCCTTCCAATCCACACTCGAATCATTTCCAGATTAGGGGTTTTCAGTCTGCAAGCACCGATTCACAATGCCGCGAAACGAAGACGTTCGCGTAGTGGCCGTTTCGTTATTCAAGCCTACTATTCAGCAGAATCAACCAGTTCATCCACTCTTCAATTTCCCTCTATGCGCCCAAACCCTCACTTCCCAGCTCGCCAAAACCACTTGCTTGCTCGCTCAACTCATCGACTCGGTCAAGAATCGCCCCAAGTGTAAACAAACCAACCACCCCATTTGGTCAGGGCTCGGCGTGTTCGCTAAATTTCCTTTTTTTTCTAGGCCCACCAGACATGGCGGGTCGGGAGTTAGCGGCGGAAGCTTCGACGGAGATGGGTTTTTGTTCGGGAAATCGCATCTTCTCTGCTCGGCTTCGCTATCTCTTTGTGGGTCTGGTTGGTCTGCTCGGCCCGAGTCGGAAACGCAGAGTATCCTGAGTTTTGCATCCCTTTCTATGACGCGGTCGGATGAGTCGTCTCAGGCGGGATCGGATGGTAAGGAAATTCAGCAGAAGGGTCATGGGTCTAGTCGGAATGAGGAGGAGAGGGTTTTGATCAGTGAGGTTCTGATCAAGAATAAGGATGGCGAAGAGCTTGAAAGGAAGGACCTTGAAATGGAGGCATTGGCTGCTTTGAAGGCTTGTCGTCCAAATTCAGCTCTAACTGCACGAGAGGTTCAAGAAGATGTGCATAGGATTATTGATAGTGGTTACTTCAGTGCGTGCATGCCCGTTGCAATTGATACTAGAGATGGTATTAGATTGGTGTTTGAGGTAATCTATTACTTATTAATGGTTTTTAATTTTAGTTGGTTAGTTTGTTCATAAGACAAAAGAAAGATAAAATTAGAAAGGAATGAGCTTAACAATGTGGAGGTCATATGCCTTTCTGTTATCATCCAAGGTTCTACTTCGTTTGCAACAAACTTAGAAAATTATGTAGCACAAGCTGGCCAAAAAATTCATTTCCATCAGCCATCATGGAGCTGTTTTTTATACTTATTTACCCTTAGCTTTAACTATAAAATAGAAAACTATGTTCCTTTCATGTGGTGATATTATTGGGAAATATGTGTAGTGCATATGCCTGACTTCATGTAGCTGCAGGCAGGCCAAAATGTTTGCATATGAGCCGAGTTTATTTTATTTAATGCATGTTACTTAACTGAAGATTGAAACTTTGACTGTGAACTCTATTCAGTGTACAATTATTTTAACCTTTTGCAAGTATCATAGTAGATGGACAAAATCTACTTTAACATTTACGAAGATGTTTTCTTTACTCAGTATGGCATTAGTAGTAATTAATATTGGTATCTTGTGGCATAAGGTAGAACCAAACCAGGAGTTCCAAGGGTTGGTGTGCGATGGAGCTAATGTTCTACCATCAAAATTTCTGGAAGATGCCTTCCGTGGTGGATATGGTATGTATTCTTGCACATTTCTGTTGAAGTGTCTACATGATCATGTTATGCCTGTTTACTTGTTTGCATATCTGATTTGTTGTATCTAAACCGCTCATAGAAGACCTTTTCTATATTTGATTTGATGTCAAGTCGAGCAGGAAAAGTGGTTAATATCAGGCGTATTGATGACGTGATATCTTCTATAAATAATTGGTACATGGAGCGAGGTCTTTTTGGTTTGGTAAGGATTCATTCTTTTTAAAGTCTGTAACAAGATCTTTGTCATTATATTTGAGTGGAATTTTAAGACGACTCATTATATACTTTGGACTTGTATAAAACTACTAATATTCATGGATCATAAATTTTGGATAATTACTATAGGTATCCGATGTTGAAATTCTTTCTGGTGGTAATATTCGGTTACAAGTTTCAGAAGCTGAAGTCAATAATATCTCCATACGATTCCTAGATAGGAAGACGTAAGAACCTCCCATGACCTTGTTTTACAATCTCTCTCTATATATATATACGCGCTCTCTCTCTCTCTCACACACACACACACACACAACTTGCACATTCACATGTTTATAAGCAAGTGAAGGATGCTAAGAACTAATGTATGATTTATTGTGATATTCAGTGGTGAGCCAACTACAGGGAAGACAAAGCCGGAAACTATACTTCGGCAACTTACAACCAAGAAGGGGCAGGTATTTTGGTTTACCTATCTTACTCATCAACAGGTTTACACGTGGGAGATCTTGACAAATGCTGTTGCTTTGTGAAGTTTCCTTGATTGTTTACTGTCGTTTACTTTCTATTAGAGAATGAGGTCTTTCAGTATATTTCTGTGGAGAATTCTGTCACGATTGCTTCTTCCTCAAGCTTTCTTCCCTTTTAAAATTCTGTTAAAGTCGTTATGTTTATGAAGCTAAATGAAACGGTGCGTTTCGAGGGGGTAAGAGTCACGCGCGACGCACGTGCCTCCTTCTTCTTCCTTCGCGAGCTGGCGATGCGTGGGAGGCACGCAATCTCGTGGTCCCGTTTCTGGCAGCGTAATGCTCGGAGTAGGGCAGCTATATCACGAGGCTAGTGGGTAGAGAAGGACTATCTATGATTTGGACATCGTTTTTGTTTTATTGTAGCTAGGGTTTCATTTTGTTCTTTCTCATTTTTTACAGAGCATTTGTAACCCTTCTTCAACAAAGCAATCCAAATCTCTACCTTTCTCTGCCTGGTCTTATCATTTCTAAACCAAACCATAACACCGTGGTAACAAGTGGTATCAGAGCTTTCGATCCCGCAGCCTGTGATGGAAAAGACACCGGATGTTGACCCTGATTCTGAGGTGGTGAGCTCGGAGCTCCGAGCTGAAGTCTCTGGTTTGAGACAGGAGAACGAGGCTCTCAAGGCTCGCATGGAGGAAATCAGTCGAAACATGGCCTTACTGAAGAAGGAGAAAGGCCCAGCTCAGCAACCCATGGACGCAGGATGCTCTCAAGCTCCCAGAATGGTTCACAACCAACCTTTACCCATTACACCACAGTGCCTCACATATTCTCCTCATCCTACACAACCACCAGATCCCCACTCCAACCAAATACCCAGGCAACACCCAGCACCTGAGGTCTCATCGTGGGTCTCCCAAGCTCAAAACCCAGCTTCAAGGACCATCACTCCTGCAATGGTTCAAAACCCACAGATCCAAGGTGCCCCCATAGCCAACAACCCACAAAACATTCCCCATACCACCTCTACACCACCACTCCAAGTCCCTATACAACAAATCCATACCCAAAGCCCTCAACCTCAGATGCAATTTATTCCCCAAATGCAGTATCAAATACCCCAAATTTTTTTTACAAACCCTTATCTGATACAAATCCCACAGCTACACAACCAACAGGGCCAATATGCTATAAACCCTCAGTTATTTACCCAAATGCAACCCCAGATACAACAAATTCCTCAGCCTTACCTTACCCTGTGAACACTATCCCTGAGCTGACATTCAAGACACCAAATCTGATTTTCCCCATTTTTGATGGCAAAGGTGTTCGAAATTGGATTAGAAAGTGCAACAGCTATTTCCAATATTGTTCCATTCCAGATGAACATAAAGTGAGAGTGGCTTCTATGCACCTCACTGGATCTCCTGATATATGGTATGCTGAGTATTCTTTTGGTAGAGGCATAATACCCTGGGAGACATTCTGTAGGGATTTATCACTCAAGTATGAGCTCATTGGACATAGTGACATTGAGAGTGAGTTCAAGAAGCTCAAGCAGGAAGGATCTTTGGCTGAGTATGATGATAGATTTGAGGAGCTCAGGTTCTTGGTTCTTAATCGAAACCCTCATTGCAATGAAGCTTATTTTGTCTACAATTATATTGCTGGCTTGACACCAAAACTGGAGGTGGAGGTTCTTATGTATGATCCACAGACCTTATCTGAGGCCATGCACTTGGCTAAGAAAGAAGAACATAGGATACAGGTCAAGGCTGCATTGCCAACTGCTTCCCATCCCAGCCCTTATCAGTATAGGCCTAGGCCTCAATATGCCCAACAAAATTTCAGTCCTCAAGGTTCAAGGCCAACACAGACCACTACTCCCTTTACAAAGTTACACCCAAGGAATCTGGATGAACAGAAGAGAAAGGGTCTTTGCTATACTTGTCCTGCAAAGTATACCAAGGACCATATCTGCCCCAACAAGCACAAGTTGTTTCAAATCACCACTGATATTATGGAACCTGAATTGTTAGTGGTTGAGCCAGTGGAAGCTCTATTGGAGGAAGGTACCTCAGCTGAATTATGCCTACTCTCACATGAGTGCTTTGGTCAGATGGTGCACATCAACAAATCTCAGTCCATCAGGATCCATGGTAATATTTTTACTACCTCTATATCTATCTTGGTTGATACTGGTGCAACTAGGTCTTTTATGGATCAAAATACAGCTTCTAAGCTGGGATTAACAGTATTTGCTAGCTCAAACATATTGGTGAAAATAGGAAATGGGGAGATCCATAACTGCAGTGCAATGGCAAAGGTAAAATGGGCTACTAATGATTTATCTATGGAATGGGATTTCTTAGTCATGCCTTTGGGGGGTTTTAATATGGTTTTGGGGGTTGACTAGTTGCAAATTGTTAATCCAATAGAGTTGGACTATGCTGCTAGATCCATTACTATAACTCTAAATGGCCTCAAGTATACCTTATGGGAACATGTAGCTTCTGATACTTGCACTTTGTCTATCATGAATTCCTTGAGGCATGAATTACAAGCTGGAGAGTCTCTTTTTTTGGGTCAATTTACCATGCTGGATGAGGGCCAAGGTCCCATTGTGGAGGTGGATCCTCAGTTACAGGAGATACTGAGCAAATACCCTAAAGTTTTTGACACACCTATGTCATTACCTCCTAGAAGAGCCTGTGATCACAAAATACCATTACTGCCTGGTAGCAAACCTCCCTCAATTAGACCCTATAGACATTCATATAAACAAAAAAATGTCTTAGAAACACTGGTCCAGGAAATGTTAGATTCTGGAGTGATCCAACACAGTACAAGCCCCTACTCCTTCCCTGTTCTCCTTGTAAAGAAAAAGGATGGTACTTGGAGAATGTGTGTGGACTTCAGACAGCTGAATGACCAGACAATAAAAGATAAATTTCCCATTCCAACCATTGAGGAACTGTTGGATGAGCTAGCTGGTTGCAAATTCTTCTCTAAAATAGACTTGAGGTCTGGTTACCATCAGATAAGGCTGGCACAAGGTGAGGAAGCTAAAACTGCATTTAGAACACATGAGGGCCACTATGAGTTTAGGGTCATGCCATTTGGCTTAACTAATGCACCCTCAACATTTCAGTCCCTAATGAACAAGGTGCTAAATGATTATCTGAGAAAATTTGTTTTAGTTTTCTTTGATGACATTTTGATCTATAGCAAGTCATGGGAAGAGCATCTCTATCATGTGGAGTTGGTCTTGCAGAGACTTCAGGAACAACAACTCTTTGCAAAAATGTCCAAATGTGAGTTTGGAAAGAGGCAGGTGGAATATCTTGGCCATATTATTTCTGAGGAGGGGGTAGCCACAGACCCAACCAAGGTGCAAGCAATGAGGGATTGGCCAATTCCTAAAACTTTAAAATCATTGAGGGGTTTCTTGGGACTGACAGGGTATTACAGAAGGTTTGTAAGGGGGTATGGCACTATAGCAAGGCCACTCACAAATCTTTTAAAGAAGAACAGTTTCATCTGGTCACCAGAGGCTCAACTTAGTTTTGAAAACCTCAAGCAGGCTATGATCTCAACTCCTGTACTGAGATTGCCAAATTTCTCCCTACCTTTTGTCATTGAAGCTGATGCCTGTGACAAAGGTATTGGTGGTGTTCTGATGCAAGAAGGTAGACCAATAGCCTTCCTCAGCAAGGCTTTAGGCCCCAAGAATTCTGCAATGTCCACTTATGAAAAGGAACTCTTGGCTGTGATGACCTGTATACAAAAATGGAGGCACTACTTCTCTTCTGGGAGTGTCATCTTGAGGACTGATCACCAAAGCTTGAAGTTCTTGTTAGAACAAAAGCTTATCACCTCTTTCCAACATAAATGGTTGGCAAAACTGATGGGCCTCAACTATACTATTGAGTACAAGAAAGGGAGAGACAATATTGCTGCTGATGCACTATCAAGGTTACCCTCTACTTCTCTGGCAAAAATTTCTACTGTGATCGCAACATGGATGTCAGAGGTTCATTCTAGCTATGACAATGACTTGGAGGCTCAAAGGTTACTCTTGGAGCTGAGTTTAGCTGCAGATTCAATGCCTTCTTATCAGCTGAGGCAGGGCATTATTCTATATGGTGGGAAGGTTTATCTGGCTCTGATTCTGGCATAAGAGAGAAGATCATGTCTTGCTTACATGAATCTCCCCTTGGTGGCCATTCTGGCATAACTGTCACCACAAGAAGAGTAAAGCAGCATTTCTTTTGGCCTCGTATGGCAAAGGATATATACAATTTTGTGAGGTCTTGTGACACTTGCCAAAAATGTAAGTATTGGCCCCTCTCCCTATTCCAACCAAGCCTTGGACTGACATTTCTATGGATTTCATTGAGGGTCTCCCACAGTCAGGATCCAAAGCTGCAATTATGGTAGTGGTGGACAGATTCAGCAAGTATAGCCACTTTATACCCTTGTCACATCCTTACACAGCTTCTATGGTAGCCCAATTGTTTTTTGACACTGTATTCAAGCTGCATGGGTTACCTACTACAATTGTTTCAGATCGGGATCAAATTTTCATTAGCAATTTCTGGAAGGAGCTTTTCAAGAGGTTAGATGTCCAACTCCATATGTCCACTGCCTATCATCCACAGACTGATGGACAAACAGAAAGAGTGACTCAATGCCTTGAGCATTATCTGAGGTCCATGACTCATTTGTTTCCAAAGAAATGGAGCACCTGGCTTACATTTGCTGAGTTTTGGTATAATACAAGCTATCATTCTGCAATTAAAATGTCCCCATTTGAGGCAGTTTATGGGTTTCCAGCTCCTGTGCTTAATTTGGGACCTATTGAATCCAAGGTAGCTGCTGTGGAAAGCTTTGTGAACACTAGAGCTAACTGTCTAGGGTGTTAAAGGATAATCTGGTAGAAGCTCAATCCAGAATGAAGCAGCAGGCTGATAAACACAAGAAGGAGAGGGTTTTTGCTGTAGGAGACTGGGTGTACCTGAAACTCCAGCCTTACAGGCAAAGTTCAGTGAACCTCAGGACCAACTTCAAACTGTCACCCAGGTTCTATGGTCCTTTTCAGATTATGGAGAAGATTGGGTCAGTGGCTTATAAATTGAAACTCCCTCCTACCTCTAAGATTCATCCAATGTTTCATGTGTCATTGTTGAAAAAACAGCTGGGCACTAAGAACAGGATTGGGCAACATTTACCTGAGGTTACATGTGAGGGACATTTGAAACTCCATCCACTGCACTTGCTTGATAAACGGATTGTCAACAGAAACAATGCAATTGCTGTGCAGTATCTAATCTAGTGGGATAGATCAGGCCCTGAAGATGCTACCTGGGAGGATGCTCCAACAATCAAGACCAATTTTCCCTCCTGGTTATATGCAGCATGGGCTTGAGGACAAGCCAAATCTGAGTGAGAGGCATTTGTCACGATTGCTTCTTCCTCAAGCTTTCTTCCCTTTTAAAATTCTGTTAAAGTCGTTATGTTTATGAAGCTAAATGAAACGGTGCGTTTCGAGGGGGTAAGAGTCACGCGCGACGCACGTGCCTCCTTCTTCTTCCTTCGCGAGCTGGCGATGCGTGGGAGGCACGCAATCTCGTGGTCCCGTTTCTGGCAGCGTAATGCTCGGAGCAGGGCAGCTATATCACGAGGCTAGTGGGTAGAGAAGGACTATCTATGATTTGGACATCGTTTTTGTTTTATTGTAGCTAGGGTTTCATTTTGTTCTTTCTCATTTTTTACAGAGCATTTGTAACCCTTCTTCAACGAAGCAATCCAAATCTCTACCTTTCTCTGCCTGGTCTTATCATTTCTAAACCAAACCATAACACCGTGGTAACAAATTCTATGTAGCTTTGCTGTTTCTTCTTTCAGCACTGATGCAATGTAATTGTAGTACTTTCTCAACTGTGGTTGGTTTTAAGCACTTAAGTTAATGAGGCCATACAGTATTTGTATTGAATATTCTGTTGTCTCTTCTTTAATCAGTGATGAAATTGGTTCAATTGCATATGCTCATATTTCACCATTAATTTTTGGTTGTATCAGTGTGCTTGCCTTGTTGGAGCTTACAAATTCTGCTGTTATTTTGTTTGTTTATACTAATAAAGTTTCTGTTTCTGGTGATTTGTATGTAGGTATACAGTTTGCTTCAAGGGAAAAGAGATGTAGAGACTGTATTAACAATGGGAATCATGGAAGATGTGAGCATCATCCCCCAACCTGCTGGAGGTGAACAAAGTGTTACTCATTTGATTGTCCCATGATGAAATTTTTTCTTCTCTTTCCATACAACCTTGTTATTCAGCGTCCGAGACATGTTTAGTTAGTTTTCGCTTTTGTTGTAAGTCCTTGAAATTGCGTTAACATGTAACAAAGCTTTTGTTATAAATCCTTCATTGAGACATGAAGTTATTTGTCTAGCTAGAACAATATCATAAAGTGTAACAATTAGATCTACTCCCAAACCTTTTTAGGATAGCCAATCAAGTCAGAGTTCAGTGATCTCCTCCCAGCATAATCTCAAATCAGTAAGAGTTTGTGGATAAACACTGTTAAGAGTTTTTTGAAATCAAGAGAGTGACTAATAATAATTTAGGACCATTATAATATTTTGGCATGGTCTTGTATTTTTCTCTTGCAGTGTTTGGAACCTATCCCGTCAAGGATGGTTTCAATCATTGTCATCTATCTACGTATATCTGCTAATTAACTAAAATTTATTTTTTAGTTAATCAACATGCATCTTCAAGGGAATAACATCGTTGCATGCATGATTTAGCAGAAATGGCACTGCTTGCCTATGCCATATGTTATTATTATTATTATGGTTTCTTGAAGATTTTCACGTTTTGATATTGCAGATACTGGTAAAGTTGATTTGGTTATGAATGTCGTTGAACGTCAAAGTGGAGGTTTTTCTGCTGGTGGTGGTATATCAAGTGGGTAAGCGGTGCTACCTTAAGTGCATGGTTTCACATACCTCTCACCTAATTTTTTGTTTTATTTCTATACGCGTGATAATAATCTCAAGGCAATCTTTAAATTTGTAGGATCACAAGTGGTCCCTTATCAGGACTTATTGGAAGGTAAGGCCGCGGACTATTTACTTGTTTATAGTGTATTCAGCTAAATATTCCCAATAATTTATTCGTATTACTATATCACTTCTTTATAGTGTTTTCGATTAAGTATGCGTAATAATTTACTCGTTTTAGCATGCACATTGGTGCACTTTTAGGCGTGGACAAAATCTTAGTTCATGTGAACGTGCATCGTTTGGTTTGCTGTGTCTAAATCAGTTGGTTTCCTAGACAGTCTTAATCTAAAACTAAACTAATCAGTGCTGCTAAATTTTAAAGTCAGAATGTTCAGTTGTTTTTTGTTCCCTGAAGAATTCGCAACCCACTCATCATTGTATTAATTGGCGGATCTGTTTTATGCTTAATGGACAAACCAACTTTGGAATAAGGGGCAGTAAGTTTATTATAAACACACCATTTTGATTGTGGATATCTTTGGTATATAGATGCTAGCAATTTCAGGAATGTATAAAATACATACATGCCTTTTTTTAAAATAAAAAACTAGTTTTAATTTGCGACGAAGGCGTACCAAATGCATCCATATGTAAGTTACATGGAAGGTCTACAAAAAACCTGTATGTGTTTTTATCTGGTCATAGCATCTATTACTGTTCTCAGTTCAGGTGTCATTGCAAGAGTATGCATTTAAACTCATATTCACTAGTTCTGTTGCAGCTTTGCATATTCCCACCGAAATGTATTTGGAAGAAACCAAAAACTTAATATTTCTTTAGAGAGGGGCCAAATCGACTCAATATTTCGAATAAACTACACTGATCCATGGATTGAGGGTGATGACAAGAGGACATCTAGAACAGTCATGGTTCAGGTGATGCAAAGTTAATTTTCTTCTATCTTGTCATGTTTTGAGGAATTGCAAGCTGATTACTTTTTCTTTTGGATCAGAATTCAAGGACCCCAGGAACACTAGTTCATGGGAACCCGTCTGAAAACAGTCTGACTATTGGCCGAGTTACAGCTGGTATAGAATTCAGCAGACCCATCAGGCCAAAGTGGAGTGGAACAGCAGGAGTTATCTTTCAGGTACATGTGTAGAACCATCATATACTGATATATTCTGATGCTTGGTCGTACTAATAAGGTGATTGTTTCATTATACTTTTCCTGACGGAGATGATATTGTTGTAAGATAACATTTGCATTTGGGGAGTTGTTGAATGTTACCTTAGTTTTGTTAATCTCACCAGCCGGTCTCTAATATACGTACTCTTATGGTTATTCCTGTAAGATTTCGTGTATTTGGTGCTACCTCTGGGATTATGTTGTTCATATCATATACTTACACATTGCTGCATGGTATGCAATGTTCCAGCATGCTGGTGTTCGTGATGAGAGAGGAAATCCTGTTATCAAGGATGCTTATAGCAGCCCTCTTACTGCAAGGTATGGATGCAGACAACTTAATTATGGACTGTTCAGTATCAACTTTGTTATGGTGCAACAAATTTGTGTCTGATCTGATGTTCTATGCTTGTTATATAGTGGGAATACACATGATGATACGCTTCTTGCAAAATTTGAGAGTGTTTATACTGGTTCCGGCGACCAGGGATCTTCTATGGTTGGTCCTATTGATCTATATGTGGCTTTTGATTATTTATTAACTATGGGTCTCATCTGTGTTGTGTTTTTGCAGTTTGTATTCAACATGGAGCAAGGACTTCCTGTTTGGTCAGATTGGCTGTTTTTCAACAGAGTTAATGCCCGTGCTAGGAAGGGAGTTGAAATAGGCCCTGCCCGCTTTCTCGTAAGGTACTTGTCTTGCATTTTTGTATTCAATTCCCTAAAAGACATAATGGAGATCGATTCAGTAATAATGGTGTGATTTGTGGTTGGTGTCAGTTTGTCGGGTGGGCATGTGGTAGGTAATTTCTCTCCTCATGAAGCTTTTGCGATTGGTGGTACTAATAGTGTGAGAGGTTATGAGGAAGGTGCAGTAGGTTCTGGCAGATCTTATGCTGTTGGTTCTGGAGAAGTATCTTTTCCCATGGTATGTGTAAAAAATAACTTCTAAACATATTATTCTTTCCATCTTTAATGAAATTTGATTTGCAGTTGGGGCCGGTGGAAGGAGCTATATTTGCTGACTATGGAACTGATCTCGGGTCTGGTCAGTTTGTACCTGGTAGGTCTTTTTCTCTATATATCGAATATTTGGGGTAATCGAAGACAAGTGAACATGATATGATTGTCTCCCACAGGCGATCCAGCAGGGGCAAGGATGAAGCCTGGAAGTGGATATGGATATGGGTGTGGCATCCGTGTGGACTCCCCTTTGGGGCCTTTGCGACTCGAATATGCATTCAATGACAAGAGCACCGGCAGGTTTCACTTTGGTGTAGGACACCGGAATTAAATTCCTATTTTTCTTTCCCCCTTTACTGTAACTTTTTTGTCCTTTTCTTCTGGGTTTTATTAGCCACATGATTTTGTAATATATATAATTTTTCAACAAATATGTTAGCTCACTGCCCTGGATCCTCGGTTTGATTTTCAAAATGTGAATCATGATTACGGCATTAGTGTAATTCATTTATGTGGGAGCCTATGCGCATGTGTACACTCATTTGGTGGCCATTGCGGTTAGACTAGTTTAGATGCTTTGTTTTTTTTGATCAGCAAAGCATAATATAAAGAACCGGTTATTTGAAATAAACAACACGGGCGATGAAGAACATAAACAACTTAGGAGTGTTCCATCCGGGAACCTCAATAAATCAAAGCCTCACACGCTTGGGATGAACCACCTCTATTACACAAGTTACAACCATCATACCATAGAAAATATAATAGCAGAACCTTTGATAAAACAACTACAAAAGCTCTAATTATCCTGATTTTATTAACATGAAGCACCAGAAGGGAAGACAACAAAGTCTTAACCCCTCTAAAAACCAGACACAAAAGAGGCAATGGGTCTGGAACCCAAATATCCACATTAAGCATAGAACCGAAAAGAATAAGCAATAAAAAGAAATCCAGCCAGCAACAATTTTACCCAATCCAGTCCCTGAACCCACCCGATTTCAAAACATCGGGTTCAAAAAACCACCAACCCAATCATCCAACCCTGAAACCCAATGATAAATCACACCACCTGAAAAGAACCGGCGATGGCCTCAAAAGGGAGGGCCAGACAACTAGCCACCATTTAGTCCATCCGTATCTGAAGCCCCCAAACCCTAGCCCCCAAAATTTCCACAGGTCGTTAGGCATAAACCCAATGATGGTCAACACCGACCATTGGGCCTCGTCTACACAAGGAGGACGAGGAGAGGAATATGAAGGTAGAGATCAAGGGAAGGGAACAAGGTAGAAGAAGGATAAAGGCTCGCGAAAACCTCCAGATCGGATCCTCTCAGATCTCGAAAGACGAGATCTTGTCGGCGGTCAACACTGGACCGACAACCACTAAGGGGAGAGCCCTAGTTCAAACGAACCAGGTGATAGATCTGAGGAGGGAGGAGGTAAGAGAAAAGCGATTGAGAACACAAAGTTTTCATACCCTTACCGAGAATAGGGATGGAGGCCGGAGAGCGAAGAGCCACTTGAAGACGGAGCAACTAGTTGTTCTTCCGAGGTAGCACCGCGTCGATCGAGCCCACAAGCCATCAACTCCCGCTGTCGACGGACCACCATGGAGATACAAAATCTTCGAGGTTGTACACGGCCAAACGAACACCATCGTCGGTGGCAAGATCTAGATCCGGAAATTCCAGATCTAGCACCACTACATCGGGGGAAAGGATTTGAGGAAATCAAAGGGGAGCACGACTCGCTAGAAAGGAGGAGGGGAAAAAGATGACCACCGTCGCCTTCCCTAGCCGAGAGCCAGAGAGAGACGACGACGGTGAAAGGAGGAAGAGCTAGGGTTTGGCCGAGTTTTAAAGAGAGGCGAGAGAAAGGTTTTTAGAGAGAGAAAGCTTTCTCTACTGTTGTTTAGATGCTTTGGTTGATTTGCGTTTTAAATTTTATCACCTCTATATACATTTCCGATGCTATTCAGTGTCTCACAAAGCACCCACATTGTAATAGACCGGCCATTAGGGGAATAGACTGAATCCATCAATTTTGATTCTATCGGAATTGGTTCCTGAAATCGAATTTGGTCGTGAAATCGAATTTGGCCGATTCCTCGAGAGGAAATAGATAATGCTGATTTCAGCTTTGATTTTTTTCAGCCAATAGAATCCCACCATGTGGCATGGAAATTAATAAAAAATATATTTAAATACTAATAAAAAAATAGTTGTATTATTTTATTTATTTATTCAAAAAAAAATTTAAACAATAAAGTAAAATTGTAAAATTAATTAAAAGACAAGAAATCAACATCGGAATCACTACAAAAATTTCTCTTTAGTGTCGCATAGGGTTCTCTCACATTTTCAAACTCCTTCCTTCCCGCCAAATTATTTCGGCCTCCGTCGATCCCTCTTTAAGTCGTATCTTCTTTCCGACCAGTCAGTCTCCATGCATGCTAAAGAACCCCGGTCATCGGCATCTGCTTCAACGTCCCACCTACTGGTTCGGCGACAAACCACGACCCGACCATCTCACGGGATGGTTCCGCCGCCATCTTCACTGACCGTCGTTTCCTGCCACATGAAATGGCGTAACCCCATCCACCCACTCATCATGTCCGAGAGGAACCACGATACCAACCACCACACCGTCAGATTTTGGCGGCCCCTACGGAAGAACTCGCCCCCAATGGATCTCCGACCCAATCGATGTAGACAAAGGACACCGGGGACCGATTAGGGCACACCCGATATCTGTGATCCCGCCCCACCCCCATCGTCCTCCCGGTCACATGAGTCGATCTGGACACAATCGAATCATGATTAACATCAATGGTGTGAGAAACCAGATGCCAGATCTGGGGACACGAGCTGGGCAGGATCCCTGGTCCTCCTCGGATGACCCCTACTAATGGTGGCTAATCCACCATTATGACCGTACCTTTTTTGAGCCTACTATGGATCATGATTCTTCCCGAGAGCCACAGACAACGATGATGCTGCGACTCTTGGTGACACTAAAAACGTGTCCCTATCAAGACATGAGAGGTGGATCTGCCGAAGATGAGAGACAACATGATCAAGGGATTGAGCAACCGCCGGATCCGACACACAAGGCATGTCGAGAAGAACCTAGTTGGTACCCTTCCCCTCCTAGGGCCACGCAGCCTCCACCCGGGTCCAAGGACCGGCGAAGCCTCAATAGTATGTCTCATCCCCGGAGATGGATGTATCCAAGACCCCCACCAAGACACCATGAAATCTACAGACACCTCGGCAATGGATGTCCCCGAGAGGACTAGAGAGAGGCGCGACCAGTTGCCTCCTAGGTCACCATGAGTCTCCTAGGGCAACTCAGAGTGTCACTGAGGAGCCACACCTCGGCCCACTAAACCTGATGCGCTCTGGTTCCCACCATACTTCTTGGTCGCTTTGTGCGACCAAGAAGTATCCATTAAGTCGAGACGAGGGAAGCTCACATGATCATCCATACTCAACACAACTGGAATAGGAACTGCCCCCTTACACTTTCCCTGGATATGTCTGAGTTATAAGCCACAGAATCAGTGCTCCGATCGTCACCAGAGTTGTAACTCATCCTCTTTCAATTATTCACAAGCATATACGACCTATAAGACCTTTCCACTTTTATCAATAAAAATTACTCGTTATTATGCTAAAAACACATCAGAATCCCTGCATGATGTAAATCATGCTAAAAACGAGGAATCGGTTCTTCAAATACATAAGTTCCTATGCAACAAATAGAGATCGAAACCTCTAAAAAGATCTCAACATTGTTTATGCTCTTAGACCCAAATTTCTCTACTTTCAGTTCTTCAATCTTGAAAATCCGGGTCTATTAGGACCCTGCTCTACAGTGGTACTAGATGATGTTGGGTCTGTTCCCAAATAGTGTGATTACATTACGCAAATACCTGTACGAAATAGAAAATAAATTTCATTAAAAAACCTACATGCATTAAAAAGAACTCTTAACCCTTCCTATTCTTCCTTTTGACTAGGCCGAGCATATTCAGATCATGGGTCTCAAGCTGAGTGGTAGTCATATGAGATGTGTCCATGGCTTGCATCTCTCGATAACCGCACATGATGTTCTCTGTAACGTCAATTGGGTGGCCTGATGTCTATCGCTTTTTCCAGGACTTTCGGCTAACAGAAATTGACTTCACCCATCGATAGTTCATGGCTGCAACCTTCCTCTTTATCATCCTCTCCATTGTCACCATCTGGCATTCGGGCTGTTGCTGTCCAACGTTGGGGATCAGATCGGACTCGAAAGTCGGGGCCCTTGAATCAATTGTGCCACTGATGAAGGGCCCAAACTCGTCGAGTTCATTCTCAAATCTGTGTTGCCAACAATTTTTCCCCTCACGAACCTCTACCAGTGTTTCCTAACGAAGTGATGGTCATACATTCGCTTGTACTCCTTCTCTACATCATTCATGACTTGATCGTCTAATCCCCTTGGAGTTTCTTTACTTTCTTGGTGATCACACTCTCGTGATCCTTATAGTTCTTCTCGCTTCAATTTTCCTCGGTTGGTGACCTTCTCATCATGCCGACCTCTGTGCCTTTGCTTCAAAAGTTTACTCATTATGACCGTTCCCTTTGCACCAATCCTCGGAAATGTTCAACCATGCACAAACCAGCCGACACTCCTCTTTCTCACTCCCTTTCACCTTCTTCTTGGGACACCTACTTGATGATTGCGATGATCGGGTGGGGCGGTTGCCACTAATGGGAACCATACTTATATGTTGGTTGACCCACATGAGCCTAACACAAGGCGATATGAATTCATAAGGGACGATACATACGCATCCTCCCAGAAGAATTCTTCTTTGTGTTTGAGCGAATATTTTCAATTCAGGTACGTTTTCTCACACACGGGTATCGTACTCGCAAAGACGACCAAGGAAGCCAAGGTCATTATTGTGGTATGCTATCGGAGAATTGGTTTTTAAGAGAGAATCGAGAAAAAGATGGTATAAGAGGAAAATGAATATGAACAAGGAATTCATATGAAATTTTTTGGTTTTTATTTTATATTTTTCAGCGTCGCGTAACCGATTTTGCTTGGGTAGTCAAACTACCCGTTGCACAATCTGGTCTAAAACATAATTAGTAAGATGCAATGGATTCCTCGACCCAAGTAATCCGACGCACCGAATCGGTGATCCCTCCGGTATAGATTTGATGCACTTTTAACCCTTTTCTCATCCATTCGACCCTATAACCAACACAAATTCGGCCTCACTGGGGTGCTCTTATGATTGTGCCAAAGACGGATCACTTTAACAAAAAATAGGTAATATCATATAATCACACCATGCAAGTCAGTAATTTTACATTTACGACTTTATTTAACGAGTATCATTCCATTATAGTAGACAATTTTTGTGCTTTGCAGTCCGTTAGTTTGGACGAAAAACATTCACTTGAAATCACATTCACCGGTCCGTTATTTCCCTTTCATTCAATATATCTCTTATCTTTCCTCTTAAAAATCTTCCTGATTGACCGTTCACATCTTTTTATGCATTTTGTTTTCAGTTTTAAAAATTCACTCTTTTTTACAATATGACCTCGGGTTTTGTTGGTGTTAGAATATAATTATAATTGATTTTTAACTATTAGTTTAAACCATTCACGCGAAAAAAAACTCTCTCGATACTTGAGACTAAACCCTAGCCTAAGCCCCCTCTATGATTATGTCTTTTGACCCCTCTACTCCTGTCGCCGACACGCTCCCTGCTGGTGCTGCTCCTACCGGCCTGGTTCTGTCGCCATCCATGCAGTCTTCGCCCTTGAAGATTGTGTCTACAACAAACCCTCCGACTTTAAATCCTCGACGAAGGAGGAAAGCGAAGCACATCATTCCCACACCATCGTTGCTGTCTGCAACTCCCTTCATGTCGATCACCCATACTCGTCTTACCGCCTCGTCTTTGGTTGTGGTCCCTTCTCCGTTGGGACCTCTCACCCGCTGCCGCCGACAAAGCCGCATCGAGGACGCTTGGTGAAACCTAGGGCGGTGGTTTCGACCCCACGTACCTCACCGCCGCCCACGGCTCCACCATCCATGCCTGCTGCTGATTCTCAGTCCACCGTCCCTGTAAAGACCGTCTCCGATAAAAGTGGTAAAATACTAATTTTATCGACTTGCAACGCCATGGTTGGAAATCAGACTGAAAAATTGGAACGAGTTAAGAAAAGAAAAGAAATTCAAAAAAAAAGAGAAAAGGGGGAAGAGCTTGGGCTAGACCAGAGTGACCAGGCCCGGTCAGAGACCAGGCCCAAGCCAGACTGAGTCGAGCCCAAGGCTCGCGAGGTCAGGCCCAAGTACCAGTGCGGCCCAACTTTAGAACAAAACCCTAACAACGTCGTTCTGTTCCTCATTCTTCGCGCAGTTCCCGAGGCTCGTCTTCTCCATCGAGCAACTCTCTCTCGCGAGACCAAACCGAGCCACCACACCCTTCTTCTCATTTCCGAGCTTCTTCTCCACCTCCTTCTCCTTCGTTCCCCTTCTTCTGCTTCGTTCCCCTTCTTCTGCTTCGTCCCGTCCTCAAACCGAGCCACCACACATAGATCTGAGACGAACTCGCCGGAATACACCTCGAGTCCGAGTTCCAGAGCTCAACCCATCGCCGACGAAGAGGAATAGCACGGTGGGTGCTTCTCACGCCGTCCCTCTTCTTCCCCGACCTCATAGCACCTATTCTCCCTTCTTTCCAAGCTCGATTCGAGCGTTTCTGACCGGAGCAACGCCGGAGAAAACCCCACCGTCGCCAGATCTTAGACGGAAGAAGGCATGGAGTCGCGTTCCAGGCATCCCCGTCACGGCCACGGCGTCGCCGGAGGCCTGACGCCCTTCTCCGCCTCCATTTCTCCCTCCTCAGCCTCGCCTGACGCCGTCAACGACGGCCGGAGCACCCAAGCTTCGCCAGAACTGGAACCAACTCAGAATTGAGTCTGAGCAGGCCTTGGGCCTGAGGAAACCTGGGCCGAACGGTTCTGGGCCAGATTTCGACCCACGGGCCAGATCTAGAGTCGGGCTTGGGTCAGACCCAAGTCTATGGACTAGGTTCTGACTCGGACCCGGACCGGGTCTGACTCGGGTCTGGACCGGGTCTGGAACCGGGTCCGGGTCGGATCTGGTCCGATCGGGTCTGGGTTCTGGACCGGGTCAGATCCGGGTCGGATTCAGGTCTGGTTCTCAGATCCGGGTCAGATCCGGGTCAGATTTAATTAATTAATGAATGGGAAAATTTTATTTTAATACCCTACTAAACATTTAATTTCACTTTAATACCCTGGCATAAATTTTTTGCACTTTCATACCTGAACTAAACATTTAATTTCACTTTATTACCCAACAGTTAATTTTCTGTTAGTTTGGATGGAAAAAGGTAAAAAGACCATAATACCCCTAACTATTACTCAAAATTTCAAACTCATGTCATTGGTTCAAAATTTGAAAATAAGTGAAATGACAATAATACCCTTCATTGTTTGGGTATTAAAATGAAATTTTCACTAATTTTAAAATAAAATCATTTTTTTTATAAATTCAATTTTTATTTTCAAATATTCATATTTTGATTTAAAAAAATACATAAAAATCATTAATTTTTATAAATTCAGTTTTTTTTTCAAAATTCTGTTTTATTTCTATAAATTCAGTTTTTATTTATAAAAATTATTTTTAGATTCAAAAATTCATATTTTAATTTAAAAAATACATAAATATAATATTTCATTTTTAAAAATACATAAAATCCGTTTTTTTAATTTAATTTATTTTTTATTATTAAATTTATTTTTCCATTTTTCAGTTTTTTCATTTTTCCCCAAAAGTTACAAAAACTCAATATCCAAAATCAGTCTTTTTTTTTCTTTTCATTTTTCTACCTTCTTCTTGCGCAATCAAGCAACACATCCCTGGTAATCAAACAAAGTCTGTAGACATCCAATATACAATTAAACCCTAGGGGCTGCGCTCTCTACGCAGCCTCATCCTCTCCCACCCCCTTTTCTTCTCCACCATGGCAACTATTGAAGCTTCTAACCTACAACTCTCGTCTACCCTAACCACTAGGGTCCTTTCTACCCATTTATGGGTCCATTCTACCCATTTATGGGTTTTATTTTTTTGTTTTTGTCTTGTTTTGCAGCCGATCTACTCCCACAGGTCGCTGCCCATCGTTCAAGCTGCTCCACGGTCTCTCCCTCGACTCGCACTACCGTTCCTGCATCACCGGACCGGCCCCGCCTTCGAGCCAGTAGCCACCGTGGCCCCCCTTCCGTTCACCGGATTACGGGCTCCACGCGCCGTATCCCATCTGCAGCGGCATACCGCCCCAGGGTCACCCCTCGCCGGCATGGGCCTGCTTCCTAGATGGATCTGGGATCCGGGAGGAAGAACGGGAGTTCGGGACCTACTTCACAGGCACCCAACTTCGGGATTTCCAACCCCGAACAAATTTTTGCAGTAGGGAGATCTCAGGAATTCTGCAACAAAGACAAATTCTCCAGTAGGTTTCGCTGTTTTAGTTCGAATAATCACGTGGCTCAATAAGTTTAGGATTTTGGTTTATTATTTTTTTGTAACGTTGGATCGAAGAAATCCTAAGTTCGGATCCGCGAATCAAAGCGGACTATATGTGTGGAACCATGTGTGCCCAACGGGCTACGGCCGGTTGGGACAAAAGCTGGTGTCCGGGACTGTTAGGTCCCTCCTTGTAAGCACGATTTTATCGTAATACTACTTCTTTCCCATTTCAAAAAAATTCTGTAGACATCCATGTCCATAAATGACTCAAATCCAAAGCTTTTTTCCAGAAATTTTAAGCACAGATCTATCTAGTGTTGAAGCACAAAAACCAAATATAGAATGAAACTGAGTAAAAACCCAGGAATTAATTTCTCAAAACAAGGATATATCAGTATGGGGAAAATGAAAATCAGCCAAGCAAATCCCTAATTTCGGAACTCAATTTTTTCGAATATCAGATGAAACTAAGGGGGGCAGAGTTCGACGGCGGGGTGAGGGCGGTTGTTGACGACTCGTCTCATGGACGAGCTCCTCGCCTCGTCTCACAGCCGAGCTCATCGCCTCGACCTGGACGAGCTTCGCCGGAGAAGAAGCACAACTCCAGATCTGGACCGGCAACGTGACGACAAAGATGAGCTGAGGAGGGCATCTCCCATGAAGCTCGTCGCCGTGACTACGGTCCGTGAAGCCCGTCGTCGAAGGTCGGAGGTCTGTGAAGGCCGTCTTCGGAGGTTGGAGATGAAGAGATGAGAGATAAATGAATCTGTTTCAAAAACAAATTAGGTTTATTAGGTTTATATGAAAATGAATCTGATTTTATGTATTTAAAAAATAAAAATATGATTTTTATATATTTTTTAACCTGAATTTAAAATAAAATTTGAATTTAAAATAAAAACTGAATTTAAAATATGATTTTTTTTAAAAAAAAACTGAATTTATAAAAAAACTGAATTTTCGAAAAATAAAAATATTTTTCATAAAAAAATTAAATTTATAAAAAAAAAACTGATTTTATTTTACAAATAGTGAAAATTTCATTTTAATACCCTAACAATGAAGGGTATTATTGTCATTTCACTTATTTTCAAATTTTGAACCAATGGCATGAGTTTGAAAATTTGAGTAATAGTTAAGGGTATTATGGTCTTTTTACCTTTTTCCATCCAAACTAACAGAAATTTAACTGTTGGGTACTAAAGTGAAATTAAATGTTTGGTTTGGGTATGAAAGTGCAAAAAATTTATGTCAGGGTATTAAAGTGAAATTAAATGTTTGGCAGGGTATTAAAATTAAATTTTCCCTTAATTAATTTAATTTAATTTAACAATAACTTGGACTAAAATCAGATAACTCAGAGGACTTTGGACCTTACCGGAACTGATTGGACCTTTTATCTGTTAAACCTAGACTGGACTTCGCCCGAGAAGACCGGAGTTAAACCCCTACTTGGACTTCGCCTGAGAAGACCGGAGTTAGGCCCGGACGTCGGCAGCTAGGAGACGTAGCTGTTGTGATCTTCTTGAGGTAGGGAAAAATACTAAACTCATCTGATAAGTTAAATAACGCTGATAGTATGCCTATAGGATAATAATAACCGGAATGGTCCTAGCTTGCATATAGAATGTGTATCACTAGAATAACCATTTTTCAAGTATAATAATAACTGGACGAGTCTTAGTAACATGTAGGAGGTGATTCACTAGTTTAAATCGCTTTCAATACTTGGGAAATTGTCGTGCTGGTAGAATGGCCGTGATAAGCCTTAGGATTGTTTGTGATTGCCTCACATGCCTTGCTTGCTTAGCATATAGGTTAAGGTAAGAGGCTAACTAAACAAGATAAATTGTGATTCTTGTGTTATGAACTGTTGAATGAATGATTGATTGAATGAATGCTTGAATGAATGTCTGAATGATTGCTTGAATGAATGTTTGAGTGTAATTGATTGTGCCAAATGATATGATCGGGTGAGTGATAGACCGATATGTATGTTTGATAAGTAATGATGGTAAGCTTGGTTTGATATTGTGTTTGTTATGCTATTGTGTGGTTTGTTTGTGTGCCCCGAGGTGTGTTTCCGGGAAGATACCTAGGCCGAGGTGCGTTTCCGGTATGATATATGATTGTGTACCCCGAGGGGGTAACTCCGGGAAGACATCTAGGCCGAGGTGCGTTTCCGGTATGATGTATTGCTTATTTACCCCGATGTGCGTTTCCGGGAAGACCGATGTGCGTTTACGGTATATTGCTTCACCCCGATGTGCGTTACCGGGAAGACATATAGGCCGATGTGCGTTTCCGGTATGACGTGAGACTGTTCGCCCCGAGGGGGTAGTCCGGGAAGGTATCTATACCGATGTGCGTTTCCGGTACGATACATTACTTGTTATTGGTCTCGTCTCGATGATCTATTGACCTTTGGAGATATTTCCAGGATCTCCAACGATACGCATTCTGAGGGAATGCTTCGGGAAGTCCTGATGATATGTGTTTCCTCTGGACCGAGGGACAATCTGATATGATGTACCGATCAGTGTACGGATCAGGGTTATGGATTTGATATTTATCATTTCGATAATTGTGTACTTCCTTAATTCAGTTAGTTCCTCGTTACACTTGTTATCTTGTATTGCTATCCCTGAGTGTACCTTTTGAAACTACTTGATTCTTATGTTTCTTATTTAACTTCTGTTGGTTACTTATGCTAATCAGTTTACTTTTAACGCGGGGTCTTTTAATCGTATTACTTTTTCCTACTGAGCGAAAGCTCACCCCTCTTCTTGTTTTACTAGTGTTTACAGGTTTCTTAACTGAGTAGTTTGTGGGACGTCTCAGTGCTCGGGAGCTTACTGAGGGTCCGAGAGTTTATTTATTAGAGATGTACTTTTCCATTGTTGTTTTAAACTTTTTGTTCTTGCTACTTATTTGAGATTCTGACTCTTGGATTAATTCAGATTTTATGGATTTCGAACTTATTTATTTACAGTTTATTTTTTTAGTGTTCTTTATATAATTATCGTTTCTAGTTCACGTATCAAGTCCGGTCAAAACCGGATTTGGGGCGTGACAGTCCTCGATACTCCATTGTTGGTCTTCTGTCCTCCTCTTCCACGTGACCCAACAAAAAGAAAGGCACCGATGACGGACTCAGTCATTGATGCTCCTCGGGAGGCACTGGTGGCGGCCCTCCCTCAAACTACGACAAAAGCTCTAGGTCTAGGCCACTGTCTCCCTAATTGGGACATAATCCCTTTGATTCTGGTCTGCCTTACTGTCCCGTAAGGCATGGCTCGAGGCCGGACGACTCCTCTTTCGCTGGAAGAACCTCTGTCTCCTCCTGCTGCAAATGACCTGGACCTACAGGCCTCGCTGGCGGCTCTCCAAGATGGTGTCTCTTCGTGTTCCATTGAAGAAAGGCCCAAAATACCCCCCACTAACATTCAAATTTTCAAAAGCAAGCCATTGATTTACAAAATTTCTTTAAAAAAAAATCAGTTTTTAATGTTACAAAAATACATTTTAGGGTAGTGAGGTGCCACAAAAAATGCATTACAGGGTATGAAAGTGGAAAAAAAATACATTCTAGGGTAGTGAGGTGCCACAAAAAAAAGTTAGGGTATGAAAGTGAAAAAAATACATTTTAGGGTATTAAGGTGCCACTAAAAATAGTTAGAGTATTAAGGTGAAAAATGTAATAGTTAAGGTATTGAGGTGAAAATTATCCTATATTAAATTAAAAGGAAATAAGAGCACAAGAACAGCTCCCCCGTGGATCCGCCAGGGCTGTTTGTGTCTTTCAAATTCTCTACCTTCTGTACTCAACAAAATAAATAGATAATCCCACCATGCACGTGCGGGTACATTTCTGTATTTGTTCTCAAGTTGATAAATATTCACTCGAAGCCTTAGATCTAGGAGCTTTCTGCCTCCTCACCATTATATTTATTAACATTAGTTTGAACCAGGTAAGACTTCACATTTACTTAGTGAAGTGTGAACTCATCGTCGGTCGGTCCCGTGCCTTAAATCAATGAGGGCACACTCCGGAGTAGCCGACATTCCGTTTTGGGGCCGCTATATGTTGAATTCAGAGAATACTGCATTACTATATATATGTTTCACACTTTGATTTATAGGACTTGGACTGCGTTTATTTTAAACGGACTTTGTTTATCGATACAAAGATATATACTATATGAGTCTCATATCAAAAATAGTTATAAATTTCTTCAATCTTTGATTTTTATCTTGAAATCCTATGTATGTCATTTAGCCCTCATAAAAAAAAATGAATTTATAAGTGGAGAAAGTTTCAAAATGTTTATCAAATGATAAACATATCAACATTTTTTGATACGGAATTTATCAACATGTATGTTAATCGTGGGTCTTTGATCCCGAACTAGGAAACAAGTAAGAGTTTCTGAAAAAAATGGATTAAACTTTAATATAATATAAAAATTCAACTTATTTAAAA
This sequence comes from Erodium maritimum, assembly GCA_963921825.1. Classification (NCBI taxonomy): domain Eukaryota; kingdom Viridiplantae; phylum Streptophyta; class Magnoliopsida; order Geraniales; family Geraniaceae; genus Erodium; species Erodium maritimum. The sequence goes on along the minus strand of OY997592.1, from coordinate 58,101,242 downwards.
ATACTTAAACTGGTAATGAAGATTTTAAGATGTTTATAAAAGGGGTAACTATGGGTCCTAACCTTTTTTGAGGTTTGTTTTGGCGATCCTAATTGGGATTGACCTTTTTTTGCACTTCCCAACTGTGACCTTTCCATTTTTTGCACAAACTAATAATTTCCGTCTATTTTGACGATTCCGTTAGTTTTTTTGGACATGTGTTGGTCACGTGCACAGTAGGATTTTCCTAACGGAATCGTTAAAATAGACAGAAATTGTTAGTTTGTGCAAAAAATGGAAATGTCACAGTGTGCAAAAAAGATAACCCCAGTTAAGATCGCCAAAACAAATCTTAAAGAAGGTTAGGATCTATAGTTACCCCTTTATAAAATGATAAAACTTGTTTTTTGTTATATAAAAATATAATATAACCATGAATGGGAATGGATTGAGGTAGAACAAAAAATATGTAACATAAACTCACAATCACTTTGCTTGCACGTAATCCAGATAATTTAAACGAATGGGAATGGATTTATTAGATTCGGTATTTTATTGTTAAGAGAGTAATGAACATGTAATTTAGAATAGGAAATAGTATATATTGCTGCACACGTGTGGTGGCGGCACGTGATGACATTGCGATCGACAAGACAAGAAGCGCAACTTGGGGTTCTTGTCTTCAGTAAAATGGACCAGACCACACAATGTTCCATGTTGTAATCTTGTAGTTGTGGCTTGAAGTTATTAGGATATGCAAATTACAATGCCTCATCAATACATTGAAGTAAGCTACTTTTATTAAGAACATGATCAGATGTGGGATATTTTCAAACTCTCAAAATTAAAAAAATATAATCAATTTTAAGTTTTAGATTATAAATGTGATGGTTCGAACTTTTCATGCAATACCAATATTAAATACATTCTTCATATGACTCATATTTGTTCTAGTATGTTCAGACAATTGGTTCCAAAGACTAATTTTGGTGTTCTAGTTTGTTTTGTCTTATGTTCTTGTTCTTTGTTCTCAGTTTAGAGGTTTCTGTAATGTTATTTTGGTGAGGTTTTAACCTTGGTTGTAGTCTTTTAAAGACACGTTAGAGCCATTCATGGCTACCTGTCATTTAGACAGGAATATATAAAACATCTCTGATAAAAAAAATTGGTCTAAACTATTTAGTAGAAACAATTTCAATTAATTGTTCATCTAAATACTATAACGTCTATAATGGAATAACAAAAAAAACTTTTCTCTCAAAAAAAGCTCTCCCCCTTTTTCTGAAACCCTAGCCGCCCCTCTTCTACCCTTCGTCTCCATCGGCGACGTCCACGGCTCCGACCGTGGTTGTTGTCGGTGGCGTCCTTCACCTCCCTCTCCCTCTTCCTTCTCTTCTCCTCCCTTCTTTCCTTTAGTTTTTTGGGTGTTCAAACTTCTCTGGCCTCTGCAGCTCCAGGAAGGCTTCGGAAGTGGTGTGCTTCCCGTGTCCCCGACCTCTCGCCGGAGGTTTTCCGTGGGTCGCGAGGGCTACAAGCTTCGAGTCCTGCAGATCTGCAGGTCGGTCCTCTCCTCGCCGGCGTGCCCCCGTTTTCGTCTCTCTCTTCCCGGTCCGACCTCCGTCTGCGCGTGCTTCAGTGCCTGTGTCGCCGTCACTCCGGCTTGGGACCTCGAGGGTGGCTTTTGGTCCTCAGATCTGTAAGTCCTTTGTGCTCTCCGTGGTAGAAGTTTGGTTGCCGGACTTCGTCGCCGGAGGGCGTTGGTGCTGGCTGATCCTCCCTTCACCGGCGCTAGAGTCTCGACCTCCTTAGCCTCAGCAGCTCCGACCTCCATCTTGTTTCACCTGAGAGACGTGAGTTTAGGTCTTGTGGTTGGCGTAAGTCGTCTCGGTTTGGCAGAGGCTGTAAAGACCTGAAATTTTAAGTTCTTAAATCGTTGTGTGGAGCGTCGAAGGTTGGAGAACGAATTGGATTTTGGATCGACTTCAATAAAAAAAGAAGAAGAATTGAAAACAAAAAAAAGGAGAGGGGATCAGGCCTGGACCAGCCAGACTTGGGCCGAGCCAGACCAGGCCCAACCCGCAGCAAGCCCACGCTACGATGCCATCCCAAGACCACGCGAGTCAAAACCCTAACCGCGTCGTTTCAATGTCTCAGAACCAAGCACGCGAAACGAGGCGGCCTCCCATCTCTCTCTCTTCGCGTTCTCTTTCGTCTTCTCCATCTCGCTAGTCGCCGGAGAACAGCAACGACCCTACCTCATCCTTCATCCTCCTCCACCAGCGACCACCTCGACCACCATCATCACGCTCGTACCAGAAATTCCCACCACACCTTCTCTTCTTCTTTCCCTCATCGAATCGAGTTTCGCCGCCACACCACCGAACTCCACCGCGCCTTCTACAAGCCAAATCAGTTACCAGTGAGCTTCCTACGACCTCAATCCGTCCTCCCGACCTCTTCTTCTCTGGTTTTTGAGCGAGTTTGAACTCGTTCTGTCCGAGTTTTTTCCGGAGAAGAGTCGCCGGAGTCGCGCGCTTCAGATCTAGGGTTTTCCACTCCGGCGAGCTCACACGGCACCAGATCTGGCCGGAGACGCGCACCTTCAACCTCCCTTCGTCCTCTCCGTGCCCTGACGCCACCCACCGCCGTCAAACCCTCACTCCGACTTTCCCCGTCGCCGTCTGTCTCCAGAATGAAGCCGGAACCCTAGCCGGCATTGCTCGCAAGTCAGACGGGCTCGAGACATGCCACTTGGGCCAGAACCAGGCTAACTGGGCCTCGGTCAGACCGGTTGGGCCTCGTACCAGGCCTCGGCCCAGGCTTAGATGGGTCTGGACTCGTGTTGAAGCCGGGTCTGGACCGGGTCTAGGGCCGGGTCCGGGTCAGGTCCGGGTCATGGCTTTGGACCGGGTTCGGACTCGGATTCGGGTCGGACTCGGGTCTGGCCGGGTCAGACCAACTAAATTAATTTAGAATTAATTAATTAAATATTGGTTTTAAAATCAGATAATTACCAAGACTTATCGGACATTCTAACAGACTTTTGGACAAAACAGACTACGAGACTTAATTATCAAGTTTAAGGATCGTTACGGGTTGGACCGGGACTGATACCGTCCCTTTTGTATTAAACCAGGCCTTTACCCCGAGAACGGAGAAGACCGGTGTTAGCCAGGACGTCAGCAGCTAGGAGACGCAGCTGCTGGTTCTTCTAGAGGTAGGGATTACCTCGAAACCCGCTTTATTACGATTTTACTAGAATGCATATAGGGAAACCTAATAATCGGTTAAAGAACTAGTATGCATATAGGATGCGAATAACTAGCGTACACGTATACAACTGTGAACATTTACGATTTCAGTCTTGGGAATTGCCGTGCTGGTAGAATCGGGCCATGTCGCGCCCGTAGTACTTGTGTGCTGAATGTATCTTCTTGTGTGCTCTTGATGCTTGAACGGTTAATAAATAACGAACATGAAAACGAGTAGAGTTTAACTTGATGATACATATTGTGATTGGATGACTTTATTCCTGTTTATATGATCTGTTGATTTGGGGATGTTGGGGGACGAATACCAGTTAAGCCGGTGGGGACTTGATGATACATATTGTGATTGGGTGACTTTGTTCCTGTTTATATGATCTGTTGATTTGGGGATGTTGGGGGACGAATACCAGTTAAGCCGGTGGGGTTACCACGTGGAGTGTGGTGTCGGTAAGTGATGGTAAGTGCGGAACAGTTGTGAGGATAATAAAAGGTCAAAGCATATTATTATTCGGTGTAACATGTCGTTGTTATGCGTGGGCAAGTGTGCCGTGATTGTATGATGTGAATCATTGTCTGTGATATGGTCGGGTGAGTGATAGACCAACGTGACATGGTATGTGATATTTGGTGACGCATGTGTTGCTACGTTTGGTAAATTGAGAAATATGATATGTGATATTCGGTGAAGCAAGTATTGCTATGTTTTGGGAAAGTGTGACATGTGTGAGTGTGATCGTGGTTGTGGTCGTAGTACTGTGGTTATCTGTGAGTGTGATTGTGTTTGTGACTGTGTTACTGTGGGTACCCGAGAAAGACGATTTTCCCTGTCTTCTGTGTGTCGGTAAAACGATGTGTCCGCGATGTGTTGCGCGAAGAGACTGTGTGTCGGTAAAACGCTGTGTTACGCGATGTGTTACGCGAAGAGATGGGTTCCGCGATGAGGTCGACCGCCTCTCCTGACTGTGTGTTAGGGGAAGTTGTGTTGCGGCTGCGCCGGGACGAGCGGGTTGCTCCCGAGACCGTGCATTGGGTTACGAGTTGTGTGTTTTGTTAATGTTTGGATTAAACGAGTGTTGCGGTGTTTGTGACTATGGGTGTCTCTTTGTTATGAGTTGCGTGTGACCGTGAATGACTCGATTTGATTGTTTGATGGTGAATTCATGTGTGTAGCTTCCGTGTAAGTTAAAGTGTCGTATTTCTGGTTGTCCGTAAGTCGGTTGTGAAGGGGCTTTGGATGTGTAATTTCGGGACAGTTTGTGGTCGGGTAAAGTGAATGTTGTTTAATTTGGGTTACTTGTTCTCGTTGTCTTCTTCCCTTTTTATTCGTTAAAAGTTAGTTCGGAAACGTACTTGGGTGTCTTACTGGGATTGTTCTCTCCGTTGTGTGCCTAGTTTAATGTTGGGTGATTGAGTTGAAGTCGATATGGTTGGACCGTTGAGCGTCAGGTTTAAAGGGGTTTTGGCTTTTAATTTGTCTTAAGTGTCGCATCGTTATACCAAACTTTTAATGTGACTTAAACTTGTGGAATAGCTTTCTGGTAAATCTGTTTGAGGTGGTTTTCGGGGCTTTCCCTACTGAGCGTCAAGCTCACCCCTTACCGTGTTTTCTACAGGTGATAGTTATACTTTGGACTAGAGGGTTACGCAGAGCTGGGAGCTAGCGGAGGCCCGGGGTCTTTTTGTGTCTAGTAGAGACGTACTTTCATTCTTGAACTATTGTATTTAACTGAGTTGTGACTCAGGGTTTTGAACTCACGTTGTTTTATATTATTTCGTTTTATTTAGATATTATTTATTTCGTTTTACCGTTTTATTTAACTTCACTAAGTCACGTATCGGGTCCGGTCAATCCCGGATTTGGGGCGTGACAGAGGCGGCTGGCTTGAGGTTGTACGTGCAGGGTTCAAGCGGAGACGGGTAGGGCTGGTTTGGTTTGGGCTGGGTCCCACTGGTTGGGCCTGGGTTGTGGGGTATGCTCTGTTGTTGGGCTTGCTTAGGCCTGGTTTGACTGGGCTGTTGGGCTGGGTCTTTGGTTGGCTGATTCCGTGTTGGGCCGGGTCGGTAGTCGGTCGGCTCTGCGTTAAGTCGCGGGTGTGGAACGTTGCTGTATTACTACTGCCGTTAGCTCGTTTAGGCTACCTTGGTCTGAACACCCGGTTGGTGCTGTGCCGTTCTCCGGATCCCTCCTTGGTGGCTGGTTCCAGACTTACCGTGGGAAGCGTTTTTGTTTTCAGATTCGTTGTGCGTTTGGACTACTCCCTCGTCGTCGCGGCTGGTAATCTTTGTATCACCTCTTTCTTTATCAATGTCTTATTGGATTTCTGCTCTTCCCTAGATTTAGGATCGTAGTTTCTTCCTTAGTATCCCTGCCTTTTTGGTAGGGGCCCATCATTTTTTAGGTGTTGGCCTTTGACGGGTTTTACTGGTCTTTTGGCCTTGGATTTCAACGAGTCATGTTTCTTTGGGTTTCGAGTTTCGGTGATATTTTCATTGGATTATCTCTGCGTTTAGCGATGTTGGTCGTCGGCGTGTCGGTGCCCCTCCACTCTCTAAGTGTGGGTACCGATGAGATACAATTCTTTCCTCAAGTTCGGATAAAGTTTTGGGTTTTCAGTGGAGAACGGCTAGCTTATTTGCACTTCATGGTTTCAAAATCTAGGTAGTAGACCTTATTTTCTTAGTGCTTCATGGTGGCTAAATCCGGGTTCTAGACTCCTTTTTTTAGCCCTTGTTTTTCGAGCGCCATGCTCGTGGTTGTTTTCCGAGTGACATGCTCGTGTTGGTTGTTAGCTTTAGGGTCTGCGTACCCTTTCATTGCTTTAGGGTCTGCGTATCCATTCCTTGCTTCAGGGTCTGCGTACCCATTCATTGCTTCAGAGTCTGCGTACCCACTCATTGCTTCAGGGTCTACGTACTCACTCATAGCTTCAGGGTCCGCGTACCCACTCATAGCTTCAGGGTCTGCGTACCCATTCATTGCTTCAGGATCTGCGTACCCATTCATAACTTTAGGGTCTGCGTACCTGTCACGCCCCAAATACGATTTTGACCGAAATCGAGACGTGAACCGAAAAGTAATGATGAAAACCTCTTTTAAAACAATAGATCGATTCAAATATCCTTTAAACAAGTAAATCACATAGTAAGAGTCAACAGTCAAATGCGAAAATAGACAATGAGTTTGGTACACAAGAGTTCGTCTCTATAACACCCAACTCCCGGACTCTCGCTAAGCTCCCTAGCTTCGAGACGTCCTCTAGTCCAACTCGCTGACAAAACCTATAGGAAAAGTAGTAAAGGGGATGAGCATTTTCGCTCATCGCCACGGATATCCGTCCGACTATGGCATGCTAGCAAGCAACAACAAAGACAGTTTAAACAGAGTAACCCAATGCCAACACTTAAGCCAAAACAAGAAAACCATAACTCAAACCCGAAACCCATCCGTCCCACATACAAATTTCTAATCACAAAGACACTTATCAACACTCATCCCATTCAGGGAAAACATCATACCTGCACTTGATACAAAACCGTCACACAGACAATCCTCCACGACTATAGCATCACTAATCTTCCCACACAGGAAAACACGTAATACAGATATAACCCAACAAATCATACTTGCAAACACACCCAATAATACAAAGAAACAACACACAAATGCATCCAGCATCACACTGGATCACATACCTACTGCACGGTTTGGGACAATAACGCATTTTACCAACACCGAGTCGAAAGGCAGGCGCACCTTATCACGGAACAATAACACATTTTACCGACACCGAGTCGAAAGGCAGGCGCACCTTATCACAGAACAATAGCACATTTTACTGACACCTAGTTGGAAGGCAGGCGTGCCTCATCACGAAACGATATCACATTTTACCGACACCTAGTTGGAAGACAAGCGTGCCTCGAACATACAACAAGTCAGACATTACCATGATAACACCCAACAAGAGGTAACACACAGTCATGACCGATCATCAAAATGTCACCCAACCAATAATACCGCACTTACCGTCAATACTTACCCACATACCACCAATCACATCAATTCATAAGTCACTCAATCAATATCACCACATTAATTCAATACTCAATCAAATATATCCATCAAATCCTGAATTACTCAGTAACTAAGCACAATCGATGCCTCAAGCATAACAACAAACGATTATTCCAATCAAAGCACTCATCAAGAGGCAATGCACAATATCACACAAACCTACGAGCACGACATGGCCCACATGCGATTCTACAGCACGACAAGTCCACAAACCTACGAGCACGACATGGCCCACATGCGATTCTACAATTTAAAACGACTGCACTAGTTATTCACATCCAACATGTGATTCTAGTTATTCACATCCTATATGCGTTTACTAGAAACTTTCCTTAGTTTAACCAATAACCGCTACTTTTCCCTACCTCACAAGCGATCCAACTCCACCAAGCGCGAACCGTCAACGACCTCCTTCTCCACGATCAAGTACAAGGTCTAAGATAAGAAAGTAACACAAAAACTCAATACAAGCCCAAAGTCAAACAAAACGGAAAAACACCCAATTTAACCCCCAATAAGTCAGCTCTTTAAATAAAACGGGTACGGGACACGATTTGGAAACTGCTAAATCCACCGGCAACACAAGCAACGACACCCGGCCAAGTGGGCACCACTTGGCCGTGGGTGTGCCGGACCAGACCCACCAAGGGCCAGCCTCGGCTCGAATCCCGAGGTACATACCCCAAGACACACATCCCGAGAACACGCCATGGCCGGACCTTCGGCGAGCCTCCAGTCACCAGAAAACTCTACCTTTCCTCCCAAAAACGTCCCAAACGAGCTCTAGGTCCTTAATCTCTCAAGTATCAACTACAAACATCACCAATTTGCTCCAATTTCACATTTCCCCCAATTCCAAAAGTTAGGGTTTCACCAAATTATTATAATTTCACCCATTTTCTTCCATTACTACTTAATTCCACCAAGTTTTTATCATTTCCAACAAGACCCAATCCATTTTCATCTAAATCCAACAAGACCCATAATCTTAAGTTCTTCAAAAGTGAAAAGAAATGAGTTCTTACCGTAGGAAATGAAAAGGAATATGGAGAAATTGAGGAGTTTTGATGGTAGAATCAAAGGGAAATGATCTTCTTCTTCTTCTTCTTCTTCTTCTTCTTCTTCTTCTTCTTCTTCTTCTTCTTCTTCTTCTTCTTCTTCTTCTTCTTCTTCTTCTTCTTCTTCTTCTTCTTCTTCTTCTTCTTCTTCTTCTTCTTCTTCTTCTTCTTCAACAATGGAGGCTCAAGCTCTCCACTACCCTAAAAATACTTGGTTTTCATCTGAGTACTCTAACTAAACTTTGTGACACATCAGTACCCTAACGAAACATTTTGTTTCAACTTATTACCCACCGTTAGTTTATGTCTATTTTCCATCCATTTTTCCATCCAAACACTTAAAAAGTCCAAAATACCCCTTACTAACTTTCAAATTTTCAAACCCATGCCATTGAATTTCAAAAAACATTTCTATTTATTTATTTTCTTAAAATCACTTTATTTATTTTACAAAAATTATATTTTATTTTAAAAATCTGAATTTACTTTAAAAAAAACAGATTTTATTTTTTTTATAATCATAATTTACATAAAAAAATCTATTTATTTATTTTTAATTCAACTTTTATTTTTTTTAGTTCATTTTTTTTAAATTTAGTAAAAGTCAAAATTTTATTTTCTATTTTTTTATGTTAGTTCTTCATTTTTATTTTCATTTTTATTTTTAGTTTCCAATTTCACATATTATTCTAAATTCAATAAAAGCCAGATTTTTTTTGTTTTTTTTTCATTTTAGTTCCAGTTACCTTCTTCAACCTCCAGATCTTAACCCAAATCAAAATCAGTTCTAAATATGTGTTTGTAGATTCAAAGTCTACACAAATCTTCATTGGTTCTAACTTCTAAGTTTAGCAGATCAGTAACCAAGCCTTCCTCACAATTGTAAAACTAGTTACCAAGCTTCTCCGTAGCGCGGAGGCCGACAGGGTGGCGGTGGCTGAGCGATCTGGCTCTGATCGGGTGTCCCTGAGCTGGGCAAGGGCTGAGGTACTTGAAAGAGAGATGAGTAGTGGAGGGAGGGAGAGGTAGAGATAGTATTTAGGGTTTAAATGTGTCAAGGGTAGTTCTGTCATTTAAAAAAATTAAGGTCACGTGTCAGACACATGACCGTTTTCCATCTATTTTAGATGGAAAACTAACGGTGGGTACTAAGTTGAAACAAAATGTTTCGTTAGGGTACTGATGTGTCACAAAGTTTGGTTAGGGTACTCTGGTGAAAACCAAGTATTTTTAGGGTAGTCGGATGACATTAACCCTAACAAAAATATGATTTATAAAAGCAAAAGATAAATGTTTAGGGATTTTTTTTGGAACCATAGTAGCTGTCGTACTTTTCTTCTTCACCGACATTGTATCTTTTTTTTATATCAGCGAATACAAATTTAAATTAAAACCACTCAAGAAGTAAGAGAGGAGTACAAGCAGGTCTAGCTATAGATCAATGAGTGACACCATGAAACAGAAACAAACTCGAGCGCTGGTATGACAACACAGCCTCATGAGAAACCCCAATAAAGGGAGTGAACAAATGAAAGAGCATTCCTATATAAGGAACCTCGACATCCCAATGTGGGAGCAAAACATACAAGTAGTGGTCTAAATAACCAGATATTACAACCACGAAGCGTTAGTAGAAGAAGAAGGTCTAACACCCTGATATTCCAACCATGAAGCGCACAAACAAAGTTCTAGAGACCATATTTTACAAACATGAATCATACTAAAAAGGTCTATCACCCCGATTTCCCAACCATGAAGAACATGCATACTTACTATACCCAAAACTCAAGATAAGGATGAGGAGCTCCCTGTCTCATTAGGACCATCAACCTATCACACAGAAAAGAGACAACCCTAACAAGTCGGCAGCCAACACTACAAACGACAAAGACAAATATGATGGGCAGAATCCACCAGAAATCACAAAACTTTAAAACTTATCTTAAGAAATCAATCATAGGCAAAAATGCACTAACTACTCGCCGGCGGCCAACACCTATATACTAGCGAGTCTATACAACCGGAATGGAAGGAGATCGAAAACTAAACAGACAATCCATAAGGTAAGCGAGGGGAACCACATCCCTAAACAAGAGAAAGGGATAACAAGTATACCTCCTCAGGAACGATGCAACACCAAAAAAGCCTCCGTCGAGCTGGGGACAACTGTTAGGTCTCGAGGTAGGGTTGGAGATGAACCAACTCGCAGCGGAAAATCAATGAAAACCAAGAGACGATTAAAACCATGAAACAACTAACAAAGAATGGATTCACAAGAGAAAAATTCAGCACTATTTCTTACCAAAACAAGAATACCGGGTAACGAATGATTGGCTTGAGTCTCCAAGACGCCTACGTATCCACATGGGAATCAAATCCACATAGTTCTTCTCTTTGAGCACTCAAGAACACAAAAATGGAGGTGAGAGCTTGTCTTGGCCGAAATTGCAAGGGAGATGAGGGAGAAGTTTTGTTTCCTATTCTTGTCTTGTGTTTGTTATGTTGAAAAAATATGACTTAAACATAACAAACTCCATCAACTTGTCAAACTAAAAGCATGGGAAAATTATGATGACAAGTAAGGTGTAAATATGACAAAGTATGGCTAGACAAGATGGGCTTAGGTGGTGAATCACCAACACCTTAATCCTTGTCTTGCTTACTTAGTACTAATTAATCAAGACTTGATTAATTAGTTCCATAGGCTTTGGTTGCATGGGCCTCTCATGGGCCTCTTGGAACATGACCCGTGGCCATTCCCAACGAGCTCCTGTGATGCGCTCATCGCCTCTAAGCCTTTCATACCGGAAATGTCGAACATTATCCGATGTGATCAATCCCAAGACTCCAATCCTTGTCTCGATCCGTAATGTCCTATTCACTTACAGGCACATGACCCAAAACCCAGTTTTGGTCATGTCCCGAGACAACTCCCTTTTGGCCATTCTTCATAAATGTGTCAATGAGTTTCACCCTCCGGTGTGACCCTTAGGTTTATGCATGTCAATAGATCAACGTAAAATACCATTTTACTTGATCCTATTTAAGTTGCAACTAACGAGACTTTAGTATTGCCTGACACTGAATAACGAATCGACCCCGTCGATTCTAACCTTTTTGTCGTCCCTGTCATTATCCTTTTATCTCCGATATTCTGATTGAGATAAGGCATAGATCCGTCATCCTTATTATTCTCAATCACTGTTCCTTGATATGTTAGATGTATGGATATATGATACCCATTATAATGTGCATGGCCATGCTATTCTTTCAGTCAGTCTCGATCAAACGACCGAGAACCGATATCTTTCCCATACCACAGTATGAGGAATAAATCCCTTAGCCGTTTTTCGTGTCACTCATGTAGTCTGTCCCCAAGCCAATCCTGGCCGTTATGGAAGCCATGTTACGGAAAATGTTAGGCTCGGGTCAAACTCAGTTGTTTACTGCATAGCGATCACAAAGACTCCTTGGTCTAAGGATACATGACAAGCTACGACAATGAATATGTTCATGACTTGATCTATGGAACATATTCATGTCGGGTCGTCCAATATCATGTCCCACATGATATCTATGATCAGACTTCGGAATCCCATTCCAATGACTAACAGAACGTAAGCCATAAAGAGCCATTTTTCATACTAGTCGCTTCTAGTGAAGCTTTGTTGACTAGGGACCCATCGAGTGTGACCTATCTCAGTCTATGCTTCTATTCGCATTATGGGCATAGATCAGAGCATACATCAATATATTACCCCAACACATAAGTAATATAAAGCCGCTTTAATTTTATTGCTAATAATGATATATACATTTGGACATATAGAATTGAACTACGGGCACTAAGACTAACACCAACACCACTACAACCAACATAAAGATACGACTCGACCAGGTCCCCAACGATCTACCACTGTAGAAACGCATCCCATGCAAAGCTTAAGATGAGCCGCCGGATAAACACCGCAAAAAAAGAAAGAAGCCGTAAATGAAGGATGAAAACTCCCAGAGAAAAAGAACGGAACTACTACAATCTACAACCGAGGGTGGCGAAAGAAGTCCCATGTCGGAACGGAAACTTAAACTCTCGAAGCTTCTCCGAAGACGGAAGTCACCGTAAGCCACCAAAGCAATGCCGCTCCAAGAAGCGCGAAGCTTCCAAGCAAGTAACATAGGACCGAGGAGCCACGGCTGACACGCCTCAACTAGCTAGACCACTCCCAAAAGCCTGGGAGGACTATTAGCAAACCAACCGAGTAACTGCTCCGGCAAAACAGACCCAGGGCTCCGGGAAAACACCCCCAAGGGCTTCGAATCCGGACAGAGAAGCTGCTCTGGACGACTTTCCAGATCTGCAACTCCACCAAACCGAGCCCAACCCTGGAGAATAGAAACGAAGCCAAACGACCTCTGGCGAAGCAAGCCCCAACGCACACCTGGAGCCTACCGAAGGGAGCTACAAAGGACCTAGACTTCAATCCGACCATTGAGGTCGCACCGGGCCGGACGGTGCTCTGCCACGAAGGCCGGAGCAGTCACGATACAAACCCCAAGCACGCTAGCGCCGGCAAGGGAAGCCGATGAAAGGGGATCAGACCCAAGCACGCCAGCGCCAGCACGGGAAGCCGAGGAAAGGGGATCTGAGCAGGGGAAGGATGAAGTAAGAAGGGAGGAGAGGGGAGAGGATGCCGTCGCCGGTAACAGCCCAGGCCGAAGCCTACGAGCGTCACCGATGAAGGGACGGGCAAAGGGTGTGACAACGGGTTACTAAGAGCTAGGGTTTTTTTTGAAAATAAGAGAGAAGATTCAATTTTATGATAATGCATGCTATCTCCCTTCTCCTTTATTCCCTTTCTTTCCCTATTTTCCATTGCTCCTCTCCTGTTTTTTCTCAGACACTATCGAATGTCTCTTAATCTATGAAACGTACTGGTAGAGAAAGGTCTTGCAAATATCCAAGGGCAAATGGGGTTGGCCTTTTTGGACGAATACGACGAGGTTGTCGTGATGTCGACAAGAGCGGTCCCAACAATGGATGACACAAGGTACTTTTACTCCCTTATAGGGGACTTAAAGAGTTCGTTACACATACAGGGTCTGCAAAACAATCTTGTCAAGGGATATGAGTTTTGAGGCATGGTGAAGGACGGTGGGATAGAGGACTGCTCTACATTATAATCGACTAGGACCCTTCTATTACTCTCCACAAGGAGGGGCATACCTTGTTGTTCTAGAGAAAAGAGATTACCCCCAGCGACTATGATGAGCACCACTACGTCAGTTACAATTTATTTTTACTAATATGCCCTTTAGGCAAGCTCGAGTTCCTGGAAATCTAGTTTCTCTATTTTATGTTTTTAACTGCTTAGTTTATTGCAAATCTACGAAGCAAAGTAAATCTTTTGTATGAGTCTAGAGTGTAGATACGCTTACAATTGAATGTGGGTCTCAGGAAAGTTTCTTGATTATTATGTACTAGGTGCATTGTACCGCAATTACGAGATTAGTTCATATTTTTATCATTTCAAGAAAAGAAATTGATGTATAATCCAAATCTTCTACACAATATTAAGAACAAAACCTAATAGAAAAAACCTGATGCACTCTCTTCTGTTTCCCTAGCCATCACTATAACACAGGATATGACATCTACGCCGATAATCCACGATGCTTTGCAATAGAGGTTCTCATTCTCCTCCTCGTACAATCCTTTCCCGCCGCTGTGGCCACATATGAGTGACATCGGTAACAAGTTGTCGACTCTCGGTTAGGGATTGCAGCAACCCCGATGGCTTTGTCGATTCTATGGGGGTTGGGGAAATGAAGTCCCGTCTCTATGGAAAAGGGCTTGAGGGTTTGGTGGCTGGCCGCGACCTGACTAGACGATAACTTACAAAATCATGGTTGGACGATATTATTGATTTGTGGATTATGGTACTGATTTCCTCATAAGAGGTTTTGATTGCTAATGATAAGGCGAGTTCTATTCTTACATCCTTTCTAGACCAAATGAAGAACCGATGGAAAAGTGGAGAGTTGTTGAAGAGGTTACCCCCATCACGATCGACTACTATCGATCTCTCCCCTTGGTTGCTCCTTGGACAAGTAGCACATCCACTCAACACCTTACGTCCCAATACAAACGATTTGTTGTCGAATTAGGGCGCTAGACTTATCCAAATATTAACTTAAATAGTCTATTTTAATTTTATATAAGCTATCTTATAAGAAAATAATAATATGATTCACATTTCGCTAAAAATCTGGGACAAAACTTAATGAGTAGACATAAATTGTTCTTGTGTTTTTTTATTGTATTGAAATTATAAATTGTTCTTGTTAATAGTAAAGAAAAGATAACTTTCGAACTTGATGGTTATAATGATAGAGGGTTACTGACATTTTGGAGTGAGAATTGTGAACATTTCAATGCAACAATTTAACCCAAACAGAGGTGACAGAAGAAAAACGCGGGTGATGCCCACCTAGAACAGGTGGATTGAAGATGGTGGGTTGGTGAGAAATTTGAATGAATAGGGTACAAAGTGAGACCCACATAAGCTCCTCTTGACACATTATTAGTAGAGGAGAAATGAAAGGGAAAGTCGACAAAAAGGGGTTACATGAATCAATCATTAAATTGGTGATATGGTGATCAACGGTCGAACTCATAAAAACTTTTAAGTTTATGGAAACAATAAAAATTGGAGAAAATATGGAGTGAATTAGAGTTTTGGTAGCGATCATGTGTCAATTCATGAAACCGTATGTACTTGGATACAGATGTGTAGTAAAACTGAATGAAGCTTCCTTGACCCAACTCAGTGCTTTGTTTCTTGTAGCCAACCAGTACTTGATACTTGAGTACATGACATGATCACTACAGTTTTGTTTCCTTTTTCATTTCGGTTCAGGCATTGTTCAGAGATCTCATGACCCAACACTACACCAGAGCATCTTTTCGTACCATGCAAAACAGTTCATATGTCTTTCAATTAATTTATTACTTACTTGTACATTATACTGTCTGTCTAGTGACCTCAACCTCAATTTTTATCGCCCAATTTATATTTTTACCGCTTAAACAAATAAGTTGTATTCATTTTTTCATTTTTTTATTATTTAAAAGCCAAATTAAGTTTCTTTTTATAAATACTTGAAGTAATCTCATTTATAGTTTTAGTATTCATTGTTGATGAAATTTTATTAATCAATTAGAATTTGAAAACTCTATAAATTTCAGAAATGAATTATTTTAAATTTCTGGTGATCCATTCAATAAAATTATTAAAAGAAAAAAAAATAATCCTTGTCTACCAAAAGCAGATTTGAAGGTGTTTAGGGTACTTGATCCACCTGCAGTGATTATGGACTAGTCAAACACTAATTAATAGTGTCATAATTAATTAGTTACCAATCAACAAAGTTTATCATGGGTGTGTCAAGATGATCAAACATCAATATTTTGGTTTTTTCCAATGTTGTTGTTCAAATCCTAGCAAGAACTTTTTGTCAGTGTTGTCTGATCAATACATGGTACAGACATGTCTGTGCTGATCAAACAAACATTTATAGATCAGATCAGATCAGATCGTGATGATCAAAAGAGATAGAGAAGAAGCCAAGTTGGGCCTGAACCTATGTATGTAATTACATAACACATGAACAGTAAATAGATTAAAGAGTTGAGCATTTAGTGCATGGTATGATTCTAAAGAGAGGTTTGGTTTGGGACAGTGTCTCAGGTGGTAGTGGGCATAAGAGACCAGAACTCTCCCACCAAAGCAATTGCTGGCTTGGATTTTACTTGAAACTACATTGGGGTGTTTGTTTCCCAAGAAAAAGAAAGTAGAAAAAAATCCATCTCTTGACCCATTGTGTGGATTTGGGAATTATGGCAGACAACCACCCAATGATCCAAAAACCTAATCTCAGACATTGTCCTTAGACCCATTGTAATTTTATTTTAGTAAATTTCAACATCTTGAATTTTTATGGTTGACAGTATAAATAATTTGATAATAACATTAATGAGATAAAAAAAAAACTAAAATGCTATTTTTAGTTTTCATTCATATCTTTTGAAAATAAGTTTATAGATAACATTAGATAGTTATATTATGAATAAACTTGTTACCTCTCATTTTTCTAATACAGGTAGAAAAAGAAAAAGAAATAGTATTTATATTTTCTTTTCACACACTGTTCAATAAAGAAGCAGCTAGGTAGGGGTTGTTCTTTCAAGTCCCAATATTATCCCATATGTTTCTCTTCAATCCATGGATCTATCTTATGTATTATTTAGTCACACATTTCACAAGTGATTATATTTCTTGTCCCTCCCTTTTTTATAGACTCCCTTAGGGTTTATGTTTGCTCAAGCCTTGATTGTCTTATTTATATTTCCTTCTCCACCCCTTTCATCCTCACACTTGCTTCCAGTTAAAACTTTTTGGTTCATCTCCTTCTCTCTCTATATAAAATAACCAGACCCACCTTTTTGTTCAATTCTCATCATCATGGCTGATCCATTTTCCTCCAATTACTTCCATGGTTGGCTCAACCTCAATGACCCTTTGCATGATTCTTCAGTATTTGGATACTATGATCAGCCCTCCTCTCCTCCCCTCAGAGAAGCCCTCCCTCTCCTGAGCTTGAGCCCCACAAGAACACATGAAGATCTTCATCATGACATGGAAGTGAACAAGATCAAATCCAGCTTCTTCTCCATCCATGAAGATGATGAGGAGGAAGATGAAGAGAGAGTGACAGTGGCTCTACATCTGGGTCTCCCAAGCCCTAGCTCTGATGATATGCAATTGTCTTCCTCCATGAACACTAATCATCATCATCAGCAGCATGATGTGTCATCAGAACTGAGTACTGTAGCCTCTTCTTCTTCATGTGGGTACTCAAGCACAAGTGAGAACATGAGGCTGAACAAGGGGCAGTACTGGATCCCAACCCCAGCCCAGATCCTGATTGGCCCCACCCAGTTCTCATGCCCTCTTTGCTTCAAGACCTTCAACAGATACAACAACATGCAGGTATCATGCTTTTCTCTTTTGCTTTTTGCACTAAAGAGATATCTAAACCCATACTCCAAATCTACCTCCATTTTATAACCTTTTCTTCTCATATATATTGGACTACTGACTCAGGAGGATTATTAGTCATGATGCCATCTAGGGTTTAGCCTCTTTTCCTAAAGATTTTTCTTCTCTTTATCTCTTTTTGCTTGATTCATGGGTTTGGGATTTAAAAATCATGAAACAAGAGAATGATATCACTACCTTTCTTTTTATGTGATTGAACCACACAGCCATCATATGCATATGCTTTTCTTCATCTTCTTTGGTCTTTCAAGTTTGTGATGTGACTTAAAATGTATATTAAGGCTTGAGCTGCAGGAGTCATTTGGTTTCAAGTCGTTTTGATTGGGTTAACTAGGCTGATGGATATGTTTTTTGGCATGTTTTTTATAGTTCGTGGTAATAGGCTATCTGCATACAGACTGCCTACATCTCATTCTGAATAAGGTTTATAAAACTTCTATGATAAAAGAAAATGTATATTAAGGATTGATAATGATTGTGTTTGTATGTAGATGCATATGTGGGGGCATGGATCTCAGTACAGGAAAGGACCCGAATCTCTCCGAGGAACGCAGCCAACGGCAATGCTGAGGCTTCCATGCTACTGCTGCTCAGCAGGTTGCAGGAACAACATAGACCATCCTCGGTCGAAACCTCTGAAAGACTTCAGGACCCTTCAGACACACTACAAGAGGAAGCATGGGATCAAGCCCTTCATGTGCAGGAAGTGCGGCAAGGCCTTCGCGGTCAGAGGAGATTGGAGAACCCATGAGAAGAACTGCGGCAAGCTCTGGTACTGCACCTGCGGCTCTGACTTCAAGCACAAGAGGTCCCTCAAGGATCATGTCAAGGCCTTCGGACAAGGCCACGCTCCTTGCGGTGTCGGTGCCTACTTCGATCAAGACGAAGTTGATGACGAAGCCGCTTCCGACATCGAGCAAGATCACGATGAGTCCTCCCGATATTGATGCTCATCTTCTTCCTTCATGCATTATCTTTTCTCATTATTTTTGTTTCTCTTTCTATTTACTACTTTTGCTTAATGTTTATTATTACTAGCCCTTAGTTACCTAGCTATTAGAGATAATAAGGAGATTACAATCGATGTAAACCAAGGGTTTCCAAAGAAATGACAATGATTTTTATAATAAGTATCTAACTGATCACTGATTGTAATATCATTCTAATCTCAACATTTTCTCATAGAGTAACTAGGGTACCCATACTCTTCCCAAGCAAATGTATCCTCTAGGGTTTGAAATTATAGTCTCAAGGAGAAGGGAGATCGTGCGAAGTTCTTAACCATCAGGTTTACCTGAACAAGTAATCTCAATGTTGTCATTTAATCTGACCTAGATGCTCTTTTGATATTTCCCTTATTTTCATAGTTTTTTCGATAAGTTCGAAATTTTTTATTTAGAAAAGAGTTGGATCCGAGGAAGATCTAACTAAAAGCAACAATTACAAAGGAGTTCTCAAAAGGAATTGCGGGAAAAAAACCCAAAACAAAAAAAAACAAAATGAGTCACTAAATCAACCATCAATGACTCACTCTTCACCTTCCGAAGTCAAGTTCCGATCATCAAAAGATTTTGTTGAATAAGCTAGCTGAGCGGCTTGAGTTGTAAAATCTGCTTCCCAACGTCCATAGAATTTACAAGTCTCTCACGACCCAAAGAACGAGCTGGTTCAATTTCAACAATATAGTAATCCGCTAAAAACTTTAGAGGTCGACTCTATCGATTTGAAGTGTATACGAAGCCTGTTTCGAAGAACGACCCTTAGACGGAAGCTAAAATTCAAAAGTTGAAGAAACACCTCCTTCCACGGACTACTCTGGATCATAATATCCAAATATACACCTATATATTTAGCTTCCAAGATGTTTCAATACATATGTCTACCTTTATCGACATATAGTCTAGTTAAATGGGTCAAAATATAAAGAGCAAAGCTTATTTGATCAAATGATCATTCCTACATTGTCTAGTTTGGTGATTAACGTTTTATCTTTTTCATACCATATACAATTTTATTAACTGGGTTTTACATCCTATAAATGCATGTGTGGAGCTATTAAGAAGATCATATAGCTAGCACAAACATATGACATATCAGTGTACCAAACTTGTTCTCCCTAACTAGAAGGTGTTGAAAATTGTGTACTTGGTGGTATGGGGTTTGCACAAATATATGCTTACAATATCTTAGGAAGGTATGTTCCATTGTTGCGCAAGAAAAGGAAAAGAGGAAGCACAAGTACCTGATGAAAAGGGTACATAGAGTGTAATGTATGCCCATATAAATTATTACCATCCATGTGGTTGCAACTTGCATGTGATGTAAGTATATATATATAGGTATATATTTATGGGCACTGGTGGGTTGTGAGGTTCCTCTGTAAATACATACACCAGCTTTTCTGATGGACATGATGATTTGACATGATTCTGAGTTGATTACACACACCCTTCTCATTGATGGATTGGACACAACATGTATATACCATGAGAGTGTTGTCCAGTTTATGTAAATAAAGTCCAAATCAAATGATTAGCCAAAGTGATCACATCATGTATATGAGAGAGAGAGATTAAGGTGAAGGGTAGTATTGTAATTAAACTGGGTTTTGTTTTGGTTGCAACAAATGGATCCTGATGGCAGGCATCTTTGCTGCAAAGGATCAAAACAATACAGTGTAAGTGAATGTAGTGATGGAGGCCTGACTTAAGAGATTGTTGTGACTTGTGACTGGAGACACCAGTATAAAGGGTTGGTCTATACATTGAAAGGTCCTGTCAAAAACTTATCAAAAGAAATAAAAAAATGCTAAACGAGAACATTTTAAAGAAAAAAATGTAAATTCAATTCTACAAGTATATAATTTTTCTACTGAAAATTAATATTTTAGTTACCCGTAAACCTAATTTTATATGTATTTTCTATTCTTTCTATTTGGATTTGACTTTAACAAAAAAAAAAACAATCTCTCTCACTATTTATAGAGAGTTTTTTTCGAGAAAATCCTAACCCTAACATGTCCATGGAGTTCTTTATATATGTCATCGTCGTCGATAAGCCTGTTTGTCTTGCTGGTCATGTCCCATCGTCGACTGCCATCATGCAATTTACTGCACTCTCTCCCTTCATCCTTCCTCAGAGATTGAATCTCCTTTAAAGGCGCGACGCCGAAAAAGACCGGAGCAAGCCCTAGTCAAGAAAACTTAGTCACTTCCTCTTCTCCCACCGTCTGCTGATATACCAACACCACCATCCATGGCTATCATGGCGTTTTCTCCGAGGTTCACTACCCCGTTAGTAAAGCCACGAAGAGGTCGTCCGGTCAAACTACCATTTGTTGCTTCCTCTACAAGCAACCCACCAGTCGTTTCTCTAAGCGACGTTCCGTCGCCACCTTTTGTTCTCAACGACGTTCAACTACCTCCATTGTGTCGGGACCCTCTTCGTGGGAAGGCACCCATGGTCGATACCAGGAGAGAGGAGTTGAAGGCGCTCATTGACGGGGTTTCGATCCCTAATGCGCCACGAATTCTCGCGATCCCGTCCTTGCTTACTACGCCTCCATCATGGTTTGCCGTCAACGGATACCAAGCTATGGGAAGTCGGTTCTGCTCAAGGGGTAGTAGTACCGTCGGACTCTCTCGAGTCTAACCTGACTATTCTCCAAGATGGCTTCTCTTCGTGTTTATTGGAGGAGGAGGAGTTGGAGGTCCTGGTACCATACTCTCCGGTGAGGCCGTCGGTAATTGCACGCCAAAAATTCGCAATGATGGACAAGCTTTAGACTTCGAAGCCTACCCAGAAGGATGTTCAACTCCAGATCATCACAAATGCACAGAGAAGATCTGCGGATGGCTTTGTGATCAAAGACATAGGCCACGACGTCTTTGGGTTCTATTTCGAGTCGGAAGAGGCTCGTGCATGGGCACGGGGCAATGTGCTCTGGTGCTTCGATGAACGTCCGCTCCTACTCGGAGGTTTGGACCCGATGGCTAGGGAACCCCCTGCTCTGGATCGACTACAACTATGGGTTCACGCCCATGACCTCCCTCCATTGGTGTGGACCTGAGCGACTAGGGAGACTATTGGCTCGACCCTTGGGTTATGTGTCGTTATCCCGTGTGACCAATGAGGCCTATATTGGGAGGAACGGTGAAAGTGAGGTTTGGCACCTTGTGGAGCGTCCCCTTGTCGTCATCTGCTGCTGTGCTTCATGGAATTTTTAGACCCGGTTTGAGTCACTCTCACCTACACAAAAATGCCTTTCTTTTACTTAAACTGTGGGCTGATCAGACATGTAGTCTAAGGAGTGTGACCGGGAGACGGATGGTACCCCACGGTTCGATTCATCTATATTGGAGTACTAGAAGGATCAGAGCATCAAGCCATACATGACCGATCAGGGGAATTAGGGATCTCGGAGCTTACCACAAAGGGTCGGACCTGTTTCCCCGAGCATTGTACCTAAGGGCACCTTGCCTTGAGGAAGGGGCCAATGTATCCTCGAGCACTGTACCTATTGGTATGGGTCCTCTAGTCAGCATCCAAGGCGGGAAAGTCGATCATGACTAGAAAAAACTTGGTGGCCAGCCAGCTCTCTAGTAGCAAGGAAACTGAAGTTTCAGGTTTCATTATGCCTAGGCACATAGATAGAGATGGAGTTGATACTAGAGGAGTGAAGAGGGTGTCTATTGGTGAATCCCGAGATGATCAGGCGAGGGCTAGTAAGCAACCTCACCAAGAGGAATGTTAGGATCCTATAGCTTCAGGGACTGGCTCTAGGAGGGGTACTTCGTGAAAGTCATGCCTCCTACAATTGATGTAGTTCAAGTTCGATCGCTTCGTCCCCTAGATGTAGTATTTAGGCATTGCCGTGAGCAAGACTTCAAGTTTCGTTTTCCAAACCCCCACCTTTCCTTCATGCCTATGTGGTGTTTCAATACCATTTGCAACTATTTTATTGTTAAAAGAAATACAAACTATTATGATCTATTTATGTTCTTCTTTAGCGGTCATTAAATGTTAGTCATGGCGTTCTCGTTTGTAGTTGATTTTGGATTTTAAAAAACATTGCACCTTTCGTTAAAAAAAATTGTTATTACTATTTTAAATATCTGTATATCGATTACAAAAGTTTGGTCTTCAAGGTTCTCTCGTTTTTCTCTCATTATCCTTTATACACCGTCCACTACCGATCTCCCTTCTCCATCTGTCGCTTTCTCTTTTATTCTCTATAGTCGCTCCATCCTCTACCTTTGCACTCTCCACGGCTCCCCTCAACAGCACACCATCTACTGATGTCGTTGTCATCCCTACCCCCAACCACGTGTTGGCCTGTCCCCGCCCAACCCCCTTGAGGTGGAACGATAGGATTTGGAGACATATGAAGCACTATATGAAATTTATAGCCGGCCCTAGTACACTAACGATTGCGTCAAAGACCTATCCCGTCAGCACAACGCCCTCACCGCCACCTCCCCCGAAGCCACCACCGCCACCGTCCCCAACACCACCAGTTCCCTTCACGACAGTCGGCCCTAGTGCTCCATTTGAGTTCGAGTGTCAATTTCTCTCGTCCTGTAAGATCTAGCTGGCCGTCATGCACCAAAAACATCACGGTAATCCATATCCGCCACCGTTGTCGTGAAATCTAACATCGACGATGCCTGGTCTCATTGACCTTACTGTCGTCTCTCTCGGGCTTCGTCCCGTCTCCCCAACCAGACGAGTCTCTCGTCATGTGTGCGTGTCTTTTCTCTGATATTGTCCACAACACTATGACTAACACCGCCACCTTCTCCCACCATCAATCATGACCTAGAAGCACCATCTCCTCCTCTGCCACTAATGTCGCCGCCGTCACCTCTACCACCAGAATCTCCGTAAGCTCTTCCTCTTCCACCAGAGCCGCCGCTATCTCGTCTCTTCTATCTCTAGAACCACCACATCCATCGCCTCCTCTACCACCAGAGCCGCTACCTCCGCCTCCTGCGCCGCCTTCACTGTATGCCTGTTTAATACCTCTTTGGTATATGGATCAGTTGAGATCACATATCTTCTTAGTTGCTTGCCGATCAAGAATATGGTGTAACAAGGGGATTGAAGTGACGAGGTTTCAGCGGCCGACGATTGAAAATGAAAGAGAGAGAGAGGAAAATCGAAATGAGTGAAAGAGGAATAATGGGAAAGAAATCGTTGCGTCTGACCTAAATGGGTTTAATCTTCTGCGACATCATAGGTATGATGTCGTAGAGGTAAAAACGATGTCGTTTCCTCGCATCTGCGACGCCATATTTATGGCGTCGCAGAGGTATAAAACATAAAAATAAAAATTCTAATTTTGAGGACAGGGTTAAAATAATTAAAACTTTCATACTCAGTACATTGATACTGGCCTAAAAGAACTATTTATGATCAAGTTTTACATAAATGTAGCTATCTCGATGTTCAAAATAACAAAATTTTAGAAAAAAAACAAGGGATTGCTCACTGTCGACTAAACCTCTACGATGCCATAGGTATGGCGCCGCATAAGTATAATCTTCAAATTCTCGTTGAGGTGACCAACCTACAACGACGTCATCAAAAGCCATAGTATAGGTGACCATCATCTATGACGCCCAACAAATGACGTCATAGAGGTGACCATCCTCTATTACGCCATATTATATCGTCGTAAGAGGTTGGTCACCTCTACAACGCAATAGGATGGCGTTGCAGAGGTTCGGTACCTCAATGACGTCATATTTGTGCGTCATAGAGGCACTGACTACTACGACGCCTTTGTATGGAGTCGTAGAAATTTATCAGTTCTGCGACGCCATAAAAAGGGCCCGTCGCAGAAGTTTAAACCTGGTGTAATATAACCTCTTTCAACAATTATCCCTTTCATTCTCACATGTCTTCCTCTCTTTCACACAACTTCTCCTCCCATCTTGATCGTGTGTATGCTACTCGGACGAGTCAAGCGAAGCTTCAAGCACACAATAATGGACGTCAATAACTTTCTATTTACTTGACGACCCACTCCTAGTGTGTCAAGAATCGTAGCTCTGACTCAATACACCTATCAGCGAAGACTAAGAGGAGCTCCATCAAGCATGGTATAAGAAGAACTTGGACAAGAATCGATCATTCAACTCGGGCTTGGTAATTGTAGGCAGTCGATGTGTGAGACAACTTTCGAATGCACATGATGCTAGGCTTTCATGAATCATTCAAGTTTCAAAATCATTTAAGCTCGATGCAAAGTTATAGACACGATGCACACGATGCTTAGTTCGACCTTACTATGTTCTGGTACTAGTCCTTGCACACAATGAAGATGAGAGGGCTCCCATTTGGCTTGGCAAGAAAGGGGCGAGCCCGTCAATTTTTTTTATTTTTATTTTGAGGTTTGATAGGATATGGGGGATTTTGAGGTATTTTCGTTTTTAGATCTGCTAATGCATGTTGATTTTGATTTGTTGTCGATTTTGAAACTCTAGGATTTACATGTATGAGGTTGATTGTGAAATTGTGTTATCCTTTACTTAGTATGTGAATAAGAAGGAAGGAGGTGCTTTTACAACAATATTCATCATTAAACTCTAATCTTTTACAACAATATTCATCATTAATCTCTAATCTCATTTTTTTGCGAAAAAAGCTTCCCCCAAAAAACCCTACTTTGTTACTTTCGGCGCCGTCATCCCTTCCGATCCCCGCCGATGAAGACCAGGGCTCCGAACGTGAGTCTTGCGGGCGGAGGCTTCTCCTTCCCCTATTCCCTCCTCCCTCTTCAACTGTCTTCCCTCTTCTGCTCCCCCCTCTTCTGGCCATGTTTGCTGCTCCCGCCTTGGTCTGCCTGTCGGAGTTCGTGGATCGTCGGTGAAGGCTCGGTCGTCTGGTGGTGAAGCCTCGCCGGCTTCGTCTCGGTTTCTGCCGGAGTCGGAGTTCCGAGGGGTGGTGTACCTGATGGCTCGGTGCCGTCCAGATCCACAGCCGGCGTCTTGGCTTAGGCGTCTTTGCTCCGGAAGATGCGTGGTGAACTGTCTGAGATCGGGCTTTGTAGATCTTTGGCCGGATAGTTCTTCTCTCGCCGGCGGTCGGCGTCGATTTTGCAGCTCCGGCTTCTTGGAGGTTACTTTCTGGTGGTCGGGTTCCTGGTCGTGCTCGGAACGGGTTGTTGGGTCGCCGGAGTACTCCCCTCCCCTTTTGCTTGGCTTGCCGGAGTTGGTTCAGTTAGTTGGGATCGGGTCGAAGTGGGTGGTCTTTGGTCAACAACTTAATTCTGAGAAGTGTCTCCGGATTGGGCTGCTTTGAACGCGGTTGGTTACCCTTTTCCGGCCTTGGTGGTCGGTGTTCTTCCCCTTACTCCTCGCCGGAGCGGTTCGACTGTTCTAGTAGGTAAGGTCCTGCTGTTCATAGGTTGCTTTAGTTGCTGCGCTCATTCAAGATCCCGATTTGGCACTGTGGAGCTTGCTCCGGCCGGATCACTGTTTTGTATGGTGATAGGTCCCGGTGGCTTCTCGTCCCTTTGTTGGAGCTCGGAAGTGGTGCTTTGTTCGTGTGGTGTGCGGGCAGCGGTTACAAGGAGTTCGGGCCGATTTAGGTGTTGGTCTCTGGATATCCCGACTCCGTTGTTTTCCTCTAGGCGGTTTGGTGGAGGCTGGAACACATCTTCGGAGGTGTCTTTTTCAGAGCTGATCGTGGGACGCACTTCTACATCCTCCCGACTATGGATCGTTGTGAATCTGGACCGGGCGCTTCTGCTTGTTCGTTCTTTGGTCCGGTGTCTCTTCTTAGGTCTGGTCGTGGGACGCGTTTCTTCTTCCTCCCGGAGGTTGATCTTCGTGGACCTGGTGTTTCATTGAGGCTTACTGGTATTCCCTATCTACTACTTTAGTTTAGTGCCCCCATGGTACCGATATCGTTAATTGTCAGTTATATTATGCTTCCTTCCACTTTGGTGGGTAGGACTCGTAGTTTTAGGGTGTTGGCCCCAATGAGTATTTGACCTTAGTGCCATTTAGTAGTAAGCCTGCAATTTCAGTATTAGTATTATGAGTTTTGGAGGGTATTACTCTTCGAACTTGTCGCTGTCGTTTGTGGTGCTGGCCACCAACTCGTTAGAGCCCGTCTTTGAGTCTATGTGCCTGATTGATGGTCCTAATGCGACAGGTTGGTTCACTTGCTTTAGCTGTAGGTTGGGATCTGTCAGTTTATTTTGTGCTTCATGTTTGAAAAATTCAGGTTTTGACCTTTTTATTCTCCAGTGCTTCATGGTAGGAAAAACTGGTTTCTAGACCCTCTTTATTGTTCAAGTCTTTATGGTCGTAAAATCTGGGTTTCTAGACCTTTTCATTGTATTCCCTTTGATAGGGTTGGTTTGCTCCCATGTTGGTATGCCGAGGTTCCTTGTATAGGAACGCTCTTTCATGTTTCAGGTTTCATCTCCAGGGTCTGCGTACCCGTTCATCGCTACCACTGTTGTAGCCTTTGTTGTGGTCATTTTTTTGGGGAGTCTGTAACTAGACTATGTTCGTTGTACTCCTCTTCTTCCTTGAGAGATGTTTTATTTAAATTTGTTTTGCTGATAAAAAATAAACAATATGCATCATTTCATTTGAGTTTTCAAAACAGAAGATGAATGAGGTATTTTATGAAAATTTGCACATTATAAAATTCTTGTGTGTACTGGTATTGTTGAATTCATGATGAAATTGAAGAAAAAGATAAAAAAAAACATGAAAAGTGAAAAACAATAATAATATGATTTATATATATATTTAAAATGTAATAAAAGTTAAATAAAATTAGAAAAATATTAAAATTGAATTTAAAAATAAATAAAAATGATTCCTAAATACAAACCGAATTAAAAAATAAACTTGTTTTTAAATTTAAATATGATTTTTATTAAAAGTTAAAGAGAAAGAATTTAATTTTTTTATATAACTGAATTTTTTATATTTTAAAAATAAAACCTGATTTTTATTGAAATTAAGAGAATTTTTAAAAGAAAAAAATATTTATTGAAAATTTAACAATTGTTATTGAAAAAAGAAGAAGAATGAACTATAAAAGAAAAAAAGTTCAAATAAAAACATGTTTGTAGGAGTCAATGACAATGTTTTGAAAATTTAATGGTTAAAGAAGGGTATTTTGGACATTTTATGTTTATTAGATTGAAAGTTAGCAATATTGGATGGAAATTTAGACGTTAGGTACTAAATTGAGACAAACAAGGGTAGCGAGATGACACGAAAAATATTTAAAATACTTTAAATAAAATCTGAAAATTTTAGGGTATTGAAGTGGAAATATCTCTTGTTTGTATTAACAAAAAAAGCTCTCAGTCCACCTCTTCGTGAGGTTCATTTCTACCCTAGCCAGGGTCTCGCCACCGCCGCCCTCGCCTTCGCCGTTCCCGTCTGCGTCCTCGTCGTCGCCGGTTCGTTCTGCGTCATCGCCCTCGCTCGACGTCCAATGCCCCAGCCATCCTCGACTGGCCACTCTCCTCTCCGTTCCCCGACGGTTCTTCTTGAGACCTTCTTTCCGTTGTGCTTCCGACAACTCCGCCGCTGCCCCTTGTCGTCTCAGGCCCTCTCTGTACCGGATCTGTTCGTTCCTTGCCAGGCTCAATCGGAAATGACATCCACCGACCAGATCCAGCCCGTCGTCGACGACCCTCACCAGCAACAGGCTCCCGAACTGGTAGGGTTTCAGACCGGCGCCACCTTCACGCCGTTACCCGATGCAGACCACTCTCGCTCTCTGCAGAACCACTGGGGGTCGACGGGTTCCCTGGTCCTGAAGGACAAGCCAAGCACGCACCTGACCGCCACTGCGGTTTTTGAGGCTCCGGTGGCTGTCCTGGCTCAGGGTGAAAGCCAACTGGAAATGGGGGAGGCTCGGTCGGACCTGTCGTCCCGTTC
This sequence comes from Erodium maritimum, assembly GCA_963921825.1. Classification (NCBI taxonomy): domain Eukaryota; kingdom Viridiplantae; phylum Streptophyta; class Magnoliopsida; order Geraniales; family Geraniaceae; genus Erodium; species Erodium maritimum. The sequence goes on along the minus strand of OY997592.1, from coordinate 58,072,823 downwards.
TCGGCCACAGTCATCGATGGTGGTGCCTAGATATCGTCCTCCGACAGATCGGGTACCGGACATGAGCCCTCGGCCAGCCGCCGGGTCTGGGTTGAGTGTACGTCAATCTAAAGTAAACTCGATCCGGATCTCCCCGGTCCCAGATTGGGAGGATGACGATGACGAGGTGGTGGTTTCGGAGGAAGGGGTCCCGGCTTTCACCAAGGGCACGTACCAGTTTTTCCTGGCAGCTCGGATTGCAGGGGACCGGATCCACAATCACAACGTTGTATGTGCGATGATGCTATATAAGTGGAAGGTGAATGGAATACAGGTGGAGTTCATGTCCCCGAAGGTCACATGTTATCATTTCCTGTTCGCAGAGACAATGGAAAATATCCGCCATAGGGGCCCTTGGAGTTTCAAGGGTTTCCCCCTTCTTTTGGAGCCACTCAGGCAATATGTCCCGACCAATGAGATTAATTTTAGTCATGTGGAGCTTGGTGTCAGGGCGTTAAACGTCCCGGTGTGAGCCAGGAACTCATACATCCGCGGCCATATTGTAGATAGTATGGGCACCCAAGTGCTATATGCCCCGATTCAGTTGGCTAGGCGAGAGGATATGTTTTTATGGTTGCGAGTCCGAATGGAGTTGAACCGAACTCTACGGAAAAGACTACGACTCAGATTTCCAGGTACCACATCCTCCGCTGTGATTGACCTGCAATATGAGAGGATAACAGATTTATGTCGCATGTGTGGCTTGCTAACCCACAGAATCACGGGTTGTACGACTTAGTTGCTGGGGATTGGTCGGGAAGAGGTCCGGTACGACCGGTCTATCCAGGTCCCAAGGCAGATGGATGTGGACCGGCTGTTGAGGACGGTCTGGAATACACCCCCCCCGGTGACACACCTGACTATTACCTACCTGCTGAGTGATTTGACCCTGAATCCGCTGATTCGATCCAGGGAAATTGTTATGGGTGAAAGTCTCCCCGGCGCAGACGTTTTGAAGTCTGATAATCTGGCTAGGGTTACCCTAGGAGGGGCAGCCAATGTAATGTAGGAGGGAGGGCATCGAGACTCTGGAGGACCCCCGGGTTTCACGAAGCCTGACAATCTGGCTAACGTCCACCCTGCTGTTGATCCTATTGACCGAGCTGAGCCCGGAGCTACTGTAGTGACCTGGGAGGGGAAGGAGAAAGATCCCCAGTGGAAGTAGAAAATCCCCAGGCAGGACTGGGGAAAGGGGGGCCCAGCCGAGGAAAGGGTAAGTTGACTACCCTGAAGACTAGGAGCGGTTCACTGTATGCTCGTCCGCCGGAGCCGAAGAAGAAGTCGTCGGATGTTCCGACCCTCCAACCAGACATCGTGTGGCCGGTATATCAGGAAGGGGATAAGGAAGAGCAGATGGAGGCACATCAGCCTCCGATGAAGGAATGACCCGACCCGGTAGGGGTGGGTGGAGTCGCCCTCAGACTATACCTACAGACCCGGTACAGCCAGTGCTAGGAGGTCCCGGGCAGCCTGCAACATCAGCAAAGTGTTTTTATCTATTTTCTTGTTATATGCATTATCTTTTGAACAATTTATTTCCTGCTTTGTTTAGGATCTTTTACTTTATGTCTCGTTGTTTTGAAACGATGGTAAGGAGTTGTCTTGAGTTTGTGCCCACGATTTCAAGTGGGTTATTATTATGGGTCCATGAGCGTCGGGCCTGCTACGGTCGGCTCGGACATACATCTGGAACTCGGGGCGGTCACGCCCTGTCCTGCTTGATTACCTATTGGTATTTATGAAAGTCTCCGGTTACCCGTTTCAAAAAAAAAAATCTCTTGTTTGTAATCTTTATGTTTAGTTAAAAATTAAAGATAAATAACTTTAGCTAATATTATATTTATGTGCTTTGATAAATTAATTGATGAGATCGATTTTTAAAATTTGATAATGGGGTGAAATTGCCAATGATTATATAAAAATTGTTTGATGTCATGTTTTCGATTTTTTTTTTGAAACGGGAAATAAGTAATTGTATTACGATTTCATATCATGCTTACAAGGAGTGACATAACAGTCCCTGATACCATCTTTTTGTCCCAACTGGCCGTAGCCCGTCGGGCGCACATGGTTCCATACATATAGTTTGCTTTGTCTCGCAGATCCAAACTAAAGAGTTCCTCGATCCAATGTTACAAATAAATAATAAACCAAAGTTCTAAACTTATTGAGCCAAAAAATTATTCGATCTAAAACAGTGAAACCTACTAGGGAATTAGCCTTTAGTGCAGCTTCCCCGAGACCTCCCTGCTGCAAAAGCTTGTTCGGGGTCGAGATTCCTGAATTCGGGTGCAGGTGAAATAGGCCCCAGCCTACCGTCCCTCCTCCCGGATCCCAGATACATCGAGAGAGCGGAACCATGCCGGCGAGGGGTGACCCTGGGGTGGGAGGCCGCTGTAGATGGAAGACAGCGCGTGGAGCCCGTATTCCAGAAAACGGCAGGGGGGCCACGGTGGCTACTGGCTCGAGGGCGGGACGGTCCGGCGACGTAGGATCGGTAGCGCGAGGCGAGGGAGAGGCCGTGGCACGGATTGAACGATAGGTGGCGACCTGCGAAGGTAGTCCGTCTGCAAAAAAGACAAGAAAAAAATAAAATCGACTCCGATCAAGTGATCGACGACGATAGAGATGAAACCCGAAGGTTGGACAAAGATCTTGGAAGCAAGGGCTTCATTGGTGGAAAAAATGGGCTTCAATGATTGCTGCAATGGAGGGGGGGGGGGTTAGTTTTTTTTCTGGGGGGGGGGGGGGGGGGGGGGGGGAGGGGCTGCGCGTAGAGAGAATTAGGTTTTCTCTCTGGGCATATGTTTTCGAAAATTTAATAATATGATAAATGGTTAAGTAAATGGTTAGGTAGTGCACCAATATAATAAAGATCTAATATATAATACATATAAATAATTTAGCATAAATGGTTAAGTAAATATTTTTTGTCTATGATAACAGTGACTCGATTCCTTCTAATGCAAGTTATGTTTTGGATTCTTACTGAAGAGGTGAAATCGGCTACAAACCACTCTTAACCTAAAAACTAGAGAACTAATCCTAGCCACACACACCTAATATCCAAAACTCACCATGATGCCACATCATCACCCCAATTTCACCCAAAATCACGCCACTTTCATCCTTTCTCACACAAGCAAGAGCATAATTGTAAAAACATGGTGCCATGTGGACAAGTGTCCATTTTCTTTCTTCACCAATTCACTAATTTAATATTTCCCGATTCGTTTGAACTCCAATTAGCTTCAAACTTGCGCCAATATTTTTATTTTTTCAAGGGCTTTAAATCAAGATCAGTCATGAATATATTTTGAAGCACGAAAATAAAAAAGTATATCGGGGTGATAAAAATAATGTTGAGTGTTGATAAATCTTCACTAATAAATGTTTTATATCGGAGGTATCAAACTAGTGCTAAATGTTGATAAAAACATGTACTGAGGTGATAAAAACCATGTTCAATTTTGATAATAAGTGTGATAAACTAGAGTTTAGCGTTGATAAAAAAACATGTGATGGGGTGATAAAAACATATGTAATTTAATTGCAAACATAGTGTTTAGTGTTGATAAAACTAGTGTTCATAAAAACACGTGATGAGGTGATAAAAATCATGTTCGGTTTTGAAAAATGAGGTGATAAAACTAGTGTCCAGTGTTGATAAAACCAGTGTAACGTGTTGATAAAACCAATGTAAAGTGTTGATAAAAATTACCCAAATATAATTTTTTTTACATCAGCCCCAAAATAATTATTTTTTTCGTGCTTCAAAAAAAAACATGTGATGGGGCTGATAAAACACGCGTAATTTAATGATAAAACCTAGTGTTTGGTGTTGATAAAACCATTGTTCATAAAAAACACGTGATGATGTGATAAAATCATGATCAATTTTGGAAATTAGGTGATAAACTCAGTGCAAAGTGTTGATAAAACCAATGTAATAGTGTTGATAAAACCAGAGCAAAGTGTTGATAAAAATTACCCATGTATAATTTCTTTTTAAAAAAAATCAGCCCCAAAATAATTTTTTTTTCGTGCTTCAAAATATATTCATGAGTGATCTTGATAGAAAGACCTTGAAAAAACAAAACTAATGGCGCAAGTTTGAAGCCAATCGGAGTTCAAACGAAGTTGGAAAAATTAAATTAGTGAATTGGTAAAAAAAGTAATATGATAGTTTTACTAAAAAGTCCTTCCCACTTACTAAAAATTGCTGTTTTTTTTTTTGCAGTTAACAAGTCAACCACTCAATTGTATCTCATCCCTTCATTCTTAAAATAGATGGCTTAGATTGGTTCTCTAATTTTTAGGTTAAGACATGGCTTGTATTTGATTTCTCTTCTCTAACGGAATGTAATAAGGACATTATTTTTGTCTTAAATATCTGAAGAGCATGTATTTCAAAATTTAAATAACAGTGGCATACATTCCAAAAAATAAATAATTATAGTGGCATATAAATTAAATGTCATACAATTTTATGCATATTTTGTTAAAATTTCTCTATTATTATCGTGTATATTTTTCATACACACTTGCTCTCTTTGTTTTTCTCTTTACTGATTTTTCGAGACGCAAAGTTACATGTCTTTGTAATAACTTGTTTGAATAGTCTTATTATGTTTTTTATTTATTTCAATCTATATGCGATATTTGCATTTCTGGATCTGTGTTATGATAGTTTTGTTTCATTCTGATAACATCGTCTTTAATTGAATGAACTTATCTTAAATTGAGGGGGTAAGATGTTATCTTGTATCACATGATTCTATTCGATGGTAGCCGATGTCATGCGATGAAACTATAGATGTGTTATTGAAAGGAATTAAGCCTAATTCATGTCTCCGAAGAACGAAGACAATAAAATAAACGATAAAAGAAAATTGACACCAGAGTTTATACTGGCTCACTCGCAGAATAGGAGTTACATCCAGTTGCCGCCTGTAAAACTTTTCCCTATAATCTCGAATGGATTACACACTTTGGTATTTCTCTCTACCTCACGCCTACTATTCTGTACTATGATGTGCTCTCTATTTAGCTACACACCACACAATGCTACAAAAAGAGATTTTGGAGTAGTAATGGTTTACAAATGAGGGGGTTGGCCTCTATTTATACTACTATGTCCAAGAGATCATGTAGAACTAGGATGCTTGTGGTGAAAGGTTCGTCGAACGTGGTCAACCTTTGGATGGCCAAAGGGAAGAAATGAGGATGAACTTGGATAACAACAAGAGATTTTATCTTTATCCCTCTTCTATCTCTTTCCTTATCTTAGATAATTCTTATCCTTATCTTGGATCCTCCTTATCCTATCTTGGATAGTTCTTATCCTTGTCCCTATCTTGGATGTTTCTAGAGTTGGCTCACAAGGCCCATTAGTCTCCACAACCCAACAATCTCCCACTTGAAGAATCTCTATCACTTGTCTTTAAGCATTTACAAGCGGTGGCTCGACTCTTCACTCAACTAAGCCCACTGAAGTTGCACACAACTTCAGCTTCTCATTCGGCACTACCTCCGTAAACATGTCCGCGTGATTCTCATTACCTGAGATCTTCTCGAGAACTAGCATCTCATTCTCCAAATCCTCTCTGATGAAGTGGTAACGAAGATGTATATGCTTCGTTCGAGCATGGTACGTCGGATTCTTCGCCAAGTGAATGGCGCTCTAGTTGTCGCAGTGAAGAACACTACCCTCGTGATTGTGCATCAGCTCTTTTAGAAAAGACTGAAGCCAAATCATCTCCTTCTTAACCTCCGTCACGGCCACGTACTCAGCCTCGCAGCTAGAAAGAGTGACAATCTTCTGCAACCTTGAAATCCAACTGATTGCAGTACCTCCGAATGTGTGGACATAACCGGACGTACTCTTCTTACTATCGATGTCACCATTGTAGCCTCCATCAACGAGCCCTTGAAGTCCTGAATCGGACTTCCTGAAGCACAATGTCGTACTTGAGCTTCATTTAAGGTAACTTAAAATCCACTTCACAGCTTCTCAATGTTTTTTTCCCGGATCATTCATAAATCGGCTCACAACTCTCACTGCATGTGCAATGTCCGGTCTCGTGCATACCATAGCGTACATAAGAATTTAGGTAGCCGAAGCATAAGGAATCTTTTCTATATACGCCCTATCCTCTTCTATCATGGGCGAGTCGCCTTTAGACATCCAAAAGTGATTGTCTAGAGAAATTCCAACAGACTTGGCATCGTCCATGTTGAACCTTTCCACGAACTTCTTCACATAATCTTCTTGTGACAATTTCAGCCCTTATATGCTCCGAGTAGTCCTCATCCCGAGGATTTTCTTTACAGTCCCGAGATCCTTCATCTCGAACTCTTTCGACAACCTGTTCTTCAACTTCTCAATCTTTGTCAAATCTGCTCCCGCTATTAGCATGCCATCAACATAGAGCAACAATATTAAGTATGAATTCCCAAGTCTCTTAAAATATTAGCAATGATCCGCCTCACATCTCATGAACTCGGTTTTCTTCATAAAGTTGTCAAACTTCTTGTACCACTGTCTTAGAGCTTCCTTTAAACTGTACAAACTCTTTTGGAGCTTGCACACCATCTTCTCCTTGCCTTTGACCTCAAAATTTTTTGGTTTCCTCGTGTAGATCTCTTCTTCTAACTCACCATGAAGGAAAGCATTCTTCACGTCCATTTGTTGAAGGTTTAGATCTTCTTTTGCCACTAACCCAAGAACTGTTCAAATACTCACCAGCTTAACAACTAGGGAGAAAATCTCGGTGTAGTCAATGCCTTCCTTCTATTGAAAACCCTTGACCACCAGCCGTGCTTTATAGTGTTTGCTTCCATCATGCTCTTCTTTAATCCGGTAGACCCACTTGTTTTGCAACACTTTCTTGTCAGCTGGAAGCTTAACTAGCTCCCATGTTCAGTTTGACAATATTGACTCTATCTCATCCTTCATTGACAGCTCCCACTTGCTAGATTCCTCAACATTCTATAAGATTTTCAGGGCTCTTCATTATATGCATTGTGAATTAGGTTGATAAAAATGTTTAAATACATGTAGTGCACATTTCGGTGCACGATTTGCAAATATTTTAATTTGAATCTATTAAATCATTTGGCTGACAAAATGACTGCATCGGCGTCCAAATATTTACTTTACCACCGACAATACTATTTTTTTAATCAACAATGTGTATTACATCCTCTACACCCGAAGAGAGGAGTGAAGAAGAAAACTATAATAGCAGTTCACAAGTTACAATACGAGGCCTTCCACCCGAAGAGACGAAAACCAAAACAAAACACCAATACATCTTGAAAACTAATTGGACCAAGACACATGAGACACTAATCCTGATGAAAAAGAAAGGAAAGAAGAACAAAGGCAAAAAAGAAAACTACTTGGTGAGGAAAGTTGGACAACAATTTCGGTTCGTCGGTCAAGTAAACACTTGGCCGACAATATATTATTTTCGTCAGCCAAGTACTTTCGTTGATATTTAGCCGACAAAATCTAGTTGACGACGTCAATGTCGGCCAAGCACTTGGTTGATGAACAAATCCTTTTGGGCGACGAATCAACATCGTCAATCAAGAGGGTTTCAGTAATGGTGTCTTATATTTAAGTTTATTTCAAACTTGAGTCGAGCTCAACCCTAACAGTTTTTTTCCAAGCCAAATTTGAACCTAATAATTTTACTTTTTTTGGCTTGTTTCTACATCTAACTACATATAATTGAATTGCTTTAGGGATAAAAATCTCATTACTAAATCATCAAGTTTGTTAATAAAAGGAACAAGATAAATGTGAACACAGGGAAACCTTATGAAACAGTTGAGAAATGCATGTTAGGCCAAGGACAAAGAGTATATTGGTACAAGAAAATCAAGATCCCTAAATTTAGATCCAGTTGAAATTGACAACATAATTGCTCCAACGAATGCTCCTTTAAACCATTAAGTAGTTTTAAAGGCATTCATAGACAGTAAAAACAACACTTAAACTTAATATATGCAAAATCTTTTCTCTCCAACCTCTCTCTAACTTTCCCATTTCCCCACCTTCTCCGGCGGTGGCTACGGTGGCTTCGGCTGCCATGGCCACCGCTGGCCTTCTCTTCTCCCTCTAGCCTTCCTTCTCCCCTCCTCTTCCTCTTATCTACCTTATTTTTTCCTGGTTCTTCGACCCTTTGGTCTCTCCCCTCAGATCTGACCTTGAAACTGACCCTTTTACCCTACTCACCTTCGTTCTTTGGCTCCGTCATGCTAGATCCGGTTGTGGGAGGTCATCCTTCTTCATTTTTGGAGTGGTTCCACTCGTTTCTCCTTGAGGGGATGAGTTAGGCCGTGGTGGATCTCTCTCCTCCGTCGTCTGTGGTGGTTCCTTCCCAGATCCAGTCGTGGGGCAGCTTTCCTGAAGGGATTGATGTGGATCTGAGAAGCCTCTACGACATGGGTAGCGGTGGAGGCGCGTGGATCTTCAGGAGGGACTGGGGGTGGTTGCTCTCACCCAGATCCGGTCGTGGGACGCTTCCCCTATGGGGCTGTCTGTGGATCTGGGTGTGGTAGTGGCGAAGTGTGGAGATGCGGATGTGGTGATTCACTCCCATCTGGGCAAGGCGGCTTCAGCTCTCTCTGCTCGTGCTCGGATCGTGGCTGCCCTTTTTGCTTTGGGGCTCTTGAAGATCCAGACGTGGGAAGCCTGTTTCTGGTGATTCAGATGGGCGTGGCCTTCGACTGCTTCAGAGGGTTTACCGGCGAGGATTCGGTTCTTCTCCAAGTTCGGCCGGATTGGTACCGGGTAGGGTTTGGTGCTGGGACTGGGTTGCGGGTGCGGGTCGGCTTCGGTCTCGGATCCAGAGTCAGGGTTGCTGGGCCTGGCGTCTTCGGCTCGTGGGCCGGACGACTTCTCCACTTGGGCCGGCCCAGGTACTTCGGCCAGAGGTGTGGTTTCATATTCAATTGCATTCAACGGCGTGGTTTATTCTCCGGATTCAGTCACCCTTCTCCTGCTCCTGCTTCATCTTTGGAGGTATTTCCTCCCAGGCTCAGCCGGTCTCTTCCTCAGGTAGAAATACTGGTCTCCTATTATGCGTTCCTGTGTTGACTGGATACGTTAGGAGGACCGAGGAAGAGTTCGGGTATGTGTCCTGGGTAGGTCCCTGCTCTTTTCTACTATCCTTTCCTTATAGGGTAAGCTTCCCCCTTCCCCTCTTTGCTTTCCTAGGTAATAAGCTTCGTCTCTTCTCGATCGTGTTTGGTTGAGCTCGCCGGTAAGGTGGTGTCCACCAGCGAGATCCTTGGGAGTTGTTGTCCCGGTTCAGAAGCTTAGACTTAAGTTAGTAGCTAGGGGGTTTCTCTGCCTTTAACGGTGCTGGCCGTAGGATTTGGTTATGACAATCCTCTTTACTGAGGATTGTTAGATACCTGAGATGGGTTAAGTTGCTGTTCCTGTAAGGTTGGGGGTAGTTTTGGGCTGGTTGTTTTTGGAGCTGCTTGTACCTTTCCTGTGCCCCTTGTTGGTTTATTCAAGTTGTTGGTTTATTCAAGTTGTTGGTCTATTCAAGTTGTTGGTTTATTCAAGCTGTGGTTGTTTCTCCCCGTGTTGGGTCGAGGCCTCTTGTTGGTTTATTCAATCTAAGGTTGTTTCTCCCCGTGTTGGGTCGAGATTCTAGTGGTTGCTCCCCGTGTTGGGTTGAGATCTTGTGTGGAGAATCCTTTGGATTGCTCTTGTGTTTGTATCCAAAACTCTGTTCTTCTTTCCAAAGAACAGTTTCAATTTAAATTTGCTTTGCTGATAAAAAAAATAGACAGTAAAAACTAAAAAGAAAGAAGAATATTTAATGTGTTGATCACTGTGAGCTCCAGCTCCATATATTCCTTTTGATGGATCCTATTGGTTTACACAAGAATGACATGAAGTCGATGGACTTGAAGTCACCAACCCAGCAACATAGATTCGTATTCTCTCCTATGAGCAAATCACACCTTCATAGTGTAGGCGCAAGGTCGCAATTCCAAGTATATATGGCTTATCAAAGAAACCAACATCAAGTGCAATAGTTTTTACCCTATCAACTTTTTGGCAACCTTCCTGCCGACACCACGATAGAAGTTATAACTCGAATGAACAAACATGCAAACAGTACATATCCTTAAAACATCCATAGTGGGTCTGATTGGAACGTCAGATTTCTGTCTTAAAAACCAAAAATAAGGGTTGAACCCCTGAAATTGGGTTGAAAGGGCCGTTAATCTCTGGTTCTAGAAGGTTGGGTTGAGGAACCCATCAGATAGATTCCTTAGTCGACCTGAATTTCTCAGCGATGACTTTGACAACCCAAGTCGATTATGCCATGTGACAATACAGATTAACAAAATCTAAAATAAACGATATTGTTTGATAAATATCCACCGGGTTTGTCTTCATTCCCATATCAACCCCAACATGCCCTAAGGATCCGACAAGTGGAAATACGTCCCCGACTCGCAACATTATTCCGGCCAACTATTTTGGGAGGACCCATACATCCAGTCCCTAGTGCATTCTTCCATTCCAATCTTGGGTCTAACTTTGCGGCCGCCTTCCAAACAAGTGAAGGTGCCCCTTGTTTTGGTCTACCTCCTCTTGCTTACAAATCTAGGGGACGACGAAATAAGGCGAAGGTTCAAGGGACTCTAGCCGAGTAAACCGTCCTCGTGAGTGCCTGGTTAAACCACTCGATGGACCCAATCCACTACACGAACCAGACGACGTAGTTTTTTTTTATGGAAAGTGTGAAAAGGGATGCATCGTGACTGGGGAAACCAAGGATAATGAGCGAAACAAGAAAAAATTTCAAGGACCACTAGAGCATGATGAACTAGAAAGTGAAGAAGTTTTAAGGGTGTTGGTCCAAGTTCAAACACATCTACGAAGCACTAGTACAACCATGACTTCGTCTGGAAGCACTGGTAGGACCTTGTCATAGAGAACACTTGTTGGCACCACCTATACGAGAGCGAGCTTTTGCAACTACCGATGACTACATCAGTAGTACAAATAGAGGGAGCACCCTGGTGAATACGGTGTCTGAGATGGATTTTCCGGTGTTGTCGTTGCCTACGTTGTCGGTGTCTGGTGAATACTCGTGTCAGTCTAGCCATATTCTAGCCTAGATTAAAACCCGAGTTATCTAATTCCTCTTTCCTCCTACTAACCTCATTTCTCAATTGTTTGTTAATACGATTAAATCATACAAGTACGTGATCAGGGTAATGTAGCATTACGAACGGAATTAAATAAACATTTTCGTAGATACTAGTTTGACGAATATATGCACGAATATGTTAACTCAATTCATCACATTGTTCCCCTAGCCCTAGATCAATATAGGTTTAGTTCATAGCACAGGAATAAGAACAAAAGGAGATGAATAAATCACTGAAATTCATATTAAACGATGAAGAGTAATACAAATATAAGTTTGAATCCAATCTACACAAAACCTTTGATGTTCTAATCTCTTGCTTTCGATCCTCTCTCTGAATTCTCCAAGCTCCAAGGTGTGTTTTCTTCTTTAATTTCGTGATCCTTTATATAATGACCTAATATTCCTTTTATATGTTGAGTTAAATCTGATCAAAAACGGGAAACGCAGCTGGAATTCGCGTTTCTGAGGTTTGCACTGTCGCATGCACGCCATGCATTTCAGGGTGCATCTTAAGTTGCACCGGTTATTTGCACGGCGTGCAACTTTCCGGTGTAGATATTTTTCTCTCCGATCTGGATGCACCAGCAAGTTGCACGCTGTGCAACAAGTGGTGCACTGCTTCTTTGCACCCCGTGCAACAAAATGGTGCACCTTAGTGACACTTCTGACCAGCTTCCAATTTGGCTCCGTTTCGCTCCCGTTTCACCCCTTTCAGCTCCAATTGCTTGGCGAACTCTGAAATAAGATCAATTACACAAAATGAGAGTAAAATGCATCATTTTATATTAACTCGGGATTAAAAAGAATATAAATGTATTTTATGCCCACATCAACACCCCACACTTAAGCTTTTCTCGTCCCGAGAAAATTAAACTAACAAAACAGTAAGATATGTCCCGGTTAAACCCCGAGGTTCACCTCGATAGGAGGAGTCCGGGCCTCCTTTATTCAAGCATGGTAAAATAAAGATGCAGCATGCAAAAAGGTTACGAAAATTTGGTGATGACTGAGTTAAAGTGTGTTTGCTGATCATAAGAGCTTTCTCAGAATTACACACCACAAAATCGAGCAAAGTTCAAGAAAACACATAAACCGATGAATGCAAATAAGCAAGTTGCTACTCACATTAAAGACCGACTCTCCTAACGAGCACCCCCTCGTTCACTTTACTAGCGTGCTTCCTCTTTTCCCTACTACACGGATCTTTGAGATTCATATGCTACTAGTTAATCACATCTCCACTAATCGTGAGGAATCATGGCAATCAAGAATAAAAAAAGACTTATATTCGGCTTGTAATGTATGGCTAGGCAAAGGGCATGGGAGGGATTTAAAACATGAAGCTCATAAAATAAAATGTGTCAAACATGCTTCATCTCACACCCCTAACCACTTTTCACACATCCTGCTTACTTTCACCACAAGTCTTCACCAAACCATTCCTTAGACACTCTTTTTGAGTCTACTTGTTGGGCTAATTTTTTTCTCTCCTTGCCCCTTTTACTTCACCTTTTCATTTCTCTTCTCTTTATTTTGTATTCTTTTTCTTACCCATTAAAATTTCTTGGGTACAAGAGAGATTTCTATCTTATTTGCTCTCTTTTTTTCTCTACAAACCAAATGTCACATTATCATGAAGAACGTCACTTTCTTTGTACTCACTCAACTCACAAATAAATTCCCAATACCCCCTCTCATGAAGCACATAAGACACGAAATATGGGTTCAAAAATAACATGAGGATATACAAGAAATGATGGGCACATAGGTTTGTAATGTAATGGTTAGAAACGAAAGGTCATAGGCTCAAAATGGGTGACTAAGAAAATAATGTAAGGTTAGAGATTTGGCTCAAACGTTCCAAAGATGGCCTAAAATCATTTTCTCAATTTAACCATGTTCCTCACTCTATTTCGCCTCGAATGGGATATACAAGTAGTTCTAGACTCAACTTACAATGCATCAGAATCACAGGAAGCAACGACTAATCAAGTAAACACTCGGAGTGCAAACAAAGATCGATCTTAATGCATGTGCTTACTCTACTTAATTGATTCATGCTAATCTATGTATTATTTGAACAGTGTAAGAAATTGGCATGTGTAACAGTTCAATCATCGAAGTCCTAAGATCCTGCACTCTCTTACTCAATCATATCACCAGAAAATATTTTTTTGATTTTTTTTCAATGCAGCACAATATGCAAACCAAAAGTGTGAAATGAAATTCGAGCACCCCACCCCACACTTTAAAACACAGCACTGTCCCAGTGCGACTCTAACACAATTGACCACATGCATCCCACAACAAATATTCAGAACATGTCACCCCCACACTTGTCAGTTAGCATAGATTCAACCACCATACAGTCCTATATGTTTATACTATCAGCACAACAATTCGGGTGCTCGGCACCCAGCAGATGACATATAGGAGTAAAACAGCAAAAAAAACAATAATAAGCAAGAGGGTAAGAAAACTGCCCCTCGAAGAACCGATGTGTGGTACGCCACTGACATGGGGATCCTGTGGTGCACGGATGGATGGAAAATTCCTCGCCCGATTGAGCTCGTGTGAGCCCAGCGCCTCGCATGTGATCAATGTCCATACCCTCTCCAATCCATAGTTGTGGTGCCTCCCAACAAGCGCATTTGTTTAGCGTCATTTGCTCGACGGGTAGGAGGCTCAATCAGGAGGCCTCCCGAACGTCTCATACTTCCATTGCGTCCTCCTCTTCAAGTGTGGATGTGAAGGTGGGAGGAGGAACACAATGTAGCATAAGAACTTTTTCCTTGAGTTTTATAAGAACTCCAAACTCAAGGCCAACATCATCAAGCTTGCCTTAATAGAATAATTATGATCAAGTTCATCCTGACATAACTTGATAGGGATATGAATCCCATTAATTGGAAAATGCACATTTCCACAAGGGTTAGTAGCATTCACCAAAATAGAATAATGGTTCACAAACGGGGATTGAAGACTAGCAAATGTGTCAAGAAATTCATGATTAATATTAACAACTCTATGCTCAATATTAAATTTAAAAACCAATAGGATGGGTTGAACATATAGAGTTGATTTGCTAGAATCCAAATATGAATCTCTCACACTAAAAGGAATTTCAACATCCTGCTCGATATCTAGCAAAATAAAAGCAATGGGACATTCAAACACAATCCCCCTCTTGAGAAGATCTTCCATGGTACCCCTTGGATATCTATTTGATATGTCAGCCAACTCTATGGATATTATGGGAAGATTTGGCTCAACAAGAGTTTGTGAATTATTTTCTACATTTGTACACTCATTATTTATATCTACATAATGCAATGCATCAAAACTATATGGAGATGGAATTGGCATAATACAAGAGGGATAAGAACTTGATACCTCACATTCCGCACTTACTTCTAAACTCATGGTTGGATAATGAGTTTCTTGTTCTGCTGTATCACCTAAGTGCTCGGACTGATCTTCCTCAATGCGAATTGCTTGATCGTGTAGAGCTCTCTCATTCACCACTTGTATAATAGGATTTATTTGATTCATTGAATTGGTTATTTGACCCAGTTGAATTTCCAACTTTTGGAACCGGGAATCAATGTTCCGGTTCACTGTCTTCTAATCCTGCACAGAGGCTTTGTACAGCTCAATCATCTCCTTTTTATCCTCTTTCTTCTGTGCCATCATGGTTAGCATCATATGCTCCAGTTTGGAGGAAGACTCTTGTGGTTCCACTTGATAACCTTGATCAAAAGTGGAAGGGTCCTCCCATTATTGACAATATGAATTTGAATTCAAGTACTCACAATTATAGTTAGAATGGTCATAAGCTCCACAACAATCACAATACACAGTATCACAATACCAATTCTCCATAAAATTATAATGCAATGAATCAACTAAACATATATATACACAAAAAATGGAATAGTCTTAACACGAATTACAAACGTATCAGAGTTGCCTTAGTTGCTCCCCGGCAACGGCGCCATTAAGTTGACACTCTGAGAAATAACTCTCAGAATGGCACGACAAGCGTACCGGTCGTCAAGTAGTATTCGGGGTTTAAGTCCGAGATATCGTACCCAAGGGAGCAATTGGACAAACACTTTAGTTAATTAATTCGATGATCAAGCTATTCCTATAACGATGTTTGGTTTGGTTTGAAAAAGGTAAATTCATGCAAGTAATGAAAATATATGATTGATCAGAAAACAAAGAACAAAGTCAACGGGATTGTAAATCAGAGATAAAAAGGCGATCTAGGACATTAACGGGGTTCGAATGTGATGAATGACTTAACGGGATTCAGTATACATTTGCAACTAATACTATTCTAAGGGCAACGAGAATTCTCTCGATGTAGTCCTAACCATCTCTCGATCGTATTAGGGCCCTAACATACATAGTCCACCTAATTATCTCTAATCTAGGTGTAGAGCGGTATATAGCATTACAATATATGAATTCCTCTAACTTTCGGTTTCTACACCTATAGCTATTGCACTCGTGTCAGTCTAGCCATATTCTAGCCTAGATTAAAACCCGAGTTATCTAATTCCTCTTTCCTCCTACTAACCTCATTTCTCAATTGTTTGTTAATACGATTAAATCATACAAGTACGTGATCAGGGTAATGTAGCATTACGAACGGAATTAAATAAACATTTTCGTAGATACTAGTTTGACGAATATATGCACGAATATGTTAACTCAATTCATCACATTGTTCCCCTAGCCCTAGATCAATATAGGTTTAGTTCATAGCACAGGAATAAGAACAAAAGGAGATGAATAAATCACTGAAATTCATATTAAACGATGAAGAGTAATACAAATATAAGTTTGAATCCAATCTACACAAAACCTTTGATGTTCTAATCTCTTGCTTTCGATCCTCTCTCTGAATTCTCCAAGCTCCAAGGTGTGTTTTCTTCTTTAATTTCGTGATCCTTTATATAATGACCTAATATCCCTTTTATATGTTGAGTTAAATCTGATCAAAAACGGGAAACGCAGCTGGAATTCGCGTTTCTGAGGTTTGCACTGTCGCATGCACGCCGTGCATTTCAGGGTGCATCTTAAGTTGCACCGGATATTTGCACGGCGTGCAACTTTCCGGTGCAGATATTTTTCTCTCTGATCTGGATGCACCACCAGGTTGCACGCCGTGCAACAAGTGGTGCACTACTTCTTTGCACCCCGTGCAACAAAATGGTGCACCTTACTGACACTTCTGACCAGCTTCCATTTTGGCTCCGTTTCGCTCCCGTTTCACCCCTTTCAGCTCCAATTGCTTGGCGAACTCTGAAACAAGATCAATTACACAAAATGAGAGTAAAATGCATCATTTTATATTAAATCGGGATTAAAAAGAACATAAATGTGGGCTAATGACATCTGAAATAGATGTATTTTATGTCCACATCAGACCCTAAGAAAAAAGAGATTTTTTTTTATCAGCAAAGCAAATTTAAATAAAACGGTCTCCGAAATAGAGAGCAAGTGATAGAACAAAGAAAGAGCATTCCTGTAGGAACCTCAAACCAGAACCCTCAACAGCCTGAGGGGCTTACAAGAAATCAGAACAACAAATACAACCAGGATCCATTGAATACAACCCTTACACATCGAGGAAGAAGGAATAAACAACCGGACGAAACAAGCCAAAAGGATATGCGAGCTTGAAAACCAAGTAAAAGCTGTAAGAAAGGTCTAATACCCTAATTTTCGAACCATGAAGCTCATAGACAAAAGAAAAGGTCTTGATACTCAGATTTTCCAACCATAAAGCTCAGAGACACAAAAGAAACGGTCTTGATACCTAGATTTTCCAACCATGAAGAGTTGAGAATGTCACGCCCCAAATCCGGTTTTGACCGGACTCGAGAGGTGAACTAAAAATAAATAATAAAAGCAATTTTTAATACCAAACAGAGTGTCCATAATAATCCGAAAGTAATAAATCCGATAAAATGAGTCAACAGCTCAAAAATCCAGCAATAAATGTTTAGTTCAAAAAAAATAAAGGGTACGTTTCTAGACCATGCTAGCCTAAGACCCTCGCTAGTTCCCAAGCATCGAGAATCCCGCTAGACCACATCCCGCTCAAAACCTGTAGAACAATAAAGTAAGGGGGTGAGCTTTCGCTCAGTAGGAAAAGTAGTTAAGGTGATAAGTATCCGCTCACCACCATGAGTAACTGTCCAATTAGGGCATACTAGTACGACACACACTCTCCACAACACGGAATCACATAACCACAATCCTCGGTCACAAGACTATAACCACACTCACAACATACTTTCATGACCATTACCACATTATACTCACGTCACTTATTTAATCATCAAGCATACAACATACAGTAAAACAAACACACGTCCCGTACCGCAGTCCCCGAACTCCGACGGCTGTATACAGCCTGACTCTATCATATCGTACCGGAACACTCAGCATCAGCCTAGATATCTTCCCGGAACCGTATCGGGGCACAATCACAATACATCATACCAGACCACACATCATCGGCCTAGATGTCTTCCCGGGAATCTGTCGGGGCACAATCACAATACTGATCACGTAACCGTCGGCCTAGATACTCTACACCGGCATACCCCATCGATGTAGGTATCATACCGGAACCACACTCCGGGGGACCGCGCATACGTGGGACCACACCATCGGCCTAGGTACTACCCTACACCGGCGTACCCCCTCGGTGTAGGTACCATACCGGAACACAACTCCTCTTGGAACATGCATCAAGAAAGTCTCACGCATCACAATGCCATAGTTCAACCACGGTATACAAACCGGGTCAACTTACCACAACACATCACATCGGTTTATCAATCACCCGATCATATCACAACCATTTGTTCACGTCACATCAAGCATGACACACTTGCCCAAAACATAACAACACGCTACACCGAGCATATCATAACATGATCCTCAATCTAATAACGGATAAACCACACATCAAGCATCACAATCATAGATCATGGAATTTCAAACAACACACAAACCTACGGGCTCGACATGGCCCACATGCATTTCTACAGCACGACAATTCCCAAACTTACGACTCGACATGGCTCGTAAGTTATCTCTCATTTCACTCGTTCCTCACAACATGCATGCAATTCTATAGTTATATCATTTAATCAAAACCTATATGCATACTAGTAACTTTCCGTAATTAGACCGGTATTCGCTACTTTCCCTACCTCAATCGCTTTCTGAACGCTTAGTCACTTCACGAGGTCCAAAAGTCTCATCCTCCGCCAAGCTCGGGTCCAAAGTATATGATCACAACTAAAGACTAGAATCAAGAGTAATTCACAATTGGCTTAAAGAGGAAAACATTCCCAATTAACCCCAAAAGGACTCGGTTATAGATAATCGTCACAATTACTCGAAATGCACCAAAAAGGACCAAAAAGGTTTAATCCTGGTCTGCCACGGTTCGGGTCACGACCCGTGGTCTGCACCGTCACGGTTCTCCTCACGGAGCCGTGACTGGCGAGTGCTCGTCCAACACCCAAAACCTCAAAACCCAACCATGTTCATCCTTTTTCCACAATACCCATGAATCAAAATCAACAAAAAACGAAAAAGGATTTGAGATTTACCTTGGGAATAGACAATAGAAGAAGAAATTAGTGTTTTTGATGAGATTTGAGTAGAAAATTATGTCAAGATCAATCATTTTCCTCCTTTCTTCCTCCTCAAGCTTCCATAGCTTTTCTCTTCCTTTTTCTCTCAACAATTTCGGCCAAGCTTGGTAAAGTGGCTGAAATTGTTGTTCCAAAATCCTTAAAACCTACTTTGGTAATTACCCAAAAGCCCCCTTTGCCTAAAAGCCTCTCAAGTTCAAGTTTGGGGGTATAAGGTTCATTTCCACCTTGTTTCTTCTCACCCAAGCCACTATGGACACTTGTCCATGTGGGGACCACCTCTCTTCTTAAGAAAATCCAGCACATGATTAATTAATTCACTAAGACCCAAGGTTTGACCGAAATTGACCAGTAGTTGACTTTTTCCCAATTACAGTCGTTTGAAAGGAAACAGCCCAATTAAGCTAACCGTAATGACGGCTAAGTTTTTTGGGCCCCGAAAAGGTCCCAAATGACTCCCGGAGCCATCGGTTGACTTTTGCGACAAAAAGTCAACTTTCGCCAAAATTCGCCGGTTCGACCAGGATCGACCGGGGGCGGTTCTTACAGAGAACATGATGACCCACGCTGCAGCAGGTCCAAAGAAAACCAGGTCGCCGACAGCATCCAGAGATCAGCTTGATGGGAGACGATAGAACTCAAACTCAGTCCTCTGAAACCAAATCCGGCCCACACCGAACTAAGGCCCAAAGGGAGAGGACCGGTATTTCTACCGAGAACGAGCACAAACTTCTAAGAAGGCAGCAGTAGGACAACACTCCCTGGGATCTGAAGATGGAATCGAGCATAGCGTTCCAGAATCGAGATCGGTACCCCTCGTCGACCAACACCAAGCGAGGACCCAAAGGGGAAGGCTTGTAGTTATACCGAGCACAAACCCACCCGAACCCGGAGAGATCAGTCACCAAAGACAACGAAGAAGCACAACGCCACAACCGAGCCTCCGACCTATACACTCCAACAAGCAGGCACCAAGAGTCAGCACTACTTGGGATCTGAGGCTTGACTCGAGCTGAGTGTTCCGAAACCGATACCGGTAACCCCTCATTGGCCAACACCAAACGAGGACCCAAAGGGGAAGGCCTGTAGTTATAACGAGCACTCGCCAGCCTATACCCAAACAGAAAAGCCCCTCGGTTTCGGAACGCTCAGCTCGAGTCAAGCCTCAGATCCCAGGTAGTGTTGACTCATGTTGCTTGCTTATTGGAGTGTATAGGTCGGAGGCTCGGTTGTGGCGTTGTGCTTCTTCGTTGGCTTTGGTGGCTGATCTCTCCGGGTTCGGGTGGGTTTGTGCTCGGTATAACTACAGGCCTTCCCCTTTGGGTCCTCGCTTGGTGTTGGCCGACGAGGGTGTACCGATCTCGGTTCCGGAACGCTCAGATCGATTCCATCTTCGGGTCCCAGGGAGTGTTGTCCTACTACTGCCTTATTAGAAGTTTGTGCTCGTTCTCGGTAGAAATACCGGTCCTCCCCCTTTGGGCCTTAGTTCGGTGTAGGCCGGATTTGGTTTCGGAGGACTGAGTTCGAGTTCTATCGTCTGTTATCGAGCTGATCTTTGGATGTTGTTGGCGACCTGGTTTTCTTTGGACCTGCTGTAATGTGGGTCATCGTGTTCTCAACTCTTCATGGTTGGAAAATCTAGGTATCAAGACCGTTTCTTTTGTGTCTCTGAGCTTTATGGTTGGAAAATCTAGGTATCAAGACCTTTTATTTTCTCTATGAGCTTCATGGTTGGAAAATTAGGGTATTATACCTTTCTTACAACTTTTACTTGGTTTCCAAACTCGCATTTCCTTTTGGTTTGTTTCGGTCGGTTGTTTATTCCTTCTTCCCTGATGTGTGGGGGTTGTATTCAATGGATCCTGGTTGTATTTGTTGTTCTGATTTCTTGTAAGCTCTTTCTTTGTTCCATCACTTGCTCTCTATTTCGGAGACCATTTTATTTAAATTTGCTTTGCTGATAAAAAAAGTCTCTTTTTCCTTAGGGTCCATTCCAAAGGTGTTCTTGTCTTGCACCTCCCGGTTGTCCCACATAATATTCTCGTTAACTTCTGTGCGACATGGCTAGAAGGATCAATTGCAAGGTGTGATGTGTTGTAGTTTTTTTTTTCTCAATCGTGTTTTTATGTACTTATTCTTAAAGTTAGTTTGTATATCCATTTTTTTTAATGTTTGATGAAACTTTGTTTTCGTTTCGAACTGGTTTCGTTACTTATTCTTAAAGTTAGTTTGTATATCCACTTTTGGTTTGTTTTGAATTTTTCGACAGTAAACCCAACATACGCTACTCCTGCTACAACCCATGGTCTAATAGACTTAGAGTTTTAGGAAGGATGGAGTTAAGAAATTGATGATTATAAGATTAATGAGACCAATAGGTCTAATCAATGGTTGAGGCTCTTAATAACTTAACACAAGACTTATGCTCTAAAATAATTTCATTTCCTACTTCAAAAACAATCAAGTGGTTAAGATATTTCAACTTGAAACCAACTAAGAAAGGCCTAATTTATAGGGTCGAATCAGTTTTTATTTGGCGTCGAATCTACACACCTCTCAAACTCCTATTCCCAAGAATTTATTCTCTTGCTCAATCAAAAAATGGAGTCATTGCTGATCTTTGGGATGGGACTGATTGGGATTTCTTACTCAGAAGATGGCCCAGAGGATGGGAAGAACAACAATGGGATCTCTTCTGCATAATTGTTCATTCAATCCATTTGAGAAGCTTGGATGATGTCCTGATTTGGAAGGAAGATGCAAAAGGCTTTTCTGTGAGCAAAATTTATTCATTACTTGCACACCAAGTAACCTCAGATCTTCATTGGCCTGCTTCAGTTTGGAAACCTGGGATACCCCCAAAGCTTTCTGCCTTCTCTTGGCTAGCTTGTCTAGATGCCATACCCTCTAAATGCTTTCTTGAAGGGAGGGAGATGCCTTTTAACCTACAACAACTAATATGTCCTCACTGTAATTGGGACTTTGAATCCTCTTACATTGTAGCTTTGCTTGGAAGACTTGGACCCTAATCCTTCAGTGGTGGGATATTATTTGGGTCTGTCCTGCTACTGTCAAACAAGTTTTCAGCTCTTGGCCTCAGTTGATGCCCCCAAAATTTAAAAGATGTTGGCTATCTATTCTTCATATCACCATCTGGCAATTATGGCTTGCTAGGAACAATCTCACCTTCAACAACATCTCAGAATCTCCCTATGCCACCTTCATCAGAATTATCAACAAAGCTTTTGCCTGGGAATGGGCATCCTTCTCTCAAAATTACCATTTCTCTCTGTAATATTGGATTGATAAACCTCGGCTCTGTGCTAAAGCCTAACTGTTCTAGCTCTTCTTCAACTGGTATTCAGCTTCTTTTATTTGGTTACTTGGGTTGGGTGGGTGGATTGGGTTGGGAGGGTTGTGAGTTTTTAGTTTCTTGGTGAGGCTAGGTTTTAAGTGTCCCTGGGGTTCCTTCTCTCATCTCTTTTCTCCTTTTGTGTGTGGTTTCTGTTTCCCCCTCCCTTCTCTTGTGTGTGGCCTGTTTGCTTGAGTGTTTTTCCTTTCTTTTGTGCGCCTCTTGATTGGTTTCTGCAGGTTTCCGTGCGCCCCAAGTTACTGTGGTCCTCTTTGATCCTCCCTCTTCAAGGGATCTCCAGACTCTACCAACCAATTTTGGTTGCTTCACTACTCAGACTCGATGTTAGCTCAACTCCCTCCTGCCTTTCAATGGAGTCATCACTCAATTTTGAAGCTCCAAGCACCATCAGCCAACGTTCTTCACCTCATACTCACCCCTTGTTGCTCTTCGCATCCTACTCACTACAGATCATGCCTTTAGGACCCCCATCTACATTCTACTCATTCAGAAGCAAACAAGATGTGATTTCCTCATAATTGGACTTCACTCAACGATCAGCAAAGATCACTTCCAGCAACCCATTCACACCCTTCTGCAGTTCGCCATGGGCTCATCTCATATGCCTTCTCAACTTCACCTTCACTTTGCACCTTTGCCTTCTTTTCTCCTTTTAAGTTTAACTCTTCTCTTTGTGCTTACTTTGTTTGTCTTTTGTTTCCCTTGCAATCTGTAGCTAGTTTGTCCCTTTTGTAACCTTTTTTCCCTCGAAAAGGGTTCTTTAATATATGTTTTCGCTGATAAAAAAAAAGCATAGTAGATCATCGATTCTGACAGGCTATTAAGATTAGAATCACCAGGTCTCTTCTTGAGAGACGTTGATAGTGGAGAGAGAAAAAAGAAGAGGAGAAACTTCCACTACTAGACCCATATTCGACAATGATGGTTTCATGGACCCGAGGAGAGAGAATCACCACTTCCAAGGAGAAAATTCACTTATTACCCTACCATGGGAGATCTTACGATACTTATTCTTCAAATTTCTCCATTCGGGTAAAGTACCTATAACAACAAAAGGAGATATCCATATATGACAACATATTTTTAAGTATTTTAGTTTATAAATAATTTTTTGAACAAGGCCCCTCTATTTTTTGTAAAAGGCCCCTCTATTTTAACATTAGAGAGAAAGGAAAGGGATTTCAAAAAAAAAATATCCTAAATATAGGAATTAGGGATCATGGGCTTAGACACCAACCGTACCAAAAAAACCAAATAAACACTGAATTCAATAATGGTTTTGGATCCACTAGTCTGGTTTGGTGTGTGGGGAATGGGGGAGAGAATCAACCTCTGGGATGATGCTTAGCTTGACAACATTTCCCTCAAATATAAGGAACATTGGACAGATTGGACAGATGACCCTTCTGGTTTTACAGTCAGCAAAATGTACTCTCATATGCAGAATTCTTCATTAATGTTGATTGGAGAAAATATTTGTGGCTCCCTAACGTTCCTCCTAAGATAGCAACCTTTACTTGGTTGGCCTACATAGGAGTTGTTTCAACTGAAAAAATTCTACAAAAGAGAGGAATTCCTATCGACTATAATGATTCCCTTTGTAAGTTGTGTGGTTTGTTTGTTGAGGATAACACTCACCTTTTTATTTCGTGCCCCAAAACTTGGACAATCTAGTCTATAATCCTTAATCAGTGGGGGATCTTCTGGTGCTCTCCTATTGACTTCAAATCACTACTATTATCCTGAGACTTTCTTTTTTGTAGAAACAAACTATGGAGAAATTTGCTTTCAATCTCTCTTTGGGAAATTTGGTTTTTTAGGAACAAAATGGTATTTGATAACAATTTATCCTCAAGCTTGAGGTACTTCTGAAAATCCAGAACAATTCTTTTTCCCTTGAGAGAGCTATGTTCAAAGATCACTACTCCTTCTCGTTTATGCTGTGGAAATCTGCTACTTACTTGTGTCCTAGGAGGCACATAACAAATAATTATCTCCTTCCTCAGTCTAGACACTTTTGAATTTTGGAGTTTGGTATTGCATGACTTACGTTTTGTGTTGATTGGGATATGATAAGGAGGGTCTGGAGTTTGGTGATCTTTTCTGGTCTATTTTGGATGTATTGTGATTCAAATCTACTTCTCGTATTGATATTGTATCTATTTCTTGTATTGGCCTACACACTAGATCTTTTGTTTAGGTTTCTTGACCCTCAAGTTATTGTTGGTGCCTCCCTTTTGGGTGAGCCTTTGTTTGTAAGAGAGAGTCTTCCCTCTTTCCCTTGACTTCCCCCTCGTGAACCCTTGGGTTATTACATATATATGTGCTTTTCAAAAATAAAATAGCCACATGTTTGAGAGGATAATTTTTAACTAATTATGAATTAACAAGTTAAAATAATTGGAAACTTATTATTATGCATACTATGTTAAACATAAATAATATTAACTTTTTATTTTGATCAACAAGAAAGCAGTGATTATCAACATATATTAATATTCGAGTTTCTTATTTTAAACTAATGAAAGTATTCTCTGATCATTAGATCAATCCAAATTTTTATAAGACAAAGTTAGTCATTAAAATCGTGCACCCTTTGTTGCTCTAGTGGCGTTTTTCAATATAGATGAAAGACGTCAAAATTTTATACAACTAGAACCAAACTATCGATACAAATAATTGTATTTTTAATTAACTTTCTTGAACCATTCAAATTCACTCTTTGGCCTATAGCTCTTTTTTTATAAGCGAGATTTTGTTATTCAATGTAACTGATGAGATACAAAGAATGATTAGAGAAAAACTCAATCCTGTAAAAGAGACAGTAAAAACATTACTTGCATAACAAGCAAGTAAACTAAACAAATTACTGAATCAAAGAAAGCAACTTGCAGGGTCAAGTTGCAACTGTATAAAAATTGTGTCTGATGATAAACTTCCAACCGATTTGCAGAGACCAAAAGCTAGACGTTGTAAATTGAGGAATAATTCTTGTAGAGAATCAGCAGCACTTGTGAAAATAAGAGCATTTCTTCTGTTCTAGAGAAGTCAAAATGCGAGGTAGCATAAGCGAATCCAACGACCTTGTTTGATACTGTTACCCAAAAAAAACCAGTTCATCAAGAGGTCGTGAGTTGTGGCTAGATTCACCCAATAATAAACCCAACATCTCTAAATTTGGTCCAAAAAGACCAAGCAAAGTCGCAATGAATAAAAATGTGATCTGCATCTTCAAAGACTCGATTGCACGACCTTTTTTTTTTATCAGCAAAGACATATTATAAAACCTGCTCTATGAAGCGTAGAACAGGGGTGAAGCACAGTGAAAGAGCATTCCTCTCTAATCGGAATCTCAAGAAAACCTCAACACACTGAGGCAGATAAACAGATCTCACGCAGGGGAGAAACCTGAAAGACGAGCGCTAACGTGAAAGCACAGCCTCAAGATAACCCCAACAAGGAAAACAACCAGAGAAGACAAGCGAAGCCAGTAACAGACGCGAGCGCTGACAAAAAGCAAAACCTCAAGACTAACCCAATAAAGGGTGCAGACAAAGAAAAAAGTTTAAATACCCAAATATTACAACCATTAAGAACTCAACAGAAAGATGCATCATATATTTTGGCCTATAATTCTTTAACTCAAGTATTATATTCGATAACAGTTTATACTATTTTCTTGGTAATAAAATAATCAAACAATAACCAAAGAACAAACAAATGGAGTCTCATGATTTTGGTAGGCATGGTGTCATTTTGAGTCATTAAAGGTTCAGAAAATTGAGGATTTTTGCTGTCCAAATCAGGTGAAGATGTATATATATGTATGGTAGGTGAATTGGAACCAACTATCTACCCCATTTATTTTGTCCAGTTCTTCTTGGACTTGTTAAACTAGCAATTAATTTTGGATGTAAAGTCCATGCAAATGCTTAAACTAAGTACACATTCCCATCGACAATTTTAATTGCTTTAATTTCTGGACTACCCAATAACATTTATTAAACAAAATTATTTTACCATTTCACTTCTTTAATTTAAGTGTGACTTGCATACGAATTATTCAGTGAATTGATGTCAAGTATACAAAGGAGGGTGAAAAAACTTGCACGCGGTTTTGTCTTCTCCCCCAAAATTTTAGGGTTGTAAGAGCACGCACAACGGGCCGGTCCTCGCCCCTGACCCGCACGCGTGCGGTCCACAGCCCTTGGACCGTCCCATTGTGAGCCGGATTTCACGCGGACCGCGGCCCTGAAACACGCGATCCAGGCCTCGCCCCTCGCCCACGCTGGCCCTCTCTCGGGCTGACACCTGGTATCCCACAGCGAAGTTTTTTTTTAAAAACAAAAGTTTTTGTCAATTATGGGATTTGAACCCCCAACCTCAAGGTTTAAAGCCTGTATTCTACCATTGAGCTAGATGGGCTTTTGTTATTATATTTTATTATAATTAATATGATATACTTTTAATTTTGGAGTGAAATGCATATTAAAATTTAAAATCAAATATTCTTTTTAATAGATTATATATTATATAATTTAGCGTTGGATGATATTTCAAATAAAATAACATATTTATGTAATATATATTTGACCATATTATCATTTTTGTGTGTATTTATATCCGGTCCGACTCAAAGATTTTTCGTTATAGCAACTATTATGAATATTACATAGTTGACCATATTATTCCATACACATATTTTATTGATTTTTTTTCCATTACTAAAAAGTTCATTTTTATTCGTGTTAAATTTATTTATTATCTTTTTATTGTCATTAATTATTTTTTTCACATTTGTTTATATAATTTAAACGGTTTCTGATAAATAATTAAATAAAAAACCAAAATATCAATTAATAATCCAGTCAGCATCCAGTCAGCACAGGGCCTCAGCCTCAAGGCCACATCAGGGCCCCTCAATTGCAAAACACCCACTATTATGTAGCCCCAGAGCCTCACTTTTGTCCAGTCAGTACAAGGGCCTCAGCCCCAGGGCCTCACCTAAGGCCTTTCCGTTGTACACGCTCTAAAAGAAGTAAGATATAATCGGAAACATGAAGTTGGTTTGTAAGAAGCAAAATTGAACTCTTTAACGTTGACAACTTGGAGAGACAATGGCATAGTCAACACGATGCATTTCTAGGAGACTTGGGTTTAAAAGGTAGGGTTGGACGACGAAATCGTATTGCATTATCTCTACCCACAACTGATCATCTCTCGATTTGGTATGAACATGTCTAGACTAGAAAGCTGCCCGAACTCGATATTGGACAACTCACTTTCCGACACTCATCTCGTCTTGTTTTGATCATCAAATTCGGCAATATATGTATCTTTTACATTCACATCATTGCAAACTTGAACGTAAGATGTACATTTACGAAAATACGTTGAATATTGAATGAGATAATAAAATGCAAAGTTGAAGAAAAATATGAATTAATGACATGCATTAATGGTATTTAAGCAAACTCACATTTCCCACATTACAACTTTCTATACACTTTATAAAGTTTGATAATTGAAATAAAGGTCGTGGCCTTGGGTCACCACTAATGTGTAATGGAGAGAGCCAACATGCGCGTTGTCGTCCTCCTGGTCTAGGTTGGGCTCGGTCTTGGGCTTTAGGCGAAATCCTATCTTTTTGCATGCAAGACTCAGCAAATTAATCTTCCCAACATTATGTCAAGATTCATATCATCTTACATCTGGTCAAGTTTTGAACAAACATGACCCTTGGTTAAAGAGCCGCAATCTTTCCGAAGGGTCACCTTGTCTATTATTTAAAGGGTGTTGTGGGGACATAAATAGTTACTTCATTTCGATTCTTCTTCTCCTCTGACAATTCTACAGTTTTAGTGCAAGTCAGTTTTAGGTCGCCAGACTCCACTAGTTGAAGATCTCACTAGTGGTTTAGGTTCGTTTTGTCTTGGGAGACATATGCCCATTCCAACCTTCAGTGCCATAGAAGGGAAAATTTTATCTTAAGGAAACAGCCTTCTACTTGACTCGGACTTCCTACAACACAAGCAACCAATCGTCATGGTTGTAAGTTTATTGTTGTTCTCTTTATTATTTTCGTTGTTCTTGATTTGGTTGTTAACACTCGATCCTTACAATCGAAGAGCTCTCGGTGAGGTCATAACCCCGACTTAGGGGGTTGAGGGTTGGTTATCCGACATGCAGGATAAGAGACTCTGAGTTTTTTCTTCCTCTCAGAGGGAGATTAAAAGAAGATATGCGAAACGGGTCCCTGGACCTTTCATAGCTCCATCCTCTTTCTTGTAGAGCTCACTCGCACTTGCAGCCAATGTCCCTCACGTTCCATTGTATAGCCTTTTAAATCTGAATCTACATTTCACAGTTTGGGTGCATAATATGGGAGGTTGGAAACGTATTAACCACGGGCTTGGTACGTTCCTTGTTGCAGATTGCGATTGTTTTAAATGCTTTCGGGGGATAGTGCATGCGAGTAAGGGTCTGGTTGGACATCACACAACTTTGATAAAAGGTAAAACTGTCATTTGAAAATCAACGAGGCCCGATGGTTGTGGAACTCATGTATGAACGCCTACAATCAACGATTGTCTTGAGCAAAAGTTGTTGGGAGTGCCCAACCGAGATCCCAAGTGTAGGGTTCACGGAGCAACGATACAACACCGAACTCAAATAAATCATTTCCTAGACATCAAAGGGTTTCTTACGTCCCGACTGGGATGAAGAACCTCATGCGAAACCTATTGAAGCCATGAGCTCGAGCCTCTTCCCTCAAATAGTACAAATTTAGGCTTCAAGTTCTCACTATGGCTCATGGTCCACTGTTGGTCACACTGCTTCTCACAAGTACCCCCCCCCCCCCCCCCCCCCCCCCGAAGCTGAGAAAGCTAAATCAGGTAGTGACACTCTGAGAATTAACCCTCAGAATGGCACGACAAGCGTACTGGTCGTCAAGTAGTATTCGAGTTGTAATTCCGAGATATCGTACCCAAGGGAGCAATTAGACAAGCACTTTAGTTAATTAATTCGCTGGTCAAGCTATTCCTATAACGATGTTTGGTTTTTGTTTAAGAAAATATTAATTTCATTCAAGTAATGAGAATATATGAATGATCCAAAATCAACGCACAAAATCACAACGGGATTGTAAATCAGAGATAAAAGGCGATCTAGGACATTAACGGGGTTTGATTGTGATGAACAACTTAACATGGTTCGGTATACATTTGCAACTAATACTAGTCTTAAGGCAACATGAATTCTCTCAGTGTAGTCCTAACCATCTCTCAATCGTATTAGGACCCTAACATACACAATCCACCTAATTATCTCTAATCTAGGTGTAGACCGGTATATAGCATTCCAATCTATGAATTCCTCTAACTTTCAGGTTTAACTCCTATAGCTATTGCACTCGTGTCAGTCTAACCGTGTTCTGGCTTAGATTAAAACTCGAGCTATCTAATTCCCATTTCCTCCTATTAACCTCATTTCTCAATTGTTGGTTAACACGATTGAATCAATTATCACGTGATCAAGGCGAAAAAGGATTATGAACGGAATTAAATAAACAATATCCTAATACTAGCTTAACAAATGTATAACCGAAACAAGTTAATTGAGCTCATCACATTCTTACCCCTAGCCCTAGATCAATTGGAGTTTAGTTCATAGCAACAAAATAAGAACACAAGGAGATGAATAAACCACTGAAGTTCATATTAAACAATAAGAGTAATACCAATATCAAGTTGGAATCCAAACTACACAAAACCTTGATGTTCTAATCTCTTGCTTTCGATCTTCTCTCCAAGTTCTCCAAGCTCCCAAGTGTGTTTTTCTCCTCAATTTTGTGATCCCCTCTTCTCTGACCTAAAGTCCCTTTTATATGACGAGTTAAATCTGATTAAAAATGGAAAACGCAGCTGGAAATCGTGTTTCCGATGCTTGCGCGTTCGCTTGCACGCCGCGCAAGTTTCTGGTGCATCTTAAGTTGCACCAGTAAAATGCGCGGCGCGCAAGTTTTTGGTGCATTTGTCTAGTGCCTCTGTTCAGGATGCACCGGTTCTTTGCGCGTCGCGCAACAAATTGGTGCACTTTACTGGCACTTTTCTCCAACTTCTAATTTCGCTCGTTTCACTCCCGAATCGCCCCTTTTTGCTCCGAAAACTTGGCGAACCCTGAAGCAAGACCAATTACACAATATGAGAGTAAAATGCATTAATTTATACTGACTCGGGACTAAAAAGAACATAAATGTGGGCTAATGACATCTAAAATAGATGTATTTTATGTCCACATCAGGTAGCACAGATAGATTGACCCGACTCTCTCTTTCCAAGAATAGAGGATCATCATCGGTACCAGTACCCCCGCGAGGACACATTAACGCCCCATATTTTTACGCGCAGAATGAGGGCATGACAAGTGCACTGATCAACAAATAGTTATTGGAGGTAAGTCTAGGCATCGTACCAAAAGGAAAAACATACATATACTTTTTAACACGTGGGTTATTTAGCTACTTCGGCTCGAGATATTTTGAGTTAATTTTGTTGAAAGCAATCGTTAGCATAAAATAGAAAGATTCTAAAAGAAGAGAATTTATAAATCAAAGAAAAGCAATTAAGAATCATATGTTCATAACGATGTCGTTTATAGCAATAAACAATCGTATGTGTTAGAATATAACTATAATTGGGCCTTCAACTATCAGCTTAAGCTTTTAGTTGAGTTGGTATCCTAATATGGTATCAGAGCCTGACACCTCACGGACCCGGGTTCAAACCCCACTGTCTACAAAAATTCTATTTTTTTTCTAAATTTATCAAATTTGCCCCAAATGGGCTAGCCCTTATCTCT
The DNA here is from genome assembly GCA_963921825.1 of Erodium maritimum. Taxonomy (NCBI): domain Eukaryota; kingdom Viridiplantae; phylum Streptophyta; class Magnoliopsida; order Geraniales; family Geraniaceae; genus Erodium; species Erodium maritimum. Next base: position 58,041,666 of record OY997592.1, on the reverse strand, counting down.
CTTCTCAATGAGCTCTTCTCATCTTCTAATAATTCACCTCCAAACCTGTAAACAGGCTTGTTTGTGAGGACGCGTGTTAGAATATAACTATAATTGGGCCTTCAACTATCAGCTTAAGCTTTTTAGTTGAGTTGGTATCCTAATAGTATGTGCACTATAGATAAGATTAATAGGCAACAACCACAATTACTCATGTGAAAAGCAAAATCGATACACACTCAAACTTAGCTATGTCTTGACATCCAACATCACACAATATTCATTTAATGCACATCAAAATGATGTTAGTTGCTATGACCGAGATTCAAGAAGTTAGTAACGCATGATTTAATCATATGCAAATAATATGGTTGTGAGACGAATTATAAACATACAAAATAAGAAATGAACAACTAGAAATTACATAGAAGGATGAAAACACTTATTGTATTACTGAAATGAATTCTTTACACAATTTCAACGATGAGCAACTCTTAGACTGGTAGTTTCTCTTTATTTCACTCCAAAATTTTCTTCCCAAATCCTAAGAAATCAGCTTTCCACCTTCCAAAACTTGCTCTCCATCTTCTAAGAATGTGACGACGTATTTTGGCAGTTAGATACATGGTACTTGGTGGTCTTAATCCACCAAAAACTAATGGTACTCAATCTGGTATCGTCGAGTACTGATATCTTCTTGCTTAGGTTTTGTTCATTTTTGGTTCTTTGGCTTCTAATTCTTACAAAAGCTCATCAAGAGGACAAATACCAAAAAATAGAAAAAAAAATGAAGTAATCCTTACTGTAACAAAACTAAGATAGTACTAAATGCGGGTTAAAACGCACTAAAAATAGTGTAAATGCATGCGTATCAACATCTCGAGAAATTAAAAAACAAAACCTGTAAAGATAGTGCCAATTAAACCGCCAGGCATCAAGTTTTCTTAGAAGTCAACGATGTGTTTTGGCAGTTGAAAACCTGGTATTGGGTGGTCTTAGTCTCCGAGTACTCCATCGAGTGTTGTTACTTTTGGAGCTTGTACTCGACGAGTATGCCACTGAGTACAGAGGGTACTTGGTCTTGTATTCGTCGAGTACTGAGATCTTCTTCCTTTGTTTTTGTCACGCCCAAATCCGATTTTGGCCGGACTCGAGACGTGAACTAAGTAATGATAAAATAATAATAATAAAAGGAAATTAAAGAAATATAACTTCGCATTCTTGTTCCAAATCTCAATAAAATCCCGCGAGTCAAACGCTCGAATTCAAATAAGAAAACAGTGTTTAGTACAAAAACAGAGAGTACGTCTCTACTAAATGATAACCCACGGACCCTCGACGAGCTACCGAGCTCTGAGACGTCCTCTAAACTGACTCCTCATCGAAACCTGTAAAACAATAAAAACAGAGGGGGTGAGCTTACGCTTAGTAGGAAAAAGTAGTAACGGGAAAAGTCTTCCATTTCGTCGCCATAATTACTCGATTCATAACACTTATTAATAAACGGCAACAACAACAGAAACCAACAGGAGCACAACAATATCGATAATAGATCCGAGATATAGAACCCTATAAACAGTAGGACAATCTTCTATGACCTCGGCTACAAACGTCACCCAAACCCAACATCATACGGACATAAGAAAGGACACCGGACAGTTCTCAACACCCAACCCTGGGACAATATACTGCTAAGATCATTACGAACATTACTCAGATCCGATCTCTCACAACATAAAACAAGTACCCATGACAATCCGATCACCACGCACAACTCAACATTTACATCGTACAGTTCGTTGTCGAACACCCATAACGTTACACTCGAGTCACACAAGAATCACTTAACAGGCATAAGCAACTACAGCGTACCAAATAGTAAACACACACATTCAATCACTAATAACCATACACACAACAAGTGTTCAATAATACGCCAGATCACGCGGCACGGCTCAACCACATCGTACCGGAATACACATCGGTCTTGATGTCTTCCCGGACACACATATCGGGGAAAACAAATAATACAATATACCAGAATGCACCGTCGGTCTTCCCGGAACACACATCGGGGTAAACAAATAATACAATATACCGGAATGCACTGTCGGTCTTCCCGGAACACACATCGGGGTAAACATGCAATACAATATACCGGAAACGCACATCGGTCTTCCCGGAACACACATCGGGGTAAACACTATACCGGAAACGCACCTCGGTCTTCCCGGAAACGCACATCCGGGTAAATCACATAAACAACATACCGGACCGGCACACACCTCGGTCGGGTATCTTCCCATAGCATGGGGTACAAGTCACACCACACTATACCATGCCAAACATGTCACACCGAACTTATCATGCCGTTAAAACTTACCACCATAACTTACCAATCACACCACATCGGTCTATCATTCACCCGATCATATCACAAACAACCATTCATATCACATTCATCATAATTCATATAGCATACTATGATTCTTAGATTAACCAACGAATATACTCTTTATCGACGTTAAGGACTATTAAGCACAATCGAACACAACCAACACACAATCCTAAGGCCCGACATGGCCACATGTGATTCTACAGCACGACAATTCCCATAATTGAAAGCGGTTATTCTAGTGAATCACATCTTATATGCAAGCTAAGACTCTTCCGGTTATTAACGTCCTATATGCATACTATTAACATTCTTTAATTTAAAAGCGGAAATTACTACTCCTCCCTACCTCAAGTGCTTTCCAAACGCTTAGTCACTTCAAGATGCCCAAAAGTCTCCTCCGCCGAGCTCGGGTCCAACGTCTAAGATCAAAGGCAATCCGGGAATTAATGCTAATTCAAAAGCGGTTTTAGAGAGGGAAATACCCAAACTAATCCCAAATGCTCAACTTGTCAAAATGGGCCCGAAAGGCCCATTTTGCACGGAATCGGGAAAACGTCCCTCGGGACTCCGAAATTTTCCCTTTTCGTATCTATCGTTCAAAATTAAATTTACTTGTTCCAACGCACTTAACAGAATTAAATTCCGAGGTCCGAGCGCTCTAAATTCGTAATTAAAGTTTCTAATCGCTTTTCCCGAAATTTCACGAATCACATCCATAATTCGTTCCGGGTGTGAAATTAACTTCTCGGGGTTCACCCAAGACCGTCCAAGTACGAAACCACCAATTCCCTGCCATGTGGGCCCCACGACCACACATGGTCGTGGATGGCCGGACCGGACCGGGCCGGTCACGGTCCAAAAGTGGCCGGTTATGGCCGGTCCTCCCTTTGGCCGACTATGGTCGGTCCTTCTTTCCTCTGATGGCCGAATTTCGGCGACCGGCCGGAGCTCCGGAGAACCTCCGGTCGCCGGAAAAATACTTCCTTTCTCCCAATAAATTCCTAATAGTTCTAGGTTATCCACAACACCAATTTTAAGCTTTAGAACTTCAAATTCCACCTCAAACACTCCAAAGTTTCAAGACCCATGGTGGGTTTCATCAAAAACACAAAACCCCAAATGATTTCTACATAAATCATCCACTTTCTTATCATATACAAACATCTAACAACAATAACTCAAAACCTAACCATTTCATGCAATTTCTATGGAAACCCATAACTTCAAATGGATTGAAAGGAGATTGTGAGAGCTTACTTACCTTTGGAATGATGAGATGATGAAGATGGTGATGTTTTTTAGAAGATTTGGTGAAGAAATGGCCAAAGGAGCTCATTTTTCCTCCCTTTCTTCTTCTACAAGCAATTGAGCTTCAATGGAGGAATTGTTTCTCTCTCTTCTAGCTATGGTGTTCGGCCAACAAGGGGGGAAATGCTGAATTTGTTGCCCCATGTGATCTTATCCTCAAGGTGGAAATGTCCCTTTCGTCCTTTACCCCACTTTTCTTCCCCTCCAAGCTAGCATGGACATGTGTCCATGTGGGGACCATTCCTACCCAAAATATCTCAGCTCATAATATTTTTATTCGTTAATACTCCAAAATCGACGTAGTTTGACCTGAGTTTGACTTTTTCACAAAAGGTGTCATTTGAGAGGAAATGACCCAACTAAGCTAACCGTAATGACGACTAAGGTTTTTGGGTCCCGGAAAGGTCCCGAATGACTCCCGAAGTCATTGATTGACTTTTCTAGCGGAAAGTCAACTTTCGCTGAAAATCACCGGTTCGACTGGAATCGACCGGGGCGGTTCTTACAGTTTTCTTCCTTTTCCGCTCTGAATTCGTATAAAAGCTCAACAAGAGATAAAATACCGAAACTATAAAAAGTGAAATAATCCTTATTAAAATGAGACTAAACACATGTTAAACATTCTAAAAAAGAGAGTAAAAACATATGCTTTACACACCAATGTGAAGTAGTGGTAGCAGGGTGGCGACATGCACAAGATAGGGTAAAAAAAATAGATCATGAAGGTCAAGAAGCGCAGCCCGAACACCTCCGTTAAGAAATGGTTTCTCGAAGACACGATAACCCTTGGCGGAAAACATGATAAGGAGGTAGTCTTGTACGATTTTTTTACTGGGTGATAGGGAGTGACCACTTTTCTAGTCAAGTAAACTCTTCGAGAGTTTATCCTTACTGGGATAAGCTTAAGTCACAGTTCGAACTGTAGATGGGTCGTGCAAGATAAAGACGTCTTTGTTATCTCCTACCACTGGAGCGTCACCGGCCCTAAAGTAGAAGCCCAAATGAATTCTTAAGGTCGGCCCCCGTCTCCTTACTAGAGGAACCAAGGTGAGTTATTTATCATGACAATAGTAGTGATTATTCGGTATGTAATGATGGCGTCTTCAAACTCTATTTATTTTTTTCTTTGTTTGTAGTTGGTTCCCTGATTATTTTCGGATCAATTCATCTCAAAGTTAAAATTGTCTTACGATTCAGGTCCTCATAAAATATATAAGTGAAACCTGGCATACTCTAGATGGCATCTTATTTTATATTTAGATTTGGATTATTTCTATAAATAGAGTTTAATTTTCAAAATCAGAAAGTATACAAAGTGTTCCATTTTCTTCAATTTTAGACACTTAGTCTCGTGCCGTGTCAACCAACAATTGGTGATGTAATAGAAAAGGACAAACAATACAAAATTTGAACTTTGATAACCAGATATTGACAAACAAAAATTGCTTTGAGTATGAATTGCACATTTAAAGTGGATACATATGTGATGTGACGGTACCTCTTACCGTTCATTTCCTTCCGCTCCTCATTTAGATGGTGAGCAATATACTTCATTCAACTGCTACTTCATATCTCTATGTTTCTTTGTTGGTATGATGCTTGATCAGTTGACAAGTTCTTGTATGGATGACAATATGGTGGGCTTTGGATTCTTCGAACAAGTCATCGGGCTTGATCCTTCGATTGTTTTTGTCCTAAATAAATCTCTTACCAAGACGAACATTACTTCATAAAAGATAGTTCAAATAAATCCCCCGCTTCACGACATCCCCAAAGAGAAGGGATAAGCTAAGGTTTAGGTCAAAGTTAATATATGTTGGATTAGATGAAGGGTTATGATAGGTTTTATTGTTTTATGATGATCAAAACAAATACTTTAGTTAATTATGTGTTTGGTTTGATACTGTTGCTCAACTTGACTTAGTATTTTAAATCTCCATTCGAGAATGTTTTAACTTAAAATTATGTAATCCAACTTAACCTTATTCAAATAAAAACAAAATTGCCAAATCTATCTAATTCAGTCCATTATAACACCCCCTAAGTTCTCTCTTTCAACCAATGTGTGTTTTTTAGGTTCTATTCAATAAGAATTTTCTGACCCCTAGTTTTAAAGTTGCTTTTTTATTTTTCTTCATGGCATAAATTTTCCTTACCCTTCTCTTTTAGTTGATGAAACAACCCAAAGCCATACTTTCTCCTCTTTTACTTTTAGTAGTAGCCACTATCCTCCCTTTATCTCCCAATCTTTTCCCTTTTGAATATCCAATCAAAGACCTATTCTTGCAAAATGGGGGTAGACAGATATAGGACTTAGAGACAGTTTTAGTTTGGTACATGAACACATTCACTACAGGGGTAACCATGAGTCATAACCTCTCTTAAGGTTTGTTTTGGCGATCTTAATTAGGTTTGACCTTTTCTTACACTTCTCAACTGTGACCTTTCTATTTTTTACGCAAACTAACATTTTCCGTCTATTTTGACGATTCCGTTAAAAAAAGTGCTACTGTGCACGTGACCAACACGTGTCAAAAACCTAACGGAATCCGTTAAAATAGACGGAAATTGTTAATTTTCTCAACAAAAAAACGTCAAGCGTAGTTGGGGAGTGCAAGGAAAGGTCAAGCCCAGTTAGGATCGACAAAACAAACTTCAAGGGAGGCTAGGACCCATGGTTTCCCCTTCACTATATACAAACAGTTTGGAAGCCATGTACTTAGAGTTCGTGACTAAACTATTTTCTTTAACTAAAGGTACAATATTATAAATCAGAAACCCACTATATAAGATGTGCGTCATAGAACTTGTTCTCTGACCACGAGGAAGAACAGATATATAACATAATTTTTGCTGACCTTTAAATTACTAGAACCGTCATAGACGGTATTAAAATGTCATATAAGCAGGAAGGAACGATAGGGGATGAGAAAAAAGTACTGGAAGTCATGCTCCAAAAACTGGCCAAGGACTGCATCAATAGTAGGAGGCAAAGCTTTCACCAGGGACCCCTCTTGGAGGTCGTCCCTGAAGCATGGAGAATCTAACATTCCTCCTGGCGAGGTTGTTTTCCAGCCCTTGCTTGGTCATCCCGGGGAGCAGCAGCACCGGTCCTCTTGATTCTTCTGGTAGCAGTTCCTCCAATATCTATACGCCCAAGCGGAAAAGGCGCTAAAATTTCAGCGACCCGACTACCAGTGTAAGAACCGCCCCGGTCGATCCCGGTCGAACCGGTGATTTTTGACGAAGTTTGACTTTCGGCCGAAAAAGTCAACCGATGATTCCGGGAGTCACTCGGGACCTTTCCGGGACCCAAAAATCTTAGCCGTCATTACGGTTAGCTTAGTTGGGTTGTTTCCTTTCAATTGGTTGTAATTGTGAAAAAGTCAACTTTCGGTCAAACGAAGACTTTTTATCAACTAAATTAATTAAATTGGAGATGCTGGAAATAATTAAAGAAAAAGGTGGTCCCCACTTGGACATGTGTCCATAGTGGCTTGGAGGAGAAGAAAAGGGCCTCTAATGACCCTTTTACCCTCATGTGGGCCAAATTAGAAGAAGGATGACTTGAGGGCTTTTTAGACTTTTCTCTGCTAGGTTAAGACCCCCTTTTGGGCCACTTTTCAGCCATTTTATTGTGCTGGCCAAAAATCATAAAGGAGAGGAAGAAGAGGAGTTTCCATTGAAGCTTGAAGAAGAAGCAATAGAAAAGGAGCCCCTTTCAAGCCATTTCATCATCCAATCTTCTCAAAAAGTCCACCATCTTCATCATCTCATCATTCTAAAGGTAAGTAAACTCTCACAATCTCATTTCAATTCATTTCAAGTTATGGGTTTTCATGGAAATTGCTTAAACTAGCTAGGTTTTGAGTTCTATGTTGTTAGTTGATGTTTTAGAGAAGTAGATGTTTGGTTTGTGTAGAAATCATTGGTTTTTGGTTGTTTTTGTGTTGGAAATCTCTTGGGTAATTGTTGTTTTGATGAATCCTACTTTGGGTAGTGAAGGGTTGAAGTTATGTGACTGTTTTGGAGGTTTTGGGTGGTTAAAAATGGAGTTTTTGGTGTTGATTTCGTGGAAAAGAGGCTGGAAGAAGAAGAAGGACGAAGCAGGTCTGGGCCATCACGGATCCGTGATGGGCACCGTGACGGGAGACGTCACGACTCCATGAGGGAGACCGTGACGGCACACGTCACGGGTCCGTGACGTCATCCGTGAGGGGAGCCTCACGGCTCCGTGATCCGATCCGTGGCAGACCAGTTTTGGTCCTTTTGAGTCCTTTTTTTTGGTGTTTTTCATTTATTTAGAAAGGTTATTTTGAACCGTTTGTTTGGGGTTTTTAACTTAGATGTTTGCCTCTTAAACCACCCTTGTTTAGTCTTTAATTCTAGTGTTCAATTATGTTTCTAGACCTTGTTCTCGAGCTCGGAGGAGGGGACTACAAGCCGGTTGTGTGAGTGAGCTTTGAAAAGCTTTTGAGGTAGGGAAGAGTAGTAAATTCCGCTTTTAATTATTGAATTTTAATAGTATGCATATAGGATGATAATAATCGGAAAGGTCCTAGTTTGCATATAGGATGTGATTCACTAGAATAACCGCTTTCAATTACGATAATAACCGGAAGAGTCTTAGTTTGCATATAGGATGTGATTCACTAGAATAACCGCTTTCAATTATGGGAATTGTCGTGCTGGTAGGATGGCCATGTCGAGCCTTAGGATTGATTGTGGTTGTGTTGGATTGTGATCAAATGTCGATGCATGTTCCATTCTTTGATTAGTATAGGAGTCTTATTAAACTATATGAAATACGATGAGTATGATATGAATGATTGCTCTGTCGCATGATTGGTTAAGTGATTGCATTGAATGTGATATAATTATACCTGGTGATGTGATCGGGTGAATGATAGACTGATGGGGCGTGGTTGGTAAGTCATGTCGGTAAGCTTGATTGATACTATGAGTTCGGTGTAATGTGTTTGTTTGGTATTGAGTGTATTGTTGTTTGCTTGCCCCGAGGGTGTTTTCGGGAGGATATCCGACCGAGGGGGTATGCCGGTCTGATATGTTTACATTGTTGTTTCACCCCAATGCTACGTGTTCTGGGAAGACCTAGGCCGGTGGATGTTCCGGTATGGTATATTATTGTCTCATCCCGATGCTACGTGTTTCGGGAAGGCTTGTTTCACCCCGATGCTACGTGTTCCAGGAAGACCTAGGCCGAGGGATGTTCCGGTATGGTATATTGTTGTCTTAACCCGACGCTACGTTTTCCGGGAAGACCTAGGCCGAGGGATGTTCCGGTATGGTATATTGTTGTCTTAACCCAATGCTAAGTGTTCCGGGAAGACTTGTTTCACCCCGATGATGTGAGTTCCGGGAAGATATCTAGGCCGATGTGTGTTCCGGTACGTTATGTGCGTTGGTGTATGGATCGGGTCTTGTGGTTTAATTATCTATATTTCGGTACTCGTGTGTTTCTTTAGTTGGTTTCTATTGGTGAATAAGTTGTCTCCCCGTTGATCTCCATTTGAGTCGTTATTTTATTAAGTGTTGCAATTCCTGTTGATCTCTAATTTATTGTCTTTCGGTAATCGTTCTAATCGAGAATTTTGGAAATGAAGCGGGGGTCCTTTTCCTCTTACTACTTTTTCCTACTGAGCGTAAGCTCACCCCCCTTTGTGTTTACTGTTTTGACAGGTTTCGTTGATGAGTAGACCTAGAGGTTGTCTTAGGGCTCGGGAGCTCCTTGAGGATCCGGGTGGTTATATGTATTAGAGACGTACTTCCCATTTTTGTATCAAACTATGTTTTCCGTTATTTGGTTGGTTTGAGCGTTTGACTCTTAACTTTTGGAGTTGTTATTTTGGAACTAAAACTTAGAATTTAGTTTCGTTTAAATATACTTTTATTATTGCTTTTCTTAGTTCACGTCTCGAGTCCGGTCAAAACCGGATTTGGGGCGTGACAACCAGAAACTCAGCCGATCACCAAATTTTTCCAGTCTGGATTCACCATTCCAGGCTAGGTGTTGAACCAAGGATCTACATGGTTAGATATAGTGCTAGGGGAAACACAGGGACTCCTCGCTCGAGATGAAGAGCCCTTAGATACAGTGCTTGGGGAAAGCCTCTTGAACCTTGGAGGTGCGCTCGGTAACTTATTCCAATCTGTCGCATACGGCTTTACCTGCTTATCCCTCTGAAACGCTAGGAGAGGGGTGTCATACCTCAGGGTGTCCCGTAGTACCAGCTCGCAATCCCGCACCATGTAACTTATTCTCCCACAGTTGAAGCATAAACATGGGAGCTTTGTGTAAGTGAGGTCGACCTTAATAGGATCCGAGAACTCTTTGAAGCGCGACACCAGACTCCGCTTGAGGGGCGATCAATAAGGTGCCAGTAGTGCACCCGCACAGTACCTCCCCAACATATGCCCTACTGGTCGCAGAGTACCTCTACAAAGTCTCCTAGAGCGCCCCTGATTGACTCCCCATGTTTCCTTCGTCCAGACCAACGGTGGCAGACCCCGGGCGTGAACTCATAGTTGCAGCCGCTCCAACGCGGGAAGGTCCCTACCACAAGGGTCCAAATCACCGAGAAAGAGGGTCGGTCGTCGAAGCATCATGGCTCATTCCCCCGGACACATGACCGCTCTTCGCCGTCCGAAAATAAAAACCAAAGAGGCCTTTCCCGAGATCCTTCACGACAAGGCCTTATGCTGCCCTACCCCACGCGGTGGTGATGATACGGAGTAGGACCTCTTTCCGAGGTGGTGTAGACGTCCACATCTTCCCCAGCAGCCCCCATTGTTGTTGGGCGATGATCATGGAGGCAGCCAAAGAGGACGGGACTACAATCTCGACCTCCTCGTCGTCTTCAATAGAGCGGGATGAGAGCCCATCATGCAGTTCTGCCATTGATGCATGCAACTATGGTAAGGCCACGGTGGGAGGCGATGGAGGCTCATCCAAGAAGAGATCCATTGTCCGGACACGAACCATTCCAGCCGGAACAATAAGGAGAGAGGGGATGAGTGGGATCCTATCCCGGTTTGGGAGACAGCGACCCAATCCCAACGCCTCCACCACCGTTTATGGGAAGTCCTCCATTGGCGCCTTTCCTCGCGCTAGATTCTGGTGAAGAGGGGGAGGATCAACCCGAGGGTTAGAACCGCATGGAGGGGGTGGAGAGAGGGTGACAAACTGTGAAGGCGAAAGAGAGGCCATCGTTGAGTTGTGTGCGAGCGAAGAAACGCCCTTCGATTTCATAGGCCGCTCTCGTCGTGGCTTGGGTGTAGGTAATGGAGCAGAGGCACCTATAGAGAAGGGTACTATTACCATGGAGGGAGAGAGAGTTGTCGGAGCCACCAGGTGAGAGAAGAAGCCTCGGCTAGGGTTGGCTTTGGCTTTCTCCTACGCCGGGGTTTTAAGGCTTGAAACTCTTTAAGGGACGGCGTTGTCTCCGAGATAAAGAACTGCATTGGGGGCGACGTGACGGGGCCGACAGGGACTACAGTAGCAACGGCGTCAGGTGTGTATGCGACGAAAACAGAAAAAGGGAGCACCATGACCGCAGAATTAAAACGGCCAGGGCTAAGGTTTAGCTCTCGATTAACGGAAGAGAATTGACTATTAGTATTTTATTTGCCCAAAAATGTACCTATATGGTTATTACATAAGTCACGTATATAATTTTTAGTCACAAAAATTAATAATGTGCGGGCCTATAACACTGACAACAACGGACATCGAATTGTATGTCGTTAAAAATAACATTGGGGGCATTGATATAGTCACAAAAATTCTGTTTCTGGGCAAGGTTATAAAAAAACGCTAATCATGAATTAAGGAATCAATCAATTTTTTTTTATGTTTAATTATTGATAAATATATACTACATAATAATGAAATAAAAATATATTTTTAATAATATAATTATGTAAATACTAATAAATCACAAATCCACATCAATAAACAATAACAAAATAAACTCTCTACTCGTTCCTGTCGAGACCCTCTCCTCGCTTTTGTCGAGACCTAACCCTAATCCATGGCGCTAGCATCCGTTCTCACCGCGTCAGCCATGCAGAGCTCCACAGAGATCGTGTCGGCAACATGGTCTCATCGGTCCTCCCGTTAATATTCATCCTCTCCTGTCACCATGCCGAGCTCCCCGGAGATCGCGTCGATTACAGGATCGTCTGTAACTCCCCCAAAGCATGATAGTGATCTCCTCAGACTCGTCCTCTTCCTTCCTATCATCCTCTCCATCTCCGCTGCAGAGATCCTACCCGTCTTCTCCACCCTCGTCACCCTCTCCATGGGTGCGGCGCCGACGTCGCTCAGTCCCTCGGGGGCGATTGGGTAGGACGCCCTGCCCACCACGGCGTGGTTTTGCGCGGGGGCGACCGTGGGAACCTATCCCCGATATTGGTGGCCACTCTTTTAACCATAGGCCACGGTTCAAGGATGTTGTGACCCATGACCTTGCTCTGAGTCACCGATGGATGCACGGATAGCCCGATGGTTGGGGGTGTTTGTCGCTCTCCGGTTCGCCCTAGTGTTTTGAGGAGCTGGCCCGAGACTCCAGTCCAAACGTTTGACGGGTTTTTCGATCTCATCGAGTCTCTGTCCTGGTAAGGGGGCCTCGTTCCTCTGGATGGCCAGACTCTTCGGTTAGTGTCCGGGGACAGGGTGTGGCTGGCTATCGGCGACCTCTTCTGGTGGAACCTCTGGCGTACTATGACCATGCATGGAACATCTAGACGAGGCTGGGGGTAGGACCTCGGCCTTGGCCGAGGCATCCATTTCCATGGGGCCATGATGGCATGGAGTTCTTAGGTCGGGGGGTCGGCCGATCATCTGTGTCCCTGGATCCATTACCTAAGTTTGATTTGTGTCATGGAGTGGGTGACGGTGTATCCATAGAGTCGTTACTTAACCTGGGGCCTAGTCCTCTATGGACATTAGATCCTTTGGGGTGCTTTGTACACAAACATATCCAGGGACGGTTGGTATGGGATCTGCCGATGCCTGCCCCGCTGGTTAGGGTCCAGGGACCAGATGGAGGTTTCGGGTGTAGAGGTCAGGCACCAATTGGAGCTCATCTTACTGTAATTCACAGGCCCACTACAGGGATAGGCTATCTACACCAGCATGATATGGAGGTTTGGGGGGGTCAGCGACCAACATGACAGGCGAGGGCTGGGTACCAACCTCGCCATCTCCCATGAATCCCCAGGCCGGTCCCGGAGGCTGAAAGGAGTCTCTAGGGATGGACCATCAACCTTCCCCCTGACGATCACAGGTTCGGTAGCACCAACGAAGCAGAGCGTCACCCTTGGGTGACCCAACGGTTTCCAAACCCCACCTTGAGCAGTGATCGTCGACATATTTTCATTACCCTGCTTTTTAGTTTATCATTATTAGATTTGGTTGCATGTTTCTTTAATACGCTAGTTATTTCTGTTTGGTTAACACTTTTAGTAGCCAATATGGCACATCAGCAACACGTCTATGATGTGACGGTAGTGCATGATTTCTCTATTTACCCCAACAAGGGTTTAAGCATGTAGTAACTCTTTTAATGGAATGAAATACAAGTTTACTCAAAAAAATGTAAATACTAATAAAACTATGACAATAAGTATTTTAATAAAAAATAATCAAACAACACATGCTAAAATTCAATATTTTAATAAAAAATAATCAAACAACACATGCTAAGATTCAAAGCAAAGTCCATACAAGTAAATTGTCTAAACCTCTTTTTTTTATAAGTCGAGTATTTATTAGAAAAGACTGATTCCAAAAAGAAATCAGAAACCCCGCTTCTAGAAGAAGCAGGGTGAGAACCAACGATTACAAAAGGACTTCACCAACGGAAGCCAAAAGGACAAGCCTTTTCAAAGAAACGAACAAGAAACAGGGAACAAAAACAAAAAAGAGAAAAACCCGCCAATTCGCGCCTTCCGAATTTAACGACTAGTCGCCGCAGCCTTCTTCTTGGCAGCCAACTCACGGATTGTAGTCCATGCATCGGTACCATGAGGCGGAACTACGGCTTGAGTTTTTCCAATTCGGACTTGCTCAACCTGTTTCCCAATATCAATGGGGCAGACGTACAGTTGCCGACCCGAGACCTTCGGTTTACACAACAAAGTATAAATTTCCGTCAAGTGCTTAGGGGGACGGCTCACACGTTTTTAATGTACGAGCGCATCTTTCCACGGAGAAGCAACCTGTTGTATTGTAAGACCCGCTCCCGGTCGAACCGGTGGCTTTTCAAGCAAGTTTGACTTTCTACCGGAAAAGTCAACCGATGACTCAAGAAGTCACTCGGGGCTTTTCAAGAACCCAAACGACTTAGCCGTCATCACGGTTGGCTTAAGGGAATAATTTCCTTTCGTTTGAGTATAATGTTGGAGGAAGTCAAATTTAGTCAAAACGGGACTTTTTATCGACTAAAGCAATATTTTATTGGGCTGGAAATTATTTTGGAAAACTAAAAGAACCTACTTGGACACTTGTCCCTTTTTGGTTGGAAGAGAGAAAGGGGAGTGGTCCTGGACCATTATGCCCTCCCAAAAGCTTCTTCAAGGGATTCTAGCTAAAGGCCTTTTAGTCATTTAACACATCTAGGTATTATATGAGTTTGGAAAAGCAAAACCAACCCATTTTTGTTGGTGTAGCCGAAACTTGGAGGAGAAGAAGGAGAGAGGAGCTCCCATGGAGCTTTGAAGAAGAAACAAGGAAAAAGAGGCTACTTGAAGTCTTCCTCTAGCCATCCCTTCTCCAAATCCTTACCACCTTCTTCATCTCACTCTCCTAGAGGTAATGGAACTCTCTAATTCTCTTTTCCCTTCATCTCTTTTCATGGGTCTTGGTTGAAATTGCTAGATGTTGTTGGGTTTGAGTGGAAATGGTGTGAGAGGTTATTGATGAGAAGCTTTGTTGGGTTTGAGTGGAAATGGTGTGAGAGGTTCTTGATGCGAAGCTTTGTTGGGTTTTTTGTGGGAAATCCTTAGTTGTTGGAGCTTTTGAGTTGTTTATGATTTGATGAATCATTAGAAACTTGCTTATTTGTTGATTCCTACCATGGGTAGAGGAGTATTGGAGGTGTTTGACTGTTTTGGGAATTGGAAGTGGTAAAATTTGGGGTTTGAAGGTGGTTTTTCGGAGAAAAGGAGCTGGAGGTTGAAGAAGGGCGAAATTTCCCTGGAGCGCCACGAATCCGTGATGGATCCCGTGACGGGCGACGTCACGGCTCCGTGACGGTAACCGTGAGGGTTGGCGTCACGGGTCCGTGACCAGGTCCGTGGCCGAGCAGGGTGGGGGTTTCTTTGGGGGTTTTTCACCTTGTTTGACCTTGGTTTTGAGCTGAACTTTGGAAGGGTTTTGGGGGTCTTGCTTGCTGTTTAAGTGGAGTCTAATTAACGTTTTTTGTGTCCAAGACCTTGGGACCGAGCTAGAGGAGCAAAGATCACGCCGGAACCCGTGTGAAGAACGGAGTGGTGACCACCGGGCTTATCATCAGAGTGTTGAGAGGAAGACCACGAGGTAGGAAAAGTCTAACTTCTCGTTTAATTGCTTAGTATGCATGTTAGGCTAATAAAATCGGAAAGGTCCTAGAAATGCCTATAAGATGCAAATAACTAGAATAATTGTCTTTACATTTGTAATAACCGGAAGTGTCTAGTGATGCATGTTTAGGATGTCAATCACTAGTGTAACTCGCTTTCAATACTTGAGAATTGTTTTACTGGTAGAGTGGCCTTGCCAAAGCCCTCGGATTAGTTGTGTGTTAGGATCACATGCTTGGTTGTTTGGTTGTTTAGTGGATAGGCTAAGGAGTCTAATGGAACTAGTTGAATTGCATGCTTGAATGCTCGATTGAAGGTTTACATGTTTGGTCGATTAAACTCGTGCTTGACTGTGGAATGTATTTGAATGTTTTCTTGTTACCTTAAATGGTTGATTGGAGCATCGAGTATGATTGGTTGTACCGAGCGGTGCAATCAGGTGATCGATGGACCGATGGGTCATAACTGGTAAGTAAACGGTAAGTTGTGGTTATGTGATTCGTGTGCTGTGTGTTGTGGTGAAACAGTGATTCGTGAATTATGTGTGATAGTGGGATGGTGTTTGTTGGGAATGGATTACTTCGTGTTTCGCTTGAGTGTGTTAATCATTATTATTTGATTATTATTGAATTGCCCAAGTGTATGCTTCCTATGGGAGTAATACCTTGGTTCCCGAGGACATAAAATCCCTTGGAGACGTTCCTGAGAATCCCGATGATAAGCGCCCTCAGGGGGTTGTTTCCGGTAGCCTCAATGATATGCGTCTCCTCTGGACTTGAGGGAAAATCCGAGAGGACACATCATATGTGGATCGGAGGGTGGTGACTTCATGTGCCACGGCATTGATTGGATTACCTATTGCCCGTGATTGTTAAGATTTATCTTGTTGACTTTGCTGATGAAATTATTGAGTATAAGGTCCATCTTGTTATGTATTTTCCCTACTGAGCGCAAGCTCACCCCTGTGATTTTATTGTTGTGATTACAGGCTTGATTGAGGAGTAGAGGCTCGGGAGCTTCTTGGTGTGGGTGTCTTATTAGAGACTTCGTTTATGTTTTTACTTCAGTTTTTGAACAAACCATGTTGGAGGATTATTATTACACCCCTGGAGGGTTTTATTTATGTTTTAAACTGAGTTATTCTGATTTGAGACTTATTTGAAGGATTTATGAAATTGTTGTTGGTTAAAGAGTGTTGAAAAATGTGTTTACTCACGTCCCGCCTCGAATCCGGGCAAGAACCGGATTTGGGGCGTGACAGTACGTCTCCTACAACTTCAGTCAATCTTGGGCTGGACTGGTCTTCGGGCCCAAACACCCCTAACTGAGCAGATCCACTCAGCCCAACACACTCACTTGAACGAGATGGCTTCTTGTCCTGGGCTGGCGTGACTTCATGATCCGGCCCAGCTATTTGAATCCCAGGTTCGCGAACAAATTCTGTAAAATCTGCCCCAGCATCGTCATTCATTGAAACGCGATCTCCGGAAGAAACGTCCTCCAGTACACCGTGATCTCCGGAAGAAACGTCTAAACCTCTCTTGAAAGTGTCCAATTTGATAAAATCAAGTGAATGTTGTAAAAATCAGTGCCTAGACAACTGCTTGGATGGATTTTTAAAACATTGACCCGTCTAATCTATAATAAGTTTTTTTATCAGCGTAAGCAAATTTAAAATATCTTCTGAGGTAAAAGATACAGAACAACCAACCCCAATCCAACTACAGATAGAGGAGAAATGCCAGAAAGAGAATAACAACTAAGTTAAGTTGCTACACTAATTTAATGGTAATGTTCGTTCTGGTCGTGCAAAGTTTAATATGACTAAGCCTTATTAGTCTCATTTGAAGTGACCCCACTAAGTTAAGATGATACCTCTAATGAACGTTTCATTTCGATCCTCAAAATCATTTCAATTAGTCCTATGTCCTTCATGTTATACTTTGAGTTTAACATGTCCTTAATCATTTTTATCGTCTTATCATTACTGTAAGAACCGCCCCCAGTCGACACCGGTCGAACCGGTGAAATTTGGGGAAAGTTGACTTTGTGCTGGAAAAGTCAACCCATGACTCCGGGAGTCATTCGGGACCTTTCCGGGACCCAAAAAGCTTAGTAGTCGTTACGGTTAGCTTAGTTGGGTCGTTTCCTTTCAATTGAGTACTTTTGCGAAAAAAAGTCAACTCCGGGTCAAACTAGCTCAAATTAGCGGTCTTATCGAATTAATTTAATTTGAGCTGAGATATTATGGGTAGAGGTGGACCCCACATGGACACATGTCCATAGTGTCTTGGAGGAGAAGAAAGGGGTGGAAAAGGACCATTTAACCCTCATTTTTTGGGCATAAGAGGTAAAAGGGCAAGGGGCAAAAAGGGACATTACTAAATTAGGTTAAAGGCTACGTAGGAGTAATTTTCAGCTCATTTCACCTCCCTTGGCCGAAAATTGCAAGCAAAGAGAGAGAGAGAGGAGCTCCCATTGAAGAAGAGAAGAAAAAGCTTGGTTTTCTTTGTTTTCCTCCATCAAATTCCTTCCTTTCTTCATTATTCCTCATCTTCTATCCACTTCCTAAGGTAAGCTTTCAATCAAATCTTCTTTTGATTGTTTTCCTAGTGTGGGTTTGGTAGAAATTGCATGAACTAGGCTTGGGTTCATAGGTTTGGGGTTGTAATGATTAAATGGTTGATTTTTAGAGAAAAGTGGAGTTTGATGATAAAAACCATTTGGGTTTTTGTTGTTTTGATGAAACCCACTATGGGTATTGGAGTATTGAGGTTTTTGGGACTGTTTTTGGAGGTTTAGGAGGTTAGCAATGGAGTTTTGAGGGGTTAAATTCGAGGAGAAGAAGCTGGAGGAAGAAGAAGGACGAAATTGTTCGGACCCGTCACAGATCCGTGACGGGGACCCTGACGGAGTGCGTCACGGCTCCGTGACGGTGAACATCACAGTTCCGTGACCCGAACCGTGATGGATCAGAAGTGGACCTTTTGGGTCCATTTTGGTGGTTTTCGAATAATTAGGATTGGTAACTATAACCGAACTTATTGTGGGTTAGTTTAGGGAGTTTTCTCTTTAAACCGCCCGTGAATTACTATTAATTCTCGTATTACTTGTGATCTTAGACGTTGTTCCCGAGCACGGCGGAGAAGGCTACTAGGCGACTCGCGATTGTTCGTGTGGATAGCGGTTGAGGTAGGGAAAAGTAGCGAATACCGGTTTAATTGCGGAAAGTTACTAGAATGCATATAGGATATGAACAACCGGAATAATTATAGAATCACATGTAGGATGTGAATAACTAGGGTAGTCGTTTTAACATATGGAACCACTTGCGGGCCAGGTCGTGCCCGTAGGTGTGGGACTTGCTGTGCTGTAGTATCGCATGTGGGCCCGGTCGTGCCCGTAGGATTGTGTGTTGGTTGCTCTTGTTGTGATTAGTAATTTGTAATGTTCAGCATGTGGTATGCTCCGTTGTTAAATTATGGATCATGATATGTTATGAGAACATGGTGACTGTTAGTGTGAATTATTGTCTTGTGATATGATCGGGTTATTAATAGACCGATGTGGTGTGTTTGGCATGATTTGTTCGGTATGGTATGCTGGTATAAAATGTTTGGTATGATATGTTTGAGAATGGTGTTCCCGTCTGATATCGATACCGTGGAGGAGTCCGGTATACGATATCTAGCCAGGGGACGTTGTTCCGGTCCGATATCGTGCCTGATGCTGTGTGTTCCGGCACGATATGTTCTGAGGCTGTGTGTTCCGGTCCGATACCTATATCAAAGGATGGTTCCGATATAGGATATCTAGACCGAGGCTTCCGATATGATATCTATACCGTGGAAGATTCTGGTATGGGATATCTATGCCGAGGATTGGTTCCGGTGCGATACATGTGCTGTATGTGTGTATTCCGGTACATGATATCTAGAGCCGAGGAGGGTGTTCCAGAGCAATGTTTATATCGAAGAGGATTCCGGTATAGGATACCTAGGCCGAGGTTGAGTTTCCGGTATGGTATGTGTGATGTGATTTGTGCCCCGTGCTACGGGAAGATATCCGACCGACGGAGGATTCCGGTCCGCTATGTTATGAGTTGTACCCCGATGTTGTGTGTTCCGGGAAGATGTCTAGGCCGGTGTCGAGTTCGGTACGATATGAATGAGTCGGGCTATGGGAAGTCGGCGCATTGCTCTGGGATACCAAGGGTGGAAGTGGTTGCTAATGATATTACTCTGTGTGTTGATCTATTTGGTTTGTTGTGATTACTTACGCCTGTTATGTGATGTTCTGTGATTGTGAATACATTTATATTTGAGTTCATTTTATTGTCGTGCGAGTTCGCACGCGTGGTCAATGTGAGGTAACCGTGCTCATCGTGCAATGGGAATTGTTTAGGTGACGGGTGTTGAGAGCATAGTTGAGAAGAAATGTATGAGTGTCGGTTCAGGATCGAGTCTGATTTACGGATTGCTCCCGAGTAGGGGTCAAGCGTTGTCTTGGGTTCCTTGTTTAACGGATTCGTTAGTTATTGTGCTTACTAGTATGCTATAATTGGACGGTTACTCGTGGTGGTGAGCGGATATCTCAACCCCTTAACTACTTTTTCCTACAGAGCGAAAGCTCACCCCGTTCATTACTGTTTTACAGGTTTCGATCGTGAGTTGGTTTAGAGGACGTCTCAGAGCTGGGGAGCTTGGCGAGAGTCCTGGCTTTGGGTTGTCTAGCGAGGTGTTTCCCTTTGTACTAGACTTCGTTTTATTGTGGTTTTCGAGCGTTGACTCGGTATTGCTGACTTTAAACAACTTATTGGAACTTTATTTCGTTTAAATTTACTTTATTTATTATTATTTTTAGCTCACGTCTCGAGTCCGGTCAAAACCGGATTTGGGGCGTGACAATTACTCTCCCCTCCATGCATTTGTCTCATTCTTATACAACCTCTTTTCCACATAGGTGGTTCTGATAAACATATAGTTCGATGATACACTGAGGTTATTATAACTATATTATGTAGGTCATGAAGTTCAGGCTGAAGGTCAACCTATTAATATATTCTCCAGTTTATGGTCCAAATCATACAAGCCAACAGAGAATATAGATTATTCGAACCTTTCCACCCGAACTAGTAGAAGAGCAGGTTCTGGGATGAAATGGACAATTGAGGCAAAAAAGATTGCATCTCCAGTAAACTAGAATTAACAATCATGGTATAAAACTGATAAGTAGTGACAGAATAATGTTGGCAAAACTCAAAAGCACACCCTAGCGATTGAAAAACAAAAATGCAAAAGAGATCCACAGAAAAAAGTTGAATCAATAAGAAACTGGAAACATGGAAATCAATCTGCACCAAACCCATGTCACAAAAACCCAATCACGGCCAAAAGAACTTGTCAATCCACCCACCCACCCACTAGTGATAGTCCGTAAGAACCCAAATTGCTCAATAACCAAAACCCGGAAAGGAAAGTTATGAAATCAAACCTGAAGAAATGTGTGTTTGTGTTTGGTATTATATATAGATTTGTGAGAACGGACAGAGAGCAATGTGTTAGAGCGGAAGAAAGATATGGTTTAGTGGAGTGGTCTGAGAAATCAAAATAACTATAATTCCACTAAACCATAGCCACATTATCAATTCCTACTCCTCTTCCATTTCCTTGGCAGTTCTCGTCCCCCTACATTATTCCTCCCATACTTCACGCATGGTAAAATAATTCGTTTTGAAACGGTTCTAGTTCAACTTTGATCCAATAAAAAAAACTCCAACTTTGATCCGACAAAGTCCCATATTAAACTACTATGTCATGACCTGATAGTACGGGGTCAGGGAACAACGTCATCGCTTGGTCAAAGAGAAGCAATGCCCTGTCATCGTTGGTCACGATTATAATGTTAAAAGAATAGTAAATAATATTATGTGTCTGCTCTTCATGATAAAGAATTTCTCCTGATGCACTCACTTGTAGTTGATAATCTAAATTAACAAAACTACACTTTTTAGTAAAAAAAAAATCTGTTAGTGTTTTTCTTGCCCTTACAAATTTGAGATTTTAATGATGTCAATTGGAAAGCAAATCTATTTCTACAGCTCCACATTCATAGTATTTACTTTAGTAGGCATACTCTCAGGTACAAGTACTAACCATAGCAATGAATTAACGGGATGTGCGAACACAACAGCACGTCATTATTGAATCAAATAAAATGATCGATTAGATATTGAAAAGAGCAAGCACTGAGAACAGGAGAGAAGATCCGAGCAAGGCTCCGGCAACCGGAAATGACGCTGCAGATCCTCTGTCCATCGAAGTTGCCGGGGATGATGCGGCCGTGCCGACGTCCTGGGCCGAAACAAGTGAACCGGTGGCATGAATGGCGAGGATGGAGGCAACAAGTACTAAACCGGAGATTCTTCTCAACTGAGCCATGGAAGAAGAGAGTTGCTTTCAGTTCGGTTTCGAGGTCTGTATCTGTATGTGTATAATATATGGTTTGGACATGACATGGAATTGCTTAGCGAGAACATGAGAGCATGTGGGTTGTTGACACGTGGAAGGAACAGCTTTAACCTAATGATTGCCGACAGTATTTCTTTGAACTGATCGGCGAGAATTGGTCGGCGGCTACCCACAATTTGCTGGCCACATGGGCTCTTGTTTCGTTCGTTCATCATTGGGTTGTTGGAGATGATAGTAATAATTACGGCAATTTCATATTAGAACTGGAGCTGGTTCTGTGGCTGTTTTTTTGGAGGAGAAATCTAATAGAAACTCTCCTTATCCTAAAAACTGTGTGAACCAATCGTAGTCATACACCATTTAGATCCAACATTCACCATAATGCCACATCATCGTCCCAATTCCACCAAAAGCCACGCCAATTTCTTCTTTTCTCACACAAGGAAGGGCATAATTGTAAAAACATGGTGCCATGTGGACAAATGTCCATTTTTTTCTTAACCAATTCACTAATTTATTATTTCCCCCTTCGTTTGAACTCCGATTAGGTTCAAACTTGCGCCAATATTTTTCTTTTTCCAAGGGCTTTAAATCAAGATCAGTCATGAATATATTTTGAAACACGAAATAAAAAGTTATATTGGGGTGATAAAAACAATGTTAAGTGTTGATAAATCTTCACTAATAAATTTTTCGTATCGGGGTATCAAACAAGTGCTAAATAGTGTTTAGTGTTGATAAAACTAGTGCTTAGTGTTCATAAAAAAACATGTGATGATGTAATAAAAATCATGTTCGATTTTGGAAAATGAGGTGATAAAACTAGTGTTCAGTGTTGATAAACCCAGTGTGTAGTGCTGATAAACCCAGTATATAGTGTTGATAAACCCAGTGTATAGTGTTGATAAAAATTATACAGACTTAACTTTTTTTTAAATCAGCCCCAAAATAAGGGTGATAACCTAGAGTTTAGTGTTCATAAAAAAACATGTGATGAGATGATAAAAACACGTGTAATTTAATGATAAACATAATGTTTAGTGTTGATAAAACTAGTGCTTAGTGTTCATAAAAAAACATGTGATAATGTGATAAAAATCATGTTCGATTTTGGAAAATGAGGTGATAAAACTGGTGTTCAGTGTTGATAAACCCAGTGTATAGTGTTAATAAACCCAGTGTATAGTGTTGATAAAATTACACAGACTTAATTTTTTTTAAATCAGCCCCGAAATAAGGGTGATAACCTAGAGTTTAGTGTTCATAAAAAAAACATGTGATGAGATTATAAAAACACATGTAATTTAATGGTAAACATAATGTTTAGTGTTGATAAAACTAGTGCTTAGTGTTCATAAAAAAACATGTGATGATGTGATAAAAATCATGTTTGATTTTGGAAAATGAGGTGATAAAAATGGTGTTCAGTGTTGATAAACCCAGTGTATAGTGTTGATAAACCCAGTGTATTGTGTTGATAAAAATTACACAGACTTAACTTTTTTTAAAATCAGCCCCAAAATAAGAGTGATAACCTAGAGTTTAGTGTTGATAAAAAAACATGTGATGAGATGATAAAAACACATGTAATTTAATGATAAACATAGTGCTTAGTGTTGATAAAACTAGTGCTTATTGTTCATAAAAAAACATCTGATGATGTGATAAAAATCATGTTCGATATTGGAAAATGAGGTGATAAATTCAGTGTATAGTGTTGATAAATCCAGTGTATAGTGTTGATAAACCTAGTGTATAGTGTTGATAAAAATTACCCAGACTTAACTTTTTTTTAAAAAATCAACCCCGAAAATAATTTTTTTTTGTGCTTCAAAATATATTCATATCTGATCTTGATAGAAAGCCCTTGAAAAAACAAAACTAATGGCGCAAGTTTGAAGCCAATCGGAGTTCAAACGAAGCGGGAAAAATTAAATTAGTGAATTGGTAAAAAAAAAATATATATGATGGTTTTACTAAAAGGCCCTTACCCATTATTAAAAAGTGATGTTTTTTTGCAGTCAACAAATCAATTGCATCTCATCCATCCATTCTTAAAATGAATGGCTTGGATTGGTTCACACAGTTTTTACGTTAAAGAGTGGTTTCTATTTGATTTTTCCTCGTCTTTTGGTGATTGCCAACTATTACTCTCATTAGCCTTATTGTAGTTATGTTTTTTGAAACAGTGGATCGAGGAACTCTTGAGTTTGGATCTGTGAAACAAAGCAGACTATTTTTATGGAACCATGTGCGCCCGATGGGCCACGGCCGATCGGGACAAAAGCTGGTATCCGGGACTGTTAGGTCCCCCATTGTAAGCACGATGATATCGTAATAGTACTTCTTTCCCATTTCAAAAAAAAATTAACTCCATACATATGATTGAACAAAAAAAATAAATGAATAGTTTTGTTTTTGAAATTTGAAAAAGCATATTAATTGAAAATTAAAACAGAGTAAATGTTTATTATTGAAACATGATATTCCTTATTGTATCTTGGGTATTAATGGTATGTTTTGTAACAGCGCATCATGCATAAATATGTCAATAATTACAAGGATTCTGTCAGTTCTGCACTGGATAAAAAAGTTGGTTCTCTACTAGACTTCTCATCACTGTCAAGCAATTGTAGTTCATTATTCCAGTATAGTCCTTGTGTATTCCAATATGTAAATTATGTGCCAGTATCACTGCTTCCTGTTTCTACAACGTTTGGATGAAGAGAAGACCCTCCTTTACTCCGGTAGGCTACTGCAACAATATATTGTTGAAAGTTTTGTGGCAATTGACGAGGGGCGGTTTAGGTATGTTCGTAACAACCAACAACAGATGTGTGCCGATAATATAGTTGAAAGTTGTATGGCAATTGAAGAAAGCGGTTTAGATATGATCGTAACAACCAACAACAGATTCGTGCCGATCTTTTTTCTGGTCAAAATAAATTGCTTATACAAAGAAATAATTCAATATTTAACTCATTCATTTTCGCATATAAGATCAGTGTATGATCGTCTATAATTTTCAATAATGTGTCGTTCCTAAAAGTGAATGTCACATGACCTTACACTACCAACACAACTTTTTTTTATCGTCCATTCCATGTTTACTGTATTTCATACAATTGTACACCGTTCTCTCCACCTTCGACAACATGGAGCTACTCACACATTTTTTACGACTTTAACCGCGCATCGCGCGGTGCTCCTACCTTGTATCCATAACGCACATCATAACATCAATGACAACAATAATAATAGTAACTTTTATTCTTCAATGTAGTAATATTACACACCCTAACAAAATATTAGGGCAAGGAAAGAACAGGAAAATACATATAAATTAGTCCCCACCACCAAAATGTACCCTCAAGCCTCATCGCAACAACAAATTAAACGAATAAATTAAATCCCAATTTCAATCTGATATTTACTGCCAGATAAGAGCAATCAGGGAGAACAACAAAGAAGCGCACACTATGGCACCGGAGAGAACCACCGGCGACGCCGCTCCTGTTTCAATTGACGGCGACGGGGCCTGCACACTATCTTGCGCCTTCACAACGGCCTCCGAGAGAAGAGCCACCACTGCCATTACTGCGAACAGGAACATAGCTTTTCCGGCGGCCATTTCTGGGAAAATGATTGAGACAACTACAATTTGAAAAGTATTCTTCTTTTTTTCCGATGAAGTTCTGTGAAGAGACGGCCAATTTATAGGCCTCCGTTATGATTAATTAATTAAATTAAATACTGGCTAAACATTTTTTTTAATGGCGACAGGTCAGCTAAATGGAGTTGAAGATCTCGCAGTAGATACCTTTAGCGGCTCTCTGTCTGCGGGAGGCTGGGTTCTGGTATTGTGATCGAACGGCCAATTGGAGTCAAATGTACGCTTTGGATTTGGACACGTCGTCGCGGAATTGGCTGTCTGGTGGCAGGCATACATTTCTTATGGTGTGATGTCGAAACTAGCCGTTAATCCCAACGGTCACCTTTAGTTTTGGGAATGGGCCGGAAAGGTGAAGCTGGGCTGTCTCGGGCCCAACGACAGGGATGGAAATTAACAGTGAATTCGACCCAAATGACGAATCGATATTACACCTACCTACCCCATTAGCAATAACGCCACCACTTTGTTCATAAGCGCGTGACCATCACACACAGCGAAGGACAAGACTGTAAAATGAAGAAGAAGCTCAGCCAATAGGAGACGAATGCGTCATCCCCTGATCAGTAAAGAGCGTTCGCTGGCAGAGAGAGGGTGTGTGAAATCCCAATACACAGAGACGACGACGAAGCCGAAAGCATCGATATCTTCAAAGGCCTAGGTTTCAATCCTCATTTCGCCTTTTCTTCTATATGATTTTGCTTTTGTTTCGGACAAAATCGGACCTTGATGTTGCTCTGATTCATTTTTTTGACCGTGTATATCTGCTGCGATTCTGAGCCCGAGGAATCGGTTTCTGGGTTGATTGGACTTTCCTTTGTTGTGTTGATTTTATGTTTGTTGAGATTTGTGGTCTTGGATTTTGAATTGTTGTGCTTACATATTTAGCAGATGATTGTGGTGTCTAATGGCGGGGCGTTCTGTTGTTCTTGTATCGACAGTTGAGTTAGAGTTAGTATAGCTTGAGCATTTTGTGTATGTGATGTTTTGCTAGTGCGTGGATTTTCAATTGTTTGTATCAAATTCAAGTTAAACAGTGCATGTAGATTAATTGACTTTTTTATGAATGCATGGCCAGTGTCTTAACATTTTGTTGTGGTATTGGCGCCCGCGGCCTAGTTAAGGTTGCTTGTTCGGTTGTTCCCATAGAAGTTACTTTTTGAGAAGGAATTTTAGGACGGGCAAGAAATTTTTATCTGTTAGCAAATGCGTCTAAACTTCAGTTGATTGAAAAATATTAATGCTGAATATATGATGTCTAAAGCAGTCAGTCTGAGGGCTCGTCATATTTACATGTATTAGTTAGGTGGTGTGGATTGGGAAAAGTTCTAGTGTGGTGGCAGCAAGTCAAGTTCTTATAATTAACAAAAATGCTGATCTGATTCTTTTATATACTCCATCCGTTCCAAAATAAAGGACAAGTTATTTGGCTATGGACTTTATCCCCTATACCCCTATGTGCTTTAACAAACTAAATGGAGTCAAATTATCTTTAGGGATATTAATCGCACTTCATTCCTTATCAGCTTACTGAAAAGGAAAGTGAGGAAAGAAAGTAGGCATTATTTTGAATGCAGGAAGGTTTATCTTTGGGTTAATTACATTCACCTACCCCGAACTCTACACGTTTAACGGATACCTACCCCAGATAACGTATAAATACCCCGAACTAACCGTTGTAACAACATCCCTCATTCCATCCATTTTTTCGTCCATTTTTTGTTCATTTTTTCAGAAATTCCGAAACTACCCGTAGTGTTACAATCCTAAAACCAACTCCAACCCTAAATTCAACCCTAAATCTCTCTCTAAACCTAAATCTAATCCTAAAAATGGATGGAAAGTTGGATGGAAAGGGGGATGTTGTTACAAACTGTTAGTTCGAGGTATGTATTCGTTACGAAATAAGTTTGGGATATTTATCCGTTAAACGTGTATAGGACGGGGTAGGTGAGTGTAATTAACCCTTTATCTTTCTAACTTATGCAATTAATACACAGCACTTGCTCTATCTTTTCGAATAACCGATTCATAATTTTTCGATTTGGTTGTACAAATCTTTCTCATTTACTTGAGTTGATAGTATGTAAAATCCATGCGATAAACTTCTTTAGGTTGCAAGAAGTGTAAATGCACCTAATTTTGTTGTTGTGTCCTCTCCCCTCCCTTTCTACATAACCAAGTTGGTTTGATAATCCTATATAGTTGTCCTTTTGTCTACAACTCAATGAATTGGTCACCCAAACGAATAGTGGTTGATTTAGTTTTGCTCTCCCTGCCTAATCAACGTCCAATTCAAACTATGATATAACTTGAGAGGACTTTTAAATTGCCGCACCCAACCACTATCCTGGCTCTTTTAATGAGATTGATTGCAGTAACTAAAAAAGAGGAGTTTCCATACTTTAATGTCTCTATCTTATAAATTTAAGCTGCTTATTTGTTTTAAGAACTTCTTGTCTACGTTGTGATCATGTAGAGACCCTTATTCATGGACATGTACCCATCAGCCTCATTTTGTCTTGTAAATCGTCCTGTAGTCCAAAAAGAGAAAACCAACCCTCTGAACTACCGTCCATGCTCCATACCCTGTCTTTCTTACTCGTATAATCACCTGCTTGAATTGGCTGTGAGTGGTACTTAAGCTAGCCATGCTTTATCCTAAGCATAAAGAAATGAAAATGTCATTAGGATCTTTCAGCTGCATTCACCTGTGAATCTATGATCCAGTGACTAGGTTGTATAAGTATTGCAAGTATGTATACATATGACATTTTTGTTCTCTTTTTTAGTTAAAAGAAGTTTGATGAAAGTGATCTCGTGCAGGGAAAGTGCAAAAATGGAGCATGATGAGACAGGATGCGAGGCTCCTCCTGAAGGTCCAATTCTGTGTGTTAATAATTGTGGCTTTTTTGGTAGTGCAGCTACCATGAATATGTGCTCCAAATGCCACAAGGACATGATGGTGAAACAGGAGCAGGTTAAGCTTGCTGCATCTTCTATTGGAAATTTTGTCAACGATTCATCAAACAGCAATGCGAATGAACCTATTGCTACTGTAGATGTTCAAACAAATGTAGCGGATTCAAATGTTATCCTCATACAACCATCCCTTGCTCCCATCATGGGTGACAGTAGTGAGACAAAGCCAAAGGAGGGGCCAAATCGGTGCAATACATGCAGGAAACGTGTTGGTTTAACGGGATTCAGCTGTCGATGTGGTAATCTTTTCTGCTCATTGCATCGGTACTCAGACAAACATGACTGCACTTTCGATTATCATGGTGCTGCACAGAATGCTATAGCTAAGACCAACCCTGTTGTCAAGGCAGAGAAGCTAGATAAGATTTGAAGTCTCTTTTGAACAAGTTCCATCTTCTCTGGGATGTGATACACTATTTATCAGGGAAGAGTACTCAATGTGGCTGGGTGGCCTTTTTGATTGTTTATGTGTCTAGATGGTGCGACTCTGCCACGTGGAACGGTCTTGGTGTCTTATGATTGACTGGGATTTTTAATCTTGGCTCGGGTTTCTGATTTCATCTGTGATGGTTAGAATTGGGGAATTCATGTTTTGTGTCTTCTCAAATCTGATGACTCGGCCTACAATTTATGGAAGTTTCTTCTTCTGCTGTTTTGTATATTTCAAGCGTGGTTGTTTAAATCTGGTGATCAATTTTTATTTAAATTCTGTGTCTTTAAGATTCGTTTTTTCTACTCGTATGCTTTTTTTTAGCATAAATAGGATTTCTTTATTAAAAGAGTGTCAGCAAAGTGGGGGAGAACAGCAAAGTGTGAGACCTGGTATTAGGGTGGTTAATGATAAACCAAATGCTGAACGTATTGAAAGTAATAAGAGGAAGGAAGGGTTAGAGATAGAAGTCAATGAGCAATCTAGAGAATTAACGATTATTGATGAGGATGGGAAAGCAGGGGAACATGATAGAATTGGTGAAGTTGGGGAGTTGGTGAATAAAGTGCACAGTACGGGTACAAGGAAGGTATTGGATCAAGTTGGAGCAAAAGGTCTATGCACAGTGCCATCTCTGAAAAAATGGAAAATGAGGGACAGAGAACTAAGAGCTAATGGTGATCAAGAAGGGTTGGATCCGGTGAATGTGTCACTTGGAAAAAGGAAAGGTGGGGTGAGGCGGAAACTGAGGAAGTCTTGAAGGCTGGAGATGGGTCTCCTACGACAGGTACGAAATTAGTTCAATATTTGGCGAGGGCTGCTAAGCAGTCCCGCCAATCATAATGTTAGCATTGGCGTGGAACTGTCGGGGGCTTGGGAACCTCTGGGCGACATAGTTCCTTGATGAGCTTATTGCTCAGAAGAAACCCGAAATTGTATTCTTGAGTGAAACGAAGGTGGGTGAGGACATTATTCAAGGAATACGACGTCGTGCAGGTATGGATGGTGCTTTTGTTGTACCTGTGAGAGGGGCTAGCGGTGGGTTAGCGATGTTATGGTGTGATAAAGATAGGGGGTCTTGCGTACATTCTCTAGAAGTCATGTGGATCTTACGTATAAAGCGGGTGATAACGTGGATATACGGGTGACAGGAATTTATGGTCAACCAAGATTGGAGAGGAGACATTTAACGTGGGAACTAATTCGAACCATGGCAAGAGACCCGGTTATGCCTTGGTTAATGCTGGGGGACTTTAACAATGTGGTGAGTAACGCGGATGTACGGGGGGGGGGGGGGGGGGGGGGCATGGTTACCCGCAGGCTTTGATTACAGGATTCTGTCAGGCTTTGGCAGACAGTGGCTTGAGATATGCACCTATTACACATACACGTGGGAGAAAGGGAGACACGGGAGTGATGGTTTGGAAAGTCAGTTGGATAGAGCAGTGATTAACAGGGAATGGGAATCGGTTTTCCCAGACACAAGGTTGGTACATGGTGGCCTTTCTCCATCGGACCATGCACCTATCTTGGTGTTTGCCGAGAAGGAGGAGGTCAGGCGAGGCCCACGCCAGTTCAGGTTTGAGCAGGGATGGGTGGGAGATGGGGGGTGTGATGCCGTGTTAAAAGAGGCTTGGGGGAGGTTTAAAGATTTATCGGTTCGGGAGAGGGGTCAGAAGGTGGCGAGGAATTACAAAAATGGTCCAAGGTGCATTTCAGAGAACCGGAGAATGAGATACATAAATGTCAAAGGGAGCTTAATGGTTTACTTGGACCGTGGTACCCGGGTAGAGGAGTTCGAATCCAACAGCTCAAGGGATATTTAAATGAATTAAGGAGAAGGAAAAATATGGCGTGGAGATAGAGGGCGATGCAGTTCTGGCTGGCTAAAGGGGATGCAAACACTAAGTATTTTCATTGGAAGGCTTTGCGTAGAAGAAGAAGAAATAAAATCAGATGGCTAAAGGATAATCAGGGGTGGAGGCTTGGAGCCGGTTATTAAGGACTATTTCAATAACCTGTTTCGGAAGGAGAGAGGGACAGAAGACGAAGTGAGTGAGCTGGTGCCTCAGACGATCACTCAGGAGGACAATGATCAGCTGCTCAGACCGGTCTTAGTAGAGGAGGTCAGGAGAGCAGTTTTTAGTATGGAGGCCTTAAAATCACCTGGCCCGGATGGCTTTAATCCGGGATTTTACCAAGCATACTGGGGGACAGTGGGGAAGGAAGTGGTGGATATGGTGAGAGATTTTTTCTGAGATGGGAGTCTCCCGGATGAACTAAATGATACAAGTTTGATCCTCATTCCTAAGACGGGAGGCCCAAAGAAGGTTAGTGATTATAGGCCTATTGCTTTGTGCAATGTACTTTACAAAGTAATCACAAAGGTAATGATTAATAGAATGAAAGGCTTGCTTGGTAAAGTTATATCTGAATCACAGAGTGCCTTTTTACAAGGGAGATTTATCACTGACAACATCATAGTGTCAGGAGAAATTTTGCATTACATTAGGGGACAGCGGTCTGGAAGGAATGGACATATGGCTATGAAAGTTGACATGGCGAAAGCCTATGACAGGGTGGAGTGGTCATACTTGGAGAGAATTCTGACAAAGATGGGGTTTGCTGCAAAATGGGTTACTTTAATTATGGAGTGTGTCAGAACGGCCAAATTATGGGTATCGGCTGAAGGGAGGAGAGTAGGGCCGTTAAAGGTTGAAAGGGGAATCAGGAAAGGGGACCCCCTATCCCCTTACCTATTTATTATTTGCGCTGAAGGGTTGTCTCGGCTAATAGCTAAGGAAGAACATGAGGGTCGGTTGAGGGGGTGTAAAGTCGCAAGACGAGCCCCATCGGTTACTCATTTATTTTTCGCTGATGATAGTTATTTTTTCTCTAAAGCAACTATGTGGGAAGCACATACATGGAAATCGATTCTAAGGAAGTATGAGGTAGCGTCAGGTCAGATGATTAATGTGAATAAATCCTCAGTGTCTTTTAGTCCAAATGTGAATGAGCGTTGCAGGCAGGGTATTATGACCGAGTTGAATATGAGAGAGGCCGGCGACCCGGGGCTCTATTTGGGGTTACCAGCAGTGATTCAGAGAAGTCGATACAGAACGTTCTCCTTTATTAAAGACAAGATAGTGAGCAGACTGCAGAGTTGGGATGAGTTGATGCTGAGTAAAGCGGGGAAGGAAGTGCTACTGAAGGCAGTGATTCAGGCTTTACCGGCTTACACTATGGGGGTATATAAAATCCCGGAGAGGATAATAGAGGAGATTGAAGTAGCCATGAACCGGTATTGGTGGTGTCATGATGCTCGTACAGGAAAAAGGGATTCGATGGAGGAACTGGAGAAGGTTATGTGATCATAAATCGAAGGGTGGAATGGGATTCAAACATCTTTTGGATTTTAATAGAGCGTTATTGGGGAAGCAAGGGATGGAGATTATTGACTCAACCGAATAGTTTAGGGGAAAGACTTCTCAAAGCGAAATACTATCCGGAGGGGAACTTTTTATCGGCGATGCCTAAGCAAGGGTGTAGTTATTTATGGACAAGTATCTTAGAGGCTCAAGGGTTGGTCAGGGAGGGAGCTAGGAGAAGAGTGGGTGATGGGAGAACATTACTGGTGGTCGGTGGGGATAAATGGCTACCCAAGGAGTCAGGACATATCCGGGAGGTGGGGTCATTGGAGACTAATATGACAGTGAGTGAGCTGATGGAGCCGGAGATGAGGAGATGGAACAGGGAGCTGATTTGTAATTTATTCGATCCGGGTACGGCTTCGGAGATAGTGTACATCCCCTTGGATATTCGAGGGGGTGAGGATGGTTGGTATTGGTGGGGGGCTCGGGATGGGGATTATAGAGTTAAAGAAGCTTATAAAATGCTCCAACGTTCAGCAGGGAGATGGACACATTTAGAGGCGGACTGGCTCTGGAGGCGTCTTTGGAGGTTGAAGGTCCCTGCGAAATTAATACATTTAGCTTGGAGAATAATCTCAGGGACTTTACCTGTCAATGAGAATTTGAGAAGGAGATTAGTACCAGTTCCAGGAGGCTGTGAAAGGTGTGGAAGGCTTGAAACTGCGGCTCATGTATTTTTGAAATGCCCTGACACGCATGATATCTGGGAGAGGTTAGGGGTCGCTCCGGGGGAAGATATGCAACCGTGGGAATGGTTGCAGGTGGGGTGGGATAAGGGGACGGAAGGTTTGGTGGAGATGATGGTTATGGTATGGTAGGAGTTGTGGAGGGCGAGGAATCAGAATGTATGGAACCAGGTGCTGGGTAATGTGGACACGATGTGGAGAAGGGGAAAAGAGCATCTTCATGAATGGGAGGAGGCTCGGAACAAGGAGGTAGGGGGTACAGGTGCAGGGGTGAATGGTGGACAAGGGTGCGGCCGGAGGTGGCGTAAGCCAGTGCAAGGGGAGGTTAAAATAAATACAGATGGAGCAGTACTGGCAAATGGCCTAGGAGGAGGAGGGATGGTTTGTAGAAATGATTTGGGAATGGCGACTACGGAAAAGTGCTTTGTTATGTCGGGATTGCAGGATCCTGAGATGATTGAGCTATTAACTTTATCGGAGGCACTGACTTGGATATATGAAGCAGGGTGGCCTAAAGGAGTAGTGGAATCGGATTGCCTAGGGGTGGTTCAGGCAGTCAATGGCAAGGAAGTGATGATTTCACCTTTCGGTGCAATGGTGGCTGATTGCAGGGAGAAACTGAAGGCCTTACCAGGTTTTTCCTTGTGCTTCGTACGTAGAGAAGCGAATTCAGTAGCACATATCTTAGCTAGAAATGCGGCTATTTGGGATGTGATTGATTGGGTTGTAACTCTGATACCGGGGGAGCTTCTTGTAGCTTTAAACGACGATTTAGCTTATTAATGAAATACCCATATTTTACCTCAAAAAAAAAAGAGTGTTACACATAGGCTCTTACCCTATAATTACGATGGTGGTTGTTTTTCATAACTAAAAGATTCACTTGAACATATCAAGTTATCGTACTAGTGATGAATATTTTATTTATCAGCAAATTTTTTTATTAATAAGATCCAAATTTTCCAAGATAGAAAGGTAGGAAAGAGTCTTGAAGCCAGCCCTCTCCAAGAACATAAAACATAACATAAACCCGCTCCAGAAACATTTCTAACCAAGATTTTACAATCTTAAAGCAACTAGAGCGCCTAAATAGTGGGAAAAAACAAAATACAACAAAGAGATCTTGATACTATATTTTTCTACCGTGAAGAACACAAGAAAACATAGACCTCGGTCTTGTATAGTAAGCCGGAAGCCAGTACCCAAAAAACTAAACGGAAAAGAAAGCAAAAAAAAAAAACTAGCCCCGTTAAACCCAAAAGCCACCCACTACCACAACTCCAAGCACCACGAGCCTTACAGCTATCAACCTAGCTCTCGAACAAACCCTAAAGTCGTCGGAGCCACATGGGCGCCCTGCAATTTTAGCATAGAAAAGGACACAACAAGCGTACCGATCGTCAAGTAGTACTTTTGGAATTTAAGTGCCGGATTATCGTACCCAAGAGAACACAAGACAAGTAATTCCTATTTGAAGTTCGTTATTAACCTGTTTCGTTAAAAATATGATTTTTGTATTCAATATCACGCAAAAGAAAACAATAACGAAAATGTGAACAAGTATTCAGGCAAATCAGAAAAGTGTTTCGAATCAGAGAAAAATGTAATCTAAGGTATGAGTTCATAACGATCATGTTAATGCATCAACACACAGATAAATATTGTGAAGTTATCTAATTTTATGGGCAACGAACTATCTCTAAATTAGTCGAAACTTCTCTCGAATGTTTTGGACCCTAATGAAATCTAACCATTTAGTTCTCCCGAATCTAGATGTAGGAAGACCCAAAGCACTAAGTTCTCCAACAGTTTCTAGCTTTCAATGTGAAACCTGTAGCAATTACGATTGTGTTGATCTAGTTATCCCTAGTCAAGATTTAAACCCAATTTATATTTGATTTTAGACCAATTGCAATCCTCATCTCACGAGTGTTGGATTCCAATTCTTATCCACTATCAAGCCTACAAGGGAGTTGGAACATTAAGTGTAAATCAAACATAAACCCTAAGTTAGGTTTAAGCTTCACAACATTCATGACATTTAACACAAAGACATTCAAATCTCTAATCCCCCATGACCTTAGATTATGAGGTTTAGTTGATTACGGAAAAGAAAGAATAATACATGGAGAAGAAAACAAGAATATTCATAACATTCATAAAGTAAAGAATTACGAATACCAAATTAAACATATATGAATGTTCTTCAAGCTTCAATCCTTTCTTTTCCAAGCTCTCAACTATGCTACTCTCTTAGATTCTCCCAAATATAAGTTATCATTCTCCAAATTCGTGCTCCCTATTTATAGGACATCAAGACCTTTTTTACTCCTTCAAATCGGACTTGGGAGAAGGAAACATTCCTTTTTTGTTTGTAGAAAATGAAGCTGGAAGTCAGAAAGTTCGCACAGGCCTGAGCAAAGGTCGGAACATACTTGATTCGGGACCAGAATGGGGGCCGGACCGGGATGGATTTGGGCCCAGTATGGGGGGCGTACCGGGCTCAATTACGGGCGGTAAAGAGAGCCAGACCGGCTCCAGTGTATAGAACGCCAAATTCCCATCGATTTGACATATAATATGAGGTAATCGGTGATCGGATAAGAAAGTTATGGCCTTCACAAGATCAGCCAGTCTCCAAAACTCCATAAACCGGTTTTCCTCCATTTTAACTCTTTTTCGATAAAAGAACACACAAAACACAATGAAAGAAAAAGTGCGAGTAAAGAGAGAAAAGTGGAACAAGTATATATAACCTTGGGACTAAAAAGCTCAAGAATGTGGGCTAAGAACATCTAAAACAGACGTCGTCCCATCCGGATATGCAACAATGCCAAACTTGGCTTAACACTTGACGCCGGCCAACACCAAGACCGTCGAGCCTCCGCCACCACTGTGATTAGAGGAGGGTAGATCGACTAAGACCGGGACCAAAGGGAGAGAGACCATGAGAGTAAGGTCGCACCTATGGAGATGCACCTAACAACGAGCATGAACATTTAGATCTGGAAGCTTTGAGCACAACCTAAGAAGACTAGAACCTCTAACAGTGACTCTCACTAGAGAAATACCAAAACCTCAACTCTATCATTGGAAGCGCCAAAGTAAAAAACACAAGTGGGATATCTGAGCCTAAGACAAGAGTAGTTCTGACCGGAAGAGCACAAGATCTGGATCCAATGAACACTTACAGCACCGAGATAGAGATCGTCACCAACATGTCATTTCTAAGACCCCTAAGGCTCACTACCTAGAACCATCTAATGCAGCGCAAGACAAAGAGGAGAAGAGAGTGATGAATGAGCCGTCGAGTAGAAAGCAGAACCTTCAAAGTGAGAAGGAAGAAAGGAGGCCATACCCGTAGAGGAGAAGGCGAAGTGATAAAGGTATGTTATGGTTTGAGAGTGTTCCAGTTCCAACTTATTAGTCAAGTCATTTTGTGGAAACTTACAACAATGAGGCCTGAAACAAAAGCTATTTTCAAATCATAATTACATATAAATATGCTAGTTGTGTACTTGACTATTTTTCCTGGATCGACTCGGGTGGACCTGTTTTTCCTAACAAACATGTTAGTAATGCGATGGAGACCCTTTGGGACGAATTACGCTAGGTAACCGCGGTGGTTATAGATAAGGTTGTGTCAGATCCCATTACGACATGATTATCTCCTCGACAACGTCTCGTTGGGTTGGGCGAAGCTACGTAACAGACCTCGCCTGGTTGATCCTTTTTGGTTCGTGGTACACGTCTGTGAGGTGTAAGCCCTCCCGGTCCAAAGCCTTATCCTCATATTGATCTAACCGACCTCCTTTGTATAGCCGGCGACCTTCACGTCCTAACCCAAAAAAGGGCAAGCCTCCTTTTGTGGCCTTTCTACCGACACCCACGTGCCCCCATGGAAAGCCAGGTTGCGTCGAAGCATGACGGTGCGATCATCCGCTTGCATCGTCTTAGAGAGGAGGATGATTTGGATGAAAGTGTATGTCTTCAGCTGCTAAACATGGCGGGATCAACGACCTCCTCTTAGCCATTTCAGACGAGAATACAGAAAGGAGTTAAGTGTGAGGACGACGGTGGCTGAATGGTGCCTAAGGAAGAGAACACTTGATACGGCTTGATGGCTTCGCGTTTGGTTACTCCTTATTACTAATCTACATCTACTTCTATGTTAAAATGACGCAAAAATTTTTTGGAAACTCTCTTAAAGATTTTAAATTTAGATTAACTCAAGGATTATGTTAAAGATTCTAATAACATACAAAATGATCCAATACCATTGAAAATTAGAACACATTAATTCGAATTTCAACAAAACTGTAGTTAAAGTAATAAAAAGATATCTTGGTCTTGTTCCTTGTAATCAGTCATTCCACATGGTAAAAACATTACTCCCATTGGAACCCTCTCCGGCGGCAGACCAGTCCCCGTAGGCCCCGGTGGAGGGCATGTCATAGTCGATCTTCACCAGCGCAAGCTCTTCGGGCGGCGCCGGAGAGTTGAGACCCATCCCCAGCTGGTACCCACTACCCTCCATAACAGAAGAAGACGGAGAATTCATGTTCATGCTCATGCTCATCAAACCATTGAACAAGGCAGGATTGGTATGAAGATTATTATAAGCACTGTAGAGCTGATGAGCGCTGGGGCCAGATTGTAAATAACTCGAGCTCGACTGCTGCTGGTGCAACTGAAGCTGCGTCTGTATATAACTTTGGTGAAACGACGTAGCATCGTGCGCGTACTGCGACATGTGCTCCGCCTGGCTCTGCATTGCCTCGAACGGCTGCAGAGGGTACGCCTGAAGCTGCCTGCCCGCGGTGGCGGAGCTGGTGGAGCCGCCTCCTCCACCGCCGTACTGGAAGCTGGTGCTCAGGGCCAACATCTCTTCCCTCTTCCTTGACGACTCGATCGCCTGAGCTTCCTTGAGCCTCTTCGCGGCGCCGCCGCCTATAGGAAGCGTGTTGCTCTCCATGATGCTCTTGACGTCGTAACGGTTCATGTCGAAGTTGGTCACCGCGTTGAGCCCTCTGAACTTTATCGCCGCTATGTCGTATGCCTCCGCAGCCTCCTCCTCCGTACCTTAATTTGTAACATAAGAGAACAAACCTTTATTATGTATCAACTCTTTTTCATTGGTTTCGTTCGATGTTGAAACCAGTGATCTCATACTTACTGAAAGTTCCGAGGTAGAGATCTTTGTTTCCGGCGACTCGGCCAATCCTAGCTTGCCATCTTCCGTGCTGGTGATGCCTCGTGACACCGCGGTACATGGATGCACCTCTTGAAAACCCGCTACTTTTCCTGAACACATATAACATAGGAAACCTTAAAGCAGCATTAAGGATGCTTTGGAACATAAACAGAAACAATCATAAACTGTTACCTTCTAATTGAAGCAACAAACTCTTGCCTGGTCATGTTTTTCATCTCCTCCACCTCCTTCTCATAGGTATTGATCTTCACAACAAATCAAATTAAGGTACATATTCATATATATCATCGAGTTCCTATACATTTTCAAGTAAGTAAGACTTGATTAATATAATAAAAACATACGGGGAAATTAGTAGTAGTTGATGTTCCCCAGTACTTGAGTGCGGCCAAATCATAGGCTCTAGCAGCTTTATCTTCCTTGTCATATCCACCTGCGACCCCAAATCATGGAAACCTCAAAAAAGGAATGTTTTATACTTGAAAATAAAACATAAACCTCAAGGAGATAGAAGATGTATACACACCTAGATACACTGCACGACAGGATCAAAACGTACAATGCCCAGCCAAAAACACAAGAATGAAACGAGTTAGAGAAAATTTATAATCATATATATATAAGAGTATAATCAGATGTGAACCAGTAAATGTTGAAAAAATATACGTACCTTGGCGACCTTTTCTGGATTGACCTTCCCTCCGGCAACTATTATCCCAAAGATGGGCCTCATACCTTCCGGTCCACCTATGCCTGTCACATGCATCAAGTCCAAAATGAATACATGTTTTAAAAAAGAAGAAGCAGAATATTGTATGATTATAAACCTTGTAACGCCGCGATAAATGGATGTGCGTTGTCCGAAGGTGTCGAGTGTTCTCCTGGGAGTGGTTTCGACGGCGTCGGTAGTGGTGGTTTCGCAGGTTGTGGAGCCGGCCTTGCTGCCACTGCTTCCCATGGACAGTGTCAACGACTCTAAATTGTTGCCATTTTCTTGGTACTGATCCGTACCATTAGAAGCTGCTAACACTGTGCTCTGGACTGACAATGGCACGATCTCGCTGCTCGCATATTGGTACTCAGATTCTTGATGATGAAACTGGTTATTGAAGCTCACAAGATCTGCTTGGCTCTCAGATTTGCCCACTCCTAGAAAATCTGCTATCTTGGGCATTTCTCCTCCGCTCCCATGACTGCTCATCATGTTCCACTCATCTGTCCCAATAGAGAAGCTCAAAATGACGATGATGATGATGATGATGATACTGATAATATAGTTATATATATACATACATGTAAATATATATACCTTGGGCGTGGAAGGGATTGTCAAGAGAGAACTGGTTGAGTTGAGCTGGTAAGGAAGAATGAGTGGGCGAAAGTGGGAACGAGAGCCAGTTGTTTGAATTCATGGAGCCGGATCGATTATATCTTCTCTTGTATGAACAAGAAAGAATGAGTTAGGGTTAGGGTTAGAAGGATATATATAACTATGCAATGGAGTTTCAGCTTCAACGAATGCTATAGTTGAGAAACAACACTTAGAGACTTAGAGAGGAGGACAAATAATAATGGGCGATTGAAATAAAAAGAAAATGTAAAAACACTTTGATATCTAATATTTAATCCGTTCTCTGTTCCCATCCAAATTTTAAATTCCGAATCTAAGACAGTGTACATGAATTAGTAATAAATAAACAATAAAGACAATCAAATCAACTAGGGATGTGTTGTCTTTTATATCAGGCACACCCCTAATGCAAAGGTCATTTCAGGGGTGGTCCGACCACATTCCAACACTTGGGAATTAACTCACCCTATCATAATCTATCAATAAAATTAATCAATTACCACAACAACACGATTAGCCATGTAAATACTAAAAAAAGAACCCTAGGGTTCCAACTGTAAAAATCCAAAATAGTAATAGTAAAAAAAAAGGGTGTCATGTTCTTGTAGAAGCCACTAGGGTTCATCGGAACTCACGACCTCTCGAAGAGTGGGATCAGTGACACCCGAAAGCCCAGCATTCCCACACTCGCAGACTCATCACTCTCTTAATTATAATCTCTATCAAGCAATGCATATCGACTAATCTTTCTTTAATTTACGTAAAGATGAGGAGAGGAATTGGGTTTTGCTTCTCCCGAGTAGAAATCTGTTGACCGCCTCGTCGGTAAACGAACCCAGTCAAAATATCTGTATAATATATTAATTACACTCCCTAATTCAATATTTCACTGCTTATTTGATTAATATATTACTATTTTTAATTACTTTTACTGTGACCTAGCTATGGCTAGCTAAAACTCATCATGTCTCTCTGTGCACCCACTGCACAGTAGAAGCTTGTATTGTGAGTGCATGCCAGTGTGATCCAGTAATTAAATAAGTTTGTTGAGTTCCACAAGAATTGAAATAGAAAAGATGGAGAATGATCCAAAACCCTAAATCTATACACATTACTATCCATTGATGACTTCTTTGTATGTATTTGCAATTTTGCACTACTACCAAATTAATCAATTAGTTAAAATCATTCAATGAATGCAAATCAGTGATGAAAAAATTCTAACAAGGTTTTTTAGATTTTACACTGATTTTGATGAAAATCAGACATTTTCAAGGTATTTATTATTATATTATTTACAAGTTAGTTATTTTTCTTCATTTGATTTTTTTTTGAAAGTAGGGAGCATTTTATAGAATGCTAGGTAACCAATATAAGTGGTGGGCTGAAGACCCTGAGATCAGAATAAGTTCAAGTCTCTCGTAGGACATCCGACGCTCTGAACCCGTAACAGTAGTCTAGTTTACATCTTATACAACAATAAGAGTTTCTACGATCAACATGATCCAAATAACCTAAAACGTCCAAAGGAAATATAACTAAACAACTCTAAAGGCTCCTAAAACAAAAGTAAACAAAACGTAATCTTAAAAAAAGCGCATATATGGTGATTTTCCCGAGACTTTTCTGCACCGGCAGTCCTGGGTCCGTGAGTATAGGCCCTGGTGGAACCTTCCCACTACCACCAAGGCATCTCATTCCTCCATTGTAGGCTGTGAAGCTTCCAATTATGTCTCTTGGTCGTTCACCTCTTTTGCACACTGGACTAAATCGCATTAAACCCCGACGACACGCTGTCGGATACTTGTGCTTCATCGCCATCTTCCTCTATTGTATTTCATGTTTACTAAACGGATTACCCTGAGACTGCATGTCATCCGGTTGCATGACATCGTGCTGAATCATCCGCGTTACCGCTTGGGGTCGAGTTACCGCTAGGGCCAACGCCGGCCAGGCCAGCTCGGTTGTCTTCCCCGTAGGGCTGTATCTGATGTCGGAGACTGCACGACGATCATTGGAAAAAAATCAGTGTGATTCCCATCACGGGTCGATTCTCCAAGGGACTTGACGGAGCTCCGGCAGACCCTAATAGATAGGTCATATCCGTCAGCACATTAGTCAAGGACCGAGCTAAAGCCTCGAGGATGATATCCACCAACTGGCTGCTAGATTCGATATTCCTCATTGCTAGGGTTTCCTCGATCGGGTGTGCTGGACTTATTTTTGGTGGATCGCATACGGCCTCGATGATAGGATCGGACTCCACAGTCGTCTCTATGACCGGTACCCTAAGAGGGGGGTGATCCGCGCCGGATGCAGTCATTAAGGTTTTGTAGACCCGGCATGTATTTCCTACTCTGGATCGGGACTCGGACTCTCCGGCTCCTGTAGTAACTCAACATCGAAGCCCTCTCCATCACTGGAGAGTTGATCGGCCGTCGACGAACGTCCCATGGGAGCAGTCGGCTTTGTTGTGACCGGTCCGTGAATTGCTCCTCGAGACGCGCCGGTCGCTTTCCAAGGGGACGATTTATATACCATCTGTAGATTTTGTTTGATCGCAAAGAGTAGAGTCAGTCTAGCGACTACCTTCGCGAGAAATCTCCTAGGCTCGGAGACCTAGCGGTCTACGAAGAGTGAGGGCTTTCTAACGAGGAGGGAAGAAAACAAGAGGGGATGCGTAAGAAGATGGGTACGTACGGTGATACTCAGTGATTATTGTGGCTCGGGAGCTTGTAAGCGACAAGATATCAGAGACGTTGGAGGTGATCGACGACAACGATGGTGGTAGAGACGATGATGATGAGAAAACCCTAGAGTTAGGTTTTTGCAACCTTTTGAGAATGTACACGTTATTTATCAGATATGTTTT
The DNA here is from genome assembly GCA_963921825.1 of Erodium maritimum. NCBI lineage: Eukaryota > Viridiplantae > Streptophyta > Magnoliopsida > Geraniales > Geraniaceae > Erodium > Erodium maritimum. The sequence goes on along the minus strand of OY997592.1, from coordinate 57,999,291 downwards.
CGTTTGATCTTAATTAATCGAATTTTACTGAAATAAAGTGTTCTTCACCATAGATTATCTTGTTTGTGGAAATGTTCTATTTTTTTTATTCAACTGAATGCTTTAGTAGTATATTAAAAGCGCACGGGTATGACAGTCTGAAACCTCAGAAGATCTTTAGTAATCAGTCTCACAGATCATATTAGAGTATAGAACACAATCTGGTGCAGCATTCATAGGTAAATATGTATGTAATGTAGGGACAAGAAAGTAAATAACCTTAATTCAATTTGAACTGGAGTTGATTAAAGTTAATGTGTTTTTGTTAAAGCTTAAGCATGCATGTAATGTAAGACTAGGTTGACCGGATAGCGCGACATAAAGGGAACAGGGGACCCACTTCCCTCGCTTAATAATTTATTAATTAATAAATAGTTCTTCTCAAACCGTTGGAACCTCACAGTCAAAACCTTAAACCCAAAAGCGTATGAATTAAGCAGGATCCGTTGAAGAAAATGTTCAAATTATAAATGGAGTAAACTGTTTTTATAAGGTATATAAAGTGGGCATAATTTTCACAATAAAAATGAAATTGAATCAACTTATTTTATGATTTTTCTGGTAATATTTTGGTATTACTTAACCTAAGAGGAAAAAATAATTAGTAAGTTGTTCGAGGGAAGACAGAAAATATATCCCAACACTCTGTATTGATATGCATGCTTAGTGCACAAAAAATCAGAAACTGAAAAGCATCTATTTTGAATAGTAGAGCAGACCTTTAGGTTCCATGTTTTCTTCTGATACAATTCATAGGTAGAATGCATTAATCCCCAGACATATATGTTGGATCATAAAACTAGGGCTGTCATAAATAGAGGTACCTATAATGTCTCTAATTATACGGACGACTAATAGTGATTCGCGACGGGTATTATTTTTTAAGTGGATATCCAACTCTTGGATAAAATGAAGAAAACAAAACAATTTTTGTACTTAAATATGTCAACATGAAGTTTAATTTTAGATTTAATTGACTCGATCTAAAACTATGAAGTATTAGTTTCATGTTATAACATGAAAGATCTTTGTACATCTCAAGTTGCATGATTTTTTCCACTCTCCTCTCTCTTATGTTTATGTTCTCATTTTTTTCTCTAGTCCTATTTTTAAAAACAAAACCTTAAAAAAAAGTGTTCTGTTAGGGTTTTGAGTTTCTGTCGTCGTACGCACCACCATGACTATGGCTATGGCAATTGATATAGCCTATGTCATGGTTCTTCTTCTCTTCTCTATCCACCATCTCCTTGGCACATCCCCTTTGAGTCCTGCGCGAGTTTTCTCTGCTAGGGTTCCTTTCGGGCCTGTGCACTACGTCGTGGACTCTCCCCCACCACCACCGACGCGTCTACCGATCTTGTTGGTCTCCCCTCTACAAGCCCGATGGGTGTCATCTGGCTCACCTCGGCGTCAACCAACCTTCAAGCCGCCTGACGTCGCCGACGCCTTTGCAATCGTTATCGCCGCCTCTGACGCACGCTTGATTCCGCTGCCTCAGGGGTTTCCGTCTCTACAGCCGTCGTCCTTGACGCTGCCGTCGCCACCCTTGAATTCGCCGCCGTCGTCGCCGCTTCTGATGCCGTCGCCGTCTCGGATGCCACCGCCATCTCTAGAGTCGCCCCGAAAGTCGCTAGACGCCGCCGACATGCCTACTAAACAGGAAATCGAGAATTTCCCTCGGGAGGGGAGCATTAGGGAGTGGCCTTGGGAGGGTCCTTAGACGATGCTTTTCCTCCAACCATCACCATTACCGTCAAAATTTCTGATCTCCGGTACCCCTTTCCCCCCACCCATATGCTGTCTTTGCCCATGGAGCACCAATTCAACACCGTCGAGGACGGTTCTACTGTGAAAAGAATAGCGAACATTCAATTTGATTAATGAAATTCCGCACCTTTCGCTAAAAAAAATGTACATCTCGAAAAAAATGTGAGTTCGATTTTGCTTGTGGATGTATTTTGTAAGACTGTTATTCATATGAGACCACAAAAACGTTTTAGGAAAATTGGTTTGTATGCCTTGGCAAAACCAATTCCCTATCTGATACTATAATTTTATTTTATTTTTCTTTTGATAGAGTCTATTTCATTGATCAATAAGCATGCCAAAACAAAGATAACGGGTTAATTCCTTTACAATCAAGATTATAGTATGAGACCTTTATTGTAAATAGTGTAAATAAGTCTTTTTCCGTCATGGAGACTCGACCAGAAGCTCCAGGAGAGTCGTCATTATGAGGAAGAGGGCCTCGTCCATACTCGTCCCACCTAAGGGCCTATACCACTCCTTTCCATGGAACCATGCGGAAGAGCACCCATGTGCTACCCGGGACTTAGCTACTTCTTCACTCCCGACGGGTCGAAATCGTCTGGTAGTGGAGATCTAGGACTTGGATTCGGGAGGCTTTACACGCTCTACGGGGTGTACGAACATAGGCATGGGGTAGAAAGATCCCTCACCTAGATCAATGACGAGTTCGTGGTCCAAAGGCGGGTCGGCCAACAATACTGTCCCATCAGACGTTTGGTGGCAGTGGTCTCACCAAGTTCTGGTATGGTACTCTTCTACCATATCGGGAGCCAGGATTCTCACATTATTGGAACCCCACATTATCATTTCAGGGAGGACGGCGCACGTTGGATTCTTGGGAGAGAATACAGTCCGCCTCGGCACCACTCCGAAAAGGGGTATGCTCTTGTCCTACCTTCTCGTTTGAATTCGTTGTACCGATTTCTTTGGACGCTATCGCAACATCGACTTCGGAACATCCCAGTAAAGCATTTCGCTATTTGAGCTTCTACATTATGTTTTTCTCGTCACATGTTGTTATGACTTATTTCTCGGTACTTTTCCTTTTGGTACATGGTTTTCCCACTTTTGGACGGGTTTTATTTCTCGCTTAATGTATGGTTACGTTGCACTTAAAAAAAATGAAATTATTACTCAAAGAAAAATATTAAATGAAAAAAAATAAAATAAGTAATAAAATAATTTAAAACAAAATGTAAACAAAGGAAATCAAAAAAATAAATTAAAGACAAAAATAAAAATAAAAAATTAATTTTAAAATTTTAAATTAAATTTAATGGAAGTTAATAAATAAATGAGAAATAATTATAAAAATAATAATTAAAAAATTTAAATAAAAAGAATTAATGAAAATTTAAATTTAAAAATAAAGAAAATAAATAAATTTAAATGGTACATTTTAAAATTTTGAATGTTAAAGCAGGGTATTATATTTTATATATTTCTTATTCTAATATTCTGTGAAGCGACACTGTTTTAATAATTTGTTGATAAGTGAAGGGTATTTTGAACTTTTTTTTACGTTTTTTGGATGGAAAATTAACACCATCGAGTATAATGTAAATTTTGGAAAGTGAAGATATCTATCAAATGATTTTTTTGAGATAACAGTAGTTATGCAAAGGATATTTAAATGATATTTTATCTTTATTTTATATTCAAACCCCTCCTAAAAATCATGAGTTATTGGATATGCAAATTTCATGGTCGAAATCAATTATTTGTTTGTACCATAAAAGAGGTTTATACCTGAAACTATATATATATATATATAATGATATTCAGTATAAACCGTTCTTATCGTACAAATTACGAACCATTGTATGCAGTTAGATCTAAACAATGGATGAAAGGGTTAAAAGACGAACTTTGACTTTTTCGCACTACTATAATGCGTGTTGGCCGATGTTAGAATATTCTATTCAAATGTATTTCATTTGTATTTGAATAGATATTATCCTCCTATTGTATATTGTTTGAATGAGGATAAACATGTATATATATGGAACATAAATAAATATAGAAAATACGATTTATACCAATTCTTTCAATCGCTATTATAGCGCACCTGTGAACTAAATGTGTTGTTAACGTACATACATAAGTGTCAGTACGTTACATACAAGGGTGTTGATACTTTATAAAAAAATGTTGGTATTTTATGTACAATGATATTAGTATCTTACTGACATGGATGCTGGTACCTTATATACATATAGATACTGATATCTTTTGTGCATTTTATGAGTAGTTAACACACTATATTGCGATAAAAGGACGGAAAAAAATTCACACTATTTACAAAATTCTTATTGTGTTTTTAGATTTAGACCATCAGATTCTGTGATCCAAAATTTTAAATTAATATGTACTTTACACGATAAGAAAAGACATAGGATTTTCAGGACCCTGAGATTCACGTTTTTGAATACAAAGTGATCTGGATTGGAGTGATAAATATCCAACCATTATCATCCCACAATGTGTCGATAAATGACTTAGGAGATCCATAATTAATTAAGAGTGATATGATGTGTAAATGGAGCGAAAAGAGAAGGTATATTGGAGAAGAAGATAGTAAAATATCACGAAAATCCACGGAGAAATTTTTGCGAGTTTCCAAGAGGAAACACCGGAAAAGTGCTCGTGTCGCCTCGAAATCTATCCCCAAATGACCTACTGTTTGTTTCTTCATATTTATTTTTATTATTATTATGGGTCATTTTAGCTTCAGGACATCGTATTAGTCATAAAGTATTTTTGAGGTCAGTTCATTTCATAACATTATAAAAACAAATTAAAAAGAAGTAGATACCATTTTGATATAAAGTTGAATCGTATCACTGGTTGATAAGAGCATCCACAATAGTCTATCATGACTAGTGTCAAGAAGTCATGGTAGGAAGTGCTTTTTGGCTTTCTCTCTCCTCCCTACCATGGTTTCCTACCATGGCCTTTCCAAAAGTCTGTCATGACTAGTGGTAGGAGTCATGGTAGCACACTTTCAATATTTCAAAAAGCACCCCAAATATATATTCTACTTTTATTTAAAGCCACAAACACAATATACATATTAATTAACCTAGTTAATATTCGATAATTAAAAATACAATAATTATAAAAAAAAAGATATTTAACCTAATTTCTAACGGCTTCAATGTGTAAACGCTAGTTCCCAATGTCTTTGAGCATCTCCCACACAACACATTTGTCCATAGCCCGTGTTGGCTTTCATAATCACTCACGGTTCCAGCATAGATTTTCTCCTCAGTTGCGCTTTTCCTAAGGTCGTTGAGACGTCCCCGGTAAATATTATCGAAAGTCTTACACTTTTTGCTTATCTTTTGGAAATGATCCTTAACTTGCTTCTCTGTCCGCTTTGGCCACGCTTCATCTCCGGTTTGAACGAAAGCAAGGTACAACTCATGCAAGTACTTGCCCCCGATCTCAACATAGGTGATCCAATTCAACACCAAATGCATTTCCTCCTCCGGAGACCATAGAGGACTGGTTGCCCAAAAAGACGATGCACCCAACATTGCAAATATGAAGAATGAATTGAGAGAGTTTGAGAGAGAGATATGGAGAAATGTGTGAGATTTTGAGGGAGGAGTGAGTGGTATTTATAGGAAGGGAGGGAGAGGAGGTCGTCGTGGTAGCCACGACCCACACGTTATTATTCCCAAATAGTAACCGTGCATGAAGACCGAGGCACCGAGAATCCGATAAAAAACAATTTTTTTTAATTTTTTTTATTAACTAAATGAAAAACCAAAGTACAAGAAGAGCAACTAAATTCATTTTTTATTACATAGATTAAAAACAAAACTAAAGCAACTCCCTAAAGCGACTCCAAACATTTCCCTAAGCTTTCAATGAGAGCGCGACAAGTCTTCTTATCCTCCTCAGACATGTTGGTGGTGTCTTGGTTAAGAGCTCGGTCCAACATCTTCACGACTCGCTCCTGTATATTGAATCTGGTATCTTCGAGATTTTGTTTTTTTGTAACAACAATCGCTTCCCGCTCAACATACTCGTTCAAAAACTGCATTTGCTCGGGTGGTACCATTTCAGGATGGGGTGGGGAGTTCATTTGTTTTCCTTTGCCTCGAGTCTTGGCCTTGGCTCTTTTTTGGCCGATCGGTCGTTCCTCCCTTGCAAGAGAGTTCAAATCATGGTCGCATCTGTGGCCCGATGTATAGTTGCAAGACTCGACCAACCTTGTCTGCTTGCTTGCTTCACTTTCTGTGTCGAGGTTGAAGTCAAGGTCAATGTCGATGTCACATTGTGGAACCTTCTTAGGCTGTCACTTCGGTTGCGTCCTCATGATCCTCCAAACATGCTTGAGGTTAAACTCGTGCTTTTCCTTGTCCTTGTACGCCTTTTCAGCCGCCACAATGAAGTCAGCCTCGCTCCTCCCGCTTGTGAGAGTGTTCTCAAAGCTGGTATACTTCTCTAGGAATTTTGTGACTCTTTTGTTGCACTGATGCCAATGGTCCTTGCAAGCAGTCCACTCTCGAGGTGGGTCATCTGCCTTGCTCGTCGACAGGAACTCGACATGTACTTTTTTCCAGTACATGTCGTTCCTCTGGTTCTTCACGGTGATGGGGTCTAGCGAATTGTTGAGCCACGAACTCACCAATTTTTCCTCCTCCACGATGGACCACTTCATCCGCGGAGGTGCTTTAGTCGATGTAGATGCAGCCTTCTTCCCCCTTCCCCTTCCCCTTCCTCCTCGATTGCGTGGCCGGAACGGATTGGGAAGGTTGTGAAGGTTGCACGTAGGGGAATTGCGACTCTGGCCATTGGGGGTAGTGGAGAGGGTCGAATGGGGGAAGCAGCGATGATTGGCTCGAGTTGAGGAGGTTGGTGTATGACGTGATACTGGTCATGACGTCTTCTTCAGTGTGTTGAGAGTGGGCGTCGTCGTCGTTCGATGAGTCGGAAACCAATCGGAGGCAGCGATTCTCGTACATTGGGAATCGAAGGAAAAAAAAACGAGAGAATTTGGAGAAGAATAGAAGGATAAAGGGAGCTTGTGAAACAAGTGAAGGAGTGATTTTTTGGGTTAGGGTGAATCTGTATGCATAGGAAATTTTAGTTTTTTTTTTAAATCGGCGTCGACACGTGTCGGCTTCTCACTGGCTCGCCGACTAGCCGTTGGGGCTGCCACGACGCGTCGCGTCGTTCCAGGATCCTGCAACGACCCACTGACACGCCGCCCCTAACACGACGCCCTGCAACGATGAGTCGTGACAGCACCGCCTGCAACGACATGCCTACCACAACCGTTGCATGTGCTCTAAGGGTTTTAACAATCCCAACTATGAGACCAACTACCAATTTTATCTTTTTTTGGTGCAGTAATCTATACTCCAACCTATAGGTTTAGATAATGCGGTGATTGGTCGTTTAAATTTTGAGGAGTGAAAATTAATGAAGTTGAATTTGATCCAGACAATTTGGTAAGTATAAAAAAAAACCAATTTGTTCGTCAATTTCACAAAACGAAGCACATTCCAATTTGAAAATGCATGACAATTTTGAGGTCTTGGTTATCGAGCATACAAAACAGCAACGTTCATTATCATGTGCTGAACTTTTTTGTTGGAGAGGCCTCGTCATAATTCTTCAAATTTAAGTCAACCGTTATTGTTATTAACCATGCAAGGAATATACTAATTTCTCGTATTTAAGGATTCAATGAGTTACACGTACTCATAAAATGTAACTCACTCCATCTCTTGAGGGATAATATGTTTAAGGGGTAACGTCGATTTCTAACCCATCAGAAAGGTCATTCGTAATTCTTAATTGAGATTGATCTTTTGTAACAGATTCTAACACAAAGGCGGTACACGTTTACAAAAAGTATCAATCACGTGTAAAATAAGCATAAAAAAATGGTTTTTTTATACAAAAATACCACATTTATGGTACATTTTGTAACAAACTACCACCTTTATATTGGTTCATGTAAGTTGTGCGACCTTTTAAGTTAGGAAATGTCTCGATAAGCCGATCTCAGTTAGGAAGTGATAACTAAAGGTCACAGAAGGTTAGGAAACAACGTTTTCCCTACATTTAAAACTTTGATGATGCTCTCGTCACCCGTGGATTCACAATACCAACTCGAAAATATAGGTAATGAACTTTTCTTTTTCATTTCACATCAAAATACTTGTTTACTTATATGGATTTACTTTTATAGAGGGTAAGAACGTTCTGATACTCTTAATGAATTCAACGTGTAGTTTTTTTTCTTCTGGAAAAAGGGTACGTATGCCATTAATCACGAAAAATCAAAACATATATTAGAGTATAACAACCGACATCTGGAGATAAAACCCTATTGCAAGTCTAGGTAATCGTCGGTACCCCCATTGAAAGACAGGTGTTTTGGCTCACCGGACTAACAAACAAACTTCTAAAACAATGTCTAGAAGTGATTCGGGAACAAAGAATATGCTCGATTTTACAAGTCCTAAGAACTAAATACCTCAAAAGGTGGTTGTCTTGACTTGTTGGATGACGGGTCCCAAGCCACGACAGGGAGACCGAAAGGACGCGTTCAGTTCTGGGCCTAACGGGTTTCCATTCCCCATTGGGCCCTAGTGTCTGAAGGTCTGGGTCTAGGTCCTTGTCGATACTATGGGACAGACATCGAAGGGCAGAGGTCCCACACGCTGGTGGTACTGAAACGAGGGGCATTCCGAGGACACATGACAGACTTCCAAATCGGTAGGAACGAGTTTTCCACGACAATGGTTATGACGAAAGTAGGCAAGGCTTCTCATCAGGAAGCTAGGCGTAGGGAGCAAATAGCCTCTGAAAACTATTTGAATAACAACTGCAAAGTAGTTTTTACATCCTTGATAACAATTGAGTCAAGACATCTCAATATTCGTCGTTGTTGAGGTGGGAGGAGAGGGGCTTTGGGGAGACATTGATGAGACAGCAAACCTGTCAGATCTTGTTCCCACGGGCCTTGCAGACTCTGCTTCGATGGAGCGGCGGGCATAGATTAACCTGGAGAGGATGGTCGGCGGTGGAAAAGGGAACATGGTGGTTTGGGAGCGGTTGGGGGAGGCGATGAGTTTGGGTTGGGAAGGCCAGGACGATGTCAGGAGGGTAAGGACGGATATGCTAACAAGTACTCGGTCCATGAGCACGACCGGATAAGAGGAAGAGAGCAATTGGGGAAGAAGAGGGCAAGACGAGTCCATTGGAGACAAGACGAAGAACCAAAAACTAACGACTTCTACAGTTGAAGGTTGCCGGTGGTTCAAGAACACGCAACAGGGATGACAAAACTAAAGAGAAAATTATGGTTTTTGACTCAATTCAACGTGTAGCAAATTGTATCACACTACATCAAATTACCATTGGATCCACGTAAATATGTGGGACACTAACAAGTCCTTGAGTTGATTAAAAAACAATACATCAACAAAATATTTACTTACTCGATTAATATACAAACATAAAACATCGGTTGAATATACAATCAATGTTTAGAACTTAGTTGATACATATGTCGGAGGACAAAGTGGAGGCAACGGGAGTAGTCGACCAATACTTCAATCCACAAGTGTTGTTCATCTGACTATAGAGGGGACAAGTACCGTTAGGAACTGGTCCTCAGTTAGCGACAGGATGCACCTGCATGTTGTTTCTGCTCGGATATCAATGGTGCAATGCGAATCTTGAGCACTGGCTCAGTGGGGCCTGCGGGGTCCAATGGTTTGATAGTCCAACCTGCGAGGGGCGGAGTGCACCCTCGCCTCGATTAATGAGGACTTCATGGTCCAGTAGGGGTCTGTCGGTAATACCGCCTCACTAGACGTAGGGTGACATCGGTTCCACCAAGTACCGGCGCAACATTCTTCAATTAGATCGGGAACCAGTAATTTTACGTGTTTAAAGGCCCTCATTATCATCAGAGGGGGGACGACGTCAGTTGGCTCCTCTGGAGGATGTATAGTCCAATTGAGCCATTTTAGTCCCTGGTTACAGGGCTGCTTAGGCCGTTACTCTTGGGATTCAGTATTCTATAGAAGCACAATCCAGAGTCGATTTATGCCTGTTCGGATCATAGAGTTTACTTGGCCCTACCCCATAGTCTTCAGTCATTGTACCGTTTCCTAGGCCGCTATCGCAACATTCTCATATCGACACACTTGAAACACTTTGGTGAAAGAGTAATATTCAATTTAGTAGTTGTCCCACAATGTGTGGATCTGTTATTTTGTTTCCTTACAGTTATTTCAATTGTTAGTTGTCTCTCCTAGGCGACCCGCTTTGGGATTATACCTCCGGAGAGTTCCTTTTATTAATATATTACTCTCATTACCCGCTAAAAAGTAAATTTACATTTATGATAATTAGAATTTTCACTGATATATGTATTTACATGAAGTTTTTTTTGCCTGAAAATGTGCAATTTTTATTAAATAAAGAGTTAGTATAAGTAAAGAGTTTTCGAAGGGTTCAACACACATAATTCTGAGACAAAGTAACCGTCAGAGACGGTATTGAACTCGTCATATAGGCATGAAAGAAAGGTGGAGGATTGGAAAACGGAACTGGAAGTCATGCTCAAGATAGTGCCTAAATGTCGCGTCTTGGGGGGAAAACAACCGAACTTGAAGTACATCAATGTAGGAGGCAAAGCTATCACTAGGGACCCCTCCTGAAGCCAGTCCCTGAAGTCATAAGATCCTATCATTCCTCTTGGGGAGGCTGCTTACCAGCCCTCGCCTAATCATCTCGAGGCTCTCCAACTGACTCCCCTCTTCACGCCACTAGAGAAACATGAAACTTCGGTTTCCTTGCCACTAGAGAGTTGGCCACATACCAAGTTTTTCCAGCTGGGATCAACTTTCTCGGCTGGGGTGCATACCCGAAGGATTGTACCGTTAGGTATAGTGTTTGAGGATATAATTGGGGCCCTCCCCCGAAGTGAGGCGCCAGTAGGTACAATGTGCATGAATAATGTCCCGAAGCCAGATGGGATAGTTGGCAACACATTCTCCTCCCAATCAGTTGTGTAATGCTTAGCCTGTCGATCCCTTTGAAACTCTAACATGGAGGTGTCAAACCTCAGGGTACCACGCAGCTCCATCTCTCTCTGTCGAACCCCATGGTTGATCCTCCCATAGTTAAAGAAGAACGCAAGAAGCTTCGTGTATGTGAGCTCGACCCGAATGGGTTCCAGGAATTACCTGAACCGCAACAACATATGACGACGGAGAGGACGTTCAACGAGGTGCCAGAGTCGCACCTACACTACCCCTCCCCAACATTGTCCCCATTGATTGCAAGGGACCTCCAAACAAACTCCCAATGTCGTGCAAATTGTTTTCCCCGTCGCTCGTGTCCGTACCAGTTGCGGAAGACCATGGGCATGTACCCAAAGTGTAGACGATCCAGAGCAGGGAGTTCTCTGGCCATGAGGTCAATGTCCCCGAGCAGAAGAGGACGACCATCAAAGCACCAGGAATCATTGCCCCGGACCCATGATCGAGACCCCGCCGACTCGAAGTAAAAGACAAGGATCCCCGGGCCGATGTCCTTGCTGACCAGACCTTCGGCGGATCGTCCCTAGGCGTTGGTGATAATACGGAGGAGGACTTCCTTCCGGGGAGGCTTCGGAGCCCAAAGCTTCCTCACCATATCGAATTGCTGGAGGGCCAACACCAATGATTTGATCGAGGAGTATGGAACCAAGACCTCCACCTCCACCTCCTCCTCCTTCTCCTCAAGGGAGCACGAAGAGAGGCATCCCTAAAGGCTTGCCATAGACGCAATTAAACCCGAAGGATCCGAAGCCTTGAAAATTAGGGTTTCCTCCGAGGTCAGCATCATCTTTTGTCCGCGGACCAATCCGGTAGGAACGATGAGTAAGGGAGGGATCATTGGAATCTTGTCCACATTAGGGAGCGAGAGCCATGCATGTAGTGCCTCTAACGCCAATTCCTGATCGTCGTCAACCGATGCTTCCCCACGACTAGGGTCTCATTGCATCGACGATGGAGATTGATGGTCGTCCCTAGACGGAGGGTAGAAGGACCGGTGATGGCTTACTTGTAGCCAAAGTTACAACTTTTCTTTTCACCGGACGACCTCTCCCCAAATTTCTCGGTGATGGTGCTGGTGTGGAGAAAACAAGAGAGAACGACGCAATGTCCGTGGAGAGTGGTGGTGGTGGAGGAGGCGCAAGAGAAAGGCTGGCTAGGGTTTGCTTTGACTTTCTCCTACATCGAGCCTTTAAAGACGAAGAGGCCTCCAAAAAGGGATGAGGGGTGAGTTGGTAGAGAACTGCACCGGTAGAGGGTAAAATGGTGTCAACGGAGATTGGAAAAATATATAGCTCTATAAACATACTAGGACTTAGGTTTTTCGAGAGAGACTCTTGATAGAAATGAGAGACCAAGATTGTATGTTAGACTTTTATTTACATGAACTTACAATTGTCCAAATTAAATATTAATTAATAAGAATAATAATATTTTAAAAAGAAATAGTTTCAACAAAGAGGATACACATCAAACAAGATTAGGGAGCATTGAAATACCGTACGTCGAATTTTCTGGCGAAGCTGCATAAACCCTAGGGTGCGATGGAGTTTTGCGATTTTGGAACATCGACGACGATGGAGCCTCGGCCTACTTCCGATCAACAGGAAAGCGAAGGGGACACCAGCGTGGTGCCGGCGACGTCAAACCGTTCGGCCTCGCTCCCCCCCCTAAACTTCTGAAGCTCCACTACAGGTACCGCCGTCCATGGTGGACGAGTGTGTGGTGGAGATTCCACTTGTCTTCTCGGCGTTCCAGGGAGAGGGTGATTGGATGAAATCTCATCCTCGAAGCTTCAATCGCCGAATTTTGGTGTGGGGACCTCATCCTAGAAACATCAGTCGTCGGATTCTGACGTGGGGGGCTCGTCCTCGATTGCCCTGAGGTATGGGGAATCGAGGCTGGGTGTTCCGGCCAACCTCTCGGCCAGGGGCGGGGCTGTTTCAGGCCAGGGACGATGACCTAACAGCAAGGGACTATCGACGAGGAGGTGGCGCGAAGGATCTACTAGGGTTTATGGGAAAGGTACTCACAGGTCGAGTTCACCGGATGAGCATAGGATCGGTCGGAGGGGACGGCGGCGGCATGAGGGACGAGGATTTGCTAGGGTTCATGGGCAAGGGACTCACGGGTCGGGACCTCGATCTTCCTTATTGGGCCGAGGCCCAATAGAAGATGGATATGTGCTGGCCGAGCTTGGAGCAGAGAGGCGCAGGTGGTCACGGCCCCAGATCTAAGAGGAAGAGAACTCGACATGTTCTACCATATCGGACGAAATATCATATGTGTGCAGCGGCGAGGGGCAGTAAGCACCTTCGTCTCGTGGAATGAGTCCGAAGTGGTCCAGAGGGGGGAAGGTCGGTTATATCGCCCCTCTAGATGTAAGGTGGCAGCGGTACCACCAAGAGACAACAAGCTACTTCCCTATCAGCTCGGAGTCCAGCAATCCTGCGTTTTGGAGCCTTACAAGTATCAGTCAAGGGAGGACGACGCACGCTGACAACCTAGGGGAGTTTGTAGTCCACCAAGATCTCTATCCGGTAACGAGTCCGCTCGATCCTAGCTTTCGCCAGTCTAGTCTCGCTGTACCGGTGTCGTCAGACGCTACCGCAACATCACCCTCTAAACGCCTTCAGAAAATAGTCGGAAACAATGAGCCTTTTATTTTCTGCCAGAGTATCCTCCACAGTGAAAACTCGACGTATGTAGACTATTTAAGTTATATTTTTTTTTGGTGTTTTAGTGATTTGAGCCCTTTAAATACTGTTTATTTATAATATATCCACTCGTTCATCTAAAAAAAATTAGGAATTTTCTTTTCTTCCTATTAGGGACAAACCACGAGAGCAACAAAAACCCTTTATTTTATTATTGTTTTTAAAATTTTTAAAATAGCATTTCATATAATATTAGAGCATGTGCATGGCATTGTCTTGTTGTGTGTAAATGTATGATAAATTATAATTAATTAAATTACATATATAATTAGAATACGTGGAACAGTAACATGAATATGATCCTAGATTGGAGGGAGTATGAAATTAAAGATCTTTCTTAGATTGACTTTCTTGATTGATCAGTTCAATAGGATTTTTCTGCTTATTGCTTTACATCATGATTCGTTCTTTTAAATAATTTATTTGTGTTACCGATATGTATAATTGTAATCTAGCAAGTGAGCATAATCACTTTTAGACCAACCTATGAACATACATGCATCGAATTTTAGTTTTTCATGCATGGTTCCACGTTTATATACTTGATACCTAAATGTATCCGTAGTTTTGTATATTTTCATAAATGATTATGATCACACTGTTATATCATATTTGGTAGAAATTAAGTTTTGGAGGACTGAGTTCGAGCTTTAGCGTTAATTAGAAATCTTTTTCCTTTGTGCTTCATGTTGGTTAAATATGGATGTTTTTAGCTCTTTTTTTTCTCTTAAGCGCTTCATGTTCGTTAAATTTCGGTATTAGACCTTATTTTGCGTTCTTAATGTTTGTCAAATCAGAGTTGTAATAACCACTCCCGGTCAACGCCAGTCAAATCTGCGAAAAACAGGAAAATTTAAAAAATTTAGACAGACACTTAAATGAACCTAAATTTGACCCCGAGGGTCATACCGGACTTAAGTTGACCCCAATATCGACCAAAGTGAGTTCCGGGGGACTCAGGGCAACTATCTGACCAATTTGGGAAATGTTGACTTTTTGCTGGAAAAGTCAACCGAGCGACGTTTTGGTCCATTCGAGGTCCGTTTTGGATCCAAAAAGCTTAGTCGTCGTCGCAGCGGTCTTAGTTGAGCCGTTTCCTTGTAGCCCGTGAAGTTTAGTAAATTCTTGGAAAAAGTGCCCGTTCGGGGCCCGAGACAACCAAATTTCACGAATCTGATTGAAAAATGTCTAGAAGATATTTTCCAAAAAGTATGGGACCCACTTGCCACATGTCAACTATGTGGTGGTGTTAGGTTTATTGGACAAAACAAAGGATCGGACATGAGGGGTAGTTTTGCAATTAAAGTGTTAGTTGTTATTTTTAAAACAAAACAAAATGGAAAGCAATTGATATGTCGGCCATTCTCAAAAAAGAGGAAGAAGTGGAGAGAGAAAGTGGAGAGAGGAAAGAAGAGAGTATAAAGGGAGAAAAAGAGAAGGAAGTTTGTGGTTTTGTAATTTTTCCCGTCGATCAAACCGTTGGATCGTCTCAACGATAGAAGAATCAAGCTCACACCGTCATTCTCTACGGTGAGCATCTAACCGATTTTCGTTTTGTGAAGTTTTGAAATTAGAGTTTGGTTTGAAACTAGTAGTTTTGGATGTGTTGAGGTATGGGGTTCGTTGGAGACGTTTTGGAGCGAAGTTGGAACGTTTTCCGGTGACCGGAGGCTCGGGGGAGCTTCGGCCACCGTGTAGGGTGGCTGGCCGGACTTGTAGGGTGGCTGGCCGGAGCTAAGACCAGCCACCACCATGGTGAGCCGGGCCCAAAGTGGCCCTAGCCACCCACGGCCAAGGTTGGCCGGGTGGGGCCCACGTCCTCTGGTGTTCGGGTTTCGTGTTCGGGTGGTTTAGAACGCTCCCCAAGTAATTAATCTACACCCGGATCGAAATTTGGAATTAAATTGTGAAAGTTGTAATTGACGGGTTTAGAAACTTTAAACGCGAATTAAATTACTCGGAAGTCGGAATTCGATTCTGTCGAGTGCCTAGGAACCCTTGAATTATTCTAAGACCGTAGAAACGAAAACGGGAATTTTCGGAGCCCCGGAAGGGCGTTTTCAAAACCCGGGCAGATTCGCCATGTCGGGCGAATCGGGCTTTTCCGAGTCCATTATCGACAATGTCGAGTAATTGGGAAGTTTGGGAGTGATCGACATTGTCGGGGTTGCTTTTGGGCGTCAAGTTCATTAAAATTCAGTTTATGCCTGCAAACTTAAAAGTATATAAAATTGTGTTCTTATTAGATCGTGCCGCAGACAGAGGAAAGGGAAAGCTAGGCGAGTGATCGGGATCACGCCGGAGCTTGTTTGTGCGCTTTTGGAGAAAGCATACGAGGTAGGGAAAAGTAGCCGGATCTCGGCCCCTGACTAGGGAAAGTTAACAGTATAAATGCATGTGACACTTGGGTGTCGTGGGTTAAGTAAGTTTATCGAATATTAGAAAGGCAGGCGACACCGGGTGGTGTCGTATGATACGGGAACGTATCGAACAATAGAAATGCATGTGACACTTAGTAGTGTCGTAGGAGCAGTGAACTTTCGATATTAGAACTACTGGAGGCATTTGGTTATGCCCGGAGGTTGATTGTGAGCTTGTTGATATTAGAACTGCTGGAGGCATTGGTTATGCCCGGAGGTTGATTGTGTAGTTGTGTCTTGGGTGGCCATGAGAGCCCGTACTTTACTGTTTGTGTCTTGGGTGGCCATGAGAGCCCGTACTTTACTGTTGTGTCTTGGGTGGCCATGAGAGCCCGTATTTTACTGTTGGTGTGTCCTAGGTGGCCATGAGTGCCCGTGGGGTTGTTAAACCAGTATTTTACTGCTGGTGTGTCTTGTGTGGCCATGAGTGCACATGGGGTTGTTGAGCCCGTGTTTTACTGTTGGTGTCTTGGGTGGCCATGAGTGCTTGTGGAGTGTTGAACATGTGTTGTTGCTGGTTGTTGAACTTTGGTTGTGATTGTGATTGCCTGAGTTTGGGGGCCCGACAGAGATCGGGGGAAGTTGCGTGGGGGTTGGCTAGCTTTCCGACAGAGATCGGTAAAGTTGAGCATTCTTTGGCTAGCCTTCCGACAGGGATCGGTAAGGTTGAGCATTCTTCGGCGATGGAGGGTTGCTCCCCTTCCGACTAGCTATCGGAAAAGTAGCTCGGTACATATCGCTAACAGGTCGACCGCTTGGCCTGACAGGGATCGGTAAAGTTGCGTGGGGCAGGCTCGAGCCCAGCCGGTTAGCAACCGGCATTGAGCAGTTGGTGTGCGATCCTTTGTGATCTTGTTTGGTGTGCGATCCTTTGTGATCTTGGGTGTTGCGTGGTTGTCTTTTGTGTCTTTGGTGGAGGTCATAACCGCTGTGTCGGGTCTACATTACGGGTCCGAGTGTTGAGTCGGTTGAGGAAAGTAACAGTTTGTGTGTGTCAGTCGGGTTGTTGTTGGTGTTACCGGCATTGTCTGCTAAGTATGCCGTAGTCAGCCTGTTATCCGTGGTGGTGAGCGAACGCTCACCCCTAGCTGCTTCTCCTACAGGTACTGGTCGCAGGATGGACTAGGTGAGCTTCCGAAGCTTGAAGAGCTAGGAGCGGGAGTCCGGGTTTACTTTTGAGTCTAGCGACGTACACTTGTATTTTGTCCGCTTGTTGGGACGTACTTTTGAGTTGTAAATAATTATTTTGGTTAAGTAAATGGTGGTTTTAAAGTGATTTATTTAGAAGGTTTGAAAATGTTTTATTGTTTTAAATGTTCGCGTTCCGAGTTCGGTTCTACTGAATTTGGGGCGTGACAAGAGTATTGAAACCTATTTCAGTGTATTCTTACCTTGTTGGGATTTTTTAGAAGCTATGCTTTCATGTCAATGCTTGCGTCTGTATCTGGTGTTGGTTGTTGTTTTCTTCATTCCCTTATAGTTGATTGCGTCCTTGTTTGGGTATTTGAGTTCTGTAGCTAGACCTTCTTGTACTCATTTTTCACCTCGGGAGAGGTTTCATTTATATATTTTCCTTGCTGATAAAAAAAACAATGTTATATCATACTCGGTTTACTATAGGAAATTGGGAAAATATCAAAAACAATATTCTTGACGATATCCACAAGCCATTAAATTCCTTGGATCGGAGTCCATTCAATTCTCTGGACGGGATCATTCGTGTATTCCGAAACAATATCCGAAACTTGTTCAAATAACCTTTTAATTTTCATAAATTCAGGCTTCTGTGTTCGGTCTGATTACGGATTTTATCCGGAACTAACCGAGCCTTAAAGGGTCACTACTTTGAGTCAAAATTGTTTAGTTTAATCTGTTTATCTGTTCAAATATAACAAAGCACACTAAATAATTTAATAATCATTTGGGTGAAAGATCATTAAGTACGAATCATTGAGTGCTTAACGATAAAAACACACACAACTGTTTCATATAATCATAATCAAAATTCAAAAGTGTTTTACAACTCAATGAAAACAATATTAAAAAGAATTAAACATAATAAACTTATAACAACTACTTCAACTTCATATCCCTAAATCCATATTCATTATCATGTAATCCACAACAACTTCATCCTCATGTAACCCATATTCCTTCTTTCACAACTACTTTGTCCTCATGACACCTTATAAAGTTGTTTTACTAACAACAATATCATCAACTATTTCTGAAATTTCCATAAAAAGAAGAAGAAGAAGAAGAAGAAGAAGAAGAAGAAGAAGAAGAAGAAGAAGAAGAAGAAGAAGAAGAAGAAGAAGAAGAAGAAGAAAGAGATAAGACAACTTAAACACATAACAAAGTACAAAATTAAGTATAATACCTTCATGAACTCAATCAAACAAGTTCACAACTTCCTCCTCATTCAACCACGAATTGGTTGGGCACTTAATCCAATCTTATAGAAAAATCAAACACCCAATTATGATTGGCTCGAGAATACTACTATATCCTAAAAATAGAACTAAACAAAACTTCTAGTCAGTCCCAAATCAAGACTTTTGAAGACAAAAAACGATCGACAATGAGCTATGTGATGATAGTGGGAAATAGAGATTCAGAACCTCTCTCCCTCTCTGAGTTTTGTTGGGTGTTGCTATCAAATTATGATGCATATTGTAAGATCGTTTATTAGTCTTGTCATGTCAAGTCTCCAGTCGAGTTTGCGGCGGCTAGGTCTGGTGCAAACCATCTAGACGCTCAAGCCAAGGTCTGCAAAACTCACAAGGCCAAGTCGACGACGAAGGAGGTTCGCAAAAGTCCCAAGGACAAGTCGAAAGACGGCCATGTTGAAGCTCCAGTAGAGATGGCGATTGGGTATGATTCAAAGCTCAAGTTGATGTTGATGCCAACGTTATTGTCTCATTGGATCATGTAGCCATTGGAGTTCCACGGTCTCAAGAAGGTGACATGATGATTGTGGAGCCTCATGGTGCCACCACGATCAGAGGAGGAGGTCGTAGGCAAGGTGGTCATCAAACAGTTTCAACGGCTTACCGTATAATGGAGGATGAGGTTTTTGTCTACAACCTCCCTTAAGACTCCAACGATGACTGGTTACGGAATGTCATCTGTTTGTACGGTGAGGTCATATCTTTCATGGTTTTGCATCGGCCGAATTACAAAGGTATGTACTTTGGATTTATTCGATTTTGAGATAAGGATGATGCTATTCAAGTTTTTCAAGCTTGAACGACTACAAGATCTATGGGAACATCTTATTTGTAGCTCTTGCTCAATGTCGTGAAAATAGAGTATCAACTCAAGCCCGTGAATCCCGGGGGAAAAGTCAACACCAACCACTAATTCATGTGTGGCGGTTACTACCCGTCGAGGTGGTGAGGTCAGGAGCAAGTTACTGGTTGAATTCTCACCAGAGTCTCGACCGAGCGGAGTTGTAGGAGATACGGTTGGATCTCCTCGAGCAAACTCGATCTCTAAATTAGCTTGGGATATGGCGTTGCGATTTGCGCTGAGTAAGTCTGAAGGAAATCAAGGCCAGATTCCCATATCTATTTCATCATCCTCCGTAACGATTTCTTTTGTTGAGGATGCGGCCACAATTGGTGATCACGATTCTGTTATTGAATCGGTACTTGGTGATGGTTTGGTCACGGGTAGGCCCTATCAAGGGAGTCCAGGTCAACATGTGGAGGTTCAGGCCCATTTTGACGAGCTTAAAGGTTCAGCTTAATGAGCAACACAAATGTTAATCTCGTGGGCTAGGAGTCAATAAGTGAGATCATGTTGGATCAGTGGGGTTTGACGAATCTAGTTTCGAACAAGGGTGTGGATGAGGTATTGGAGGATTAAAAAGATATTGTCGTCTACGGTGTGAAACTTTCAGTTAAGGACCTTCCGAATGTATCTTAGGGAGTGCTTGATCAGTTGTAATCTCTCGGTGGGTGGCTGGAGGTAGTTCTCAAGTCTAAAGTCCGTAAAGGACAACCTTCTAAATCCTATTCGGTGCCTCCTCCGAGGGTTCCTCGTATTCATAATACAAGGTCAAGGACCCGGGCTATCAAGTCTCATCAGGAAAAGGACAAAGATCAGAATTCTGATGAAAGCGAGTGGTATGAGGAAGTGTAATTCCTCTATTTTTGGTTGTTTGTGTTTTGGCCTTGTTCTAGCTCTTGTTTTTTTTTTGGTTTCATTCCATGTCTTCTCCTATGTAGAGACTTTTGTAAGTGTGGTGGATTATTTTCTTTTGGCGAGATTGTCCTTTAATAAAATTCTTGCGCTTATCAAAAAAAAACACTGACTCATAAGAAATAGTGGATACCATAATTGCTAAAACATCTCTGGCTATTTTTGAAATGACCGGATATCTTTCAACATTCTGTCTCCGCTAATCTAAAGCATCAAAATATTTATCAGCTTTCACATTGTCTTCAAATAAATAGATATTTAATTCCAAATTAGAATTATCGGTCTCACTATTTGTCATCCTTTTAAACATAGCATGATAAACTCCTACATCAAAGATATCACCATCTACGTCATCTTTGGGATCTAAACTTGGTACACCAACAACAAACAAATTATCATATTCCACATATTTGTCATCCAAAGTTTTCCTAACATTTGATTTAAGTAAAGCATGTTTATCACTAGAATAAACAAGGTCAATAATGAAGTTAACGTATTTCAATTTGTGACGAGGATCTACTATAGGAGCTATGAAATTTAATATTTTAATTATAAAACTTTTTAACTTCCATAGATCAATAAAAAAATTATTGTACTTAGAATCCATACCACTACACAGAAAAGTTACTTAGCCGACTGACTTAAAACTATGAGTCGGTAATGAAACATTCATTACCAACCCAATTTTAATTCAATTCGTGTTGTTACAACTACTCTGACTCAAAATAATTGACTTAGGAATGATTGTTTCATTACCGACTTAATATAAGGTCAGTTGGTAATGAATAATTCATTACATGGTTCTCAGTATTTTATTTTGAGTTTCGTATATGATTCGAGCATATGATGACAGACTAAGTCGGAGAAGGCTAAGAAGGCTCGTGAACATAATCCGTTGAAAACCCACGGGAGAAGTAAGTCCGTGAACATTTATTCAGAGAACTACAAAGCCTTTAAGACGTTGAGTCCCCAAGTCCCTACACCTCCGCTGGAATGAGGTTTTTCCCGCCTGACGATCCACACTCTCAGGCCAGGATCCGTGTGGTAATATTTCCACCATTAATATTTTTCATTAAATTATACAGTATGTTTCAATTACTGCTCTTTCAATTAATCGTTTCCTTCCATTTTCCTGTCATCTCAGCAAACGTTCCTAGCGGCCCAAAAGGACTTCAATGATGCCTAGGCGTTGTGACCCTAGCCGCCACACAAGTCCAACATCAATGACTCTTAACCACCTCCATGGAGAAGAAAATCTTGGAGATTGAGGCGATCACCTAGTAGTTCGCCTAATCTAAGGGGATATTCTAGGCCGTGATTGGGAAGAAATTGTGTGTCCAGCGGCTCTGGAATCTTGTCAATTAATGCAACTTTGCATCCACCGAATCCACTTAGAGGGTGGACGCAATCGCCCGTGTTGTCCAAGAACAACAATAGATGCTAGCGGAAATGGTCGAGGAAAGAGGACGGGACATGAAACGCTAGGAAGAGTTCCAGTCATAAAGAGAACTGGACAGGAAACGCTAAGTGGAGCCCGAGAAAACCCAAGAAGATTTGGCAAACCAAGTTCATATGCTTATGTAAATAGTGAAGGCGTAGGGCCACAACTTTTGATTGTTATTCGACTATTTTATTTTAGATGTTAACTGTTACTTTCTTTATACAATTTATGGTTAATGTGTAATTACAATTTCTGGTTCAATTAGACGGTTTTTGTTTTGGGTTTGCAGGTTTATTTGATCATATTTCATGTTTGGGTAACAATTTATATACATTTTTAGAAAAAAATTGTTACACAACTTACCCGATTGAGTTTGATCACTCGACCGGTAATGAATATTCATTCCCGGCTCAATAATTGAGATGTGATCGAATATTCCTTACCGACTCCATAGAATTGGGTCGGGAATGAAAAAAAATGGATTCATAACCGACTGAATTGTCAGCCGACATAGCATGAAAAGGCCATGTGTCGCTCTCTTGTGAGTTTGCAGTTCGCACAATAAGCCATGGTTCGCATATGATACCGATTCTCTCTTTCTTTCTCTCTCTCCCCCCCCCTCTCTCTCTATATATATATATAGGGGAGCTTTCGGGTACAAACCTTATTTCGGGTCAGAACGTAGAACTAATCTGGACCATTGATTACTCAAATCGGATGGCCACCGAAATTCAGGGGGTGGGGGGTTATTGATTACGAAATCAATTACAAGATATGCATTAATTAAAAAGATATGCATCAAATCTGGGCCTTTAATTATACGATCGAAGGGCCCAGATTAATAGTTCTACATTCTGACGAAAGATAGAAGTTTGTACCTGATTGTAATCATATATATATATATATATATATATATGCTAAACTATTAGCATAGTTTGTACCTGATTGGCACTATGCTAAACTATTAGCACTGTGCGCGCCAAACTATTAGCACCGTGCGCGCGCGTGGTCAACACGCTCACGCGCGTGGGCAGAGGCGCGCACGAATCTGCCACGTGTCAGCATCGTGACCACGCGCGCGCACGGTGCTAATAGTTTAGCATAGTGCCAAACTATTAGCACTGTGCGCCCAAACTATTAGCACTGTGCGCGCGCACCAGCAGCGCGCGCGCCCACGTGTCAGCACCTGGTGAGTTCGTAGTTTGCACAATAAGGGGTGATTTGTATTTGATACCAACCCTATATATATATATTTGGTTTCAGGTACAAACACACCATTCTGTACAAACTTGCGAACCATTGTAGTTCATTGGATAAATGCCACATGGCATCATCTTAGTAGTAAGCATTTATTTTTTTTACCAAATTAGCTAATTTACTCATTCCCGCTTCGTTTCGATTCCGATTTTTTTTTATTCTTTCACCATTATTTTTATTTTTCCAAGAGGTATCTATAGAGATGCATACTGAATATATTTTGAGCAAAAAAATAAAAATAGGGTAAGTCTAACGTAATTGTAAATCAGAAATGTAAACCCGCATAAACAAAATGTAATTACATTTTATTTTAGTGATATTACATTTCAATTATGTAATTACATTTTGTTTATGCGGGTTTACATTTCTGATTTACAATTACGTTAGACTTATCCTATTTTTATTTTTTTGCTCAAAATATATTCAATATGCATCTCTATAGATAGCTCTTGGAAAAATAAAAATAAGGGTTATTTACGATAAGGTACCCTTATGTTTCGTCCATGAACGATAAGGTACCCTAATGAATTTTGTGTCCGATAAGGTACCCTAATGATTCGTCCACGAACGATTTGGTTTTCTGCTGTTAAAAAACTAACAGACCAAAGTGAAAAGACCATTTTGCCCTTTATCATTTTAGTTGACTTTTGACTTAATAGTGAAATGACCATTATACCCTCAGTTTTTATTTTTCCTTAATTTCTAATTACTTTTAATTTTCAAAATAAAATAAATAAATTTTTTAAAAACTGATTTTTTTCTTCAAAAATCAGTTTTTAAAAAAAAATCAGATTTTATATTTAATTAGTTTTATTTTTTAATAATTAATTTTTTTATATATAAATAATTTTTTATTAAAAACAGATTTATATATAAAAATCATTTTTATTTTATAAAAAAATTAATTTTATTAAAAAAAAAAATTCTGGATCGAGTTCGTCTTCTCCGGCAGCTACGGCGTGGTCTCCGGCCACCCGTAGGAGGGGGTGGCCGGGGACGAGACGCCGGAGACGAGGCCAGAGCTTCCGGAGAAGCGTTCTACAATTTTTTTTTTATTTGGTTCAGATTTGAACCAAATTGCGATTTGGTTCAAATCTGAACCAAATCAACAACGCCGGCGGTGGAAGAGGGAGGAGGGAAGATGCCGGAGGAGGACGGGTGGCCGGGGACGACGCCGGCGGAGGACGGGTGGCCGGAGACCACGCCGGAGCTGCTGGAGAAGACGAACTCGATCCAGATTTTTTTTTATTAATAAAATTAATTTTTTTATAAAATAAAAATGATTTTTATATATAAATCTGTTTTTAATAAAAAATTATTTATATATAAAAAAATTAATTATTAAAAAATAAAACTAATTAAATATAAAATCTGATTTTAAAATACAAAAATCTGATTTTTAAAAAAAAACTGATTTTTTGAAAAAAAATTCAGTTTTTAAAAAATTTACTTATTTTATTTTGAAAATTAAAAGTAATTAGAAATTAAGGAAAAATAAAAACTGAGGGTATAATGGTCATTTCACTATTAAGTCAAAAGTCAACTAAAATGATAAAGGGCAAAATGGTCTTTTCACATCCCACTTAACTGAAAATGTCTAAGTTAGAGGAATATTCCGTTAAAAACTAACGGAATATGCCAATTTTAAACCAAATCGTTCGTGGACGAATCATTAGGGTACCTTATCGGACACAAAATTCATTAGGGTACCTTATCGTTCGTGGACGAAAAATAAGGGTACCTTATCGTAAATAACCCTAAAAATAATGGTGAAAGAAAAAAAAAATCGGAGTTAAAACGAAGCGGGAATAAATAAATTAGCGAATTTGGAAAAAAAAATACTTACTATCCAAGATGCTGCCATGTGGCATATTCAGTTGTTGTATCCACGCTTCTAATGAGTTCGCAAGTTAGTATCCTAAGAAGAGTTTGTACCTGAAAATACCTGAAACCTTCCCTATATATATATATATATATATATATATATATATATATATATATCTTAAATCAAAATGCAAAAGAAGGGTATAATAGTCTTTCTTAATATAGAAATGTTATGCTTCATTCAATCGTTTGCCAAGACAGAAACAACACCATAGTCAAGGGATAAATCCGATACAACCTGAGATATATGCCGATATCACCCATTTGAAACAAAAAAGGTGATAAGCTACACTTGGTTGAAAATAAAAAGACTTCTACACAACAAGATAGAAGAGGTTCGACAACTGAAGATACGCCCAATGACGTAGTACCAAGGAGCTAAATACCCGAAAGGGTGGTTTCCTTGGATCACAGGGGAAAAAGAAACATCTCCTTGAGTAACATGACCCTCCCACATAGGGTCAAAGGAAGGTTTGGAAGTATGCAAGATAAGCCTCCCAACCAACCAAACACCTATCATAATTCGCGACGAGGCTGCTTACCAACCGTCGTCGAAAATCGTGGAGGGGAAGTATGTTGACCATCCTTAGAAATCGAATCGATATCCATCAGATCAAAAACCCGCCTCTTGGAGCTGTCCTACACTTTTGCTGCTAGGTTATTTTTCTCCTAGGTAAGGTCCTTCATAGATTTCGCCTTCCGTGGCCTCTCTGAACAACATGTTTCTTCTGTGTCTTCTTTTTTGGTTTGATTAATGTTGAGAAGAGCATCTTCTATTGATCAAACCCCCTTAAGATCTCGTGCTGGAGAACGTGATGAACTAGATGAGATTAAGGTGGTTTCTTTCGTGACTGCGGTCCCCCGCCTTCATGAGACAATTTATCCTCACAGAAAATGAAGGACAAATATGACGTAGGTTGAATGGTATGCGGGGTTGGGGAGGGTACTACTGATCCATTCTCACGTACCATTTCCCTTTCCATCACCTCCGGTGGGGCACTTTTGCTACTCTAAACTTCAGGCATGATTGTGGGTTGAACTTGAAGTGGTTCCCGAGTGGGGGTAACTATTTTGTACGGCTGGTTTGGGTGGACTGATGAGGATCCAACCGCCCCTAGGAGCCTACAACAAAGGTAGAGAGTTTTAGATCCGCAAGGGTCCCTTTCAATGTGTGGAATCGGGGTGGCATGGCTTCCCAATCCGAGCGGAAGTATCCTTCTGTTTGGATTATTGGAGGGGCTCGTAGAGACTTCCCATATCTTTATACTAGCTGGTCCACACCCCGGAGGATTTCCATGCATGCTTGATTTATGTGTCCGAGCCGACCATACCAGTAACAAAAATCCGGTAACTTTTCACATTTAAGCCGGACCGTAAGAGGTTCCACATTTCCATCAATTTAGAGCTTAAGATGGCAGTGAAGCGGTCGGGTAGCATCCATCTCCACCCAAACCGATAAGAACGTATCTCATCCTCGTGGCTGACCTAGGTTGTTTGGGTTGCTCAATCATCAGATTTTTACTTCTCTTCCTAAAAGAGACTATGAAAGCTCTCATTTGGGAAGTCATAGCCTCCACTGGAATTTCATAAGCTCTAACCGATATGTGAACATGTCGGAAGCTTAAAGTTTCTAGGTGGGTACGTGAATGTAAAGGAGTAAGGAGCAACATAGTCCCATAGAAATATCATGGCTCCCTAGCTCGAATGCCATCCAACACGGCTTGGAAATGGAAGTAACGTGTGTATCGTCAAACCCCTCACACTCCACGCATTAGCTATCACAATGAAAAAAGATCGGGGTCTTACTCGTTTATCGATAAGGAGGCGGCCGATAAAGGCATACCGGTACCGAGCATCGTCCACAATCGGAATCGTGTTGGCCGGGAACTCTATGACCACATCTTCTTCATCAAAATCGTCTTTCTGGTGGTCTTCAATGGAGACCTCGGTAAGTTTTGCCTGGATGGTCTCCAAGCTGGCTGAAATTGACACCAGAGTTGGGTGTGAAGGAGAGGCAGATGCGAATGCACGATGGTGTAAGTCTGGGAGTTCCCCCAATAAGGATCCCCTTGCATGCTGCTTGGGAGGTCCTAGATTGCATTGGAGGGTGAAGGTATGAGCTGAGGATGAGTTTATGGGAGCTTTAGGGGTAGGAGCAGTGGTAGCGATGTCGAGGATTTTCCTCGTGAGGGGGAGGTGGGTGAAACGAGAGATTTTTGTAGCGACGTGGAGAGTTGTGAATGCATGGTAGAGGAAGAAGGAGGTGGGGATGTTGAAGAAGAGGAAGAGGTTGGGGGGAGAAGGGTGCTACATCGAGCTCCGGCGAGAAGAGAAGGAGAAGAGGGGTAAGCCCACCGTCATCAACACTAACCTCAAGAAGAGAGAGAAAAATGAGAGACGCGACAAATAGAGTACACGAGGGGAGGGGCTCAAGACTACAATAGCCTTTTTACTCATATGCCAACTCATATTCAAATATGGAAGGACACAATAATGGTTACATGTGTTACTATTAGTTTTATTTTTCTAAAAGATGATTGTGACCAAAATCTAGGGTACCGCGTTAGATACTTTGAAACTTTGGGACTCTTATGGTACGTGATCAAAATTTTAGAGTAACAAAATGTAATTTT
Organism: Erodium maritimum; assembly: GCA_963921825.1. Classification (NCBI taxonomy): domain Eukaryota; kingdom Viridiplantae; phylum Streptophyta; class Magnoliopsida; order Geraniales; family Geraniaceae; genus Erodium; species Erodium maritimum. Next base: position 57,971,808 of record OY997592.1, on the reverse strand, counting down.
TCTTCTTTGTACTTTATTTTTGTACCTTGATTATAATTAAATCATTGTATTTATTCCACATAAACATAAACACATTGTATATTTGGGTTTTGATAAGATAACCTCAATATTTTCATATTATAATTGGTCTTATAGGCAAAATTATAGTTGGTTGCAATTGCAACATTTATAGTTCCTTCTTATTTGGTGTTGCAACTTGTAATATTAGTTAATCTCGTAAGAATTTGGAGCATTGTGGATCTCATACATTTGTGTTAACCATCTCTTCCTTGATATTATTTCTAGTTGTTTAGTTTTTGAAATTTTAAGTCGCTATATTTCTTAATCAACTTATTCACCCCTCTGTATTGATGCTTTGAAACCTAACAATATCGACTCCTCATGAATTTTTGCGATCATGATGTTGACATGATTTGTTGATTAATCCTAAAATCAACCTCTATCCTATAGGAACCATTGTGTCAGTGGGTTCTTAAGAGCATGTACAATAGGTCAAACCGTTTAAAAAAACCGTATGCTCAAACTGTATACTAACTGTGAAAATTAGTGGGGAACTGGATTGTGAGTGGATGCTGAATTGATTTTTTTGCTGAGTTTATTAAATTCATATTTAAAATAGTAAATGTTATATAAAATTGAAATAAGTTTGACAAAAATAATTAATTATAACATAAATTAAAATTTGTAATTTTATTCATCCCCGAATAGTACCATCAAGTACACAAGTGTTGCATATAAAAAGATTTCTTTACTCGAAGTCAGAATGATAATGCGCTCCAAATCGACCCCATATGTGCTCCATAAGGTCCACTTGTAGTTGTTGGTGCACCCGATCATCTGTGACACTGAGTCGAGCATCCAAGCAGTCTCGATAGGCCGGGGCCCCTCCTTGGTGCCATCTTTGAGGTGGTGTCCAATCTGGAAATTCTAGAGGGGGATCGAACAACAACTCGTCATCTCCTGCTTCGTACCGGTCGCGTTCATCCTCTACAATCATGTTGTGTAGAATGATGCAAGTGTGCATGATATCAGCTAAAGTATACTTGCTCCAAACATGAGTGTGACGGGAAATGATGTGCCACCGAGCTTGGAGGACTCCGAAAGCCCGTTCAATATCTTTCCGAACACCTTCTTGGCTTTACCAAACAATTTCTCTTTGCGAGTATAAGGATGGCGAATAGACTTCACGCACCGACTCTATGATGGGTAAATGCCGTCCACCAAATAATAAGGTCGTTCGTAACGATGGTCGTTGATCTCGTACTCCATGGAAAGCTCACGTCCAAGGAAAGTTTTTCATGGAATAAGTGGATGTTGTTGAGGACGTTGATGTCGTTGTTCGAGGCAGCCATCCCGATAAAAAGGCATGCCAACTCCATAAATCATGGGACGCTACAACTTCTAGCATAATGGTGGAATCCATGTGGTGATCTCCCCGGCTATGGGCTCCCTACGATCCAGTTGGGCAATTCTTCCACAACCAATGCATACAGTCAAGATTCCCAATCATGTCGGGAACCCTCGGTTGTAACCCGATTCGAGTAATCGGGCCAAGTCATCTGGTGTGGGTTTACTCTCGTACTCAACCCCGAACACCTCAATAACGACCGTGCAAAAGTGGCGTACACATTCGAGTATGGTACTTACCCCAATACGTAGGGATTCGTCCAACGAATCGGCCGAGCATCCATAAGCAAGCATTTGAATCGCGGGGGTGTATTTTTGGTGCATGGATAACCCAGGCTTCCCACAACGTCCCGCTTCTGAACGAAGTAATCGTCATGTTCCTTTACCTTGTCCATCACCCGTTGAAAAAGTGTTCGACACATGCAGAATCGACGCCTACATATCAAGCCCATACGTGCGCTGCTCGGAAAAATAATGTTGCATGAGTCGGTCGTTGGTTTCGAGACGACCTCAATGAATCTCTTGTCGGGAAGGTTCCTCACGTTTGATCCTCTGCCTCAGTGCGTTGATCCTTATCATCGATCTCTGTATGCCTCTCTCAATCCTTCGTCGGAGTAGTTCTTCCACTACATGCATTTGAGCTGCCAGCTCCTCATACGATGGACCCTCCTCGTCAAACATTTTGTATCAAAATGTAGGAAAGAGATTTTTTATTTTGAGAGAGAAAGTTGAGAGGATATTGGAGAATGAGGGGTGTATTTATAGATGGAATTTGGTGGTTTAAATGATTAAAAAAAAATATTAGCGTTATCCAACCGTTCCCAAGGGTCGAGTTTTTTTTAACCCGACCAGGCCACGTGATGTCTCACGATTGGATAGCGCGTGAATTACGATTCGCGAACCGGCGAATCATAATCATGTGTCGCGAGTCGCGGATCATGACCGTGATTTAGCGGTTTGCGGTTCGCAAAATCGACGCCCCACAACATATCGACCAGTAAATCGCAAACTTCAAAATCACAATTCGACGACGCGATTTACGCACGATTCATTGCGTTATATGTGCTCTAAGACCACGACAGTTCCAACCCTTTATTCTTTGATTGTGATCACTGAATCACCGGTAGGTTTGATTTGAGAGGTAAACATACGGGTTGGGCTGAGAAATGAACCAGCTAAATGGGTTGGTTATAAACTGAGTTTTCAGTGGGCTGGACTTGAACTACTGGGCTTAGTTCATTACGAGCCGGGTTGGCAAAGAATTAGTCAGCTAGTTTACCAGATTTCGGAAGCTTAACTAAGTGAGTTTTGTTTAGGGAAAGAAATTGAAATTTGATAAGAAATGAAACCGGATGTGAAGTAAAGCAAGGGGTCGAGCACAACCATGTTGAAAAAAGATATGGACGTAAACACTCACAAAACTGTTTATTATAAATATAATGTAAAAATAACAACCTTGCTCTTAATTGGGCCGATCCAAACATTATAAAGTTTGGAGGGGACAACTACATAAACTCAAATTAAGATAGTTTCAAATTTAATAAAGGTCCAAATGGATCCTATTTTATGGATTAACATCTCTTTCAATATTTGGCAAGAAAAAGGAGGTTAACAAATTTGGAGAAAAGGGTTTGATGCTGTATTTCAGGCTAAATGTTTACTAGATACTTTACTTCCACCACAAATCTAGTACGACAAATCTTACTATACATGTTAAGATTGTGACTGTTTATCCACAAATATTATGGCTTCATTTTCGTAATTGAGTTTTAATTATTTTTCGTTTTTTTTATTGCGGAAATTAATATAAACATTTTTCCAAGTTTTTTTTTTAGAATTAACGGCGGATATTATATCATTAAAATGTTTTCCGCAATCAAACATACCAAAACATAAATTGAAAGTACAAAGATAGAAAACTGGGTAAAGAGTAAACATGCTCTTGTGGAATCCTTTAATATTCGGAAGATAATACTGCGACATCGTCCTAAGCTCACCGATACAGTGACTCCAAACGGGCTTTCAACGACCGAGTAGGTCTGTTGTAACTTCTCATACTGGTGGACTGAGAATCCCCCCAGGTTGTCAGCGTGCGCCGTCCTCTCCTGCTTGATAGAGGTGGAGCTCCAAAGCGCGGGATTGCTGACCCTTGAGCTGGTAAGGGACCCTTGTGACGATTCTTGATGGTACCATTGTCATCCTACATTCAGGGGGACGGTATAGGCGATTGCGCTCCCCCTGGACCGGTTCACTCTCATTCTTGGAGGCGGGGGTGCTTATTGCCCCCTACCGCCGTATTTGACGCCTCATCGGACCTAGTCCCATCCGAGTTCTCCACATCTCTTATCAACCTCTTCATACATGTTGACACCGATCGAAGTTCTCCTTGCTGCTCCGACCGTCGTTCCCAGAGACCCGATCAATGTATGGTCGGCTGAGGCCTCCACGGTCGAGGATCCTCTTCCTTCCGAGGGTCCACCGAGGAAAATTGCCGACTTGGTGCCCCTGACGCACCCCCCCAGATAGGCCCAATTTGTCCCTGGGATAGATTTCTCATGCTTGGCGTTTAGCAACTCCGATTGTGGGTCCGCCGGGGACCGCAACGAAGGACCTTTCGATCCCCCGCTCTCTAGGCAGGCCGGGAACAGATGGCCAGCACAAAGACATCCATGGCAGTGATCAGGTAAAAAATCGTTGGACACATGTAACAACGTACGTACCTGATCTCTCGATAGCCGAAACCATACTTCTCTTTGGAGGGGAACCCGCACGTCTACTCGGATCCTAATGCGCATGAAATCCCCCCAGCACATTCCATACTTGTCCGTATCCGCTACCTGAAAGGCCCCCCCAGTGTATTCCCGATCTGGAACGCCACCTTTTTGGTCTATGCCCCAACCGGCAAGTTGGATACCCTTGCCCAAACGGAGAAATGTGTGAACTGCATATCCCCGGCCTCATGTACGGCCTCAGATCCACAAATAGGACTAGTGAGTCCCAGAAGGACCATGAGTCCCCAGCTAGCACCCTCATGTGTTCCCTAGCCGACCTAAAGAAGAATGCCACTACCCCGTCTTTCAAGGCTCTCGCCTCCACGTTTCGCAATCCCCATAGGTCTGCCATACGGTCTGCCATAGTCTTCCAATAGAATGGGCGTGAGGTCAGCACTCTTGCCGCTAAAGCAAACGAAAACTCCAGTCCATCCTCCTCTATCTCCTCTAGTGGGACCACCACCTCCTTGATCTAAAGGGCTCTCATCTGGTTGCCGATATCTCCCATACCTTACTTAGGATCCTTCCATTGAGGATCCGGATGAAAGTTAAGCCGACCCGATTGCCAACCCCGACCCGGCTGACCCGACTCATAAAGAGGTTGGCCTGGGCCCGACCGCGTCCCAAACCAGCCTTGAGCTCCAAACCAACCCAACGGCCCATACCGCCCCCTACCAGGACCGCCACACCCGCTCCTCTAATGAGCCCTCGCCATTCAGGCCTGTCCTCCATGCGGCCCAGACCCATCTCTTGAACCTCACGACCCAGGCCCTCATCCCCGATACCATCTTCATCCCAGTCAGTTGGGCCGGCCCGTGACCCAACCCATGTCCGCCTCGCATAAGAGAGCAGGCCCGCCCCCCGTCCCACTTGGCCTCGGCTCGTCTGGTGCCCTAGCAGGTTCTTTCCCCGGCCGACGCTTCCACATACTCAGCTCCTATCATCTATCACATACATTATTTAACTTCCTATCTCACATTTTATTTGAAACGGTAACGAGATGAAGATGCATTAATGCAAATAGGGGTTACAAAAGGGCCGAAGAGCTCCAGAATATAGTCTGAGTCCCCCTCATGGTACCAGCACTCTTGGACCCGTAGAAATAATCTGCTTAGCCTTCACAGACACATAACTAATTGAGATCCCGTCCGACCGTCCCAAAAACAAAGGGAAAGTCAAACCAACATAATAATTCAAAACATAAACTAAGTCCAAATAATCTACTAGCAACATCAAATACATCCAACTATAAAAGAAATGAGTCTCCCATGCTTCCAGAGTCTTTCCAGGATGAATAAGCACCATCCATCCCAGGTCTAGGGGAATAGGGTCAGGACCCCTTCCCCCCTCCCGGGGTCCCCTTATTGGCCTTGGCGGGGTTGTTTGAGAGCCTTCACCGGAACAAATAGTTTTTTGTCATCCTCTTTTAGGTCCTTCTCATTCAGCGACACCAATCGTGGCATATGGACTTCACGTGGTGGCTTCGGAACAACCAGCGAAGAGGCCTCACCCATGACAGATTGGGAGAGGGACGCCGACGGCGTGAACTTGGCTCCAAGCCCTTTGGAAATTGCAGACAAGAGATTCAGCCTTAGTCAAACTGGGCCCGACGGTGGGGAGAGGGCTTGACCCAAGTTCTGTGCCGCCTTGATGTTCACAACGGTCGGAACCACCATGGATTCCGACTGCATCTTCAGTGGCGAGCCGAGGATGGCTAGTAGCACCTCCTGTCCGACCAGATCCTCGCTTGTATGTGGCTGAGACAACGGATCTGGGAGTGTCGGGGCCATTTTGGGGGTGGGAGAGACGGATTTTTTGGTCATAACTAAACAGGGCTTCGTGGATATGGTATGCATCATGATAGAAACGAATAGAGGAGGAGAAGGAATGGCTAGTTGAGGCCAAGAAGAAGAAGGAGGCGAGGGGAGACACTAGTTTTTGAAACCCTATTAAAACTCTTTTCGAGCGATTTTTTGTTTACTTACCCAATCCCCCTATCTCACATTTAGTTTTAGATGAAACCCCAATTAAAAGTCGTCCATACTCCATACCATGGGTCAAAAATTAGTTGTCAATACAATACAAAATGAAATTTCTATATCAACTATAACACCTAATTATGATAAATATTTAATGAAGTATTATTATTTTACGAAACAATTAATTAAGTATTAATTCATACCATAATTGGTTGAAAATGTAACACAAGAAGATGAAATAAAATAAAATAAATTTTAATGACTCAGACACATGAAGTCTAGAAAAAATTACTAATTCACCGGAGACCAACAAACGCGCCTCGTCTCGTCTCCCTCCGCAAAGCGTGCCTTCTCTGATTCCAGCAATATAAATTCAGACCCTTCTATCTCTCGATCTCAGTCAATCCATGTCGTCGATTCTCTGGGTAAGCTCTTGTTTTCAATTTCAATGCCCAAAAGATCTAAAGATTTGTTTTGTGGCTGTGGAAATGGGTTTGACTTTGAATTTCTGTGTGAATATGTCAAATCAGAAGCTGGCTTCAACTTGCCGCGACTGAGAATTGGAAAATGAGAGGTCCATCTCCGAGCCCCATTGAAGCTAGACACCGCCCCTCTGCTTTATCATCGTCAGTTTCTCTTTGGTTACCTTTTTTGTGTGATTTGGTTCCATGATCTGCTGCTAGTCAAACTTGATTTAAGCTTTGTTTGTATGGATGTGATCATGAAACTCTATTGATTGTGTGCTATCGTGTATTTGAGATCTCAGTGTAGATCAATGGCCTTTTGTGATTTTGTGGGTCTCTATTTAATTGATGTTTCATGATTTGGGAAATGTTACTGTTGGGAGTGTATTGGTTTTGTAATCAGTAGTGTTCCCAACTTGAAGTGGGCTTTCGGTTTTTGTTCAATGTGAGGGGTTTTGTTTGGTTAATAGCTGATATTACATATGTGTTCTTACTATTTGTTGTTAGTCTTCAATCTTTCTCTGAGCATATGCAGTGGTCTGCCTCTCCCGATTCCAAATGTTATTCAAATTTCTGAGGATAAGGATTCTACATCAAATTAGGCTCTCCAGCAACTTTGCGTTAAGCTAGTTTCTTAGAGATTAGTTGTTGCTCATCACGATTTTTTTGTGCAACTAGTTTTAGGAGTTTGGTCATATAGATGAGAATCCATGAACTTTGGGACTTTCAGTTTGATGCCCTGGTCAGTAGGACAGGACTGTTTAATTACAGTATGACAAAAGAGCTGGATTGTTTCCATCTTTATCGTTCATTTAAGTTTTCTATCTTCCTAGTTTCTTAGTGACTGTACATTAGGATTTGGTTCTATATTGGGCTTAAAGTACTTGAAATTGGTAAATGAAATTTGCTGATTTGGTGCCAATATATTTGTACCCATTTTGGTATTATTCAGTTCACTGAATAGTATAAAGTACTTTGAGGTTTGTTTGGTTAATCTATAAACTGCTGTCTACCATCTTTTAAGGAAAATTATATTATGTTTGACTTGATTAATATTCTTGTTTCCTATTTTCTTACCCTCTTTTACGGAAACTAGACACAGAAAAGTCCACTGCTCAATGCCAAATGACATTATAGTTGGACCTTTGCTCCCACCTCCTTTTCTTTCTCTTTTTGTTGTGGCTAGGCCTCGAAGCAGTTATGTTCTTCCTCTCCCGCATAAAAGTTAAAATGGATTTGCAATCACTGCATTACAGTATAAGTTTCATTATATATCACCTGTATTATGATGCAAATATATATTGCACCGATCTATTTATGCTCTAAATGTGTGGAAGGTTCTTTCTTTAGGTGGTGACACACTAGAACATTATATTTTTAAATGATTATGAATCTTTATATTTGGAGTGCGTTTGTTATGCATGCACTATGTATAAGGTTACACAATTATGATGGATGCACATGTAAATTATGTTCAGTATCTCCAGACCTTTTCATTTTGTATTTGCTCTCTTAACATCTCTTCTATTTTGTGTAGGTTCAGTGAAGATGCAAACAAACGAAGGTCCCAAAGGGGAAGAGATGTAGAGAAGGCCCTCCACGTTTCTGTCTTCGATAGAAACTTTAACTGCAAATTACATGCCTTTAAACTTGTTTTAGTTATTCTTGCGCTGGGAACTTTCTTGACACTCTTCCACTCTCCAGCTGTGTACAATACAGACCGTCCAGCCAATCATGGAACCCGGTTTGTCCTCTTGGCTTCTCGTTATACTTCTGTCTGTCACCACTATTTTGGTGTTTGACATCTTTTACATTAGTATCGTTATATAGACTCCCTCTATTAATTTTTTAAAACAGATTTTCTTAAAAGGTGAAGTTGTTCCATGCAGGTCTGGTTTTGTGGACAGATGGATGTGGGAGACTGATACTGGAGATCGACGTTACATTTCATCTTTAGATATCGACTGGGATCAAATCACAAAAGTTTTTGAGAAGCTTACTGGTAGGAATGAGTATCAGGGGATTGGTCTCCTAAACTTTAATAAAAGCGAAATTGACAATCTGAAGCAGTTAGCACCAGATGCAGAGCATGTGGTTCTGCGCCTGGATTATGCCGCGAATAACATAACTTGGGACTCCCTATATCCCGAATGGATAGACGAGGAAGAAGACTTTGAGGTTCCTTTATGCCCTTCTCTGCCTCAGCTTCAGATTCCAGGAAAACCAAGGATTGATCTTGTTGTTGTCAAGCTTCCCTGTAACAAGTTGGGAAAATGGTCTAGAGATGTTGCACGCCTGCACTTGCAGCTTGCAGCAGCAAGGCTCGCTGCCTCTGCTAAAGCTTATCATCCTGTTTATGTGCTTTTGGTGACTGAATGCTTTCCCATCCCAAACTTGTTTTCTTGCAAGGAACTTGTTGCGCGTGAAGGGAATGCATGGTTGTATCAACCTAACCTGAATATATTGAGAGAAAAGCTAAAGCTCCCAGTTGGATCATGTGAACTCTCAGTTCCTCTCAAAGCAGAAGGTTAGTTTTCTATTTATTCACTAGTGTATGTGTCTTTGATTTCGTAACAACCTGCTTGATTTCTGGTTCACTTTTCTTTGCTTCTCTTCATATATGCATGTATTTTTTCCTCCTAATTCATTATTTGGTCTTTTGTTTAATTGTATAAGGGATAATTGCTAAGAAGTACCCCATGGTATTCACTTTTTGCAAATCATAGCCATCTTCTTTGATAATTGCAAAGAAGTGTCATGAAATTACCCTTTTGTTGCACTTTGTGTAAATTTGGTTCAAAATGTCGATTTGCACTGTACAAAACAATAAGTAATTTTTTTTTAAAAATCCAGAATTTTCAGCTCTCTTAATATTCTTCCTCTTTGTAGCTACAAAGAATTACCAAATTAAGGGAGGTGAAAACTCTGGATTTATTTATTTATTTTTAAAGTTTAAATTTTCAAGGGTAAAGTCGTCATCTGAAACAAAGTGCAACAGAAAAGCAAGTTCAGGGCTTTTTTTTTTTTTGCAATTATCAAAGAGAGCTGCAATTTGCAAAAAAAAAAAAGAATACCTTATGTTACTTTTTTTGTAATTATCCCTTTGTATGATTTAACTTGGACTGCTTGAGATATAGTAATGATTCTAAACTTTTTCAAACAGAGAATTTCTACTCAGAAAGAGCACACCGAGAAGCATATGCAACGATTCTGCACTCTGCCCATATATATGTGTGTGGGGCTATTGCTGCTGCTCAGAGCATACGCATGTCAGGTTCTACACGCGATCTTGTGATACTTGTGGACGATTCAATCACTGAATATCATAGAGGAGGTTTGCAGGAAGCAGGGTGGAAAATCATCACTATTCAGAGAATTAGGAACCCAAAAGCTGAGCCCGAAGCATATAATGAGTGGAACTACAGCAAATTCCGTCTCTGGCAGCTGACTGATTACGACAAGATCATTTTTATTGATGCCGATATGCTTATTCTGAGGAACATTGATTTCCTGTTTGAAATGCCCGAAATATCTGCTATAGGTAACAATGCTACATTATTCAACTCAGGAGTGATGGTTGTGGAGCCATCAAACTGTACATTCCAGCTGCTAATGGATCACATTAATGAGATTGAGTCGTACAATGGCGGGGACCAAGGGTATTTGAACGAGATCTTCACATGGTGGCACCGGATCCCGAGACACATGAACTTCTTGAAACACTTCTGGGAAGGGGATGAAGAGGAGAAGAAAGCCATGAAGACCCGTCTCTTTGGAGCGGATCCTCCAATTCTCTATGTCCTCCATTATCTTGGAACCAAGCCCTGGTTATGCTTCCGAGACTACGACTGCAACTGGAATGTAGACATCCTACAGGAATTCGCAAGTGATGTTGCTCATAAAACATGGTGGAAGGTGCATGATGCAATGCCAGAAAATCTGCACAAGTTTTGCTTGCTGAGGTCTAAGCAAAAAGCAGCATTGGAATGGGATCGAATGCAAGCTGAGAAGGCAAATTACACAGATGGGCACTGGAAGATTAAGATCAAAGACACTCGTTTGAAGACATGTTTTGAGGAGTTCTGCTTCTGGGAGAGCATGTTATGGCATTGGGGTGATAAGAACTGGACAGACAATGCAACCACTCCGGGCACACCTGCAATGGCTACAAAAGCCCTCCCGTCTTTATGAGTTCCATACTTCGATTTACAAGTAGGTTATGCAGTATACATTTCTTGTTGTGATTAGGTGGTATAATTTTACTGGAGCTCTTTCTGTATGTGTTGACAATTTAAATGGAAATTATTTACACCCATTATTCAATGTGAGGGCGTGTTGATGCTTGCCAATTTGGAAACAGAGCTGTCCTTATTCTAGCTTTTTAAATAGCTTTGTGCCTGTAGCATTTTTTTCTTACATGACTTCTAGCTTTTCATCTACTGTCAACGGCCTACTCATCTAGTAGTTTAAAAGTGTGGGACTTTCACCCTTACATGCATGTTGGATCATAGATGGGTCTTTGGTTTCTAGGGGTGAATGTTGAAGAAAGATGAGTTAGCTTTGATATTATATTTGAACTCCAACTTACATAATAATTTAACCCATAAGTAAGACCAAAATACAAAACTAAAACAAATTGGACATAGTTTGAATCTCATAACAAAAAATTTGTTTAACCAGTGATGTGGACTCAAATCCTCACTACTGGCCCCGGTTAGTCCAATATATATATATATATATATATATAGGATAACAATCAGGTACAAACTTGTATCTTTCGTCAGAACGTAGAACTATCAATCTAGGCCCTTGGATCGTAGAATTAATGGCCCAGATTTAATGCATATCTTTTAGTATCTTTTTAATTAATGCATATCTTGTAATTGATTTCGTAATCAATCACCACCCCCCCTGAATTTCGGTGGCCATCTGATTTGGATAATCAATGGCCCAGATTAGTTCTACGTTCTGACCCGAAATAGGGTTTGTACTTGATTTTTCCCCTATATATATATATATGGGAACAATCAAGTACAAACCTTATTTCGGGTCAGAACGTAGAACTAATCTGGGCCATTGATTATCCAGATCGGATGGTCACCGAAATTCAGGGGGGTGGTGGTGATTGATTACGAAATCAATTACAAGATATGCATTAATTAAAAAGATACTAAAAGATATGCATTAAATCTGGGCCTTTAATTCTATGATCCAAGGGCCCAGATTGAAAGTTCCGCGTTCTGACGAAAGACAGAAGTTTGTACCTGATTGTTATCCTATATATATATAGGGAAGCAATCAGGTGCGAACCTCCCTTACGGTGCGAACCTCCCTTACGGTGCGAACCTGCGAACCTAAAATCTGGTTTGCGGATATAGCGAACATGGTTTGCGGAAATAAGCATCCCAGTTTGCGGAAAAATTGAAAAAACAACATTTTTATGTTGAGAAAATATATGGTTTGCGAAAATAGTGTATCTGGTTTGCGGAAATAAGCATCCCAGTTTGCGGAAAAGAAGTTTGAAAAAAAGCATTTTATCTTGAGAAAAATATGATTTGCGAAAACACTGCAAACTGAGAACACTATTTTCGCAAACCAGATACACTAAACTAGCAGGTTCGCACGTTCGCACCGTAAGCCATGGTTCGCACCTGATTGCACCCGTATATATATATATATATATATAGGGTTGGTATCAAATACAAACCACCCCTTATTGTGCAAACTACGAACTCACCAGGTACTGACACGTGGGCGCGCGTACAGTGCTGACACGTGGCGCGTATAGTGCTAATAGTTTGGGCGCACAGTGCTAATAGTTTGGCACTGTGCTAAACTATTAGCACTGTGCGCGCCAAACTATTAGCACCGTGCGCGCGCGTGGTCAACACGCTCACGCGCGCAGGCAGAGGCGCGCGCGAATCTGCCACGTGTCAGCATCGCGCGCGCTCTGCTGACGTCACTTTGACCGCATCATGTGGCTTAGATTGGTTCGTAGTTTGCACAATAAGGATGGTTTTTACTGGATAGCTACCCTATATATATATATATATATATATATATATATATATATATATATACGGGTGCAATCAGGTGCGAACCAGGGGTTACGGTGCGAACCTGCTTGTGTAGTGTATCTGGTTTGCGGAAATAGTGTTCTCGGTTTGCGGTGTTTTTGCAAACCATATTTTTCTCAAGATAAAATGCTTTTTTTCAAACTGTTTATTCCGCAAACTGGGATGCTTATTTCCGCAAACCATATTCGTTATTTCCGCAAACCAGATACACTATTTTCGCAAACCATATATTTTCTCAAGATAAAATGCTGTTTTTTCAAACTTTTTTTTCCGCAAACTGGGATGCTTATTTCCGTAAACCATGTTCTCTTTTTCCGCAAACCAGATTTGAGGTTCGCAGATTCGCACCGTAAAAGAGGTTCGCACGTGATTGTCTCCATATATATATATATATATATATATATATACATATAGGGTAGCTATCCAGTAAAAACCATCCTTATTGTGCAAACTACGAACCAATCTAAGCCACAGGATGCGGTCAACGTGGCGTCAGCAGAGCGCGTGTGATGCTGACACGTGGCCGCTTCGCGCGAGCCTCTGCCCGCGCGCGTGTGCGTGTTGACCACGCGCGCGCACAGTGCTAATAGTTTGGGCGCACAATGCTGATAGTTTAGCACAATGCCAAACTATCAGCACTGTACGCCCAAACTATTAGCATTATGCGCGCCGCGTGTCAGCACTGTGCGTGCGCACCAACAGCGCACGCGCCCACGTGTCAGCACCTGTTGAGTTCGTAGTTTGCACAATAAGGGGTGGTTTGTACCTGATACCAGCCCTATATATATATATATATATATATATATAGGGGAACAATCAAGTACAAACCCTATTTCAGGTCAGAACGTAGAACTAATCTGGGCCATTGATTATCCAGATCGGATGGCCACCGAAATTCAGGGGGGGAGTAGTGATTGATTACGAAACCAATTACAAGATATGCATTAATTAAAAAGATATTAAAAGATATGCATTATATCTGGGCCATTAATTCTACGATCCAATGGCCCAGATTGATAGTTCTGCGTTCTGACGAAAGATACAAGTTTGTACCTGATTGTTATCCTATATATATATATATAATCCACTAAAAACCTATTTTTTAATATAAATTAGGGATCAAATATAACCATTAGATCGAAATAATTGGATGATAGAGATTAAAAGAACCAATAATGGCATGATGTGTAATTTATTTGAAATTTTATTTATTATTCAGTCATTTTACACATTAATAAGGTTACCATTGTCATTTCTCCCTACATTTTAACCTAACCCTAAATATATTGTATTTCATTCTCCTCTGCAGAACATGTACTTCTCTCCTCAACTCGCCACCACGTCGTGCGCCACCACGCCTTGCATCTCTCCGTCGATTATGACCAACCCCTTCCCAAACTTTGACCACCGTGAACATGACTGAACTCCTTCCAAGTTGTGGCGGCGACACCTGGTACGTCTCTTACGTCCCTCGATGTCGCGGATTTGCAGATCTACACCGATGTGAGCTTGACCGTCGGCTTCTATGTCGTTGGTCGCTGGTGCGTTTTAGGTTTTATGCATATTTGCTTCTGGTGGTTAGCTATTATACTGTATTTCGTTCATTTTCATGTTTGATGTTGTGCTGAATTCATGATCACGTACCCCATTTCAACTAGATCCATAGAGGTACAGGGGAAATGGCAAAATCACTCCTTGATTTTTTTTGCAGGACATTTGAAGAATAATTATCGGGTACCTTACAATTGTTGTAAATGAAGTATCTTTTGGGAAACATTTTCATTGATTTTCTTCTCTGATCTAACAATTTCCATTTTACAATTATCGTAAATGAAGTATCTTTTGGGAAACATTTACATTGTTGTAGAGATTACAAATGCCTATCGTTGAGGATTTCCTTTTGGTTCACACTACAAACTTCTGATCGGTGATAACTTGATTTTATGGTTCTATATCGGTGCTCTGATTGCAAAGTTTTGGTTCTTGATGTTTGTGTTTTAGGTTTTACGTATATTTGCTTATCTTTGGCACTAATTTAACCTTTGTAATAATTGAATATTCTTGATTTGGTACAAACACTTCAGTTTTGCAGAAATTTGGGCATGACCCGTATGAAAACTCTACTAACCATCCGCTTACGCGGGACATTCAACTCACATCCTGCCCAAAGCACACAACACAACCATAGTACACAGCAAGTCATCGCAGTTATACACAATCATTGGCACCAACCACAGTGGTTCACCCTAGGTACATAGCACCAGACATGACATTTCACCAAACCGAGACTCTCTTCAACTCGATTCTACGCTTAGGACATTTCCGATTTGCGTAACCGAACACCCGAAACCTAATGACTTGACTGTACCCACCTAATTGACGTACGGTCCGAAGTTTTGAAAAACTAGGCTTTGATACCAAATTGTCACGCCCAAAATCTGGTTTTGACCGGACTCAAGATGTGAACTAAAAATAATAATAAATAAAAGCGACTTTAAATGAAATAAATCTCCAATAATAGTTTAAACCGATCAATCCTGATAATAAGAGTCAAATACTCGAAATTCCAACATAAAAGTTTAATACAAAAGGAAAGTACGTCTCTAGACCATCCAACTAGGACTCTCGCTAAGCTTCCAAGCTCCGAGACATCTTCTAAATCAAATCCCGCTCAAAACCTGTAGAACAGTGAAGAGGGGGTGAGCTTTCGCTTAGTAGGAAGAAATAGTATAGGGAGTGAGCAATTGCTCACCATCACGGATACCCGTCCGATTATGGTATACTAGTAAGCAATAACACGAATCATTTAAACAAGTAACCTAAAGACAACGCTTGACCCCACTCGGGAACAACCCGTAAATCAAACTCGATACTGAACCGACACTCATACATTTCTTCTCAACTATGCCCTTAACACTCGTCACCTAAACAATTCTCAATGGACAACAACCACGGTTATCTCACAACTGACCACGCGTGCGAACTCGCATGACAATACAATGAACTCAGATATAAACGTATTCAAAATCACAGAGGATCACATAACATGCATAAGTAACCACAACAAACCAAAACAGATCAACACACAAAGTAATATCATTAGCAACCACTTCCACACTAGGTGTCCCAGAGAAATGCACCGGCTTCCATAGCCTGGCTCACCATATCGTACCGAACTCGACATCAGCCTAGATATCTTCCCAGAACACACAGCATCGGGGTGCAACTCATAACATACCGGACCGGAATCCTCTGTCGGTCGGGTATCTTCCCGTAGCACGGGGCACAAATCACATCATACATACCATACCGGAAACTTAACCTCGGCCTAGGTACCTTACACCGGAATCCTCTACGGTATAGACAGTGCCCTGGAACACCATCCTGGTCTCTAGATATCCTGTACCGGAATCCTCAACATCATAGATATCGCACCGGAACACATCCTCGGCCTAGATATCCTATACCGGAATCCTCTACGGTATAGATATCGTACAGGAATACCATCCTCAATCCAGATATCCTATACCAGAATCCTCCATGGTATATATATCAGACTAACACGCCATCCTCGAACATATTATACCAACATACCATACCAGCATACCATACCGAACAAATCTTACCGAACACACCACATCGGTCTATCAATCACTCGATCATATCACAAGACAATAATTCACACTAACAGTCGCCACGTTCTCATAACATATCATGATCCTTAATTTAAAAACGGAGCATACCACATACCGAACATTACAAATTACTAATCACAACAAGCGCAACCAACACACAATCCTACGGGCACGACCGGACCCACATGCGATACTATAGCACAACAAATCCCACACCTATGGGCATGACCTGACCTGCAAGTGATTCCATATTTATATGACTATGCTAGTTATTCACATCCTACATGTGATTCTATAATTATTCCGGTTGTTCATATCCTATATCCATTCTAGTAACTTTCCGCAATTAAACCGGTATTCACTACTTTTCCCTACCTCAACCACTATCCAACACGAGCAAACACGAGTCGCCTAGTAGCCTCCTCCGCCGTGATCGGGAACAACGTCTAAGATCACAAAGTAATACGAGACTTAATAATAATTCAAGGATGATTAAAGAGAAAACACCCAAACAAATCCCTAATTACTCAATTTGTCAAAATGGGCCCGGAATGGCCCATTTTGCCCGGTTTGACGCATATGCCCGGGATCGGGAAAACGTCCCTCGGTGTCCCGAAAATTTCTATTTTCGTTTCCATCAATCATAATTAAATTCACGTGTTCCAACGCACTTGGCGGAATCAATTTCTGATGTCCGAGCGTTCTAATTCCGCAATTAAAGTTTCTAATCACATTTTCCGAATTTTCACGAATCACTTCCATAATTCGTTCCGGGTGTGAATTATCGATCTGGGGTTCACCCAAGACCACCCGAACAGGTCAAACCCGCACCTCGGCCAAGTGGGCCCCACGGCCACACGTGGACCGTGGGTGGCCGGACCGGACCGCTACCGTGTGGCCGGTCAC
Organism: Erodium maritimum; assembly: GCA_963921825.1. NCBI lineage: Eukaryota > Viridiplantae > Streptophyta > Magnoliopsida > Geraniales > Geraniaceae > Erodium > Erodium maritimum. The sequence goes on along the minus strand of OY997592.1, from coordinate 57,954,569 downwards.
GGTTTCGTGGCTTCCCTCCGGCCATGGCCGGTCATACCCCCCCGGTGACCGGCCGGAGCGCTTCGGCGAACCTCCGATCGCCGGTAAAATACCCCCCTTTCTCCCAAAAAGTTACTAACAAGCTCTAGATTCTCCAAAACTCCATTGTTAAGCTCCACAACCTCAAAATTAACCTCAACAACTCCAAAATTTCAAGACCCAAGGTTGGGTTTCATCAAACTAACAAACCCAACCCATTTCCATCAAAGTCTTCCGCTTTCTCTCCACAAATCATCCATTGAACCATCAAAACCTCAAACCCATAAAACCCAAGCCTAGTTCATGCAATTTCTACCAAACCCACAACCCAAAGTTCATCAAAATGGGATTTGATTGAGAGTTTATCTTGGGAAATGAAGAAAGGATGAGAAATATGGAAGAATGAGGGACTTTGGTGAAGAAATCAAGCAAAAGGAGCTTCCTTTTCTTCTCTTCTTCTCCTTCTCCTTAAATGGAGTTCTCCCTCTCTCTCCTCCCTTGTAAGTTTCGGCCAATGCTCAAGAATGAGCTGATTTTTTGCTCCAAATGACCTTTAACCTAAAAGGGTAATGCCTCTTTTGCCCTTTTTGTCCTTTTCCCCCTTAAGCCTAAGAGATGGGGTCAAAAGGGTCTTCTCACACCCCTTTCTTCTCCTCCAAGACACATGGACATGCTTCTATGTGGGTTCCACCTCCACTCACCAATGTCCACTCCTTCAAGTCATGGTCGAGCCTGCCACAGTTGTAGCAGAAGCTCGGAAGCTTAGAATATGTGAGGTCAATGTGAATCGGCTCAGGAAAATCCTTGAACCAAAGGACCAGTCCCCTCCGGAATGGCTTCTCGATGAGGTTCCATAACCGAACTTTCATAGTCCCGCCCCAATACATGCCCCATTTGTCACATGGGACATCCACACACGCTACTAGAGTGTCCCCGATAGAGGTACCCGTCTCCCTTGTCCTTACCGTAGGCGGCAGACCCCTAGCGTGCGCCAACAGTTGCCCTCGGTCAAGAACAAGCATCTCCCGAGCACATGGGCCCAGATCACCGAGCAGCAAGGCCCGATGTCGAAGCACCAGGGCTCTTTGCCTCGGACCCACACCCGAGCCTTAGAAGACCGGAAGTAAAAGCCATAGAGGCCCGACCCTAGGTCATTAATCACAAGACCCTCAGACGCCTTCCCCCATGCATTTGTAATGATATGCAGGAGAGTGTCCTTACGAGGGGTCTTCGGAGACCACAGTCTTCCCATCATCCCCAATTGTTGGCAGGAAATGGCTGTCGATGTTGCCTGGGAAGACGGGAGAACTACTTCGACCTCTTCTTCGTTTTTCAAAGAACAGGACGAAAGGCCATCCTGAAGACCCTGAAGATCCGAGACCAAAGCAGCTGAGGGCGGAGCGAATTCCTCCGTAGCCAAGTGCCACGAACAATCCCGTGTCATTCCTCTCGGAGTTACGAGGCACGCCGGGATAAGCGGAATCTTATCCTTATTGGGGTGGCACCGACCTAACCCAGAGCCACCACCGCCGTCCTAGGATGCTCCTCCATCGGAGCCTTCCCCTTGGTCGGGTCGCACTGTAGCGGTGGTGTCCTAGGGCTAGAGATCGGCGCAGCCACAACCTTAACCCATGCACCCGAAGTGTGGGGAATTAGGACAGGCACATGACGCGGTGGTGACAGAGCCCTAGCCATCGCACCGCCATGGAGAGGGTCCGACGGCGGCGTAACCCTAGTATCCGCGCCACCCTGGTGGGGAACAGCCAGAGTGAGGTCATGACTGTTGCGTGAGGCCAGTGAACTAGGGTTTGGAGGAGGGATGACGAAAAGGCCGTTACTTGCAGAGGAAGTAACTGTGGGATGTTGCTTGGAAAAAGGCCTCCCACGTCTCGGCTTCACGATCGGGGTCAGGGAGGCTGGTCCTAAGGAGAAGGAGACCCCACCCGAAGCTTCTCCCAGAGGGGGGAGAGTCGGAATCAGTGCCTCAGGCGGAGGGGCAGAGGGAGCCTGAGTCGGTTTGGGTTTTCTCCGCCGACGGCTCTTCTCCCCTGCACCGTAGGCGGTTTGCAGGGGACAAGGTAATGCCAGGAGAGCATCACCAGCAGGAGCGACAAAAGGAATCACCGTTGGAACCACCGCAGAAGGTATGTCGACGGCGGCGGGGTAGAGGAAAGCACTATAGCTGTGCGCAGCTAAGGCTAGGAGAGAGTCTCAAAGTTGAGAGAGGTCGGCTGGTATATTAATTGATGGAGAAATTATGTTTGTGTTAGTCCAATATAAAATTAAGTTCTCAATGAACCGGTTTATCTCGATTTATTTAACGTATTATTCTTAAAAGTTAAATTAGTTTCGTAAGATATGGATATTACATTACACTTCCCATACTTCAAACAAATTGCAATCAATAAGAATAATTTTTTTAGAGTTAAACTTAGCTTCTCTAACCCTACTCTGCACCCTAATGATTGTCCCACCTCTCCCCTTCTCTAATCACCGTTTTGCCGCGTCGCATGTAATTCTGTATGAACGCCTGACTCTTCATCTTTGGGTCATATCAACGTCTCTATCAGTGGGTTTCGTGTCCTTGGTGGGTGAACAATGACTTCTTATGGAGCATGGCTCCTCCCCGACCGTCATACCACCGATTCCATACGCTTCCTCTCCTCCGACGCCCTTTAGGGTATGAGGGAGTCCATTATCGCCGTAGTTAGGACTCTATCCCCAGCCCGAGCACCACCACCAACTACCTCTGTTTCCCCTTTACAAACTCCACCTTTCCTATCTCCTTCGCAGGCACCATCTCTTAGTCATGAAATGGGGTTCCCGATGCTCTGTCACTCCGACACCAGTTGTGATCAAGAGTCGGCGCTATCTCGAGGGTCTCTGCCTCTCCCTCTTCCCCTACATCACGGTTCTCGTCCTCGACAATTGCGCTTGGTGATCTCTACCAACACGACGGTACAAGTATGAGAGACAAGGATGGTGACCGAGATCTCAGTGTTCTGCTCCCGTCCTCCTGTCCCATTGGAGCTTGCGAAATCATCGCATTAATGCATCTTGAGGTCTGCCCCTCGATTTTACTAGAGTGGGGGGCCTATTGTCTACCGTCTTTGTTCCAGGTTTGTTGTATGGGGAAGGTACCTGTTCGACGCTCGTTCTGGTCTCCAAGCTCGGATAGCACTTGCCCTCGAAACTTGACTAGGCCTTGCCACCATGGGACGAACCGAGATGATACCTATGGAATGGGGCAAGGGGATGGATTTCCAGTCTCATCTCCAGACTCCCCTCGATGCTTGGCTTCTCACTTGGGATCAACCTTCATGCCTAAGATGTCCATATTGGGTGGGACCTCCAATCCTACCTCTAACCCCAATCATATTAGGGTGATAAAGGAGGGTTTGATGACGTCTACCATCTTGCCTAACCCAAGTTGAGCTTGTCCGGTCACCACCACCCTCCCAAGAGGCAATTTAGGGCTTCTCTTGGGATCACAGGAACATAAGAAGACCAAAGAGGTCATGGGCGGAGGAATGAAAGGAATTCAGGCGAGGGCTGATTATCAGCCTCGCCGGAGGCCTTGAGGACTTTTTAGCGATGGGTTGCATCGTAGAAAGGGAATCCCGCTCCATCCTGGTATCCCTCCATCATATCAAGTGATCCCTCCACACCACACACGTATCTCCGACACCTAGAGGTCCCGTTGGCGGATCCACAAGTTTTCAGACTATGAAGGGTAGGCTCAGGTCGAGCCGGATATGGTTTTTAGGTCAAGTATGAGTCGTAGTTTTGGATATTGTCGTATGAGTCTTAATTTTCTGTTCTTAGTTTTTGTTGTCTTTAGTCTTTCATGTGTTAAAACAAGAGCTTGGTCACTCAAAAAATCCAACTATACCTCACGTTTCATTGGAGGATTAGTTGTAGATAGTCTTCGGATATACTAATCTTCCCTTATTCCTTGTTATGTTTAATGTTTACTTATGAATAAAACTCGTTCCCTATGCTAAAAAATTGCAATTAATCAATATTGGATGACGGAAACTAGACTGGAGATAATTTCAAGTAGTAATCGTTATTACATTTCCTATTTACTTTTTTGAGCATATAGTCATTTTATCAAGTGGAATGGAAGACAGTACAATGTGGATATGGAAAAAATGAAAAGGACGAGACATGAGTCTTAACCCGTAGATTCTAGACAATAGTCTTATAATTAAGTACTCGGATAGCCCAGGGGTAGACGATGACAACCAAGCTAGAGGGCTGTAGAGAGGTAGCTGTAAACTACAGTAACCGTTTTCAGACTCGACCTGAAAAATGACCGTGTAGTATGGAATGAGATATTTGAGGGGATATCGTATCTAGAGAGAACACTAGGGAATAGGGGAAGTAGGGTGTCGGGCGTGCCTCAACCTTGGCAGGACAAGGCGTGTATCCTTATACACGCCCGTTACTCAGCTCAAACTCATTGTCCCATGCAAGGTTTCTTGGAAATCCTTGTATTTAGGATCTTCTAGTTAGCTGATGTCATAACTAGGAGGGGGATCCTTTATCCTCGAGGACGGTTAGTATTGGGTCTAGCGACAAGAGTCTCCAGATTAGACATGCAAGAGATTTTACGTCCCACAGCTTCACTTGGTCCTCCTTCGCGAAGGTCTGGGGAAACATTCTTCCATTTTTAGAGGCACGCTGGGAAAATATGCAAGAAATCTTGCATCACTGGCTTTATCATCTGCTTCAATGGAGTAGTCTCTAGTGGTTAGTTTGGACGAGGAGAAGGGAGAGCATTTCCCATGGTTCGTTCTTGGGGTTGGGCAGCAGGTGTCGTAGGGTGACCCACGATTCTTCTAGTCGGGAGGACAGCCATGAAGATGACGATGGATTGGCCTCGCTGGCTTCTCGGGAAAGCTGACATGGGCATTTACCAGGCTGAGTTTCCTTATGGGGTGAGGTTGAGCTTCATACCGAGTAGAGAGAGGGATGGTATGCTGCAAACGAGGGCTATCTCCATAGGCGGTGTCCTCCTTGGTGAGTATTATGAGTCCATATGATGCCATTTTGGCATCGGTTGTAGTCACTTTGAATGGGATTGGGCGTGCTCTCATCGATTCATCTCCAGCCGCGCCCGGATATAGCATAGCGATGGTTATCAATAGCTTCGTTGCAGGCGGAGAAAGGAATAGAGGAGGCAGTCCATCCCCAATTATATTCGAAAATGGCTTAAGAAGAGCTGTCAATAATATTGATTGTGGTGGAGGAGGAGAGGGAGGAGACGGGTGAGGCTTCTTCCTTTCAAGGAAGACCAGTTTGATGAACTCTCGTGATGGAGCCGGAGTATGATATGTGTCGGTATAGGTGATGGGGCGGCGTGGTGGTGATATGAGAACTTGAGATGATTCTCGCTTGGGTGATGATGGCATCGAGAGGGTTGATGAAAATTGAGGATATCGAGGAAGACGGAGCACGAGGACGACATGGTGCAGAAATCGAGCGACGTGCAACAATGTGTACACAAAGGAGAGAAGAAATAGAGGAGAAGTCGGGAAACCTTAAAGGTCTAATTTGATTCATCTCTATAAGTATCAAAATATTATGTTGATACTAAAATTATCAATACACACATAGTTCTCCATTTCCTATTAATTTGATCTTGTTTAGCATTAAAATAATATATCATATCCGATTTTAATCCATATTGTTATCATTGTTCGACTTTGATACAATATTATACCAGTGTTCCGTCTCACCATCGCTCGCGAACCATTTATAATTTACAATTGTAACACTATATTTTTATCAAAGTTTAAAGGGATAATTGTAAAAAAAAGTATCTTGACGTGTTCATTTTTTTTTGTAAATTGTAATTTTATTATCTGATAATTGTAAAAAAATATCACGAGCTTGTCTTTTTGTTGCAATTTGTACAAAAATGACGATTTACTACTCACAATTTAGATTTTTTTTGTAAGAAAAGATTTTATTAATAATTTGAGTTTCTAGATGAAATCCAAACAAGAGGAGATAAAACCCCAAAAGGGGATCGTCCTAGATACCTTCCTACTAGAGGGCAATGGGCCAAATAAACTTTTTCACCAGACCAGACTGATTAAAAACCAAAAAACATCAAAATCGAAAAATAACACACAATACCTAGTAAGGACCACAACAACCATAGGACTTAAGACCAGACAAAAAACTAAGCAGGGTTCAACAGGGACAACGACGTTTTTTTCCACTTCGCCGGAGATGTTCTCGTAAAACAAGTCATCATCGCTACCTTATTCCAACTATCCTAAGGTACCGCAGTTGGAATGGACATCCTATCCTGAGTCGGAGCTTTGATGCCCATTCGTTTGACGTAATCCCAAGCCAATTTCCTATCCTCCCTTATCCTGCTTAAGGAACGAGCTTTCGCCCGATAGTGCGAAACGAACACTAGGGCCTTTTTCGACCCTCTCCCCTTCCGTCTCCTGAATAAACGTTTAGTTTTGGGCCTCTCAGTAGGCACATCAAATTCCTCCAGATAGTTAACCGAGTCAGGGGAAAATACAGTTTATTCCCCAAACGAATCTGAACCAACAAATGCTGCGAGAGGCAACAACTTAGAGACTCTTACATATGTACCAGTTGAAGGTGGTACATAATCTTTACCTAAACTGGACAGAAAGCCTAAGCTGGACTGACCCTCAGCCACAATAAGTTGATCCTCACCCTACACAGTTTGTTTGAAATATTCTTTGCCAACTGTAGGAACCCACAAGGTTCTATCCAGGTCTTGAATTTCCATAGAACTTGGGCCTTCGCAAATCGAGACTTGATTCACCATCGAATCCTTCTCAATCAACGATCCTGTGTGAGCTAAGGGTTCAAACGAAATCCCCACTGAATTCGAAACACTAAGATCTCCCACCAGACTCGGCTCTTGAGCCTCAAGTGCATGATCTAGCAAAGATTTTCTAGCTGGAGGTCTCGCCAAATCCGCACAACGATCCGCCACACTCAAAACTCCGAATGACCGTTCACTCATGAACAAATCCGGCAAATCGTCTGCCTGAATTTTTTGCATTGTCACCCGATGATCTTCCCCAGCTAAAGACAATATCACCTCTGAAAAATTAACTTCCGAGGTGCCCTGAACTAACACACAAACATGATCGTTGACAGAGGCTCGTCAAGGAAGTTCCAGACCAACAATATTGTACCCACTACTCCCGCAACTAGCTTGACATTCTCCAAGTTCCATCCATGATAGGGGACACCCTCAATGGAGATCGAATGATGCTCACCTCCACATAGAACCTATTCCCCGGTGCCAAATTCCAAAACAAACCATCTCAGAATATTAAGATGTAGCGAGTCCCTTATCGCACCAATAGTCGTAGTAATGAGAAATACTTGATTGCCAAGTCCCCTAATGGTTACATCCAGCAGACCATCCATGAAAACCAAGGTTTGAAGTTCAGAAACGGTCAAATTAGCCCTAAAAGCATTTTCAATGGTTAGACACTAGGTAGTGTCAAGGAGCAGTGCCAGGGAGTGGTTTTTGGCTTCCTGACACTGCTTCCTAACACTGCTCCTCCAATAATCTGACACTACTAGTGTCTGGAGCCATGTCTACACAGTTTCACTAATTAAAAAAGCACCCCAAATATTTGTAATACTTTTATTTGAAACCAAATATGAATTGCATAACTAATATTTTTATTTAAAGCCACATATAAATTACATTAATATTGATAATTAATATTTAATTGCGGCCACCATCTCCATATTTAGCCCAAACGTCTTAGATGAGATCATCGTGAAGTTGGTGATGAACATTCCGATCCCGAATCCTTGTTCTATGGCCCATGATACTTTCCCTGGTCACCGCTGGTGGTGGTCCTCTACGGACGGTTGGGTCCGGGACACCAATATCTGCAAACGGATCAGTGGGCCACGACCTCCGCTCATCCTCAACGATCATGTTGTGTAGGATAACACAAGTAGTCATGATCACTGAGAGTGAGTCCCTATCCCACATTCGGCCCGGGCGAGTAACGATGTGAAACCGAGCCTGTAGAACTCCAAACGCTCGTTCGATGTCCTTCCTACACGCCTCTTGGTATCTAGAAAAGAATCGTTTCTTCGGCGTTTGTGGAGCAGGTACTGACTTCACAAATGTTGCCCAAGCAGGATAAATTCCATCTGTCAAGTAATACGGGGTTTCGTATTCTCTACAGTTGATCTTGAACTTCACATCTAGAGCGAAGCCTTTTACTGCCTGGGAGAACAAGGTAGGCCTATTGAGCACGTTGATGGTATTGTTGGAGCCCGGTGTCCCGAAGAAAGAGTGTCAAATCCAAAGGTCTTGGGATGCAACGACTTCTAGCATGATCGTGGGGACGTTCCCGTGGTCCCTACTTGCGAATTGTGCAGACCATGCCACTAGAAAGTTCTTCCAATCCCAGTGCATGCAGTCAAGACTCCCTATAATCCCCGGAAAGCCGCGCTCTTCATTGATTCGCAACAAACATCTTGTTGTTAGTCTTAGTGCCCGTAGTTCAATCCTAAATGTCCAAATGTATATATCATCGTTAGCAATAAAATTAAAGCGGCTTTATATTACTTATGTGTTGGAGTAATATATCGATGTGTGCTCTGATCTATGCCCACCATGCGAATAGAACCATAGATCGAGATAGATCACACTCGATGGGTCCCTAGTCAACAAAGCTTCACTAGAAGCGACTAGAATGAAAGATGGCTCTTTATGGCTTACGTTCTGTTAGTCATTGGAATGGGATTCCGGAGTCTGATCATAGATATCATGTGGGACATGATATTGGACGACCCGCCCTGAATATGTGCCATAGATTAAGTCATGAACATATTCAGTGTTGTAGCTTGTCATGTATCCTTAGACCAAGGAGTCTTTGTGATCGCTATGTAGTCAACAACTGAGTTTGACCTGAGCCTAACGTTGTCCGTAACAGGGCTTCCATAACGGCCAGGATTGGCTTGGGGACGGGCTACATGAGTGACACGAAAGGCGGCTAAGGGATTTATCCCTCATACTGAGGTATGAGAAAGATATCGGTTCTCGGCCGCTTGATCGAGAGTGACTGAAATAATAGCATGGCCATGCACATGATACTGGGTATCATATCTTCAGTCATCTCACATATCAAGGAACGGTGATTGAGAATAATAAGGATGACGGCTCTATGCCTTATCTCAATCAGGATATCGGAGATAAAAGGATAATGACAGGGACGACGGAAAGGTTAGAATCGACAGGGTCGATTCGCTATGCAGTGTCAGGCAATACTAAAGTCTCGTTAGTTGCCACTTAAATAGGATCAAGTAAAATGGGATTTTACGTTGATCTATTGACATGCATAACCTAAGGGTCACACCAGAGGATGAAACTCATTGACACATTTATGGAGAATGGCCAAAAGGGAGTTGTCTCGGGACATGACCAAAACTGGGTTTTGGGTCATGTGCCCGTAAGTGAATAGGACTTTACGGATCGAGACAAGGCTTGGAGTCTTGGGATTGATCGCGTCGGATAATGTTGGACATTTCCGGTATGGAAGGCTTGGAGGCGATGAGCGAATCACGGGACCTCGTTGGAAATGGCCACGGGCCATGTTCCAAGAGGCCCATGAAAGGCCCATGCAACCAAGGCCCATGGAACTAATTAATCAAGTCTTGATTAATTAGTACTAAGTAAGCAAGACAAGGATTAAGGTGTTGGTGATTCACCACCTAACCCAATCTTGTCTTGCTATACTTTGTCCTATTTACACCTTACTTGTCACCATGCTTGTCCCATGCCTTTAGTTGGACAAGTATGAGTTTTGTTATGTTTAAGTCATCTTTTTTCAACATAAAAAACACAAGACAAGAATAGGAAACACATTTTCTCTCCCTCTTCCATGGCCATTTCGGGTTTTGCTAGTTTCCACCTCCATTTTTGTGTTCTTGAGTCCTCAAAGAGAAGAACTACGTGACTTTGATTCCCATGTGGATACGTAGGCGTCTTGGAGACTCAAGTCAATCATTCGTTAACCGGTGTTCTTGTTTTGGTAAGAGATAGTGCTGCATTTTTCTCTTGTGAATCCATTCTTTGTTAGTTGTTTCATGGTTTTAATCGTCTCTTGGTTTTTATTGATTTTCCGCTGCGAGTTGGTTCATCTCCAACCCTACCTCGAGACCCAACACTTGTATCTTCCACGGTCGGGCGTCATAGATAGGTCCGCCCGTAAACCTTTATGACGACAATGCAAAACTTCTTCAGGCAGTCCAACGCAGTGGTCTCCGCCATTCACAAATACTTGTCGCATGCATCGACTCGACTTCCATAACAGAGCTGACGAAGTGCTACCGTGCACTTCTGTTGTGGAGTGAAAGAGGCCCTCCCCGTAGCATCCACTCCGTTACGAAAGTAGGCGTACCAATGACTCAAACCATTCATGATCCGTATGAACATGTCCCTCGACATCCGGAACCGTCACCGAAACTGTTGGTCGTTGTACACCGGTGTAGGCGCGAAGTAGTCACGGATCAACCCTTCGTGTGCATCATGTCGATTGCGCTCAATCACTCTCCGCTTTGGTCGCGGCGCCGACCCTGAGCCCTCGGCCTCATCATTATCCCGACCCCTTGGCTGTATCGATGACATCACTTGATCCTCTATTTCTTTTTCCGTTGCCTCCACAAGCCTATACATCGCGACGTCTATTTCTTCTTTTGTCATTTGTTTCATTTCATCTACCGTTGGAAAATTCGCCATCGAAAAAAATAGAAGTAGGAAAAAAAACTAGAGGATTTGGAGAGGAATAGAGGAAAAATAAGCTTGAAACAAGTGAGGAGGAGTGAAACTTCCCTTGGGGTTGTTCTGCATTCATATGAAATTGTTGGGGCTTTGGCAGTCTTCGCCGACACGTGTCGGGTCGTGAATGGCCAACCGACTAGCCGTTGGCGCCTGGCACGACGGGTTCCGTCGTTGCTGGAACCAGCAACGACTAGCTGCCACTCCACCCCTGACACGACCGCTTGACACGACGAGCCGTGCCTGCGAGTCGTGTCAGCGCCGTCTCTACGCCAGACACGACTGCCTGCCACGACCCATTGGAGCTTCTCTAACTATTCCAATCAAACTTCGTCGCACTATGTCCAATCGATCCCAATCAGACGAGGAACAAGCTCCCTTGAATTGATGGAACCATATCGAACAGTTCTCGCTTGTTCCGACCATGCCTTAGCGACGAACAGCCAGAACCCTCTGCATAATTGGGCGTTGAGATGGAAGACAATGTTATCCGCATCCACCGAAGAGGTTGTGTGGACGAAACCAAATTAGTATCCTCTGTGATTAGGTTTCTGAACTTTGTATGCTTTCGTTAACCTGCCATAGTTTGCACACGTTTCCTGAAGCCACACGACATCAGCGTCTGTAGGAATATTGTGAACAAAGAGCTTGAAGTCGTTCCCCTTTAACCTCATATCGTCTCTGGCCACTCCTTCATTTCCCCCGCTCAAACCGTCTCTGGCTTCTCGAACAAGCTCTTTGCCTGTCGCTTTTAGAGATTATAGCCCTTGCAACCTTGCTATAGCTTGTCAGTGGTGGCTGGTTGTAAACTATCGGCCACCGCTCGAGACCGGCTCCCTAGAAGCTCTTATGGGAGCTTTCATAAACCTAAGCGCACCGAACTAAATGCATTACTCACAATTTAGATTAAAAATAAAAAATAAACAAAAAATCTAAACTTTGATATCTTTATTTATTTATTTGTTTTGAGAGGAACTGAAAATATTATTAATAAACAAAGGTACCTAGGTGTTCGTCTGCCGACGAACCCCTTACAAAGCAGTAGTTCGAAAAGAAATAAACAGAAGTGCTGAGAAATATGTTCATATGCATAGAGGCGGTCGGGGGGATTGACTGCGGTAGCATCCAGGTATACCGATACAGTATGCTCCAACCATAACTACTGATCGAGGAGACCAGTTGAACATCGAACAGTGGTGGACCGATAGCTCCCCCGGTATGTCAGCGTGCGTCGTCCTCCCTTGAATGATAAATGTAGGGCTCCTGAACGCGGGAATGTTGACCCCGAAGTTGTAGGGGAGTATCTCATCGACTGTTGGCAGAACCACTGCCACCAAATTGCCAGGAAGGGGATACAGTCGACCAAGCCCTTCCTAGGTCTCCAGGCTCTCATTCTTGGAGGCGAGGGTGCTTACCGCCCCCACCACTACATTCGATGCTCCCTCCGAGTCTAACGATCCTGTCTCTTCTTCAGGTTCCTCCTCCCTCTCGCCGCGTTTCTTGCCAGACAGGGATGGCGACATCTCCCTAGGGAGCCAGCCAACCGGCTTCTCCTCCTCCTTGTAATAGTCTTGCGTCTCCTGCTCCTGTGGCTCCTTGTTCTGTGGAGTACGCGGCTCCCCAACCCTGACGCCCCCACTTCCATAGCCTCGAAGGTACGTCCAGTTTGTACCTGGCGTTGCCTTCCTATGTTTCGCTCTCTCCATCCCAGATCTGGGGTCCGCAGGTGCCTTTAGCGGTGGGCCTCTTTTACCACCCACCACTGGGCATACGGGGAACAGATGACCCGCACAACAACATCCAAAACAATGTTCAGGCAAGTGTTCATAAGAAATCACTAGTCGGGTACGTACCTGAGACACCGAAAGCCGAAACCAGAGTTGGCTCTGCAGGGGGACTCTGATGTCCGCTCTAATCCTAATCTTCATAAATTCTCCCCAGCAGAAACCATCCTTATCAACATCCACTCCCTGGCAAACACCTGGGGCATTTCCCACACGGAATCCCACATCCCTTGTCCACGCCCCTACTGGAAAATTGGAAACCCGCGGCCAGACTGAGAAGTGATGGAACTCCAGGTCCTGAACCTGCATGTGGGATCGCAAGTCTGTAAACAATACTAGGGAGTCCCAAAACGACCATGGCTGTCCTAGAAGGACTCTCTCCCTTTCCTTTGCTGTCCTAAAGAAGAAAGCTATTAGACCCCCCTCAAGGGGTTTGGCCTCCACTTTCATCCCCTAGGCATCCTCCAACCTGTTCACTACTGACTTCCAGTAGACCTTCTTAGTCGTTAGGACCTTGGTTGCCATTGCAAAACGGTACAGGTTACCCCGTCCCGTGACCTCCTGCACTGGTACCACCACCTCCCTGATCCTCATCGATCCCATTTGGGAGCCCAGGACCCCCACCTGATCAGTTCGCCCGGATCCCAGAGATCCCCGTGATCCAAACAGGTTGAAACTCGCGCTACCAAGGGACGTCTGACCCGCTGGAGTCGCGTCCAACCGGATAAAACCATGCTCCATCCGCAAACCCTGATCCGACCCGGGTATTTCCACCCGCATCTCCCGACCCGACCCAGGCTGCATAACCCGACCCGAGCTCGACGCATACCACCTCTCCTAAACCGTCCGACCCAAGCACGCACCGTACCGGGCAGCCCATTGGGCCACATCGCCTTGGCTTGCCCGGGTCCAGCCCGTTCTGGGGTTCCCCTATGCCTCGTGGGCCTGAGGCCGGCCGAGGCTGCCAGCCCGATCTTTGCGCGTCTGCCATCAAGACCGGACCCATCTCCACGTCCCGTCCCGTCGCCGGAACCCTAGAGCGCACCTCCCTAGAAGCTCTTTTGGGAGCTTTCATAAACCTAAGCGCACCGAACTAAATGCATTACTCACAATTTAGATTAAAAATAAAAAATAAACAAAAAATCTAAACTTTGATATCTTTATTTATTTATTTGTTTTGAGAGGAACTGAAAATATTATTAATAAACAAAGGTACCTAGGTGTTCGTCTGCCGACGAACCCCTTACAAAGCAGTAGTTCGAAAAGAAATAAACAGAAGTGCTGAGAAATATGTTCATATGCATAGAGGCGGTCGGGGGGATTGACTGCGGTAGCATCCAGGTATACCGATACAGTATGCTCCAACCATAACTACTGATCGAGGAGACCAGTTGAACATCGAACAGTGGTGGACCGATAGCTCCCCCGGTATGTCAGCGTGCGTCGTCCTCCCTTGAATGATAAATGTAGGGCTCCTGAACGCGGGAATGTTGACCCCGAAGTTGTAGGGGAGTATCTCATCGACTGTTGGCAGAACCACTGCCACCAAATTGCCAGGAAGGGGATACAGTCGACCAAGCCCTTCCTAGGTCTCCAGGCTCTCATTCTTGGAGGCGAGGGTGCTTACCGCCCCCACCACTACATTCGATGCTCCCTCCGAGTCTAACGATCCTGTCTCTTCTTCAGGTTCCTCCTCCCTCTCGCCGCGTTTCTTGCCAGACAGGGATGGCGACATCTCCCTAGGGAGCCAGCCAACCGGCTTCTCCTCCTCCTTGTAATAGTCTTGCGTCTCCTGCTCCTGTGGCTCCTTGTTCTGTGGAGTACGCGGCTCCCCAACCCTGACGCCCCCACTTCCATAGCCTCGAAGGTACGTCCAGTTTGTACCTGGCGTTGCCTTCCTATGTTTCGCTCTCTCCATCCCAGATCTGGGGTCCGCAGGTGCCTTTAGCGGTGGGCCTCTTTTACCACCCACCACTGGGCATACGGGGAACAGATGACCCGCACAACAACATCCAAAACAATGTTCAGGCAAGTGTTCATAAGAAATCACTAGTCGGGTACGTACCTGAGACACCGAAAGCCGAAACCAGAGTTGGCTCTGCAGGGGGACTCTGATGTCCGCTCTAATCCTAATCTTCATAAATTCTCCCCAGCAGAAACCATCCTTATCAACATCCACTCCCTGGCAAACACCTGGGGCATTTCCCACACGGAATCCCACATCCCTTGTCCACGCCCCTACTGGAAAATTGGAAACCCGCGGCCAGACTGAGAAGTGATGGAACTCCAGGTCCTGAACCTGCATGTGGGATCGCAAGTCTGTAAACAATACTAGGGAGTCCCAAAACGACCATGGCTGTCCTAGAAGGACTCTCTCCCTTTCCTTTGCTGTCCTAAAGAAGAAAGCTATTAGACCCCCCTCAAGGGGTTTGGCCTCCACTTTCATCCCCTAGGCATCCTCCAACCTGTTCACTACTGACTTCCAGTAGACCTTCTTAGTCGTTAGGACCTTGGTTGCCATTGCAAAACGGTACAGGTTACCCCGTCCCGTGACCTCCTGCACTGGTACCACCACCTCCCTGATCCTCATCGATCCCATTTGGGAGCCCAGGACCCCCACCTGATCAGTTCGCCCGGATCCCAGAGATCCCCGTGATCCAAACAGGTTGAAACTCGCGCTACCAAGGGACGTCTGACCCGCTGGAGTCGCGTCCAACCGGATAAAACCATGCTCCATCCGCAAACCCTGATCCGACCCGGGTATTTCCACCCGCATCTCCCGACCCGACCCAGGCTGCATAACCCGACCCGAGCTCGACGCATACCACCTCTCCTAAACCGTCCGACCCAAGCACGCACCGTACCGGGCAGCCCATTGGGCCACATCGCCTTGGCTTGCCCGGGTCCAGCCCGTTCTGGGGTTCCCCTATGCCTCGTGGGCCTGAGGCCGGCCGAGGCTGCCAGCCCGATCTTTGCGCGTCTGCCATCAAGACCGGACCCATCTCCACGTCCCGTCCCGTCGCCGGAACCCTAGAGCGCACCTCCCTAGAAGCTCTTTTGGGAGCTTTCATAAACCTAAGCGCACCGAACTAAATGCATTACTCACAATTTAGATTAAAAATAAAAAATAAACAAAAAATCTAAACTTTGATATCTTTATTTATTTATTTGTTTTGAGAGGAACTGAAAATATTATTAATAAACAAAGGTACCTAGGTGTTCGTCTGCCGACGAACCCCTTACAAAGCAGTAGTTCGAAAAGAAATAAACAGAAGTGCTGAGAAATATGTTCATATGCATAGAGGCGGTCGGGGGGATTGACTGCGGTAGCATCCAGGTATACCGATACAGTATGCTCCAACCATAACTACTGATCGAGGAGACCAGTTGAACATCGAACAGTGGTGGACCGATAGCTCCCCCGGTATGTCAGCGTGCGTCGTCCTCCCTTGAATGATAAATGTAGGGCTCCTGAACGCGGGAATGTTGACCCCGAAGTTGTAGGGGAGTATCTCATCGACTGTTGGCAGAACCACTGCCACCAAATTGCCAGGAAGGGGATACAGTCGACCAAGCCCTTCCTAGGTCTCCAGGCTCTCATTCTTGGAGGCGAGGGTGCTTACCGCCCCCACCACTACATTCGATGCTCCCTCCGAGTCTAACGATCCTGTCTCTTCTTCAGGTTCCTCCTCCCTCTCGCCGCGTTTCTTGCCAGACAGGGATGGCGACATCTCCCTAGGGAGCCAGCCAACCGGCTTCTCCTCCTCCTTGTAATAGTCTTGCGTCTCCTGCTCCTGTGGCTCCTTGTTCTGTGGAGTACGCGGCTCCCCAACCCTGACGCCCCCACTTCCATAGCCTCGAAGGTACGTCCAGTTTGTACCTGGCGTTGCCTTCCTATGTTTCGCTCTCTCCATCCCAGATCTGGGGTCCGCAGGTGCCTTTAGCGGTGGGCCTCTTTTACCACCCACCACTGGGCATACGGGGAACAGATGACCCGCACAACAACATCCAAAACAATGTTCAGGCAAGTGTTCATAAGAAATCACTAGTCGGGTACGTACCTGAGACACCGAAAGCCGAAACCAGAGTTGGCTCTGCAGGGGGACTCTGATGTCCGCTCTAATCCTAATCTTCATAAATTCTCCCCAGCAGAAACCATCCTTATCAACATCCACTCCCTGGCAAACACCTGGGGCATTTCCCACACGGAATCCCACATCCCTTGTCCACGCCCCTACTGGAAAATTGGAAACCCGCGGCCAGACTGAGAAGTGATGGAACTCCAGGTCCTGAACCTGCATGTGGGATCGCAAGTCTGTAAACAATACTAGGGAGTCCCAAAACGACCATGGCTGTCCTAGAAGGACTCTCTCCCTTTCCTTTGCTGTCCTAAAGAAGAAAGCTATTAGACCCCCCTCAAGGGGTTTGGCCTCCACTTTCATCCCCTAGGCATCCTCCAACCTGTTCACTACTGACTTCCAGTAGACCTTCTTAGTCGTTAGGACCTTGGTTGCCATTGCAAAACGGTACAGGTTACCCCGTCCCGTGACCTCCTGCACTGGTACCACCACCTCCCTGATCCTCATCGATCCCATTTGGGAGCCCAGGACCCCCACCTGATCAGTTCGCCCGGATCCCAGAGATCCCCGTGATCCAAACAGGTTGAAACTCGCGCTACCAAGGGACGTCTGACCCGCTGGAGTCGCGTCCAACCGGATAAAACCATGCTCCATCCGCAAACCCTGATCCGACCCGGGTATTTCCACCCGCATCTCCCGACCCGACCCAGGCTGCATAACCCGACCCGAGCTCGACGCATACCACCTCTCCTAAACCGTCCGACCCAAGCACGCACCGTACCGGGCAGCCCATTGGGCCACATCGCCTTGGCTTGCCCGGGTCCAGCCCGTTCTGGGGTTCCCCTATGCCTCGTGGGCCTGAGGCCGGCCGAGGCTGCCAGCCCGATCTTTGCGCGTCTGCCATCAAGACCGGACCCATCTCCACGTCCCGTCCCGTCGCCGGAACCCTAGAGCGCACCTCCACCGGCGCCTTTCCCTTGCGTAACCTCCACGCCACCGCTTCCTCCGATTTGGTTTCCTCCGAACCCGTCGCCGATGAAATAACGATCGGGATCAGCGTCGCCCCGTCACGGAGTGGCTCGCCCAACTCGTCCTCCGAGCCCGTCATCGTCTGCTCCACCAGCGTCACAGCAGGACGCCGGATCACCTTCTTCCTCGGCCGGGGCCCGACGCCCTGTACACGTCGCGTCCTCTTGGCTTCACACCGGACGACCCCCTCCGTCGTCGAGAATTCCACGGGGCTGTCGTCCCTGCTCGGAGACCAACCCAGGGAGAAGGCTGCCGGACTGGGCGATTCCCCGTCCCTGCTCGGAGGCTGGAGGAAGATCGACGGACAGGCCGGGTCCTTCCCCGCCGCCAACGAACCGGTCACGATACCCCCGTCCTTGCTCTTTTCCATTCCTGAAAACTCAATATTCTCTCCCCCAAGCTCGCCCGGTATAGCACCGGTCAAGTTCGACGACTCCGATCTCCTCCCATCCGCATTCATAATCGTTGGTGGTGAGAAAAATCGAAAAAACACAAAACCCTAGCATAGACTAAACCCTAGCCGAGCTATGTACAGAAACTAATCCTTTACAATATGTGATATCTTTATTATATTTTACAATTATGAGGAGAAATTAAATACAAACCATGTCTTAACCTAAAAACTAGAGAACCAATCTAAGCCATCTATTATAAGAATGAAGGGATGCGATGCAATTGAGTGGTTGACTTGTTGACGGCAAAAAAACAGCACTTTTTAGTAAGTAAGAAGGGCTTTTTAGTAAAACTATCATATTACCGTTTTTTTACCAATTCACTAATTTAATTTTTCCCACTTCGTTTGAACTCTGATTGGCTTCAAACTTGCGCCATTAGTTTTGTTTTTTCAAGGGCTTTCTATCAAGATCACTAATGAATATATTTTGAAGCACAATTTTTTTATTATTTTGGGGCTGATTTAAAAAAAAAATTATACATGGGTAATTTTTATCAACACTTTGCTCTGGTTTTATCAACACTGTTACACTGGTTTTATCAACACTTTGCACTGAGTTTATCACCTCATTTCCAAAACTGATCATGATTTTATCACATCATCACGTGTTTTTTATGAACACTAGTTTTATCAACATCAAACACTAGGTTTTATCATTAAATTACGCGTGTTTTATCACCTCCATCACATGTTTTTTTTATCAACGCTAAACTTTATTTTATCACACTTATTATCAAAATTGAACATGATTTTTATCACCTCAGTACATGTTTTTATCAACATTTAGCACTAGTTTGATACCTCCGATATAAAACATTTATTTGTGAAGATTTATCAACACTCAACATTATTTTTATCACCCCGATATACTTTTTTTTTATTTTCTTGCTTCAAAATATATTCATGATTGATCTTGATTTAAATCCCTTGAAAAATTAAAAATATTGGCGGAAGTTTGAAGCTAATCGGAGTTCAAACGAATCGGGAAATATTAAATTAGTGAATTGGTGAAGAAAAAAATGGACACTTGTCCACATGGAACCATGTTTTTACAGTTATGCCCTTGCTTGCGTGAGAAATGATGAAAGTGGTGTGAGTTTGGGTGAAATTGGGGTGATGATGTAGCATCATGGTGAATGTTGGATCTTAGGTGTGTGTGACTATGATTGATTCTCTAGTTTTTAGGTTAAGAGTGGTTTGTATCCGATTTCACCTCTTACAACTATATTATTATATTTTCATCGTAGTTTAAATGGATAATTGTAAAATGAAACATCTTCATGTATTCATTTTTTTTTTTGTACATTATAGCTTTATTCTTTGATAATTGAAAAAAGATATCGTGTATTTGTGTTTTGGTTGCAACATATACGAAATTTGGCTTTTTTTCAAATTTAAATTTTCAACGCTAAAATCATTATTTTAAACAAATGTACATAAACTGTATTAAAAAGAAAAGTTTCTTATATATTTTTACAATTATAGAAATAACAGGACTACAAGTTGTAAAAAAAAATGAATGATACTTTTTAAACTATTATCCTTAATTTAAATTTTGATACACTCAAACTCTTCTGACTTACTTTTTTTTGGGGGTAATTACAAAATCTTGTGCAATTATGTGTGTTTTGTAAAAATTTATGAAGCATTTTTTTTTTGTAAAAACTGACGACAATCTCTTTTCTGTCCATAAATCTACTATTAGGATGAGTAGTTTTTTTAGCAAAAATTCGAAAGGATCCTTATAAACGTACATATATGTTGGATCCAAATTGCAAAACACGTATTTATGAGGGTTACACATAACAAAACTTGTATAATGAAAAATGTAAAATTATCATTTTCAAAAAAAGAAAATTGATGTCATGCGACTAATTCATTAAAAAATTTACAAAACACGCGTAATCCTCCTTCATTTTTACAATCCTCCCTTGTCTTCAAATGAGCATCAAAGTGACACCGACATTTCTACTTGCGCCTCCTAATGCATTAATTAACGTTTGCTTGGTCGAATAGAACTTGATACTTGAGAAAGAGCTTCCAAAAACCTCACCTTGACTCAAACCAAGCCACTTCCACTTAATTCAAGTAACGTTGGACATTTTTGGGGAAAATCCATGCCTAGCTAGGAAGCTTCCTCAAAATCCATTCTGTTGGTAATTAGTTAGACCAAATTCCTTAATTAATCTCCTACCAAATCCTTCATAGCTTGCATTAATGTTGTTTATACAAACCTATTTTTTCCAATATTTTCCGTAAACATATCAGCATATAGATTCGGTAAGTTGTTGCTCTCAAAAGTGGGTCTCATTCGGTGCCTCTTTTCTTTCTCGCCAACTAGTTTTGCGAGGTAGATCCATGCCTACAATTACAAATCTTAGTAATTTTTATTTATTTCTCTGCCTGACTTGATTCAGCATTTGAATTTTCAACTTGGTTACTAAAGTTAAAATCGTAATGACGGTTCAAACATGATTTGCTTAGGTCATGGAGTCTAAAGTAACCCTTGTTTGTTTTGGTGTATTAAGCATCAAACCCTTTTAAACCTTCTCCAAGACCTTTGGCTCTCCCCATTTTGGGTTTGAGAAAATGTCTTCTCCGACGGCCCCAAAGCTGAGTGAAATCCAACAAAAGCTCACCCAAATCCACTTATCATTAGCCACATTGTGCAAAACCCTAGCCATAACCTCCGGCCTTGTTATCTTCACCGTCTACGTCTTCTTCCACCACCCCTACGCCTACAACCACCCCTCCAACCTCCTCCTCGCCACCCCCTCCGCCGCCCCACTTCCGGCAACCTCCGTGGACCCCACCAACATCACCCACCTAGTCTTCGGCCTGGTGGGATCCATGAACACGTGGCCCCAGAAGAGACACTACGTCGAGTCATGGTGGCGCCCCAACGTGACCCGCGGCTACATCTTCCTGGACCGGCCGCCGGAGGAGCCCTGGCCGCCGTCGTCGCCGCCTTTCCGCGTGAGCGATGACATCAGCAACTGGACGGTGTACTCCAAGTTCGTGAGGCCCGACCACATGAGGATCGTGCGGACCGTGTTGGAGACGTTTAGGGAGAGGGACGAGGGAGTGAGGTGGTACGTGATGGCGGATGACGATACTGTCCTTTTTCTCGACAACTTGGTGGAGGTGTTGGGCGGGTACGATCATAATAAGTACATGTATATAGGGGCAAGCTCGGAATGTATAAAGTCGGACTCCGACCTGTCGTTTGAGATGGCGTTCGGGGGAGCTGGTTACGCGCTTAGCTACCCTCTCGTGGAGATTTTGGTGACCAAGATTGATGGCTGCCTCGAGAGGTACCCTTACTCATGGGTCAGTGATTTCTTGATCTACAAGTGTATTGAAGATTTAGGTGTTGCCCTAACTCACCACAAAGGCTTTCATCAGGTAATTATTCATTTACGTTCAAACTAAATATAACAAATCAACCTTCATCGTTGGCTACTCTTTAACTTCTGAAGGTAAGAATGCGTCACTAATGAAGGTTGATTTGTTTCGTTTAGACATACAGTTTTTTTGTTTCATGACTTGTTGTCCAACAGTTTTGGATTTTGTCCTTTTAGAGCTCTCGTTGTTGAGCTCTCCTTGTAATCGTCTTGTTTTGCTCTTTTAGATGCTTTCTTTCTCGGAAAGTACTATTAGATCTAACGTTAATTTGATGATCGGGTCTAACGTTAAAAGGCTTCAGAAACTAACAAAGAACGGGTCTAACGTTAATTTGATGATCAAATACACATGTAGATAGATCTTCACAATGACATATCTGGTCTGCTATCGGCGCATCCACAAACGCCACTGCTCTCTTTACACCACATAGACGTCGTAGACCCGATCTTCCCCTCCAAGAACCGCTCCGACTCCATCGCCCACATCATGCGGGCCGCACGGGCCGACAGCTCGCGCCTCCTCCAACAGACAATCTGCTACCACCGGCCCACAACCTGGTCCGTCTCCGTCTCCTGGGGCTACTCGGCACACATCTACGAGCAAATCCACCCCCGGAGCGTCCTCCACCGCCCGCTTGAGACATTCCGCCCATGGGTGATCGAGTCCCAGCCGCCGCTCTACGTCTTCAACCCGCGTTGGCCCTCCGACCACCCGTGCGCGGCTCCTCATGTCTTTTTCTTCGACTCCGCTAAGAGGAGAGTCGAGAACGAGACGGTGGTTACAACGTATGTCCGGTTGGGGCCGCGAGGTTTGGGTGTTTGTGTGAATAACTCAGCTGATTATGTCTCCAAGGTTGTCGTCCATTCTCCCATCACACCCCTCCACAAGGTCAGATTCTTTTTTGTACACATTTTCCATCGTTGCTTTATAACTAGGGGAAACCATGATTCTTAATCTACTTTAAGCTTTGTTTTCGCGATTCTAATCTGGGTTTATCTTTCGTTCTATTTCTCAACTATGACCTCTACATTTTTTGCACGGACTATCGTTTGTCGTTAAAATTAAAAGAGACGTTAGTTTTGGATGGGAAAAGACAGAAATGCCCTCAACAAAAGTCAATAACCTGAAGTTGAGCTTACTTTTTTTTGCACTTCCCAACTATGGTATTTCCATTTTTTGCACGGAATAACATTTTTTGCTAAGGACATTTTGGACTTTTCTCATCCAAAACTAATGTCTCTGTTAATTTTGATAACAAACGATAGTCCGTGCAAAAAATATAAAGGTTATAATTGGAAAACACAACCGAAAGATAAACCCAGATTAGGATCGCGAAAAAAATTAAATTAGGAACCACGGTTTTCCCTTATAACTATTTTGTTGAATCATTTACCTGATTAACTATATCGATTGTAACATAATATAAAAATCCCTACTTACAATCTTGCCATCATTTATAAAATATTAGTATTTAATTAGTCATGGGTCGGATTTTAACATTTTCTTCTATTGAACATGTATTTGTGTCATGACGATCACAGGATGGAAGAATAGAATGCTGTGATGTTCAACAGGCAGAAGATGCGAATACTACGGAAGTGAGAATAAGAGGGTGCTTGAAAGACGAAATAATTGCTTGATATACACTTCGGACATATACGGATTTGATCATGTATATGCAAGGAACCCTATATATACTTGTATTTGTTTATTTTTTTGTTCAGACCAAAATAGATTACCATGGCTTTTTTTTAAAGATTAACGTGAGAGTAATTGAATATTTTTGTGTAAATGGCCCATTTGTCACTTGTTTTCATCCTTCTCATTAGAACCATATATAAGATGGTTTAATTTGGAACTTGGCAGTCCCGGTAATTTTGATTGCATGGTTTAGTTATTACGATCAGTTATAGTTTTTTTTTGAAGAAACGATCAGTTATAGTTAATTTGTTTGATAAACGATTGTTTTATTCATATCTCGTATTTTTTAGAAGAAATATACAAGGTTGTATGTGATCGGGAACCCATGAAAGTACATCGACCTGAAAGACCAAAACAATATAAACAAATCAAACCAGAGAGACTATCCACATTTTACTTAAAAGTAAAAAACTACAAATTTCAAATAAGTCTGACTAGTAATCTCTCTTCGTAACTGGCCAACCCTAGACAAACCTACTACCGCCATCTCCCTCCTCTCTTCACCGAAGATGGTCGGGTCCTCCGACCCGACTGTCGCTGGTGGCGACCTTCCCTCTCTCCCTCCCTCTCCTTTCTTATCTCCTTCTTTTCGAAGTTTTATGATGTTTAGGACCTTTCTCTCGTCGCCGTTTGATACTAGATCTTCCTCTTGGTTCCCCTGTTGTAGATCTGGAAGACCAGCCATGACGTGGTGGTTTTGTCTACCGGGTCCGTTATGTTCTACCGATGCTTCCTTGCTCTTCTACTTCGGCTTGGGTCGTTATGACTCGCTTTGTTGCTTCAGGCTAGGGACATCGTGGGAGGAGTTTGCCATATCTATCCCTGTTGTAGCAGATCGAGGTTGACTTCCTTTTCTCCGGGGTGTTTCTTTCTCTACCGTACCTCTCGGTCGGCTTGTAGATTGGTGGCGAGACTTTCAGCAAGGAGCTTCTTTGACTTGATGCTCGGGGAATTTTTCCTCTTTGCAACTTGTCCGAGGAGTTTAGCTCTTAGGAGCTGGGTTTGGTCGTTGCTCGGGTGTGGTCCTGCTAGTTTGTGGCGTTGTCGGTGCTTGTGTTCTTTCGGCCTTCTCGTGTTGAAGCTCGATGCTTCTGGTAGCTGCGAAGACTTGGTGGCGCATTTTGATTTCCATCCCCGGAGGTGCTCCGGGAGTCTGTCTCGGTGGAGGTGTGGCCTTTGGAGTGGCGTTGCGCTTCTCTGCTGGTATTGGTATCAGATTTTTCGGGCTCAGGTTGGCTCATGCTCGGTATAACTACAGGTCTTCCCCTATGGGTCCTCGTTTGGTTTTGTTCGGTGAAGGTTTACCAATCACGGTTTTGGAACACTCAGCTTGAGTTCCAACATCAGATTCTCGGAAGTGATGACTTGATATTTCCTGTTTGGAGGTCTGAATTCGTATTCGGTAAAAACATCAAACCTCCCCCTTAAGGGCTTTTCTCAGTGTTGAATGGAATTGGTTTCGGAGGACTAAGTTCGAGCTCTAGCGTGTGGTCAAGCTTGATGCTCCAGTTCAAGTTAGATTCGTGATGCTCCTCCGTTCATTAGTTACAGTTCTACCATGGGAAGCGTTTCCTGACCGATCGGGTCATTGATTCGTTGTGGAGCTGGGCCCTTGTTGTTGCAGTCGGTATGGATCTTGCTATTCCCTCTGCCCTCGTCATTGCAGTCGGTATGGGTCTTGCTATTCCCTCTACTTCTTCAGTTTTTTGTAGAGCTCTGCTCAGTCCCTAGTTTTAGTCTCATCTCAATTTCTTTGGTTTCCCTACACATTATTGGTAGGGGCGTAATGTATTAGGTGTTGGCCTTTGATGGGTTGTTTCGGGTCTTTGGCCCTTTGTTGGATATGGAGGTGTTACTGTTTCTAGGGCTCTTGAGTATCACTGCTTTTTGCACCGTTCATTCTATGTCGTTTAGCGGTGTTGACCATCGGCGTATTGGCGTCCTCCAACTCTCTCAATTGAGGCTCTGATTAGATTTAAAGTTTTCTTCAACTGCTTGTAAGCTCGAGACGATCTAGAAGCTGACTGCCTTTTTATTGAGCTTCATGGTTGGAAAACCCGGACACTAGACCACTTTCTCTATGAACTTCATGGTTGCAAAAACAGGGTTATAGGCCTATTATCTCTGTTCCTTGTTTTGGGCTTTATGTTTGTAAAATTTGGTTATTAGGCCATGGTTGTTTGGTTTACACCTTTATCAGGTTGCTGATGTTCCTATTATTGGAATTCTCCTTCATTGTACTTGTTCAATCCTTGTAGGTTCTCTTCGTCTTGAGGTTGTGCTTTCTCGATTGTGCTCCGTCTTGTGGTTGTGCCCTTTTAGATGGTTGCGTCCATCTTTAGGGTTTTTTTCATCTGTATCTATATATTTGGTCTTGTACTCCTTTTCGTCCTCGGATGAGGTTTCATTTATATATTTTTCTTATTGATAAAAAAAGGGGTAACGCTAGTTCATAACTTTCTTAAACCTTTGGTTATCACATCCTAACTCAGACCAACCTTTGCTTACAATTCCATACATAAAAGGTTGTGAATTTTACAAAAAATATAAAAATATGTCCAAGTTAACAACACAGTTACCTCATCTAGCATGTGAAAGTCACGTGATGGGTTTGAAAATTTTTAATGACAATTTTTCCCCGACCGTCTATACCCCTTCTGCCTTTGGTATATTCTATCGCCATTACCGACCTCCTAATCCCTTCAAATCCCCAATCTCTCACCACCACTTTCTCTCCCAACCCAAACCAGACTCTCCTCTCTCCTCCCCCAACCAGCCCAGCTCACCTCTCTCTACAATTTCACTTTCCATATGGTTCAACGGACGGAGAAAGAGGAAACCGAGTTCAAGGAATTTCACCTTCAGTATTGCCTCTTTTGCTATATGGTTTGAAATTGTTGTTTGTTTTAGAGTTGGGAAATTGTGTAAAGAGGTGAAATTTAGGTTTCCTTGGAAGTAAATCGAGTAGAAAGTAGTTTAGATTGAGTTTTTTTGGTTGCTGAGAAAATGAGGGAAAAGGAAATGATATATGGGTTGAAATTTTCATTTGTTTTGGAGTTGGATAATCGTGTAAAGATGTGAAATTCAGGTTTCCTTTTTAGTACATCGGGGTAGAAAGTAGTTGATATTGCTATTCTGGATTGATATATATCATTTCAGTATTGCCTCTGTTGGTGGCAGAGCATAAAGATTGGCAGTCAGGAAGGTTGAAGAAGAGGGCTTGAGGGCATAAAAGACATTTCGTAACTAAAACTAACATCATCCAAAATTTTAACAGTTTTTTATACTTATTGTAAAATTCCCAACCTTTCATGTATGGAATTGTAACCAAAGGTTGGTCTGGGTTAGGACGTGATAACCAAAGGTTCAAAAAGGTTAGGAACCAGCGTTTCCCCTAAAAAAGGTCTACAACCGAGATTTTCTAGCCATTAAGCCTAAAAATGCATCACAACTATATCCACCGCACCACCTTCCGACCCCATGCAGAATACTCCAAGCTTACACGTACTTGTAGAAAATACTCTCTCATCGGAACCACCTTAAATAGTAGAGGATACCGACACGTCGACGGTCAACACCGCTAATCGATAGAGATAGTCTGATAGTCAAAACCACCGAAAAGAGGCCAAAACACCAAAAAAATACCCGTCAGTGACAAACACCTCAACGACAAGCCCCCACCGGCATAGGCGGGGAAACATGAAAATTGAAGTATATCTGAAATTAAGGTAAGAGCAGAGCCTTCACAAGTGACAAATAAGAAATGAAAGTAAAAAATACAACCCAACCATGAGACCACGAGGGTGACCATTCCAAGATGAGCCAAATCGACAGAAACAACTATGCTGGTGGCCAACACCAAAGAATCTTGTAATTGGAGAAATCCCGTATCTCAAATAAGACCACTCTAGAGGCTAGAGCACCAGATCTTTAGTCCCGGTCGACATCCTCATTGTAGGAGCATGGATCCACCCTTGAGCCACTGGCCCTACATCTACATCCACCACACAATCACCAAGAACCTCCGGTGAAGAACAAAATGTACAAACCAACAACCAACAATCATGATTTTTGGACCACGTGACGAAAATGGGTTTTGAAGGACACACAAGGTCTCGTAGATGGAAGTTGGGTAACCCAGTATGCCGAAGAACGATGGTTGCAAAGATTTCGATCCAAACGGTCGGATATTGAGTTCATATCTAAGCTATACTCACTTGAGCGATCACCACGATATACGAGGTCCTTCACGAGAGAAGTGAAAACACGAACGACCTCCACGAGATGACGCTGGATAAACGATGCCATATGCGATTCCTTCCATGGGTTCTCTAGAAGGAAAAGGAGCACGACCTTGCGCAAACAACTCAGGAACCCGATCCGCGCCGCCTTGGAACTCCACAAAAATGGAACCTCGATTGTCATTCCACAGGGAGTACCACCGAGCCAGCATGACCTAGCACCTTTGACAAGTTCCACAGAGGAAAACTCATCGGCAAAGAAACTCACTCGGCCGAGTACTTTGAGCCATCGCCAAGAAACATGGAATGAGGGCTCGGTAAAGATGAGTTTTACGGCCATAGAGGCCGAAACTGAAGCGGCCAACCCTCCTACCGAGATGAACCACTGCCACAACACTAGAACGGAGAAGCGGCGACCAATCGACGACGAAATAATCAGGACGACCAAATCTGTGTGAACCAGGGAGGCAAAAAGGAGAAAAGGTAGTGTAGCAGAGTCGGTGAGAAGAGAAGGGGTGTTGGGTTTTAACATACATATTGCTAAGGAAAATTAAAATTTAATTCTAAAATCCAAAAGCCGGATCCATGTAAATCAATTAATCGATAAAAAAACAAACAGAAATCGTTACCTCTTGTAGTTTCAGTGTCTGGTTCGAGACGGAGACCTTTGAGTAAATACGCTTCCATGCTCTTCTTAGATCAAGGCGTTTCCAACAAGATCCTCCATCTACAAGTATTCACACGAACAAACCCAATGATGTGTGCTAACACCTATTCTTATCAAAACAATTGTGAGAATTCAAGTGTATATTGTCCAGTTTTTGGTAGAGTGATGGAGAACAAAAGAAATTCATCTTGCACGCAAATCAATTAAAAAAAATTCTCTGACCCTTGTGTTTCATGTAAAAAAAAACTCTTCAAAGAACCCTTTTTTTTATTCTTTACATGAGAAGAAATCAAATAGAAACCACCTCTTGACGTAAAAACCGTGTGAAGCAATCCAAGCCATCCAAATTAAGAATGGATGGATGAGATGCAATTGAGTTGTAGAAAAAACAACACCTTTTTTTGTAAGTTGTAGGGTTTTTTTAGTAAAACTATCATATTTTTTTTACCAACTCACAAATTTAATTTTTCCCGCTTCGTTTGAACTCCGATTGGCTTCAAACTTGCGCCAATATTTTTTTTTCAAGAGCTTTCTATCAAGATCAGTCATGAATATATTTTGAAGCACAAAAAAAATTTAGGGCTGATTTAAAAAAATATATATTTGGGTAATTTTTATCAACATTTTATACTGGTTTTATCAATACTTTACACTGATTTTATCAACACTGGGTTTATCACCTCATTATTCAAAACTAAACATGATTTAATTTTTCCCGCTTCGTTTGAACTCCGACTGACTTCAAACTTGCGTCAATATCTTTGTTTTTTCAAGGGCTTTCTAACAAGATCAGTGGTGAATATGTTTTAAAGTAAGAAAAAAATAAATTATTTTGGGGATGTGTAAGAACCGCCTCCGGTCGATCCCGGTCAAACCGGTGAATTTAGGCGAAAGTTGACTTTTTGCTGGAAAAGTCAACTGATGACTCCGAAAGTCATTCGGGAGTTTTCTGGGACCCAAAACGCTTAGCCGTCGTTACGGTTAGCTTAGTTGGGTCATTTCCTTTCAAATGACACCTTTTGTGAAAAAGTCAAACCCAGGTCAAACTAGGTCGATTTTGGAGTATTAACGAATAAAATAATATGAGCTGAGATATTTTTGGTAGGAGTGGTCCCCACATGGACACATGTCCATGTTAGCTTGGAGGGTAAGAAAAGTGGGTTAAAAGACCAATTGGTCCCAACATATGGACAAAATAGAGAGATGGGCTAAAGGACGAAAGGGGCTTTTCCACTTTGAGGTTAAGACCACATGGGGCAACAAATTCAGCTCATTTCTTCCTTGTTGGCCGAACCACATAGAGAAGAGAGAGGGTGTAAAACTCCATTAAAGCTTGAAGAAGAAGCAAGACAAAGGGAGCTCCTTTAGTGGCATTTCTTCACCAAATCTACTTCATCCTCTTCATCTCTTCACTTCCTAGAGGTTGGTATCCGTTATTTCCTTATTTGATGAAATTGGTGTTGTGGGTTTGAGTAGAGGTGACTTGAACTAGTGGGTTTTGGGTGTTGGATGGTTTAGATGTTGATTTGTGAAGAAGAAATGGAGTTTGATGATGGAAATCACTTGATTTGAGTTGTTTTTGATGAAACCCACTGATGTGAACGTAAAATACATCTATTTGAGATGTTTTTAGCCCACATTCTTGAGCTTTTCAGTCCCGGGATGGTGTTGTTTGATGAATATTTCTCTTGTTTTGTGCAGTTTATCGATCTCCAAAGGAATCGGGAAATTCGGGATGGAAACGGAGCAAAAAAAGGCAAAAAGGACCTGAATTTCAGAGGCGCACGCTGGGCGCACGACATGCACCCAACATGCACAACACACGCCAAGCGCATGGCGTGCGGCCAGCATGCACCACGCACGCCGAGCGCACGCCGAGTGCAGGGCGTGCATATTGGACAGAGAGCATCGCAAATTGACGTTTGGATCAACGCAGGGCGTGCGGCCAGCATGCATGGTGCTTGCCCAGTGCACGGCGTGCGTGCGACATGCACTGGCGCGATTATGTCAGTTTTTAAGTGTAACCTTCCTATTTTAACCTTAGTTTTGAGCGGGTATAAGTAGGAATTAGGTCAGAATTATAGGTGATCACGAATTTCAGAGCAAAAACACATTGGGAGAGAGCTTTAGAGACTTTGGGAAGAGGTTTTGAAGATCAAACAAGATATACAAACTCATTATCGAAGGTTCTTCGTAGGTTTTGATTATACTTTGATATTTGTATTACTTTTTCAGTCAATATGATTATTATTGTTATTATCATTGCTTTGTGTTCGTATTTCATTGTGATGAACTAAATCCTCATTGATCTAGGGCTAGGGGAACGATGTGATGAATTGATTTAACTTATTTTGGTTATGAATTTGTTAAACTAGTATTAGGATATTGTTTATCTAATTCCGTTCTTAATGCTTTGTTGCCTTGATCACGTGATAATTGATTCAATCGTATTAACCAACAATTGAGAAATGAGGTTAATTGGAGGAAAAAGGAATTAGATAGCTCAGGTTTTAATCTAATTCAGAATATGGTTAGACTGACACGAGTGCAATAACTATAGAAGTAAAACCCGAAAGTTAGAGGAATTCATAGAACATAATGCTATATACCGCTCTACACCTAGATTAGAGATAATTAGGTGGACCGAGTATATTAGGGTCCTAATACGATCGAGAGATGGTTAGGACTATACTTAGAGAATTCCCGTTGCCCTTAGAATAGTATTAGTTGCAAATGTGTATCGGAATCCGTTAAGTTATTCATCACATTCGGACCCCGTCAATGTCCTAGATCGCCTTTAATCTCTGTTATCCAATCCACTTGTGAATTTGTTCTCTATTCTCGGATCATTTATATTACATATTATTTACATGAATTTATTATTTTTCAAAACAAACCAAACACCATTATAGGAATAGCTTGACTAGCGAGTTAATTAACTAAAGTGCTTGTCTAATTGCTCCCTTGGGTACGATATCTCGGACTTAAACCCCGAATACTACTTGACGACCGGTACGCTTGCCGTTCCATTCTGAGAGTTAATTCTCAGAGTGTCACCCACCATGAGTCTTGAAACTTTGGATTGTTTGAGGTGAAAATTGAAGTTCTAAAGCTTAAAATTGGTGTTATGGAGAACCTAGAACTAGTTAGGAGCTTGTTGGAGAGATTAGGTATTTTTCCGGCGACCGGAGGCTCGCCGGAGCTCCGGCCAGTCGCCGGAATCCGGCAACCGGAGGAGGGGGTGACCGGCATGGACGGCCACCCTTAGAACCGGGACCGGCCATGGTCGGCCTCACTTGGGCCATGACCGGTCGGTCCGGTCTGGCCACCCACGGCCAAGTGTGGCCGTGGGGCCCACATGTACGGGTTTTGGTGGTTTCGTAGTTTGAACGGTCGTGGGTGAACCCCGGGACGATGTTTTCGCACCCGGAACGAATTATGGATGTGATTCATGAAATTTCGGGGAAAACGCTTAGAAACTTTAATTACAAATTTAGAACACTCGGACCTCGGAATTTAATTCCGTCAAGTACGTTGGAACAAGTAATTTAATTATGAATGTTAGACACGAAAAGGGGAATTTCCTGAGTCCCGAGGGACGTTTTCCCGATTCCGGGCAAAATGGGCCTTCCAAGCCCATTTTGAGCAGTTGAGCAATTGGGATTAATTTGGGTATTTCCCTCTTTAATCCACACTTGAATTAGCATTAATTCGTGTATTGCTTATAATCTTAGACTTTGGACCCGAGCCCGGCGGAGGAGACTTTTGGACCTCGTGAAGTGACTAAGCGTTTGGAAAGCGTTCGAGGTAGGGAAAGCATCGAATACCGGTTTAATTACGGAAAGTTACTAGTATGCATATAGGTTGGGAAAACTCATTATAATTGTTAGAATTTCATGTTAGGATGTGTGGAACGAGTGAAATAAGGGATAGCTTACGAGCCATGTCGAGCCGCAAGTTTGGGAAATTGTTGTGCTGTAGAAATGCATGCGGGCCATGTCGAGCCCTAGGTTGTGTGTTGACTGTGATGCCATGATCGTTGATTGTGAAGCTTGATGTGTGTTTTATCCGTGACTAGATTGAGAATCATGATGTGGTATACTCGGTGTAGTATGTTGTTGTGTTTTGGCAAGTGTGATATGACGTGAACCAATGTTTGTGATATGATCGGGTGGTTGATAGACCGATGTGTCGTGTTGTGGTAAGATTGTTGGGCTTGGTAAGTCGTGGTTGAACTATGGCATTATGATGCGTGACATTTTTCTTGATGTGTGTTCCAAGAGGAGTTGTATTCTAATATGGTACCTACACCGAGGGGGTACGCTGGTGTAGGGTAGTACCTAGGCCAACGTTGTGGTCCCACGTATGCGCGGTCCCCCGGGGTGTGGTTCCGGTACGATACCTACATCGAGGGGGTATGCCGGTGTAGAGTATCTAGACCGACGATTTGTGATTCAGTATGATGTGTTGTGATTGTGCCCCGACGGATTCCCGGGAAGACATCTAGGCCGATGCTGTGTGTTCCGGTATGATGCATTGTGACTGTGCCCCGATGCGGTTCCGAGAAGAAATCTAGGTCGATGCTGAGTGTTCCGGTACGATATGATAGAGTCGGGCTGTGTACAACCGGCGGAGTTCGGGGACTGCGGTACGGGACGTGTGATTGTTTTACTGTGTATTGTATGCTTGATGATTGGATAAGTGATGTGAGTACAGGTTGATAGTGGTCATGTAAGTGTGTTTGTGATTTGTATTCTCAGTGGGTGTTATTAGTGTTGTGCTTTGCTAGTATGCCCTAATTGGACGGTTACTCGTGGTGACGAGTGAACACTCATCACCTTAACTACCTTTTCCTACTAAGCGAAAGCTCACCCCTTTACTTTATTGTTTTACAGGTTTTGAGTAGGATGTGGTCTAGCGCGATTCTTGGAGCTAGGGAGCTAGCGAGGGTCTTAGGCTAGCTTGGTCTAGAGACGTACTGCTTAATTGCCATTAAACTTATTTATTATTTGTTTCTTTTACTAAGTTGTTGACTCTTGAGGTTGCTTGGAGTTTTTAAACTATTATTGGAGACTCTTTTTGGTTTTAAAGTTACCATTTTTATTTGTTATTTAGTTCACGTCTCGAGTCCGGTCAAAACCGGATTTGGGGCGTGACAGGATGATTTAAAAAGAAATTATATATGGGTAATTTTATCAACACTTTACACTGGTTTTATCAACACTTTACTCTAGTTTTATCAACATTGAACATTAGTTTTATCACC
Source organism: Erodium maritimum (assembly GCA_963921825.1). Taxonomy (NCBI): domain Eukaryota; kingdom Viridiplantae; phylum Streptophyta; class Magnoliopsida; order Geraniales; family Geraniaceae; genus Erodium; species Erodium maritimum. The sequence goes on along the minus strand of OY997592.1, from coordinate 57,921,109 downwards.
TCAATTTCCAAAACCAAACATGATTTTTATCACTTCATCACATGTTTTTTTATGAACACTAAGCACAAGTTTTTTTTTGATAAGCGAAAAAGTTTTATTAGGCAAGCGTTTTACAAAAACGTAAAACGATGCAAGAAAAACGGTCATTGAAAAGGACCTTTTCCCCAAACCGAAACACATAAAAACGTAAACAAAAACAAATACATAACAGGAAAGTAAACAACCTCGCCTACTCCCTATCCGGATTCAAGCAAAGAAATCGGTTTGAAACCGAAACAGGAATTGAATTTCCTGAAGACACTTCCGGAAAAACTTCATTCTCGTTATCCTCGACATCCTCCTCAGCCTCATCATGCTGTAGGGGTTCAACAAACTAAGCACAAGTTTTATCAACACTAAACACAATGTTTATCACTAAATTACATTTATTTTATCACCCCATCACATGTTTTTTATCAACACTAAACTCTAGCTTATCACACTTATTATCAAATTTGTATACTTTTTTATCACCTCAGTACATGTTTTTTTTATCAACATTCAGCACTTGTTAGATACGCCGATATAAAAAATTAATTAGTGAAGATTTATTAACACTAAACATTATTTTTATCACCCCGGTATAATTTCTTATTTTGTGCTTCAAAATATATTCATGACTGATCTTGATATAAAGCTCTTGGAAAAAGAAAAATATTGGTGCAACTTTGAAGCTAATAGGAGTTGAAACGAAACGGGAATGATTAAATTAGGGAGTGAGTGAAGAAAAAAAATGGACACTTGTCCACATGACACCATGTTATTACTATTATGCTCTTACTTGAGTGAGAAAGGATGGAGGTGGCGTGAATTTTTGGTGGGATTAAGGTGATGATGTGGTTTTATGGTAAATGTTGTATTTTAAGAGAGTATGTCTAGAATTGATTCATACAATTTTTAGAATAAGAGTGGTTTCTAATAGGTATGACATCTTCTTTACATTGCCAAATAACCACCCATACATAAAATAGATGTTCATTCCCCTTTAATATTTGTAACTGTCGCAACTAGGGGTGGGCATTGGGTGGTTAACCACTGAATGGAACCATTTACGAACCTTACCCGTTATTACCGGTTTTACATATCTTGGAACCAACCCCAACCTAAAAACCAATTTTTTACAGTGAAACCAACCAGTTCCCTGACCGGTTGGTTAGTGGTTTTAACCAACCAACCATTTTACTACATGTAAGTACAAATTTAGATACCAATAGCCATACACATTTTTCTATTTCAAGCCAAAACATATTAGTACATTCTCCAAAACAAAAGAAAAATTACATATAAGTCATCGTGTTCTATGTTAGCAATCCATGTGACACAAAAGAGTGCTCATGGGTCATTCATCTATATTAGATCAATGGTTATTATGAAGTCACATGTATATGATGAACAGTAACAGTTTAGTCAGTTAACCGATGGTTTGACGTTTCAAGAACCAACAAACAACCGTTAACTTTCCGGTTCGATCGTCAAGAGCCAGCAACCAACCGTTAACTTTCCGGTTTCTGATTTTCCAGTACGGTTTCCGATCGATAGTGGTTGGTTTTATCGGTTTCGTTTTTTTGCCCACCCCCAACCGCCACTACCAAGCAAAACAATATTTCTTTAGTTTTCCCAGCCAACAAATATTTAGTGGGTTCATTTAAGGGCTTCATGGTCTTTTGGAGCCAAAATTACACATTTTGCCATGAACATTGTTTAAAAGAAGAACACTAACCCTTTGCAAACGGATTTTAAGGTCACGTGTGGTATGAATATAAGTTTCCATCTCATGGAAATTAAAAAGAGTTAGGAAAAATTTCACTTTAACACCATGTCAAATATTTAATTTCTCTTTAATACCCTGGTATAAATTTGTATCACTTTCATACCCTAACCAAAATTTTAATTTCACTTTCATACCCAGCCGTCAGATTCTATTAACTTTCCATTCAAAATAGGTAAAATATCCATAATACCCCTGACTATTACTCAAATTTTCAAACTCATGCTATTGGTTCAAAATTTGAAAATAAGTGAAATGACAATAATACCCTTCATTGTTAGAGCACCCACAGTCGTGGGAGAGGAGCAGCTGGCGAGATGATCTCGCCGGCGAGGAGGAGGCGAGGTGGAGGCGAGGAGCTCGCTGGCGACTTGGATAGCCGTTAGCGAACTCGCCAGCAGATCTCGCTGGCGAGGAGGACTTTGACCGTCTCGGGTGGCGCGCCGACCGTTGGCGAGCCACACGCTGGCGACACGTGGCCTGGTTCGCTGGCAGCAACATTAATTTTTTTTTTTCACTTCCCCCCTATAAATAAACACCCAAAAACTCATTTTTTTTAACACACACTCAATTTCTCTCTTCTACTACACTTCCAAAAGTCGTATTCCAGTTTCTTTCGCTATGTCTTCTTTCGATCTCAACGAGTGGGTTCTCAACTATAGGTCGGTGACGGATGAAAATTTGTCCCACGAGTTCTTGGAGCCTTGCTTTTCCCCCAACCCGACTGTCCAATCCTCTCAACCCATTTCCGAGCCTGCCGACGTCTGTTCGTCTGTCCGTCCGTCCGTCAAAGGCCAAAGCAAAGCGTGTCTTGTGGACCGACGAGGAGGACTGCAGGTTAGTTCGAGCTTGGATGCACCACTCGTACGACTCAGTGCACGGCAACCAGAAGCATAATTTAAAGTACTGGGGGGCCATCGCTGAGGAACTGGAATCTACTCGGGGCCCGGATGATACGGTGAGGTCGGGGAAGCAGTGCAAAGACCACTGGCTGGGGACGAATACCAAAGTGATGTTCTTCCAAGGGCTGTTTGTGAAGAACTGCAGGGACCGCAAGAGCGGCCGGAACGATGCGGGAATCATGAAGTTGACCGAGGAGCAATACATAAAGGCTTATGGTCATCCATTCACATGGAAACACTGGTGGGATCTTGTGAAAGGAGAACACAAGTGAAATTCTCATTACTTTAATGAATTTTTTTAATTTGGTCAAAGAAGTACTTTTTTTTTACATTATGAGTTGTCCATTTATTGGGATGTGTGCCATTAATGCCACCACCACCACAAAAAGACCAAAATGCCCCCTTGTGGCCGGCGGTTTTGGCCTATAAATACCTCCCTTTCCTCCTTTCTTCACACCTTTTCTCCAATTCTCTCTCTATCTCCCAAACCTTTGTTCTTCCATTTTCCTCCCCTTCTTCGAAGCACCAATGGCCGGCGTAGGCTCATACCCGTGGACCAACGAGGAAGAGATGGTGCTGGTCCTATGTTGGCTGCAGGACGCCCGACCGGGCCCAAATCATAGGTACTGGACGGTAGTCTATGCCAATTTTGTCCACGGTGCTCCGGCCAATTCCCCGCCGAGAACCTAGAAATAGTGTCGAGACCACTGGCAGGATCTCACTAGGAAAATCCACCGGTATGAACTGTGCTACCGTGCAGCAGTTCATAACGCCTCGCCGGGAAGTACCGAGACTTACCTTCGCTCTCAAGCAGCCGCTGCCCACCACACGAACCATGGCACCCATTTCACGAAGATGTTTCGGTGGGAGATCGTTCGAGACCATCACAAATTCCTGCAGTACGTTCACGAGCTGTAGATCGTGATCATGTAATAAAATTAGATATCGTTTCATTATGCATTAAATTACTATCTGCGTGCTAATTATAGGTATAATTATCGTTTAAGTATGTTTTAATTATCGTACGTGTGGTATATGTATAATTATAATAAAGTTGTGTGGTTAAGTTGCATTTTTTTCTTTTTTTTTAATTGCTTTTTCCTCCATCTCGCCGGCGGCTCCTAGCCAGCAATAATACTCCACTGCAGACATCGCTGGCGGTGAGCTGGCGAGATACTTTAAAATTTATATTTTTTATCATCTCGTCGGCGCCATCTCGCCGGCAGCCGGCGAGATGACTGTGGATGCTCTAAGGGTGTTAAACTGAAAATTTCATCATTTTTAAAATAAAATCAGTTTTTTTATATATATTTGGTTTTTCTTTATGAAAATTATTTTTATTTTCAAAAATTCATATTTTAATTTAAAAAATTCATAAAAATTAGTTTTTTTTTATAAAATCAGTTTTTATTTTTAAAAATAATTTTTTATTAAAAAACAGCTTTATTTATCAAAAATCATTTGTATTTTTTTAAAAAAATTAAATTTTATTTATATAAGAAATATAAATTCAGATTTATTTTTATTTATTTATTTATCATTTTACCACCCAAACGTATATAAAAATCAGTCTTTTATTTTTTACTACTATACAAAAATCATTTCATTTTTTAAATATTTTTTATTTTAAATTAATATCTAATACATTTTTTTTTTCATTTTTCCACCAAGAACAACTTCTTCAACCTTGTACCCATCTAGCTCAAATTGTACAGATGCATCAACAAATGAAGAGCAAACCAAATTCAATTTTCACAAATGCATCAGAAAATCATCAATTTCACAAACAATCCGAAAAAATCTCTCTTCTCTCAACTCGGCCCCGTCCAACCCTAAATCGCAGCCGCCACCACCCTCTATTCCATTTCTTGGCTGAGATCGGCTTTTCTGGTGCAGACGCCTTGCCGGACATGAAAGACACCGACCTTCTCGAGGGCCGGAGCGAGGATGAGCTGCCGGAGCTCTGGTTTGCTTGGGAAGAGCTCCGGTTTGCTGCGAGGTTTTAGGGGATTAAGGTTTGCAGTGGAGGTCGGAGCGGGTGCGCGGAGTGGAGGTCGGAGCGAGTGCGCGAAGCGGAGGTCAGAGCGGGTGCGCGGAGAGGAGGTCGGAGCTGGTGGGAGGATCTACGTTTCATCTTCATCCTCCAGATCTAGTGGGACTGGATAATTACCTGCACAAATAGAGATTAAAACAAAAAATGGAACGAATTAAACAAAAAATAATAAAAGTATTAAACTCTGATTTAAATATAGTAATTAAAATAAATTATGATTTTTTATATATTTTTTAAATTAAAATCTGATTTTTATGTATTTTAAAAATTAAAATCTGAATTTTTGAAAGAAAAAAAATTATAAATAAAAACTGAATTTATAAAAATAAAAACATAATTTTTGAAAATAAAAACTGATTTTATTTTAAAAATGGTGAAATTTTCAGTTTAACACCCTAACAATGAAGGGTATTATTGTCATTTCACTTATTTTCAAATTTTGAACTAATGGCATGAGTTTGAAAATTTGAGTAATAGTTAGGCGTATTATGGACATTTTACCTATTTTGGATGGAAAGTTAACAGAATCTGACGGCTGAGTATGAAAGTGAAATTAAAAGTTTGGTTAGGGTATGAAAGTGATAAATATTTATGTCAGGGTATCAAAGTGAAATTAAATGTTTGGTAGGGTGTTAAAGTGAAAATTTCCCAAAAATTTTTAAGGTAATTTGAAAACCTTTTTTCAAAATCAATTCTTATTTAATATTTTTTTGATTAAAAGCTGTAATTTCATTAATTTAAATTTTAATCTGACAAAGGATATGCATCAGGGAAACCCCTTACTGTAGTAGAAGAGCTATTACAATGTATCGAGCTCCGAAAGTCTTTCTACTCATAACTTTGTGACAAAAAACCGACACAATCGGTATGTTGGGGCGCCATAAAGGAAAACAAAAAGTAAATAACAATGAAACCGGTGTCTACTGCTCAAAGTCATGCCTAATTGCTGCTTATTCTGATGGATGCTACCGAACCTGCTGACACCAGTTTCCAAGGGAGGTAGAGCTCTTCCCACGGACCCCTACCAGGCTCAATCCCTAAAGCACTGAATCCCTTTCATTCATTTATTTGTGCCATCTTCTCAGCCCGGTCTTAGTCATTCCGGGGTTCCGTAGTAGAACCTCGTTTCACTCGCTCACCTCCTGCTCCATTACTAGACTCAGCTCCAGCTCTAAATCCAATTCTATCTCTGGGCACAGGCAGGCGTGGAGGTTCAACTAGACTGCCCCTGGTTGGTTGGCCGATCACCAAGTTCTTCCAGGGTGGATCACCGACCCGCGGTTGGGAGACCCGTCGAGGACCCCCTAGGTGCAGTAGCCGAGGATATAATTGGTCCCTTATCATGAGACAAAGGACCCTGAGGTGCAGAAGTCAAGGACACTGGTCGACGAGGAGTCTGATCGTTCCAGTTTGTCGCATACATCTTCGGGGTGGCGTTCCTTTTGATAATCCAGGACGGATGAGTCTAGTTTTGGCTTACCCACCAACTCCCGATCACAGTCAGCCATCATGTGACCAATCAGACCACAATTAAAAAAACATGGGAAGTTTGGTATAAGTAAGAGTGACACAAACCGGCTCGGGAAATTCCCAAAATCAAAGTAGGAGCTAGCGGCGGATAGGGCGCCCCACGAGGTGCCAAAAAACAGACTTTCACTTCGCACCCCAATAGATACCTCATTGGTCACATGGGACATCGACACATAGCCCTAGTGTGGATCCGATAGTCTCTCACGTGGTCTTTGTGCACACTACCGCTGGGAGGCCGTGGGCGTGCACCCATAGCTATAGGCGGTCCAGGGCCGGAGGCTCCATAGTCATGGCTCGTATGTCAAACCCATAACCGTGTCGCCTCCGTGTTGAAATAGAACTCGAACAGCCCTGCCACGATGTCCTTGATGACCAACCCCTCAACCGTCTTCCCCTAAGCCTAAGAGATTATCTGGAGTAGGGTTTCCTTGCGGGGTGGCTAGGCAGTCCATAGTTTGCCCAACATGGAAATTTTTTGTCGGACGAGGACCGACGGGCTTACCGGAAGGTACGGGACCTCAACCACCTCCTCATCTAGCGAGCATGCCGAGAGACCATCCTGAATATTGAACAAGTTGGAATCTGGTGACACCAGCAACTCCGGCATTTTTGGGGCGGTCCCGGTGCCCTTGGGTTTGAAAGCTTTACCGCGGTGCACCATACATGGTGGAGCAGAGAGGAGTGCCGGAATCACCGGCACCCAATCCCCATTGGGGACGATGAGCCCATCACATAGAGCCTTCAGCTCCTTCAGGCCCAGTTCCCCCCTTTCCGTGTATACCATTGGAGCCTTCCCCCGAGCCGGATCCTTTATCAATGGAGGCGGATTGATAGAGGTGGGAACGTTCAATATCCTAGCGTAACTTGGGGCGGAAGCTAGGTTGGGGACAAAAATGGTTAACTATCCGCCGATTGAGAGGAGCCTGTCAGGCCGTCTCCGTTAGGAGGGTCCATAGTTTCTGGTCTCCTCTGCCTTCTGGTGTTCCTTTCAACCTCTTCAAGATTTGTAGAAAACAAACTTGGAGATTGGTGATATCAGTGCATAAAGTACTAAAAATAAAAATAAATAAAGCTACTCGACACAAATTAAAAATTTAAACTTGCACGCATGGAGAAAGAAATGCATTAAAAGACACTAACCCGAGACTGAAAAGCTCTAGATGTGAGCTTATGAATATCAAAAACTGATCCATTTTGCATCCACATCAGTAGGAAGTTGGATTTAGAATAGTTAGGCTAAATTTAACTTGTATAAATACAACCTTAGCACTTGGAAAAGGAAGAGTTCATTTTATACGCAACTTTGAGAGATTTCCAGAGAGATATGTTTTGAGGTATCCAAACTAATTTTCGATGACTACGTACTTATTGATCGGTGTATTTGTCGTGTCCTCTTTTCACAAGTGAAGTCATGGAGCGTCAGTCTTCCCGTACGCATATTTGTTCCTCATTTGGGGTACGACCGACCGGACAAAACTTTTCTGCCATGAAAACTTCAAACTTCTTTCAAAGTTTGATTCAAGTCGTCTTCCTAGTATACATATTTCCTTTTCCTCCTTTGGTGTCTTGTCGATTCGTCAAAAAAATTCCCTTCTAGGCAACTTCGAATTTCTTGAAAGTTTGATTCAATCTTCTTCTTCATCCCTTACATATATATTTCTACCTCCTCATCTTGTTTCAGTTAGACAAACGATAGTTGTTCCTCCAAGGAGCCTATCATCGAAGACGACGATCACCAAACCCTAGGAGTCCGCAAAAACTGGATCAGGGCAGTGTATATACTTCTCATTAGTGCTTAAAACTAAAACACAATAAATCTTGGAGTCAAAGTTGAGTTACTGAGGTAGTCCACGGTGGTCCAATTAGGAAGACTTGCCTTCCCCATAAACGATAAAATGCGTTATTATTTTTCTTTTTGTTGCTCGTAGTTGATGATCTGCTTTCTATTATTAGACAAGTGGGACTCAATAAATAATTAATCCACGTTTCCGTTAACAGTATAATAATGTCATTAAATTAATAAACGCTTTATGGTTTTTGGATGTTATCCAAAGCATCCCCAGTCTGTAAAGTGTTAAAAAAAGTGTTAGTGTATAATTGTGTCCTCAGCGCCTTTGTTGAGATTTATTAAGTGAACCAAACGCCAACACAAGCTCCAACTTTTGCTCACAAGTTCCAACTTTTGCTGTTGCTGTGTAGTAACGTGAAACCAGAATTAAACAAAAATAATTAGGAAATAGACAAGTCATAAAAACCCAATAATTTCTCACCTACGCATAGATTACAAATGCCTTCATCATCTTTGTTCATATAACCACAAACATAACCATCTATTCGATATACTTTATAGTTCTGTGATGCATTTCGTATAAGAAATCATGAAAGCAAGGTTGAAGTTAATTCAACTTCGCAATTCTAACCTTGTTTTTCAATATATTTTTATAATAGTTTATTCAAGAATTCTGATAAAGAGTGTTTTTTTCCGCATTAAATCTTCTATATAATGAAATATACATCTTAACATGAACTATAAGATTCCTTACAAGGTGAATGTTAATATAACTATTTTATTCAAGACATAGCTGTCATGTCATCTAAATAATCTCATTTATCATACACTTACGTATCATCGAGGGTAAATTACATTAACATACCCCGAACTATACGCGTTTAACGGTTTACTACCCCAAAATTTATTTGTAATAATCGCCTACCCCGAACTAACCAATAATTGCGACGTTACCCCCTTTCCATTCATGGCTGTTAATTTTTATGTAAAATGACGAAAATACCCTTATGTATTATCCGAATTTACACTCTCATACCATTCATACCCTAGAATTAATTTTTTCTTGTTAAATAGGCCATAAATAAACTAATTATTTTCAAATATTTATTAATATTGTTTATTTAATATTTCAAAAATTAAAATGTTTATAAACTGATAAATAAATGTTTTAAATTTTCGTTTTGTTTTTCAAAAATCAATTTTATTTTAAAAAATCAGATTTCGTTTTATAAAATTCATATTTTTAATTAAAAAATCAGTTTTATTTTAAAAATTCATTTTTTATTCTAATTTTCGTTAAACCATTTTAGTTTGATATTTTTTAAATTCTACTTGTTTTTATATTATTTATTATTTCAGTAATTCCTCATCTCATTGATTCTTAAATATCACTCATTATTTGTTCTTCTTCTTTATCTGACCTCGGTACCAGATCAAACCAATCAACCGTACAAAACTTATAAAAAAATTGCAGCAAAACATTCTCAAATTTCTGATTGCATTCTAATTTTTTTCTTTCCTTTTTATTTCAAATCTTTATCCATCTAGAAAGAACATGGGAAGGAAATGATGAACAAGGGAAAGAACATGGGAAGAACAGTGGACGATGGCATGGTTAGAGACGGATCGTTGCCATCGTTAATCTCTAAATCCGAAGTTTTCATCTCCATATTGCAAGCTTTCATCCCTATCTCCAAATCTACAAATTTTAGTTTCAAAAAATACAAACATATTCCAAGCTTTCACATCTAAAAATGGAAGATGAAAGGGTTGCAAATTTTATATCTGAAAATGATAGATGAGGGATTGAAATAAAAAATACTATGAGTTTGATTTCTCTCATTTTGTCTCTGGAAACAAATGAAGAAGATGAACAAAAAGAGTAAAGGGATATGGTCGTATATAGCTTTAGATTTTTAGAATATTTAGTGAATATTAAAAATAATTAATAATAAAAATTGGAAATATTATTAAAAAATATAAATATTATAAAATAATTAGTGAATATTAAAGATTAAATATTATAAAAAACAATACTTATAAATATTATAAAAAATAATAAAGATAAATACTATAAAAATAATAATTAGTGAATAAGAAGAATAATTAATGTATTTTTTTAAAGATTAAAAATAAATGATTTATGAAAATTAGAAAGAGTTATACAAAAAGTGAAAATAATTTTTTTTTAAAGAATTGAAATTTAAAGAAATAGATATATAAAAGAAAAGATATGTAATGGTATTTAAAATATATGAAAAGATATGTATTTAAAAGAAAGGGTTGACTTTAAGGTCATAATAAAAACAATGGTATTTTCGGAATTTATAAAAAAAATGAACAGTGATTGGATGGAAAAGTGGATGGGAGGGGGTAGTGTCGTAATTATTGGTTAGTTCGGGGTAGGCGATTGTTACGAATGAACTTTGGGGTCGTAAACCGTTAAACGACTGTAGTTCGGGGTATGTTAATGTAATTTACCCTATCATCAAATAAGAGGACAATCTGAAAAAACGTTTTTAGAGAGAAGTGCTCCCACTTCTCTCTAAAAACCCTAAAAGTCGCGCGTCTTCTTCGTCCGTCAGGAGCTCCACCGCTGCCACCGGTGACCGGCCTGGTCTGCCTTTAGGCCAGATGGTTACCGGTGGTAGCCTCTCTTCGTCCCATCTTCTCTCCTTCAAGTTTGGGTGAGGTTTGGGGGTCAGATTTGGGACCCCTGATTCTCAGATCTGCCCCTTTTTCCTTCACCGGATCGCGTCTCGTTGCTGGAGACCGTATCACCCATCTCTCTTGTATCCTCAGGTCCGGCTTCATCCTACTTCGGTTTCTTCCTCTTCTTGCCCTTGCCGGTGGAGGTTCAGGGGGGGGGGGGGGGGTTCTCGAACTCGCCCTTGGGTTCTCCGTGGAGTGTTGGCTCTGGTGGGCTTCTCGTTGGGAAGCTGAGCAGTGTTTGGTGAAGGTGGGGCTATCGAGCTTGTGGATCTAGAGTGCTCGGCTCTTTTCTCTGGTCGTTTCAGTTGCTTCTTACTCTGGTCCTCCTCTCCTCGTCTCCGGTGACTTAGGGGAGGTGGTCTGGGTCCGATTTTCCCACTGCGGTTGGCCACGGGGTGCACTGGTTTCGGAGCATAATCGGGAGTGGAGATCGTTCGTCACAATTTTAGAGGTTTACTCTTCCTCTCCTACTTTCCTTTGCTGCCTCTTCCTCATTCTGTGATTTTTTCCTCTTGCGCCTGTTGTAGGGGCCTCACGGTGGGTCGGTGTGGCCACCGTGATTTGTTTGGGTCGAGTTGACCTGGCCGGGTGTGGCCTGTTCTGAGAATGAACCGGTGGGGGTTGGGTAGCAGGGCGACTGGGGTTTAGTTGAGGTCTGGTATTGTGCTGCTGATCGGGTGTACTTTCCTGAGTCTGGTTGGCGTTAGAAAGTTTTCCTTTTTCTTTTGGTTTATTGTTCTGTTCTTTGTGATAGTGGTTGTTCTGTATTGTTTCATCTGGTTTTTAGAACCTGGATGTTAGTTAGTTGCCCCTTGTTGGGCTTTGTTTAGTTTTCTTCATGGTAGTGATATCTGGGTATGGAGACTTGTCTGTTCGCGGAATGGGGTTGGTTTGTACTGGTTTGGAGGTGTCGTCGAGGCACTCTCTAGGTTTGTAATGAGGGTTATCACTTGGGCTTGTTTTCATACTGAAAACCTGCTCCATCAATAAATTTAGTTGATAAAAAAAATCAAATAAGAGGACAATTTGAAATAGCACCACTAGGGTTCCTCGCTAAAGTCGGCACGGGGCATGTTCTGCTTAGTTAGGGGCGGAGACGGGATCCTCTCTTTTCTTGAGTGGTTCCAGCTTGTCACCCGGGTAGGAAGACCTTTTCAATCCTCTTATGTCAAAGGAGAAAAGTAGAAGATCGTTTCACAGTAGGGACCAGTCGTTGTTTGGTGCCTTGGATTCTCGTTGCCTCGCCGCGAATTTTTGGTAGGCTAAAGTGAAGCGGTTGCGCCAACCAGATTTTCGGGGCATTGTTTTGGAAGATCACCAGAGCGGCACAATGAAAGGATGTTTTCAGGACGAGATTTTGCAATCTTCACTAGGGAATATGTTTTCCTAGTACGGGTAACTCGGTATTGGATCTTTTTCTATGTGTCGTGTTTGCATATTGGTGTTTTATTTTGTGCTCCAATATAGTTGAGTGTGTCCGTTGCTTGGGTAGAACTCGTAAGGTTTTCACCGATGAAATTGTAAGCATGGAACTATAGCGGTCTATGTAAATTGTCAACGATTGAGTATCTCAAGGGGGTCATAGGACATTGTAGACCACAAGTCATCTTCCTATGTGAAACTCTGGCACTAATTGACTACTTATGGACTTTGAAGCTTCAACTTGGGTTTCAGGTGGCGGTAAGTCCCTGCGGAAGGAAACCAAGGAGGCTTGATGCTCGGACGAAGGAGGTGCAGGTAACAATTTTGGTAACATGTAACCTTCACATTGATGCCCGTATTTTGGGTGCATGAGTGGAGGAGTTTCGACTAACGGGTATCTATGGTGAAGCAACATAGAGCTTTGTTGGAAGACTTGGGATCTCATGCGTTCCTTGGTGAACCCTCCGGATCGAGGAGAGGACAAATGGGCTATCATAATGGATTTCAATGGCATTCTCTACCAACAAGACAAACAAGGAAGGCACCTGTACCAGAAGGCTTTGATAAAGGCATTTCGGGGATGCGTAGGAGAACTAGGTCTTCATGATCTTCCGCCTTAGGGTTACGAGTACACGTGGCCCAGTGGGAGCGAGCCGTCCACCAAATTGTAGGTACAATTGGACAGGGCCTTCTTCTCGGGACTCCTGTTGGAGAAGTGAAATTTAGCGCATTTAGATAACGTGGGGATCTCTACGTTTGGTCATTTACCTATTATTCTGGATACGGAACCTCAGATATAGGAACAAGTGACCCGAGCACTTTGGTTCGAAATATATGGGAGGAGGACCCAAGGTGTGGACACCTAATACAATCCATATGAGGAGGTTCGATGGATCGTCCAATCCTCACTAGGACGTCGGGTATGGGAGCCACCTTAGAAGAATGGGGCCAAGAAGTTTATAATACAATTTTACGACAAATGTACGGTTGCGAGAAGGAAATACTCTTTCTCAATGGAAAAGGCGTTTGCTCAAGCATCTGACGACGTCGAGCAATGGAGACCTTTTATGGCAAGGCACTTGACAGAAAGGCCACGTTCTAGTGACAGAGAGCCAAAAATCACGTGCTGACTGACGAAGATCGGAACACTAAGTTTTTCCAAGCCTTGGTCTCCCAGCGATGACGAAATAATAGCGTGAAGGGTCTTAAGTATGTGGATGGTACGATGCTCACTTAGGAAACATGGTTAAGATATCACGTCTTATCCTTGTATCAAGCTCTCTCTCGGAAGTTGGATGGCTCGGGGTCTTCTTGGTTCCTTACTGTCACCCACAAGATCTGAGCAAAACAGAACATGGCTTTATTAACACCGGTCTCCTCGGAGGAGGTTCGGGAGGAACTTTTTCTATGGGCCCCAATAAGTCTCCCGGACCAGACGGTTTTAACCCTTTTTTTCTAACAGAAGTATTGGACCACGGTGGGGGGGAGATGTCACGAATTGTGTCCGTCAAATCTTTAAAGGAGGAGAGGTTCCCCCCTCGCTCAACTCTACGACTCTATTCCTCATTCCGAAGGTGGCCTCTCTATTTAGCTCTAAGGATCTTCGTCCCATTGTCGTTTGCAATATTCTGTTCAAAATAATATCCAAGGTGGCGGCCAATCGTCTCAAACCCCTCTTGGATGGGATCACTTCTCACTCGTAGGTAACGCTGTAAGAAACGTTAGTCATTGGTCGGGTGGGAAGAGGTCCTGGACACTAAGTGGGGATTAATCTAATTACTTTTTTATCCTATTAATTTTTATTATATACAATATTAAATTTTATATTATATTATGTAATAAAATATTAATAATATCAAACAATATATATATATATATATATATATATATATATATATATATATATATGTAGGGGAGCTTTCGGGTACAAACCTTATTTCAGGTCAGAACGTAAACATTTTACTAAACTAAAAGTATCATACAATTCTTAAAAGATGATCAATAAATATGACTATCAACGCAATCAACACAAGCTTATGCACTTTTATGTTTAAAAATACAAAACAAAAATATTAATAGCGTGAATCAAACTTAGGATGTAACACTTGAACAAAGTGTTCTCTACCAACTTATCTAACATAATTTTATGGTCTTACATAGTTTGTAAGAGACTAGAAAATGTGTTTTAATTATTTATTACGAATCCGACCCGACCAATTAATCGTCCAGGTGACGGTTAATCCACCGACTCGGTGATTAATCGACCATATTCCGTTCAAATGGCGGGCCTAGACGCCTTCAGGTGGGGTTTCTTGCATCATTACTCACAAGGAGCTTTCATTCTTGGACATTCAATTCAGGACAATATTATTCTCTCTTTTAAAACTCTGCATAGCATGAAATGTAAGAAAAAAGAAAGAGAAGGCATGAATAAGGTTTACGAATAGATCGAATGACAGTTTTTATGGGACATGATGCAGGTTTTTAGTTTTTACGAAGAATGGACCTCCCTGATGTGTATGTGCACCTGATGCAAGCGTACGTGACAAACAAGAAAATACAAACTTCGAGAGTACATCAAAGTTCACATTCAATACAATAAATGTATAATATATCTCAGAGTCGAACTCAGAACCTCTCATATAAAAAGTTCAGATTTGATCGTACTGTTCTCTTACAGCCAAAACTAATTTCTAGTCATAATAAAAAAACTGTAAAATCCTATTCTAACTTTGATGCCTTCCCATCTATACTTGTCCAAAATTCTAAGCTTACCTTCTCACACAACAAACAATCACCTAGATGTCTAACCAGCTAAACTATCTTAAATGATAACATCAAAAACTTGTGATAAATAAAATAAATTTTTTTGAGCGGATAACGAGCGCTTTAGTGATCTAGATTTACATAACGAGGAGCAAGAGGTCGAACACCAGTTACCTAGACAGTCCATGGTGGTCGTATTTGGAAGACTAATAGTAGTAGCCAAGCTCAACAGTCATACAATAATATCCACCCCCAAAACGCGTTCATTCTTATTACCTAGTTGCTTTTAAATATTACTAGACATAAGTGATTAATTAATCAAGCCACGTTTAGCCCACTGTACATTCATTAGATTAATAAGCGCTTCAAAGCTTTCTGGGTGCTATAAAAAGCATCCCAACTCGCATTATGTCCTCACAGCATTAACTGATATTGTTAAGCATCATTAATTCATAAGTAGTTCTTCAATCTGCATCGTCAGCTTCGTGTCACTATCAAGGTATATTTTGCTCTTTATCATAAGTAGTTCTTCAATCTGCATTCATACTGTACTTTCACTGAACAGAGCACGTTAATGTTGCAGCAGGAAGATATAAATTAATGGCAGATATGGTTGTGAACGAGTCGTATGAGGAAGTTCTTGCGAAGTTGTCCAAGGTTGTCGTGAGCGACCAACGCGACGTCCGAGGCTTGGCCATCGCCAAAATCAAGCAGCTGACGGCAGAGCTGGAGGCTGCCGCATCAGAAGAATTCGATGCGGACGAGCACATTCGCTCTGGGTTCCTTCACTTCAAGACTACCAAATACGAGTAAGGGTCACCAATTCATTCTATTTCATATTTGTTTCATTTCGTATATATATATGAATGGACTCTAATTATTAGATATGTTTAATGTTTTCAACCCAATGCAGTAAGCGGCCGGGTCTGTTCCGCCAACTTGCAGAGACACAGAATCCCAAGGTATCTCTTCACTTCCTACCTACTACCATATTTCACTTCACTTCTTACATTTACAAAATGAACTTTATTAATTGAGTGTAGACCTAATCTTTATGAATAATTTCTCCTTCTTATATTTTTTCGGTATGAATTCAACTTCAACAAAATGAAAGAAACTTATAAGTTTATACTAAGTTTGTACTCAATCTGTATATGTGTAGTTTTTGGTATTTGCTTGTTCGGATTCTCGGGTTTGTCCGACACACATATTGAATTTCAAGGTGGGGGAAGCATTTACCGTCCGAAACATTGCCAACATGATTCCTCCCTATGATCAGATCAAGTATGGAGGAGTTGGGTCCTGTATTGAATATGCTGTCGTTCATCTCAAGGTAAAAATGTCCTACACTTCTTGTTAGTATTAAGTGATTATTACTTAATTAGCATAGTAGTTGAATTCACGACTAGATAATTCAAATATCTGAGTTGGAGTAGGATTAACAATATGTATCCGCTAAACATACGTGCAGGTAAAGAACATACTGATAATTGGCCACAGCCGCTGCGGTGGTATCAAGGCGTTGATGCAACCAACACCTCCTAAGCAGTATGTATTTGCACATGATTTTTACTCACAATGAGACCACTCGTTTTGATTGCGCATCAAACTAATTAACAGTGTTAATACTTTGATCATCAGCCATTTCGTGGATGATTGGGTTCAAATTGGTTCGGCCGCCAAGGAGAAGGTGAAAGCAGAGCACGGAGGGTTGTCGTTGGAGGAGCAATGCCACCACTGCGAGAAAGAAGCCGTCAACGTGTCGCTCGGAAACCTGCTCACATACCCGTTTGTGAGGGACGCTGTGATGAACAAGGCCACGGCTCTCAAGGGAGCTCATTACGATTTCGTCAACGGAGCTTTTCAGCTATGGAACCTTGGCCTTGCTCTTTCCTCTCCCCATCTCACCTCTTGACCATTTTAACCTACTAGTTATGCTATCCCACAATTATGTCTCCCTTTCTACTTTGTATTTTGTATGCAAAAATAAAGTTGTAATTTGTTCTTCACTTCTTTAATTATTGATAATAATGCAAGTTGTGTTGTATTCATCAACCAAGTGCATGCTGAAGTGACGCAATTAAATTACTGGTAGACTCCTCTGACGTTTGGACTCTTTTTCGGGAGGAAACCCTAAATGGGTCATTGTGTAGATAGTCACAGTCACCGGCGACTTTTTAACCATGGGGATTGTCGATGGGCCTTCTCCTTCGACGTCACCCTTCTCCGTCTTCTGTTGCTCATTCTATCGTGCCTTATCGGAAGTTCCCTTCTTCTGGTGTCTTTGATCTTTCGTCGTCATGGATGGTTCTCGTCACGACCAGTCATGGAGCAAGGCTCCACGACGGGAGCTCACCGGAACCAGACGGGGTGATTCAAATAGGAATTTGTTTATTACTGTCGGACCATGGCTCTCCTCTACCGTTGCAGGCCTCTCGCTGGAGCCCTCCTCCGTCCTTTGTTTATGGTACGATCCGGTCCCTATGTCTGGTCGTGTGTCTCAGTCCAGCTGTACAAGCCACCGCTATCCCTGGTGGTGTGGTGGCATATCCTGGCTTTGTCTTCCAGATCTGGCCGGACGGCCTCAGAGTCCTAGTTCCCTTCCTTTGTTGAGGGTAGTCGAGGAAATTGTCCACCCCCCTGTTCTCTGGTGAAATGTTACTCCGACAACGTCATTTTGGTTAGGGCTTGTTTTGTTCGCCTCCATGTTGACCGTTGTATTGGTCGTCATCATATGGGCCGATGTCGTGGTTGTCTTCATGTGGGTCAATGTAGTGCCCGCCTTCTTGTGGGTAGGTGTCATGGTCGCCTTCACGTGGTCCGAGCTTCTTCCACCACCTCTCCAAGATATTTAGAGCATGATATCCTTTGCATGGATCTCCTGGTTCCCTTCCCCAATGACTAGGCCTTTTGATCTCAAATGATTCTACTCCTTCCTCCTACCTATCTTTTCCGTGTTCACAATCGACTTCTTTGTCAACATAATGGTGCTTTGAGTTTTCATTGCGTCATCCGGAATCACCTCTACCATTAGGCAAAAGGGTCCCTTTTCTGTCTTTGCCTATTCGATAGTATCGACGAGTGCCCTGACCCTCGGAGCATGGGCCCAATAGGGATGGGAAACCCATTGGGCCCAGAAATCGACTAATGAGTGGGGATGACTAAGTGCCAAATCCCTCTTTTAACGTGCATCAGGACACGATCATCAAGCAATATATGTGACGGCTAAGTACCGATCAATCCTATATGGAGTAGAGGTATCACTAGTACTTTGCTAAAATTTAAGAACCGCCCTCGGTCGAACCGGTAAATTTTGGTGAAAGTTGACTTTCAATCGGAAAAGTCAACCGATGACTCCGGGAGTCATTCAGGACCTTTCCGGGACCCAAAAAGATTAGTCGTCGTTACAGTTAGCTTAGTTGGGTCGTTTCCTTTCTTTTGACCACTTTTGCAAAATAGTCAACCGCGGGTCAAACGGGGTCAAATTAGAGGCTAAATCGGATTAATTTAAGTGTGTTGGAAATTATTAAGGGTCAAGGTGGACCCACATGGACACTTGTTCATGGTGGCTTGGAGGAGAAGAAATGGGTCTAGAAAGACCCATTTCCCCTCATATGTGCCAAAAGAGAAGGAAGGGAGCTTGAGGGCAAATTGGTCCATTCTAAATTAGGTTAAAGGGCCACTTGAGAGCATTTTCAGCTCATTTTCCTTGTGTTGGCCGAAATATACAAGGAGAGGAGAGTGCTTGGGAGCTCCATTGCTTGAAGAAGAAGATAATGAAGAAAAGAAGCTACTTTGGGTGATTTTTCAACACCAAACTTCTCCAAAACACTTTCATTCTCATCCCCTCTTCATTCCTAAGGTAAGTAACCTCTAAAAACCTACTTTCAATTAAGTTTGGGGTTATGGTTTGATAGAAAAAGCATGAACTAGGTGGATTTCGGGTTGGTTGTTGTTTAGATGATTGTTTGGTGAAGAAAAGTGGAAGTTCAGATAGAAATCATGTGGATTTTGATTGTTTTGATGAAACCCCACTTAGGTATGGAAGTATGGAGGTTTTTGGGACTGATTCTGGAGGTTCTTGAGGTTAACAATGGAGATTTTGAGGTAGAAATTCGTGGGCACCAAGTTGAGGGAAGAAGAAGAAGGGGGCAGCCCAGAACGGCACGAAAAAGGTCTCAGACCGGCCCTCTGAGGGGCACGGTCCAGGCCTCAGACCGGCCATCTGAGGGGCACGGTTCGGGCCTTTGGCCGGCCCTCTGAGGAGCACGGTCCGGGCCTGATGTCGAGCTTGTGGGCCGCCCAGAATGGGCCTTGCTCCGGCCCAGTTTACCCTATAGCCCATGTTCTAATTGTTAGTATTAGTAGTTATATTTAGTAGTTATATTTGTATTATATAACTTCCTGTAACCATCCATAACCGCTTATGTATCATGTATATATAGGTGATGATATCACCTATTCATGTAAGGGATTCACTATAATATATCATCTGACATGGTATCAGAGCCCAAGAGTCTGACCTGTGGTTCCTTCCTTTTTTTTCTCTTTTATATTTTTATTTATCAAATTCATGCTACGGCAATAAATCACCACCCATCTTATCTTTTTCCTTTTTTTGTTTTACAATGTCCAACCACTACCACCCTTAAATTGTTCTCCTCCACTCCCGCTTCTTGATAGATGCATCAATATGATGCCGCTTTGCAAAAAGCACCATGATTGCTTTCAGAATCTCCTCAAATGTGTTCGTCGTTTAGTAACGTTCCAAGTGATCGATTGCTCGCTCATCTTACATGTCGACGACACGACATCGTCGAAGAATGGACTACGAGTCCTGGTGTCCAATCCGAAAACTGGATCCTCTGCCTACGAGGCATGGACTTGGCTCGAGAAGCCCTTTCCACAACTTCATCGCTCTAGTCAAAGCATCCGTCTTTCTCCCGCTCCGACTGCGGGGGAGTATTAGCAGTTATATTTGTATTATGTAACTTCCTGTAACCATCCATAACCACTTATGTATCATGTATATATAGGTGATGATATCACCTATTCATGTAAGGGATTCACTATAATATATCATCTGACAGTTAGGGGTAATTCGGGTGTTTTCTCCTTAGAACGACCTTGAATGATTATTAAATCTAGTACTACTTTGTGATCCTAAACGTTATTCCCGAGCACGGAGGAGGAGGCTACTAGGCGACTCGCTTTGGCTTGCGTTTGGATAGCGATTGTGGTAGGGAAAAGTAGCGAATACCGATTTAATTGCGGAAAGTTACTAGTATGCATATAGGTTATGAACAAATGATATAATTGTAGAATTGCATGTAGGATGTGAGGAACGAGTGTAGCCGTGTAGAATGTGGGATAACTTGCGGGCCATGTCGTGCCCGTAGGTTTGAGAATTGTCGTGCTATAGAATTGCATGTGGGCCATGTCGTGCCCGTAGGATCGTGTTATGATTGCGTTTGTTTGTGATTAGTATATTTGGTATGTCTAATTAGCGGTATGTTCCGTTGTTAATTAATGATCATGGTAGGATATGCTCGGTATGATATGTTGATATGATATGTCTGGTATGATATGTTCGGTATGACGTGAACTTTTGCCTTGTATATGATCGGGCGAATGATAGACCGATGTGATGTGTTCGGTAAGATTGTTTGCTATGGTATGTTGCTAGTTTGAACTATGGCCTGGTGACATGTTTGAGACATTTGTGTGTGTGGTCCGATACGGTATGTTCCGAGACGAGGTGTTCCGGTACGATATCTATACCGTGGAGGATTCCGATGTAGGATATCTAGGCCGAGGATGGTGTCCCATGTACGCGGTCCCCCGGGGCTAAGGGTTCCGACATGATGTCTATACCGACGGAGGATTCCGGTATAGGACATCTAGGCCGCGGGTGGTGTGATTTGTACCCCGATGTTGTGTGATCCAGGAAGATATCCGACCGAGGTATGTGCCGGTCCGGTATGTTTATTATGAGTTGTACCCCGATGCTCTGTGATCTAGGAAGATATCTAGGTTGAGGCTGTGTGTTCCGGTACGATATGGTGGAGCCGTGCTATGGAAGCCGGTGACGGGGGGGACTGCTGTACGAGACTTGTGGGTGTTTTACTTTGTGTTGTTGCTTGATGATTGGTAATTGATGTGATTAAGCGTGGTTATAATCATGTGAGTATGGTTTGTGATTATGTGATTCCTATGGTTGTCGTTAGTTGTTGTGCCTTTCTAGTATGCCCTAGTTGGACTGTTACCCGTGGTGGTGAACGGATAATTCATCACCTTAACTACTTTTTCCTACTGAGCGAAAGCTCACCCCCTTCATTACTGTTTTACAGGTTTCGATTGTGAGTCGGTGTAGAGGACGGTTCAGAGCTGGGGAGCCTGGCGAGAGTCCTTATTTATTTTGGGTTGTCAGTGACATACTTCCTTTTGTATTGAACTCTTTACTATTTGGTTTTCGAGCCTTGACTCGCGTTACAAGAGTTATTGGTTTTGGAATTATGTTTGGAGACTTATTTCGTTAAAGTTGTTTTCTTTATTGTTATTTTTAGTTCACGTCTCGAGTCCGGTCAAAACCGGATTTGGGGCGTGACATAAAACCTGGGGACGTGGGCTGTCACTTCCACATCCCCGAAAGGGAAAATAAATGGTAGAATTGTAATAGTGTTGTTTAAAGTTTAGAAAACAGTAAAATCTATATACACGCTACCACCTAACACACATAACATTTTATTCACACAAAGAGTCGGTCAAGGATATAAGTAAATACGATTTCCAATTAAGGCATGGTTAAGTTAACGATGGGTAAAAGCAATAATGCTTTCCTTATGGTCTTAGAACACTTAAGTTTCTATGTATGCGGTATCATGAAATCAACCACATACTAGTCACGGGGAGAGGGCACAAGACCATTGTCCAGACAAGTATGTGAACCACCAATCATCGGAAAGAAAAAATAAAAGGGTGTAGTTCTATGATCTTGAGCAAATCTCTATCAATCATCGAACAAGAAATGAAAATGACGAATCCGTGCCATTCTCGCTACCAAATACCACAAGTAGAGATAGCTACACCACTCGACGAATCTACTTAGCTACACCTAGTTCACTTCTTATTTCCCGAATGTTATTAATAAAGACGAACACTGAAAATCAATTAGAACTAAATATAGTATCGAATCACGATACTTTAGTACTACACAAGCATGAGTGGACTCTAAATAATTTTTCGAATCTACTTAGCTACGCATAGTTCAATCAACCTGACTACCGAATAAATCGATCATCAAGGAGAACTAAATAGAGCAATGAATCACAAAGCTCTGGTAATATACATGCATAAGTAAACTCTAATGGACGAATCTACTTAGCTACGCCTAGTTCACTTCTTGAAAACCGAACACCACCGATCTAGATGAGTTCGGTAATCAAGTAGAACTACGTAGAACATCGAATCACGATATCTTGGTTATACACAAGCGTAAGTAAATTCTATATAAGTGAAATCTCGCCTCACACTAGATCGAATCATGGATCGCTCTAAACATCAATCTACATAATGCACATAACAATCATGGGAAAATCCACAAATTGTTCGGTCGGCTTGAAACACACAAGAGAATCGAGAAAACACATTCGAGCATATTTCTATCTCGTCAATAGGAAATCAAGACATGTGAATGTCGAAACTCCTAGATAAGTTCTCTAATTGGCTAAAGTTTGAATTTTTACCAACTCTAACCTAGAACTTGATATACACCCAAGATGAAATAGCTAGCACATGAAATCGGGTTCAAAAACATGAAAAATAGAACACAAAGCACGAAAATCATGCATAAACATCTAGTAGCTTAAATATATATATATATATATATATATATATATATTAATTCTCATACAAGCAAGTGGATGCTTATTTAGCTCAACGAACACAAATCATGCCATAAACATCACTAACATCAAATTAACCACAAAATCATGTATCAATTTAAAGGAAATCAACATTAACACAACACCCATGACCAAAGATTGAAATACAAGGTCATGGATTCGTTGAGCAAGGTCGCGAGGGTGGATTCGTCTAGGAACATCCAACCTTGAGTCGGTCATGCGTCCTCTGGGCATGGGTACTCTGGTACACATGGAGTGATCACCGGGATCGGAGGCAAGAGGTCTCAAATAACAATCAGTGGCTCACTAGTGGAAGGATGGCGACATATCAACCCTAGGGAGAGGCCGTTGCTCAGGTGGAGACTCCACGACCTCCATTGAGCCAACGAGTCGTGGCGGGGACGCATGCGTGTGATGGGGGAAAGAGTCGATAGTGAAGGACGGTTGTAGTGCCATGAGGACGCAGGGCTGGGACTTCGATATTGGAAATAGAGAGGAAGTGAAAGATCATGATAAATAGTTTTTTTTAGCATGAAAGAGACATTTTATTAAAATGGAACTAACCAAAGTGGACACAAATGCAAGTGTAAATGCAAAAGGACGAGGCATAGTTCCGATGAAAAACCGAAATGTTGGTCCTATAACTACTTAACCTAGCTAATCCAAGTGAAAATGTAAGGGATGGGTCCTTATTCTGATGGTGGGTTGCACGAAAGATCCATAGGACTTTTCATGTCTCAGCTCAAACGGACCCGTGTCGTCTATAAAATGCTTAGATCCCTTGAGCGAGATCCTTTATAAGTAGAGGGGAATGTGCCAGGTGGACAAGGAGGTCTAGGAAAAGGAAAAGACTAGGGGTCGGTCAGATACCAAACCCTGAGCGGCGGGGTGGGACTCATCTAAAGCACCTCATAGTGCTCTCCACTCACCTACTTGGCAGGCCTCGCCAATAGCTCTACGGGGATATCCCTCCTCTGTGGGGGAGCATTATCCACCGTGTCCTGATTCGGAGGTTGACCATCGAACCCCTTGCCCTTGACGGGGCTGCCATAATCCTGGGACTGGACTACACGAAATACTTGTGAACTTAGGTTGGCTCTCCTACCCTCAATGGCTAGCGGGTATATCGGGTGTCATCGGTTGTATGCTCTTATGTTCATCCATCTAGTTGGATGCACCATGGATGGTCATATATCCACTAGAATCCTGATTCAAACAAGATAGTTCCTCTTCAACCATGAGCTCTTGGCTATGTAACGGTCACCATTTTTCTATTCCAGTGAGGCCATGTGCGTGTGATCAGAGGGATGCCATGTTCGTCTGCATCCTCCTCAGGTAGTATCCGCTCTAGGTGGACCAGACAGGTTCTGATTGGTGTTGGTACCATATCGATCGTGGTAGTGTATGGGCGATCAATCTGTTTGTAAGTGGGAGATTCCATGCAACTGGATGCGAGTAACAATAGAAGGGTTGGTGGCCGCGCGGAAGAAGATTGGACGTGGTGTCCGAAGGGTTTCTCCATGGACATTAATGAGTCACACCGAACAAAGTTGTACGTCGAGCATAATGGCACGGCGAGAGGAGTAGCGGTAAAAGGGGCGGAGGCGTCAACATCCTAGAGCCCGGTACGGAAGAGAGAAAACACAAAATGACAGTAAGAGAAAGATCTAAACGCTAACAAGGGTGATTTGTGTAAGAACCTCCCCCGGTCGAACCAGTGATTTTTTACGAAAGTTGACTTTCAGCCGGAAAAGTCAACCGATGACTCCGGGAGTCATTCGAGACCTTTCCGGGACCCAAAAAGCTTAACCGTCGTTACGGTTAGCTTAGTTGGGTCGTTTCCTTTCAAATGACTATTTTTACGAAAAAGTCAACTTCGGGTCAACGGGGTCGAATTCAGAACTTTATCGAATTTAATCTAAGTGTGCTGGAAAATACTAAGGGTCAAGGTGGACCCATATGTACATGTGTACATGGTGTCTTGGAGGAGAAGAAATGAGTCTAGAAAGACCCGCTTGCCCTCATATGTTCCAAAATAGAAGAAAGGGAGCTAGAGTGCATTTTAGACATTTCTCCCTTAGGTTTAAGACCCATTTTGGGATACATTTCAGCCCATTTCTTCCTTGGTGGCTGAAAATCACAATAGGGAGAGGAGAGTGGAGCTCAAAAGCTTGGAGAAGAAGCAAGTGGGAAAAAAGGGAGCTTTTTAGTGGTTTCCTTCTCAAATCATCTTCAAAATTAGTCCATCTTCATCCCCTCATCATCCTCAAGGTAAGTAAGCTCTAACAATCTACTTTCAATCAAATTTGGGTTATGGGTTTCTATAGAAATTGCATGAACTAGATGGGTTTTGAGTTATTTGTTGTTAGATGATTGTTTAGTGAAGAGAAGTGAAAGTTTTAGCTAGAAATCTTATGGGTTTTGATTTTTTTGATGAAAACCCACTTGGGTATGGAAGCATGGAGGTTTGTGAAACTGATTTTGGAGTTTGATGAGGTTAGAAATGGAGGTTTTGAGGTGTAAATTTGTGGAAACGAAGTTGGGGGAAGAAGAAGATGGTTTCTGCCTAGTTTGGCACGGAAAGGACCTCTGAGCGGCACGGAGAGGGTCCCTGACCGGCCCTCTGAGAGGCACGGTCCGGGCTTGGTGCCGGCCCTCTGAGGGGCACGGTCCGGACCTCTGGCCAGACTCGTGGGCTGCCCGAAACGGGCCTTGTCCGGGCCCAATTTATCCTATGGCCCAAGTCTTGATTGTTAGGGGTAATGTAGGTATTTTCTCATTGAAACCGCCCTTGAATGATTGTTAATTCTAGTACTACTTTGTGATCCTAGACGTGATTCTCGAGCACGGAGGAGGAGACTACTAGGCGTTCCGCTTTGGCTTGCGTTTGGATAGCATTTGAGGTAGGGAAGAGTAGTAAATACCGTTTTAATTAAGGAATGTTAATAGTATGCATATAGGACGTTAATAACCGGTAAATTCTTAGCTTGCATATAGGATGTGATTAACTAGTGTACTCGAATTTAAATTATGGGAACTGTCGTGCTGTAGAATCACATGTGGTCATGTCGTGTCTTAGGATTGTGTGTGCTGATTGTGTTTGGTTGTGGCTAGTAATCCTTTAGTGTTGACGTATAGTATATTCCTTGGTTAATTTAAGGATCTTGTTATGCTATTAGGGTGTGATGAATGTGATATGAATTGTGGTCTCGTGATATGATTGGGTGAATGAATGTGTTGAATGTGATGAATTGTTGTCTTGTGATATGATCGGGTGAATGATAGGCTGATGTGGTGTGCTTGGTAAGTTGTGTCGGTAAGCTTTGATGGTATGATAAGTCCGGTGTAACATGTTTGGTATGGTATGGTGTGGTGTGACTTGTACCCCATGCGACGGGAAGATACCCGACCGAGGTGTGTGCCGGTCCGGTATGTTTGTTATGAGAATTACCCCGATGCTGCGTTTCCGGGAAGACATCGAGACCGATGGTGCATTCTGGTATGATGTATTATTTGCTTGCCCCGATGTGCGTTTCCGGGAAGACATCTAGACCGATGGGTATTTCGGTATGATGTATTGTTTCACCCCGATGCTGTGTGTCCGGGAAGACATCTGGACCGATGGGTATTCCGGTACGATGTATTGTTTCACCCCGATGCTGTGTGTTCGGGAAGACATCTAGACCGAGGGTGTATTTCGGTAGGATGTATTTGTTTCACCCCGACGCTGAATGTCCGAGAAGATATATAGACCGAGGCCGTGTTCCGGTACGATATGTTGAGCTGCGTGTGTGGGTCAGATTATCATGGTTTACCTATCTTATGTTCGTGTGATGTCGTTTGAGCGACGTTAGTAGTGGTTCTAGTAGTATAATGTCCTGTTGTTTTGTATGTTTTCTTTAGCTTGGTTCTATTGTCGATGAAGTTGTGTTCCTGTTGACTTACGTATATGTTGTCGTTTACTAGCAAGTGTTATTAGTTTAGTAATTATGGTGACGGAGCGGAATTCCTTTCCCTTTATTACTTTTTCCTACTGAGCGAAAGCTCACCCCCTCTGTTTACTGTTTTACAGGTTTCGATCGTGAGTCGGTTTAAAGGACGTCTCGGAGCTTGGGAGCTCATTGAGAGCCCGGGGTTTTACTTAGTAGTGACGTATAGACCTTGCTTTCTTCATTTTGGATTTAGAGCGTTGACTCATGTTTATCGGAGTTGTTTATTTTGGAACTAAATTCGGAGTTTTATGTTGTTTTAATCTACTTTTACTTCTAATTTTACTGTTATTTTTATTTTCTTTAGTTCACGTCTCGAGTCCGGTCAAAACCGGATTTGGGGCGTGACAATTTGTTTTTGGTTATCCTAAGAAATAGTTTTTTTTTTAACATGTATGAACTTTTATTAAATAGGAAACAATTACAAACGCAAGCAGGCCATAATACTGATATAAAAGAAACGACATAAAGAAATGAAACAAAAGGATGAGGCGTGAGTCTTGACCCGTAGATACCAAACGCTTATCCTAGAACAAAATGTTGGCTACTCCAGAGACAAGGTTTTGGTGGATAGTTTCCACCCGGATGGTTATTCAACAGCATCTCAAAGGACTTATTCCCTTACTCGACCTGAAGATATTCACACGTAAGTGAATATCTAGGGAGAAGACCAAGAAGTGAGGGAACCAAAACGTCGGGGTTGCACCGATCTTGGCAGGGCAAGGTATTTGGTTCCTCACATACCTCGTTTCTTGGCTGGCAAATCATTGGGCCTGAAGAGCCTACATAGCAGTCCTCTCCTAGTAGTGGTTATCGGTATATATGCATTTTCCTAGTTCAGAATAAGGCATACACGCCCTTGAGGTATATTGAGGCCTTAGGGTATTAGTGTGGACCTTGTCAAAGTCCAGTAGGTTCCGGCCAATTGGTTGGAGAGGGTCAAGGTGATATGTGGATCCAAGTGTCCGATCCTCGATGTTGTATTTTCATAGCGGTGCTTTTAATAGGAGTTTGGGCGGTAGAAATTTCCACGCTCTCCTCTTATGGTGGTCGTAGTTGTAGGATTGGCCACTTATTCCATAATGCTAGATAGGGCTACAGGGGCCAGATTGTTATGATGTGGGTATAGCGATATGATAACCCTTCTACCCGAAGGCCCTCATGTTGCGGTAGTACCTTTGGTGTGCTGGTTACTCTCATGTGTTGTCCGGGAGGAGGTGTTGTATTTGTCCAGAGCGGTCATGCTTGTAAGGACGACCACTTTTCCTACTCGCGAATATAGAGCTCAATCAATTGGGGGTATGTCCCACAGGGGTCTCCAAGAGCCGGAGTCCAAAATAGAGTCGTGGTTTTGAGTGAACCGTCTTGTCGGTGAAAGTTCTAGTTTATAGATCATGGCATAAGACGTGGACCAGTGAGGGGTGGTAGTGGCGATGGTGCCAGTAGAGTCAATGGTGGGGGTATCATCGGTGTATGTAGCGACTTTAGTAGTGGTTTATGCGGACAAGGTTGATTTGTAGTGTCATGGAATACCATCACATATCTCCATAATCTATCGTTCTATGGCATGGCAATCAGACACGGTGGTAGACGGGTAGTTATAAACGAGGTCGACAAGGAGGTGAAGGTTGGTGCCTGAAAGACATACGGGGCTATGAAGAGATGGTAGGGAGGGATAAAAAAACATAACACTAAAGAAACGCTTTTGTTTAAGAATTGATATTGGTTTTAAATAAAGAGTAATAAATTACAAAAATGTAAGGATAAGGAGTGGTGTTCTCCACCAAACCCATTACGTAAAACACGTAAAAGCCTCTCTAGAAGATTTTCTAGTTTCGTCTAATTGAGTGTATGAGTCCATGACTAACGTGTCTTTCCATTTCTGTGCAGAGGGAATAAAAATATTTCCCTTCAAATTTAGAAGCGGTAGGTTTTAAAGAGAAACGGAGACCCTCTGAGATACAAAATTCTACTGTGAAGCCATGGCGATCGAAGTTTCGGACAACGATCAGAATGTGTGATCCCTCTTCACTCTGTATCTCTTGAAAAAAATACCAAACTTTCGGCTCATGTTCTGCCATTAACCGGTTTCATTTTTTTTTTTCCAGTTTAATCGGCGAGGCAGGCCACCGAAGAAAGAGAAGCTTTTCAGAAAAAGGCCTATGGCTATGGTTGGGTTTGTTGAGAAGAAACAAGTAATTGATCTGCTATGCTCTGTTTTTTCTCGCTCTTCAGTTTTGATTTTTTGGATTTGGATTTTGGGGAAATCTCAAAAAAATTAGATTTGTGTGCCATTTACTGTTTTCTTCACATTCCAGATCATTCAGCGAGGCAGTCCACCAGAGAAGAAGAAACAGTTGAAGAAAAAGTCTCTGGCTATGGTTGGGTATGTTGAGAAGAAGCAAGTAAGCACTCTTGCTACGTTTTCCGAACTATGTGACCTTTCATTAGCCATTTTTAACTGAGGTCCACATTTTGTTACAAATCCTAACACAAAAGGTCGTTTTTTTACAAAACTTGTATAATTATTTATCAAAAAACAAGTTAGGATCTGTGACAAAAAAAACCACCCTTTAGGTTAGGATATAAAAAAACATCACCTTTAGGTTAGGATAGGTGACAACAGATCGAGGTCGGTTAGGAAGTCCTAATGAAAGGTCACATAGGGCTAAGAAACAACGTTTTCCCTTTTTTTTCGTTCTGTTTGTAGTTCTCTGTCCATTAAGGGGCGGGGCTGATCCAGTAATCTATTTTAGGGGTTATCATCCATTATTAACAATGAACCATAGAGATATGTGATTTAAATATAAACATCAAATGCTAATTTAAATATAATTTCATTTTCCTACAATTTATGTATTACACATTTTGCTTCACAACTCATCATACACCAAATTCATACAAGAAAGCACTTGCTCAACATGATTTATATATAACATATATGACTTATTGTAAAAATAAAATATTTTGCAACTGTTGTCCTATAAATTGGTTCCTATATAAGTCTTATATGTCTTACTCTGTCTGCTCGTTTTCTACTGTAATATGTAATATTTATTTCATGAATACAAATAAAATTAACAATATAATTTATAATGGCTGAAACATATTCAACACCAACTAAAAGATTTGTAAGCAGAGACAGATGAAATTTAAAAAACACATTATTAGATTTGATCAATGTGGGTGGAATAATGATTTAAATTCAGGGTTGTCCTTCTACAATGATAAAATATAAAGAAAATCAATAGCAACAAATATATGAATACCACATAATCAAATACACTAATATATTAACTTATTAAAATGTAAATATGTAGTTATAAACATAGTTACTTTATCCTCCTCTCAAAGCGGATAAAGAAATATTTTAAAGAAGCAACATTTTCTGTTAAAAAACGAAGTGTTAAATCAAATAAAAATATTTTCATAACTAATAATTCATATGGTATATGATATATAGGTGATACCATTTAAAAAAAAAAGTGAATGAAAACCACTTTATTTTTAGTACTCATGAAAAAAAATTGCACATGCATACTGCGACTGTCGTTTAACCATTCCATTCCTCTGGGTTGGCTTCTTTTTTAGTGAAGAAATCTTTAAAGATTTGTTAAAGGTCCATGGTCATTTGTGATAATTATACATTGAGTATCTTGAAGTGTAACATTGAATCTGTTGACAGGCGGAGTGTGGTAAGAAGAAGATGAGTAATAGGTCAGTGAATTTGATTGAATTATCTTCTATCTGGCAATCATTTTGTGGTTTTATAGTAAAAGTACAATTTTCCTCATCCATTTTTAAAAAGGGCGCTGGACAGTGATTGTGAACAGTCAAGTGCAATGGACCGAGCACAGGCGATTCAAGCAAGCCTGGGACCTAAATTTCCTAGCTTTGTAAAGAATATGCTGCAATCCCATGTTAAAAGGGGGTTTTGGCTGGTAAATCTCACATTATTACATTAGTCCTTTCCCATCCCCTCCCAATAAAAAAAAGGTGCATTAGATTTCTTTTCCAAACACTGGACAACCTTCATTCATATCTTGGTATTGCATTTCGGAGCATGTTTTGATTAGTGGATTGATTTGCAAGTAGTATGAACCTAACTAGCATTGTGGATTTCAGGGTCTCCCAACAAAGTTCTGTCGCATGCAAATGCCCAAGAAAGACATAATGATTACGCTGGAAGATGAAGGCGGGGAGAAGTACGAAGCAAAATATCTTTATGAGAAGGGGGGGCTGAGTGGTGGATGGAGAGGGTATTCCATGGATCACAATTTAGTAGAGGGTGATGTTTTGGTTTTCCATTTAGTCACACCTTCCAAGTTTAAGGTAACTGCTACTTTTCATATTCATGTGGCCATCCCTTTTATAGCTATAATAGATCATTTTAGTTGTGTGCCTTGGTTTTGCTCCAAAAATGCAAGAGAGCTCGATATTTACCCCTACCTATCCTTTTTTAGATATACACTGTGAGAGGTGATGGTTGTTTGGACGGAGTGGATGATGTGAGAGGTGATGGTTCGGACGAGGTGGATTGTGCTCATGGCCTTCTGAAATTAGACTCATGCGTGGAGCAAATGGATTATCATGCAGAGGACATACCAGAAAGTAGTCACAATGATATTCCAATGGTTGAAGCAAGCAGTGACTTAGAACCTATATCACAATCAGACTGCTTTGGAAATGAAAATGACACTGAGGTTGAGCATCAAGGCAGGTTAGTGCAGTCTGATATCAGTTTGCAAGAAATGACAAGCATAAACAGCTTCAACATTGCTGTGAATGGTTCAGTCATAAACAGCCAATTCCCCAAACATGTCCAGACCAAGTACTATGATCTTTGTTTGAGCCAGCAATCATATCTTCACAAACACCTTGTAGAGGGTATTTCCCCCGACGTGGCCATAGTAGCCATCACGGAGATCACCAACATTGCTGATGGGATCAGAGCTTCCAATATCCTAACCCCGCAAAAGGTGCTTGTGACTTGGGACACAACATTGAAAGCTTTTGAAATATTTGGCATGAACGTAAGCTTCTTGCGTGCTCGAATGGATCAGCTGATGAGCCTCATCGACAAGTTGAGGCAATGTAATGAAGCGAAACGTGAACAAGTTCGAGCTCGAGAAGAGTTGAGAAAGCTTGTGTTGCAAGTGAATGACTTGATAGTCAAGCTTGACGTTGAAATTGAGTCATTAGATTCAAATCCGGAGAAGCTTGAAAGTGTGTTCGATGAAGTAGCAAATGGGCCATGGGGACGACAATAGTTCTTTCTATAATGACGCGTTTTTTGTGTAGTAGAAGTCCATTGCAATGCAAATCCATGTACTTCTGAAAGAAAAAACTAAGGTAGAAGCGTGTTGAAAGTTTTAGGGAGTTCTTCAACTATTAGGTTTATTTAATAGTAAACTTAACTCCTATCCTGATTCCAATCTCGTCCTTTTTTTCACTCTTGCGCCGATTCACTGTATTCAGAACATCTTGACTGATAGACTTATGTACGATCGATTTTTTTTTTTGGAAAACTAGCATAAAATTAAATTCAAAGGATTTTAAGAAATAAAACCCAATGAAAGAGGAGAAAGCCCCCTCTTACAAAAAAAAGGCACTTTATAGAGAAAGCCCCAACTGGATAATACTTTACAATCCAAGACAACCAAGAGTGCTAATCTATCTTGTAATATTAGTCAACTAACAATACATAAACTAGTCATCTAACAATACAAGCCAATGATCCCAGAAGAGTATGGAACCCCCAACCATCAGTACCCCGAGTGGAACCATCCAAAAACCAACCTGCACCAGAACTTAAATGTAAACAACCCAAAGGAACTGATACAAAATACTGGCAAACTTATACAAACCAAAAACAGGTCTTCCAAGCAGTTTCTTGTGTCCCAAGTTAATCCCCAAAACCCTTGATCTTCTAGAAACCCTGTTGAGCCTATGAAACTCAAATGATCAGCATCCCAAGTACTGCAAACAGCTACAAGTTAAACAATAACCTGCAAGAGGGAGAAGAAAGTACAGACTTGCACGCACTTAATCCTATGGGAAGCTACCTCACACAAGAGAAAGAAGCCTAATGTACAAAACCACCCACACACAAGAACTAAAACAGATCAATAAATTGGATACCTTACCAAACTCACAAAACTCCCCAAACCAACCCATAACCTCCCCAAAAAAGAACAAATCATAGAAAACCATAGAGCAGCAGGGATTCAAAACCCCCGGAAAATACAAGAGGAAAGGTGGGAAATCTTCCTCAACCTCCTACTCAACTAATGAGAGGCATGCCACAAGAGGAATGAGAAAAAACAATTCCTTTTGAATAAGGACCATTCAAGAGCAAAGGAGGCGTGCTAAATTTTCAAGAGTACGTCTCTGCCTAACACTAGTACATTATTGAAGACCTAAACATTTCCGGCAAACCAGATCTCCCACAAAGTTATAGAGAAGAGGTTTCTCCATAATTTCTTGACAAGACGGAGGTGATACCAGGAGACAATGAAAGAAATTGTGTCAGATGGAACACACCAGAAGATACCCAACCAATTCAATACCTCTGACCAGATACCCCAAACTCTCTTGCAGTTAATGAAGAGATGATTAATTTCTTCAAAATGAGTACCACAAAACTTGCACCATGAATCAGCTATGGGAATGGGGATGCCTCTGGCCTCTAGAAAACCTTTGGTTGGTACAGCTCCTATACAAGCAAGCCATGAGAATGCTGCTATCTTTGGTGGAAGGTTAGGAAGCCACAAATATTTACTCCATTGGTATTCTGTTGGATCAAGTGTAAGATAATTATACATTTTTCTAAATGAGAAGCCTTTGTTGTCCAAACCCCATATCACTGAGTCTTTCTTTAAGTGGTCAAGAGTGTAAGATTGAGTTCCGATTGGCTTCGTTCTTTCGCAAATATTTTTTTATCGGAGGCCAACAAATTAAGATCAATATCAGATATATTATGGAGCAACAAAAAATATCGACAACTAAGATGTCACGCCCCAAATCCGGTATTGACCGGACTCGAAACGTGACTCAAAGATAATACAAAATGTAACAACAAAAGTATCTCAAATCCACTATAACTTTCCAAGTTTAGTTTCCATCAAAATATCTCAAGTAAAAGTTTCATAAGAAATTCTTTAACATAAGGTTCGTAAACAAAAATAGGGCCATAATCGTCTCTAAAGACAAAAGCACCCGGACCCACAGAAGATCCCGAGCCTCAAGTCCACTACTCAACAAGCACGCCTGTAAAAACAGTCAATAAAACAAATAGGGGTGAGCTTACGCTCAGTAGGGAAAATAGATAAACAGTTTAACCTCCAATTTAGTGATAAAATAGCTTTAGCATGACAATACATATTGCAATTAATACTTTTAATAAAAATGATGTTATAACATAGGCAAGATAAGAACAATATCACATTCTTAAGGATAACGGTCTTTAAGTTTAACAAATAGAAATTCACAATTTCGTTTGGGCTTCAATGATACGGAGAACTAAGAAGATGTTGAAATACGGGAATAAAATGGGTATTTAACGCTTTCAAAGAGCCAATAACAATGTCAACAGAAACCACATCGTTCCAACATGCACAATAAAGATCAGGTTATCATAGGATTTTCCAAAACTCCACAGCATTGGTGGCTCTCAAAGAAGCACCTAGAGAATGGATCGAGTGTCTCTCCTCTCCTTCTCTAGTTTTTGCTCGGTGTTGATATCGGCCTATGGATCATATTGTACGGTGATATCACAGCGTGCTCCCAAGGCTCCCAAGGTTCGTCGGTCTCGGACCAAGCCGGTTGGGGTGGATGGATCTGATGCACCGAAGAAGAAGGTTCCGAAGCATGTATCGGATGTACCAGTCCAGCAAGCTCCGAAGGTTCGCCGTGCTCGGACCAGATCGGGTGGGATGACTGGGTCTGATGCACAGAGAAAGATGAAGGTTGAGATTAAGAAGCCTTCATCGGAATCGCAGCAGCTGCAGATGACGGTTCGTCGGAGGAAGTGTAATCCGGTGGGTTCCAGAGGGTTAGTAGAGGACGAAGTTTTCGTGAGAAATCTACCGTTCGATTCAACGGCAGATTGGACTCAGAATATCTTCAGTCCGTTTGGAAAAATTGTCGCTGTGAACGTTCTCAAAAGGCCGAATCTTCAAGGACAGTATTTTGCTTTCGTTCGTTTCGAATCAAAGGCTGCGGCGGCTCAGGCAGTTGAGGGGTTAAACGGATACAAAATTAACGGTCACGTTCTCTTTGTAGCCATCGCTCGTTGCCGGAATCCGAGGGAAGCTTCACCGGAGCGAATTCCTGTTATTCGCGAAAAACACAGCATCTGCTCTGTTTTGGTTACTCCGGAACAGAGCCTCGTTCCAGAGGTTCTGGCTGGGCTTAGCGGAGGAGAAGGGCCTAGTATTCCAGTCGCTTAAATTCTCCGTTCGCCGGTGAAGTCAACTAATGAAGTAGGGACGCCGGTCGCTCTCAGTTCGCCGGTGAAATCAACAGAAGAAGTTGGGATGCCGGAAGTTCCACCGCAGGCGGCTTCCGTTGATCAGCTCGTATCTCCGAGAGAATCGAGAGATCCCATAAATCACGGAATTGAAAATCAATTTTCGATTTCGAATTTAGCATCGGTTTCGGAGGCGAGGCCAGATCGCGCGTTTGTTGTTTCGGAGGTGGAACATCTGGATTCTCTTGTTGGTCCGATCCAGGTCCAAAACCAGTTGGGCTTTGAGGTGGCAGCTGGCCCATTTAATGTTGCAAACCTTGAGGTGGCAGCTGGCCCAATTAATGGTGATCAGTTGTCTGATCCAAGTCCATGGAAGGAAGCTCTCCTTAAACCCGGTCGTAAGGGTCGTCCTCCAAAGAAAAAATTCGAGCCTTTTGCTAATGTGGATCTCTCGCTTGTGTCTCAGCAAGCGATAGATCAACTGAAGGCTTTCGATGGATTTTTGGATGCAACCCTCAAGCAAAAGGCCACACAGGGAAGAATCCTTCCTACTCACAATACTAGGTCTAAGACTCGGGGTCTCAGGATGGAGACACAGTCTTCTGATAGTGAGTGGTACGAAGAAGATTAGGCCTAGTTTTTCAGGACTTTTTAGTCTTATGGTTACGGGGTTTCACGTTTAAACTCCCGTTGATCGAGCTCTTTTTTAATCGTTACCCTTTGGTTAGTTTCCATTTTGGAAATTTTCTTTTAACAAAATTATGCGCTTATCAAAAAAAAAGAGCCAATAACAATCATAGAAAATAAAGTAAACAATGCATTTATTAACGATCAATAGAAGATAGAGCGTTTAAGTAATGCCGTGGGACATGAAGTCACCACCCTCCGATCCACAATACTCTTTGTGTCATGTCGGATCCCATACTCCGATCCACAAGAGTATTCGTGTCATATCAGATTTTCCCTCGGTCCAGAGGGGGCACATACATCGGGATACCTGTAACAATCCCTGAGGGACGCTTATCGTCGGGATTCTCGGAAATGCCCCCAAAGGACCATATGTCATAGGGAACCAAGGTAATGCTCTCGCAGGACGCATACACTCGGGTGAGTCAATGAGTAACCATTCCCCGCGGGGTAAACCATCAATATCCCGTAGGATCAACCAACCAATGCCCTGCAGGGTCCACAACCAATATCCCGCAGGATTAACCAACCAATGCCCCGCAGGGTCCTCCAATCAATGTCCCGCATGATCAACCAACCAATGTCCCGCAGGGTCCGTAACCAATATCCCGCAGGATTAACCAACCAATACCCCGCAGGGTCCGTAACCAATATCCCGCAGGATTAACCAACCAACGCCCCGCAGGGTCCTCCAATCAATGTCCCGCAGGATCAACCAACCAATACCCCGCAGGGTCCTCCAATCAATGTCCCGCAGGATCAACCAACCAATGCCCCGCAGGGTCCGTAACCAATATCCCGCAGGATTAACCAACCAATACCCCGCAGGGTCCGTAACCAATATCCCGCAGGATTAACAAACCAATGCCCCGCAGGGTCCGTAACCAATATCCCGCAGGATTAACCAACCAATGCCCCGCAGGGTCCGTAACCAATATCCCGCAGGATCAACCAATAACTATCGGCTATGATACTACCGGATTACCCCCCCCCCCCCGGTGTAAGTACCATACCGGATCACAAATCATCCTACAAACACAAGCAAGAGAATAACATGCCAACACATCGAACAACCAAGCTTATCAATTCACAATTGCATCACAACACACCAAGAGATCCATATACCTTTACACTTACCATTATACTTACCAATCTCGATCCATCGGTCTACCACTCACCCGATCGTACCATTTGGCACAATCAATTACACTCAATCCTTCATTCATTCAAGCATTCATTCAATCGTTCAATCAATCAAGCATTCATTCAAATAACCAATCAACCATTCATAATTCAACATTCAAAATCGCTAGTTGTATTAGACTCTTATCTTATCCGAAGCTAGGCAACCAAGCATGTGAGACAAACACAAACAATCCTAGGGCTCATCACGGCCATCTACCAGCACGACAATTCCCAAGTATTGAAAGAGAGTTACACTAGTTATTCACATCCTACGCATGCATACTAGACACGTCCGATTATTAGTAGTGGAAAGACGATTATTCTAGTTATTCGCATCCTATATGCAGTTCTAGGACCTTTCCGATTTTATTAACCTGATAGGCATACTAGGTATTGAAATGCACGAGGAGTTAGTACTTTCCCTACCTTGTGGTCTTCCTCTAGTAATATTCCTAGGTGCTGACGACCGGCCCAACTCCGTCTTCTCGGGCGAAGTCTAAGTCCTCGAGCGAAGTCCAGTCTAGGTTTTAACAAATAAGAGTCCAATCAGTCCCGTGAAGTCCAAGGTTCTTTGATTTGTCCAATAAGTCCTTTAATTAATCAATTTTAAACCAATAATTTAATTAATTAAATTATTTAGTCTGCGACCCGGATCCGGCCCAACCCGGATCCAGACCCGGTCCAAACCCGGATCCAAGCCTGACCCGGACCCGATACTAGACCCGACCCAAACCCGAGTCAGACCCGGTCCGGACCCGAATCAGAACCTAGTCCAAAGATTTGGGCCTGACCCACGTCCGGCCCAGGCTCTGGCCCAAGCTCGAGTTCTGACCCAGGACCAACCGGCCCAAGACACGACTTGGCCCAAGGCCTGGTTCAGGCTCGTCGTCGAGCTGGATCTGGCTCCGGCGAGTTCCAGGTTCTCCGGCCGTCGTCTACAGCGTCAAGGGAACGCAAGGGAGGGAGAGAAGTGGGCGGAGGTGATCGTTAGGTAGCTGGAAATGCCGTGGCGGTGGTGACGACGACGGAAGCGCGTCCCTGACGTCCTCCTGTCCAGATCTGGCTCCCGAGTCGCCGGCGACGAACCAGCCGGAAACTGGCTCAATCGAGCTCGCAACGAGAGGGTTTCAGGTCAGAAAGGGACGGAGAAGAAGAAGAGGGAAGTGGGGAGGCTCGATTCGAGCTCGGAGTAGGCGAACAGACCTTCAAAACTCCGTCGACGTCTCGGTTCTTCACACGGGAGGTTCCGGCTGAGGTCAGAAGGGAACGAGAAGAGGGAGGAGAGGGTGAGGTGAGGATGGGGATGAAGTTTCAGAAGAAGAAGACGGAAGAGGAGGTCGGGATCGGCGAAGGGGACGACTCCGGAGAGAGCTTGGTCTGGTTCGCGGAGAAAGAAGGAGAGGCGAGCGTGGGGAAGGTGAACAGTACACATCGCTTAGGGTTTGGTTCGCATTATAGTGTGCCCTTTGGGCCGGTCTCGGGCTCAGCTGATCTGGGCCGGTCTCGTCGTCTAAATGGGCCATCTCCGGCTCATTTTCACAGTCCAGCCCCTCTTTGTTTTTCCCCCCTTTTTTTTGAAATTCTTTTAAACAAAACACTAATTGCACATTTCTACTCCGATGTTCCAATTTTCAAAATATTACCCTTCATAAATACGTGGGGTTTTACATAAGAGGTTTAATGTAATTATCACAATACGCTAAAATTATAAAAAACACACAAACAAGATTAAAATATAGGGAAATAATCAAATTAACTAGATCAAATTTATCCTTATCACTCCCACCCACTGAAAAAACTAGCTCTTCCACTGGTAGTCTGAACCATGTTGTAGAGCAGAGGACGTGGAGGATTTGTGATCGATGACGACCCATAACCTCGGATGGTAACTATTATTTATAGGATGCTTGTCCTAGGCTTTCCTTTGTCTTTTTGAAATATCAAAATTTAAGTTAGTGTGGCTTATCTGTATTTTACACTCTTTTTAGAGTATTTTCTCTCACATCTAGTCCTTTTTTGGCCCTTTTAATGAGGATTTCTTCAGTTTTCTCTCGTTGTCGATATTATGCGCCTTGTTAAGCTTTTGTAGGAATTTGGAACGAAATAGGCCAAAACAAAGCAAGAAGCATTCAGCACCCGGCCGCGTAGATGATCAGATACACCAATACCCGACGAGACACCCAGACGAGTAAAGGCTTCAGATACTCTAGTGTCCGACCAACCACCTAACCAGATACGACTATCGGATATCCTGTTACCTGACCACTTACCCGTCGGATGCGTCGGGTGGATAGTGCAAGTATACTACGCAATATGGAAAAGTATAGCACATGATATTTACACACAAGTGTTGTGTGCAATTTTAATATAATTTAATAACTAGTTAATTCAACCCACGCCTTATGGGTGACTTTTATATATAGTTGTATGTTATTTGACATGTATAAACATTTGTTACATGTATTTTTATTTATAAACGATGATTTTATTGAAAATATTTTTACTCTAAAATGGAAAAAAATATAGGACCGTCAAAAAGGCTATCTTTAGCAACCTTCAAAGAAACCATTCCAAAAAATGGTAAAAACAAAAATCGACCTCAAAAACAAAATAAGCGACAAAACAATCAACTCAACCAGAAAAAGACAAAAGAGAGGTCCTCACAACTGTCTCTAAATCTCTCGTCGACGTTGAGTTGCAAGAATTTTACTGTCATTCTGAGTTTGAAATCGAGTTATTAAGACATAAGGTAGCGGAGGTATCTTCTTCCTACACCTTTTGTCTTTCTTAACGGTTTCAGGCGATAACGAGGAAGGCATGATCAAAGTCCCGACAAGACAAAAATCCGGTTGTTGGAACGACCACTGCAATTTCCTCGCCTTTACCACTTGACGAGATAACTCGTTGGGCCTCCTGAACCAGAAAAACCAATTGAGCTTCCCCACTTGACCAGATCTTCTAAGTAATTTGTTAACAGGGCCTCCTGAACCAGAAAAGCATTTGTTACATGTAATTTGTACATTAAGATATATATAATTTTGATTAGTTCTCGAGTAACACCTAGGGATTCACATAGTTCGCCAATTGTATAATCTGATCATCCGATCGGCTGCTTCAGTGATTATTGACGGTGTGTTCGTAGTGCCTTGGAACTTCGTCACTTGCAGGTTGACGTTTTGCCAATGGTCCTTGCAATTCTTTTTGGTCCCCGCAAGGCAGCAACTTCCCTCCCGATATCCTTCCAATACCCGTCCTTCCTCTAACTATTATTGGATTTGGAGTCGTACGAATTTACCATCCATGCTTTGATTAAACGGATATTGTAAAGACTTGAAATTTCTATTTCGATAAATTATCGTTTGGAACGTCGTCGAGTTGGGGAGCGAGTCGATTAGCGGATCGATTGCAAAAAAAAAGAGAAAAAAAAAGAATATATATATATATATACAATATGTATCTGAGCTGGACCAGGCCAGGCCAACCCTTTGGGCCGAGCCTCTTCGCGCGAGAAGGAACTGGGCCAGGCCACGCCATGAAAACCCTAATGACAAAACATCGAACTGCGCCGCTTCAGATTCATTTTCCTCGCACGATTCTCGAGGCAGCCCTCTCTCTCTCACGCGTCTCTCTCCCTCGAGCGCCTTCGTTCTCTCGCTCAGCCGGGCGTCGCCAGAACTCCGACCGGCTTATCCTTTTAGTTCTTCTTCTCCTTCTGCAACCGTGACTGAAACCTCCAAACCCAAAAGCCAAAATCCCCCCCCCCCTTCTTCTCTCTATTTCTCGCTCGATTCGAAACGAATCATCTCCGCCGAACCTCGCCGTGCCAGATCCGATAAGGAATTGTGACGGTGAGTTCATTTCCCGTCCAGTTCCACTTCCCCCGATGACCTCTCTCTCACCTGTTACCTGAGCACTCGAAACCCAGACGGTCGTTACCCACGCCGGAGAGCTCGGCTCAGATCTACGCCTCGAGCTCTATTTTGAGCCCGAGAGGTCGTAGATCCTCGACAGGTGTGGTATGCCGGAGAAGTTCACCAGACCCGCGACGGGAATCAACTCCCATCGTCGCACATTCTCTCCGAGCTCCTGCCGCTGCCGTCGCCGGGGAACTGAGACGAGGCCTCGCCGCCCCTCTCTTTGTGGTCGAAGATTCTAGACGGACCGATCTTGGACTAGGCCAGAGGGACTGGGCTGGACGAGGAATTCTGGACCTCGGGCCAACCAACAACAGAGGACGCGCCTTGGGCCCAGTGTGGACTTGGGCCAGGCAGACATGGGTTTGGTTCCGGACCCAGACCAGATATGGACTCGGGTCGGGCTTGGATCCGGGTCGGATCCGGGTCAACCCAGTTTTAAAGAAAATCATTTTAAAATCAGGTTAATTAATTTTTTAACTAATTTAATTTGGACAATTAAAGGACATATTTGGAAAAGTACCGATTTTGATTAGGATGTTTTATTTGTCAATCTAGATGGGACTTCGCCCGAGAGCAAGGGCTTGGAACCGAGCTAGAAGGACGAAGACCACTCCGGGACCCGTGTGAAGAACGGAGGAAAGGCCACTCGAGTTTTCATCAGAGTATTATTAGAGGAAGACCGCGAGGTAGGTAAAGTCTTAACTTCTTATTTAAACGCTTAGTGTGCATGTTAGGTTAATAAAATCGGAAATGTCCTAGAATTGCCTATAGGATGCGAATAACTAGAATAATCGTCTTTCAATTAATTAATAACCGGAAGTGTCTAGAATGCATGTTTAGGATGAAGATGACTAGTGTAACTCGCTTTCAATACTTGGGAATTGATTTACTGGTAGAGAGGCGGTGAAGAACTCTCGGATTAGTTGT
Source organism: Erodium maritimum (assembly GCA_963921825.1). Taxonomy (NCBI): domain Eukaryota; kingdom Viridiplantae; phylum Streptophyta; class Magnoliopsida; order Geraniales; family Geraniaceae; genus Erodium; species Erodium maritimum. The sequence goes on along the minus strand of OY997592.1, from coordinate 57,879,049 downwards.
GTGCTAGATTCACATGCTTGGTTGCTCGTTACTAGGACAACTAAGAGTCTAATGAAACTAGTTAGCTTATCTGATTGAATGCTTAATTAATCGTTCACATGATTGTTGATTGGTTGAATGCTTACTTGATTGATTGAATGATGGTGTTGATATAATTGTTGATTGAACGGATGATCGAGTATGACTGGTTGTGCCAAGGGGTACAATCAGGTGATCGATGTACCGCTGGTTCGTGACAGGTGAGTATACGGTAAGTGTGGAATGTTATTGGGTGTCTTTGCTGTGGTGAAAGTATGATTTGAGAGGTGTTCATTGTTGGATGAATTTAGTGCTTGTTTATTCACTCTTATCCTTGAAATGTTTGTTTGTTTGTTTGCTTGTTGTTTGGTTCGGTACTACACCGGAAGGCGGGGTAATCCGGTGCCGTTTTGGTGGTTGGGCTTGGATAGATACAGTGAGATATTGATAGATTATTGAGCCTGCGGGCAATGGTTATGGACCCTGCGGGGCATTGGTTATTGAATATTGCGAGGATTGATTATTGGAGACTGAGGGCATTGATTACTAGATATTACGGGTATGGATTATTGGCAGATCCTGCGGGATATTTATTGATTATTGGCAGATCCTGCGGGATATGGATTGATTATGAGCATATCCTGCGGGATATTAATTGGATTACTTCTTGAGATATGGTTACCGAGGTTTCACCCAAGGGTGTGCGTCCTACGGGAGCACTACCTTGGTTCCCTATGACCTATGGTCCTTTGGAGGCATTTATGGGAATCCCGATGATAAGCGCCCATTTGGGATTGTTTTCGGTGCCCCGACGCATGTGCTTCCTCTGGACCGAGAGAAAATCTGATATGATATGGGTACTCTGGTGGATCGGAATTATGGGAACCGATGTGATCCCATAATCTATCCATGCATCGGAGGCTTGAGAAAGCAAGAGGCTGACGTGATATCAAATACTCCCATTTTAATCGTTATGATACTTTATAATATTTTCAAGGAATCTTTTAAGTTATTATTATCGTCGAAAAAGCGATACTATTTCATTACACTGATTCCATAGCTTATCATTGATTAATAGTGTTTACTCGCTTCCAGTTGTGATGGTTTTCTATTTTATTATAATGTTCTTTATTTGTTCTTTGGGAAGTTACCGTTATCCGTGATAATGCGCTATTGTTCTCGTTGCTTTTTATTTGTTCATTATAGCTTTTGGTCTAAGGGTCTTAAGCACTTAGTGACAACGAACAAAAGAATTTTTATTATTAAACTTGGAAGCTAAAGTTGTTTACGATTTTTCCTACTGAGCGTAAGCTCACCCCTATTTGTGTATTTGTCGTGTGTACAAGTGTACTTGAGATCTGGGGAATTCGAGGCTCGGGACCTTCCGGATGTTTTGAGGGTTGTATTAGAGATGTGTTGGTCCACATTGTTGAACTTTATTTACCTTATGTTACTTGTCAAGTTTTGACACTGTATTTGAATTTTGGATTGAATTATTGAGAAATACTTGGGACTCGCTTTCAGCTTTAAAAGGATTTATTACAATTTTACTATTTTTATATCTTTTATTTCGAGTCACGTCTCGAGTCCGGGCAAAACCGGATTTGGGGCGTGACAGATATCCTCGTCCACGCTCCATTTTGTGCGCGTCCTTCTTGGTTTAATCTGGCGCGATTGGTTTCCAGGTCGTTGCGAAATTTGGTTAGTATCGAGACTCGAACACATTTCGACAACATCCTCACCGAGCTCACTTTCTTGTGTTTGTCGGGACGTACACTTCGGTTAAGAGGTTGAATTGTTGGCTTGGCAGGACGGAGTCTTGGGATGCTGACCCGTAAGCATGGACATCGAACTCGAATGGATTGAACATCATCGTTACAAACGAAATAAAATATAGAAGGAGAGATTGTTTGAAAGAATTTGATGTTGGGTGGAAAAGAAGAAGAGCGGTTGTTTAAATAGAAAAAAAATTGAACTGTTGCGGCAATGCCACATGTCGCTAGTGCATTTTATGCCAACGACCTACGCTGCTCCCAACCAGTCAGCGTTGACTGGTTGACCGCCAACAGTTCTCTATGCTGGCGTTTACAAGCGACGGTAACGATGTCGCCGCCAGTGACGAATGCAATTGGCTGACTATGTGTTTTTGCCCACAAACCATCGACATTTCCTTCTTTTTTGCCGTCGTTTACATTCTACAACTCTCTTTCCGCACCTTTTCCGCCACCGACTATAGTTGTTTTTAGCTTTTTTATAATCTTGTCACCTCATATATATTTAAACCCTATAATCCACTAAAGTCTTATCTTGAAAGATAAATCAAATAAAGTTAGATCTATATCCAATACTACACTAACATAAATATCATCCCTGAGATATGAATTAATAAAATAATGATAAGCATGACAATGACAAGGTATTAGATCAAATAACAAAATAGGACAATGTCACTTTATACTGATAGTGGTACATATTTTTTTGATCAACAATTATAATCTTACCTAACACCTTCCCTCCCACTTGTTCGTAAACGAACAATTTAATGAAGTTATAAAATTTGATCTTATTTGACATGATGTTGGTGTCGAGCATCAAATATATATATATATATGGTAGCTATCCAGTAAAAATCGTCCTTATTGTGCAAACTACGAACCAATTTAAGTCACAGGATGCGGTCAAAGTTACGTCAGCAGAGCGCGCGCGATGCTGACACGTGGCCGCTTCGCGCGCGCCTCTGCCCGCGTGCGTGAGCGTGTTGACCACGCGCGCGCATAGTGTTTATAGTTTGGACGCACAATGCTAATAGTTTAGCACAGTGCCAAACTATTAGCACTGTACGCCGAAACTATTAGCACTATGCGCGCCACGTGTCAGCACTGTGCGCGCGCAGCAGCAGCGCGCGCGCCCACGTGTCAGCACCTGGTGAGTTCGTAGTTTACACAATAAGAGGTGGTTTGTATCTGATACCAACCCTATATATATATATATATATATATATATATGGACGCTATAAGGTGCGAACCACCTGTAATATGCGAACCTGTGAACTGCATCAGGACCGTTCATCTATCAGCGCGCGCGATCTACGGCTCAGAGCTAAGTGCGCGAATTGGAACCAATTATGGGCCACGCGCCTCTTCTCAGGGCGCGCGCGGCCCAGATTCTCTCGCAAAACAGAATAATTATATCCGAAATCTATGCATGTTCTTCTGAGATTTTAATTTGGACCAAATTGTCGTAAATAAAAACTGATAAACACAACGCTTGTCGTTTTAAACTGGAAAAAAAATTAAAAAATTCTGATCCTCAAACAAATTCTTCTATATATGCAAAAAATAATAATAGTATCATCAAAAAAAATTATGTCTGCTTTACTTGTCTATCATTTGACCTCTTTATCTTTACAGCAAACAATTTGTTCTTTATCGGCAAACAGTTATATCTATATCCGCAAACAGATTTCATTTTGGTTTACTTGGTCTAGATTGCATTCTTTTGCAGACTGGAATGATTATATTCTAAAACAATAAAAAAAATAAAACCACAAAAAACAACCTATGTACGCTCCTCTTTTGTTCAACCTATGTTACGAAGGAAAATATTTTGCTTTGTATTCTGTCAACTTTCGCAAACTGGGATTCCTCTATTCGCAAACGAGATTAATTGTATCCTCATCAAACAATTCTACAAACTAAAAATCAAAAACGGATTTGTCCTCTTTAGCTTATCTGCAAACGATTTGTTAGTCATTCGCAGATGATTATATCGTTTTGCGCAAAGGAGAATAATTGTATCCTCATATGAGATACAGATGAAACAATTAAAGATTAAACATGTTTAGGGACCCATAAATCCAACTAAACCCTACATTTTGGTTTAGTTGGTTTTGATTCCATTATATTCTCGAACAATAAAAAATAAATCCTCAAAAAACACCCTATGTATGCTACTCTTTTGTTCAACCTATGTTACGAAGGAAAATGTTTTTCTTGGTATTCTGTCAACATTCGCAAACTGGGATTCCTCTATTCGCAAACGACATTAACTGTTTCCTCATAAAACAATTTTGCAAACTAAAAATCAAAAACAGATTTTCCTCTTTAGCTTTTACGCAAACGATTTGTTAGTTATCCGCAGAATATTATATCGTTATCCGCAAACTAGAAAAACTGTATCCTCATATGAGATACAGATGAAACAATTAAAGATTAAACATGTTTAGGGACCCATCAATCAAACTAAACCCTACATTTTGCCTATATATACAGAAAAACTGCGCAAACAAAACATAAACTCAACATCAACTCTTAGCAAACCTCAACTCTCTCCCAATTATAAACCATGAATGCTTGCAACACCGAGAAGGGTAAGAGCACGAACATCAATCTTCTAACTAAGGAAGAGGTGCTGAAGAGGGGAGATGCCATATTCGCAAAATACAACGTTCTTCTCAATGTTGAGAAGGTCACAATGAAGCACAAGAACTTAAAGGTGATGATGCTGGAGGCAAACCTTGATATCGATCTTCTTGTGGTTGAGACAGCCAAAATCGCCGATAACGACATGTCAGGTGACTGCATAACTATAGCCAAAGACCTCTTGTGCAGAGTGACAGAAGTTAACAGGGCACTGGATGTTGCTATTGGTATATTGTAGTTGGGTACCAAAGAGTCAATGAACGACCTAGAAGAAGATGGCTTTCTTCTACTCCTTTTTTGTATGGTGCTCTTTTGTTCAACCTGTGTTATGAATGAAAAGATTTCCTAGAAATATCATTTGCTCTATTTAGCTTTTCTGCAAACAATTTGTTCTTCATCCTCAAACTATTATATCGATATCCGCAAAAGGCTTTCAGTTTGGTTTACTTTTTTGCAAATTGGAATGATTATCTACGCAAACTGGGGTTCTTATATTCGCAAAACAAAACAACTGTATCCACAAACCAAAATTAATCTTAAACATGATTGATTTCATATGTTGAAAATATTTACTTGCCACAAAAAAAAATTAAAAAACTACAGTAATTAAGCATCATCATCATCATCATCCCAAAAATTTTCTTCATCTTCAACAACTCTTTCCTCAGGATCCTCCCCATATGGGTCTATGTTGTCTTCGTCTTCCTCTTCTCCCTCTTGCTCTTCTTCATCATCCTCTGCATGGACATCTTCTTCATCATCATCCAGCCAATCTTCATCAACATAACAACTGTCTTCTTCATCATCCTCTGCGGGAGCAGGTCCGGGGGCAGGTGCGGGAGGAGGTGCGGTTGGAGGTTCTTCTTCTTCCTCATTCTCCTCTTCTTCGTCATCCTCATTCTCCTCCTTTTCTTCCTCATTCTCCTCCTTTTCTTCCTCATTCTCTTCTTCTTCGTCATCTTCTTTCTCATTGTCCTCTTCATCTTCATATTCATCCGGGGGTGATTCATAATCAGGATCCCCCGGTTGAGGAATGTCGTACTCATTGATGAGAGGGTCATCATCATTATCAGAGGAGGAGGAGGAGGAAGGATTCAGCCTGCGTCTCTTTGAACAGGCGTCGTCGTCATCATCATCACTACTGAAGATTTGTGATGGTGGAGACTTGCATTCGAAAGATTGCCATTTGTCTCCATCACTGTTAGAATACAGAATAGATGGAGACTTGGGAGATGATGGCATGGCTACCTACTACGATAGGGATGATGAGAAAATAGTTGATTTATGTTTAAATATAAAGATACCAAAAGGGTATCAGAAAATTTGGAGAAATGGAACGACGCCATTAATTTGGGAAGCTTTTCGTTTGGCGCGAAGAGATTTTTGTAATGATGACAGAAGATATTGAAATGAAAGGGCGAAATGAAAGGGCGGTTGTAGTCAGATCAAAAATGAAACGACGGTTGCGTGTATTCACATCAAAAATTAAAAAACATGATTACCATACTTTTTACTGCATGCTTGACACGTGTTATAACCTATTGAATTTCGGAAATTAATATTCTGATAATACAAAATTCTAGTTTGCGGAAATAATGATTCTGTCTTACGTAAAATGGTTTACCAGTTTGCGGAAATTACAATGACGTTTTGCGAATAATGGACATTATGTTTGCAAAAATGTTCTTTCATCACATTACGTGCGTGCTTGGCACGTGTGCCACCAAAAACCCTAAATCAATACCCCTATAAATATACCCATTCTATCACCGATAAAAAATTATTCACACTCACATCTCTTCTGAATTATTAGATCATATAGACGAAAATGGAATCATCATCAAAAAGACTCAAAATCGAAGTTCTTGACAAAGAACATCTTGCATACGTGCGTGAGCTTCGTGACCTGAAGATGTCTATCATCAAATCCCATTTGATTTTAGTACAAAACAAGGTGGCCAAACTGATGGCTGAATTGTATGTAGAAGACATATCCAACGCGGATGAAGAACACAAGGAGTGCGTGAAGAGCATGAGGAAGACTCTCCAGTTGTATAAGGCTATAATTGGAACCGTTGTAGAAGAGTGCATCTAAGGGATTGCATGAACTTTCCCTTCTGTTTTGATGTCTTTTGTGTTTGCTTTTGGTTCTTCTGTATAATGTCGTTATTTTTGTTGTTCTTCCTGACTACAGATGAATCAATGAAAATCTTTTTTTTAAGTAAATATGCACAAAAATTTACACAACATAATACAATATACTACCTAGTTTGCAAAATGAACACAATGGTTCCGCAAACAAGATGTCTTGTATTCACAAACTCGTAAATTCACAAACGCAAACTTCATAATTCGTTATTGTTTAATATTTGAGAAAATATTTCGTGTGGCTCAAGAGAGATTTACTAAAGATAAAAATATCAAATGGGTATCAGAAAATTTGGGGAAATGGGACGACGCCATCGTTTGGCGCAAAGAGATTTTTGCAATGATGACAGAAGATATTGAAATGAAAACGCGAAATGAAAGGGCGGTTGCGTGTATTCACAACAAAAATTAAAATCATGATTACCTTACTTTTTACTTCATGCTTGACACGTCTTCTACCCTGTTGAATTTCGGAAATTAATAATCTGAAGATACAAAATTCTTGTTTGCGGAAATAATAATTCTGTTTTACAGAAAATGGTTTATAAGTTTGCGGAAATTACAATCACGTTTTGCGAATAATGGACTTTTTATTTCAAAAATGTGCTTTTATCACATTACGTGCGTGCTTGGCACGTGTCCTACCAAATACTCTATATCAATACCCCTATAAATATACCCCCTCTATCACCGATAAAAAATTATTCACACTCACATCTCTTCTGAATTATCAGATCATATACACGAAAATGGAATCATCATCAAAAAAACTCAAAATGGAAGTTCTAGCCAAAGAACATCATGTGTCCGTACGTGAGCTTCGACATCTGAAGATGTCCATCATCAAGTCACATTTGATGATAGCACATGACAGGGTCATTAACCTGATGGCTGAATTGGAAGAAGAAGACATATCCAACGCGGATGAAGAACGCATGGATTGTAGGGAAAGCATGGCGAACAAACTCTTGAAGTATAGGGCTGCACTTAGAATCATTGTGAAAGAGAGCTCCTAAGGGATTGCTTGTACTTTCTCTTCTGTTTTCATGTCTTTTGTGTTGGCTTTTGGTTCTTCTGTTTGATGTCGTATTTTTTGTTGTTCTTTCAGACTCCAGATGAATCAATGAAAAGCTTTTTGTTTAACTAAATATGCATTAAAATTGACACAATATATTACAATATACTACCTAGTTTGCAAAATGTATACAATATTCCGCAAACAACATACCTTGTTTTCTCAAACTGGTAAAGCCACAAACGCAAACATCATATTTCGTTCTTCTTAAATATTTGAGAAAATATTTCGTGTGGCTAGAGAGAAATTCCTAGTTTTCAAAATGTACACAATGGTTACGCAAACAGGCTGCCTTATATTCTCAAACTCGTAAATTAACAAACGCAAACTTCATAATTCGTTATTGTTTAATATTTGAGAAAATATTTTGTGTGGCTCGAGAGAGATTTACCAAAGATACTGATCGAAAAATGGTGAGATTTGGAAGTGACGCGTGTCAAGACACGATTGTATACTGCAAAGAGCCAGTGATTTTTATTTTGAGGATAATTTTATAATTGTTTGAGAATTTAATACATATGAAATACAAATCGTCAATTTTGGATAAAAACACTTGATATTCTGACCTTGAAAAGTAACTACCCACTAACCCCATTACTTTGTGCAAGATTACAATAATACCCCCTATGACCATTGCTATAAATACCACTACTGAGTAATTACTTTCACACATCTTTCACTCTTCAACTCAAAAAAAGCAACGAAAATGGCCTCAATGAATGCTGAATGGGCTCGGATGAATGCCGATGATGAAGCCAGGCGTTTGGCTTCCATCCACCATTTATGGAAGCTCAAATACACAAAAATACAACACAATATGATGATGATTGATGCGCAGATGGTCAAGCTCCTGGCTGAAATCGAAACGGACGAAAACCTTACCTGGAACACAGAAGAAAGAGCTTCGAAAGAACGCATTCTTGAGAAACTGAGGGAGTATCAAGAATTCCTCGGGAAAATAACTGTAGATCCCTAAGCCACATCCAGAAGAAGATTGGTGGTATCTAGTTTTTCATGCATGTCTTCTTTTATGTTTTTGTTTGGTGTTTCACACACCATCTTTTCGTAATGAATCTATAAATATTCTCAAACTAGATGCTGTATTTTCTCAAACCATGCTTTCTGTATTCTCAACATGACTGACAGTATCCGCAAACAATAACTCATAAATCCGCAACCTAGATATGTAATATCCGCAAACTACTTCGGAAATATCCTCAAACTTTACAGTAAAAATCCGCAAACTAAATGTGAAATACGCAAAGAATCTATTCGCTAATAAAATAAAATGTTTCGATTGAACTTTCAAAATTGAATCGGGTTCGTCCATTGCGAATAATATATCGACGGTCCTAGATTAGCGCGCGAATTTACCCCAACTTTCTCTATAAAACCTCGAAATTCAAAAACGGAAAGTTCCTAAACAAGAAATAGGAAATCGAATTAAACACAGAATTACAAAGTCTCTCAAAAAATTCTCTACGATTTTCCAAGTATCAACCCTAGATCGGAGTTTTCTCGAAGAAATCTAGATCACAGACAAGGTTAAAAGACTGTGATTCTTCGAAACTTGATTCCAAAACAAAATCTCATATCGCACCTGAGATCGCACCAGAGATCGCACCTGAGATCGCACCGTGAGATCGTCGAAATCGCAACAGAGATCGCCGGAGATATTGATTGATATCGTCGGATTTTAACACAGCAAACAATACACAAATCGAGATGTCATCTACAATATGTAAGTATAGATCTATTCAACAAAATTGATTTTAATCTACAATCGCTGCAAATTCTAATTTTCCGTTAACCAAAACGTCATGATCATGGTGGTTTTTTTATCCGTAAACTAGAATGCCTAGATACCCAAAACAGTAGTTTGTGTTGTACGATATTTAGCAACATATAATATTTGTTTCTTCTCAAACAATATATAAAATCTCCTCCATGACAAACTCTCAAACTAGGTGTGCAATATCCGCAAACTAACTTGCTTATTTCCGCAAAACTTAAATAATCTACTTTGCCTGTTACTATATACTACTGCCTGTGTATCAATTTGAGTATATTATAACTATCTGATTCTATGTGTGCTGTATATGCAATCAGAAATTATTACATCCTCAAACTGATCCTTATTTCGATGAATATCAGCTGCAGGCACAGACAGTGACTGTACTGCAGAATCAGATCTCCAAAACACTGTTCTGTTTTCTGTTGGAGGAACTAGGATATACTTGCCATCCTGCCAGCCTGAACGAACCCCGTTTGTAGGAAAGGAATTCAAGACACTGAATAAGGCGATAGATTTCTACCAAAATTACGCTAGACTGTCTGGATTCACTACAAGAAGGTCTACCGAGAAGAAGGATAAAACAAACAACATAAAGCTAAAGTACATGGTATGCTCCAAACAGGGTGAGATCCCCGAACAAAACAGTCCTCAAATTTCAAAGCCTACAAAAAAGAGGAACAGATTGCTCACAAGAATTAATTGTGAAGCAATGATAAGGTTCACATTTGTTTCGGAGGAATTGGGATACAAAGTATCAAAATTTGTTGAAGGTCATAACCACCCTATGGTTGGAGCGGAGCACAGACATGAGATGAGAGGTAACCGACACATGGAAGGCAACCATGTTGAGTATATGAACTTTTGCGAGAGATCGGGAATAGGTCCCTCAAAGGCACACAAACTAATCAGTGAAACACGCGGAGGCCCCAGCCATGTTGGAGCTTTGAAGCAAGATTTCTACAACTACCACAGGGACTTGAAAGCCTATATTGGAGGAAGTGATGTTCAGATAATCCTTGACCAGTTCCGTGACAAGAAGGTAGCCAACAACAAGTTCTACTATGAGTACGATGTTGACCCAAGCGGAAGCCTCACTAAACTATTCTGGTGTGATGAAATAGCTATCAAGAATTACGAGCTTTACGGAGATAATGTTTCCTTTGACACAACTTACAGGACTAACTAGTAAGTATAACTCGTATTCGCTAATCCATTGAAAAAGAAATTTTGAACATTATTCTTTATTAACGATTGATGTTTTGTAGGTACTCGATGTCATTTTGTCCGTTTACAGGAGTAGACAACTATGACAAATCTGTGACTTTTGGGCTGGGACTGGTAACACATGAGGATATCGAGTCTTTCACTTGGATGTTTAACGCTTTTCTGAAAGCGATGAATGGGAAGCAACCAATGCATCTGGTGACAGATCAAGACCCAGCAATGAAAGTTGCAATACCGAAAGTCATGACAGAGACTAAGCACAAACTCTGCATGTGGCACATTATGAATAAGATTCGTCTTAAGGTCAGTCTCTATAAGAAAATCATATACTCTGTATCCACATCTTGTAATGCTTATTTACACAAAACGTTTTATTCTTAATATGGTTCTCATAGTTAACTACTATGCGATGAGTTTATATCTATTCTCAAACTGTTATGTCTGTTTTCTCAATCTATGAACACAAAATATCCATACGCCACAGTATTGTCAATTTCTATTATTTATTTGTTCGACTTTACAAATCTTATGAAAAATGTTACAGGTGCCTGGAAGTATAACAAATGATACAGACTTTGAGAAAAGGTTGGATTGCATAGTATACAACAACCTTATAGGCCCTGATGAGTTTGATGAAGAGTGGGTTAGCATCATTGAAGACTTCAATTTGCAGGACAACACTTGGCTCAATGGCATATTCGATCTACGATACAGTTGGATCCCAGCATACCATAGGGATTTCCCAATGGGGTTGTTTATGAGAACAACATCAAGGTCTGAATCAGCCAACCGGGCCTATCAACAAGTCACAGATCAGTACTTAAACCTTGTTCACTTGATCTGGCGGCGTGGAGTGGTGATAGAGAACTAAAGGAGTGAGCATTTCAGTCTTATGATGCACAGCTACAATTCATATCCGGTGCTGAAGACAAACATGTGGTTTGAAGCGGATGCTTGGACCGTATACACACATACTGTGTTTGCTGACATACAAAAGCATATAGTTTACGCTCTCAACCGCTGCAGCTTGTCAGGCATGGATGACACCGCAGATGACACCATTGTCTATAAAGTCAGGGATTCGTCGATTATTAAAGATGGTAAGGAATTCAGGGTGACTTGGACGATGAGTACAAACAACTTTGATTGCAATTGCAACAAGCTTCTAACAACGGGCTATATATGTTCTCACATATTCTTTGCGCTACAAAACACAACGTTAAGGAAGATTCCTAGGACGCTGGTAAACCCGAGATGGTGTAAAGACACAAACTTGACAGCTACATTGTCTTCTAATGGTGTTGCACCTGACGGTCCTAGTCTGAAGGACGATGAAGTTATGGATGCAGTGAAAACCAGGTTTACTAAAATGATTGGGACAGAAGATGCAGCAATTTCAAGTATTCGAGGATTGTTGGACACTCTAAATCGATACAGAGTTAAGACGGTGGATGACATAGTGAATGAGAATAGACTCAATAGACCAAGTTTCATAGCATCGGTGACAGGGATCAAATTACCAGAAATAGTCACTGTCCAGCCACCAAATATCACAAACACCAAGGGCTCTCGCTTGCGATCTGGGAGTAGAATGATCAGTAATAAAGAAAAGGCAATCAATGCTAGTAACAAGCGAAAACGGCTATGCGCCACATGCCGCACATTGCAAGACCATGACAAAAGGACCTGCCCTCTGAATATGAATAAGAAGAAGAAGAAGAAGAAGAAGAAGAAGAAGAATAAGAAGAAGTAGAAATGATGTATATTTTCAACTGCGGATTTTGTTGTTTCAGTTTGCGAATATAGACAATAAGTTTTGCGAATAAATAAAGACTGTTTGATGATACATTTGTTTGAGTTTTCCGAATTAATAAATTTCATTTCTGCACATGTTTTTATTTATATGAAATTTAATATAATATATTGTACACACATAACGCAAGACAAGGACATAAGGACCTGCCCCGCTGAGTAAAAATAGGAAGAAGAAGTGGACTGATGGAGATTATCGATTGCGGATTTGGCTTTTTCTGTTTGCGGATATAGGTCATCTGTTTTGCGGATTCAATATAACAAATTGTTTGCTAATATTTCAAATTTCGTTTACTAAAAAATATATAATGATTTGAGAATTTACAACTTTCGTTTTGCGTACGAAAGGGAAGTGAAACGGTTTGTGGTAGACCAATCAAATTATGACGGCGTGGAACGTGGGTGAGAATTAATTGCTCCATTAACCCACGATGCCCTACATGTTCCCCTATATATACCCAAATAGAGTATCCTTCTATATTCAACCCTCAACTCTTCGAATACCCAATTTTACTCTGAAAAAATGGCATCGTCAAGCAGCAGGAAGCGTAAAAGCTATGAAGATGAACTCGACGAACGCGAAAGGAAGCTGAAGGAGCAGAACAAGAAGGACAGAAAACAAAAGCGTCTCATCAAACACGAGAAGTTCGTGACGAGCTTCAATGAAATCAAGCACAAGCTTTCTGAGATCGAGCTTGAGCTTCAAATATTGGTCTCGGATGTTGGCGAGGAGCTGTGCACTGACATGAGCACCGAAGAGGTGCTTGCAAACACAGCCTTCACCAGGAAGATAACTGAAGTGATCATAGCTGTGAACAAGGCTATGAAACTGGTGGTATAGGGATAGCAAACCATATTCTCTTCATTCCTTTTGTTTGTTCTTAACCAGTTTAAAGTAATTAAAAAAATCGTTTTCCTTAAAATAGTTTATATTTCACTTTCAATTATATATAATTCCGTTATTTATGTTACACGCGAAACAGATTATTAGAATCAGCAAACCATGATCTCTGTATCCGCAAACCAGAATCTATGTTTTCACAAACTTTCGTCCTTAATTATAATCGCGAAACATAATAAAAGTATCCGCAAACTACAAGATCGTATACGCAAACACCAAGTAAAGAGAAAATACAACTTCGTTTTTGCGTACAAAAAGGAAAGTGGACCGGTATGTGGTAGACCAATCAAATATTGACAGCGTGGAAACGTGTAGGAGAATTAATTGCTCCACTAACCTACGATGCCCTAGATATTCCCCTATATATACCCAATACTGTATCCTTCTATACTCATCCCTCAACTCTTCCTATAACCAATTTTACTCTGGAAAAAATGTCATCCTCAAGCAGCAGGAAGCGTAGAAGTTATGAAGATGAATTCGACGAACGCGAAAGGAAGCTAGAGGAGCAGAATAAGAAGGACAAAAAACAAAAGCGTCTCATCAAGCATGAGGAGTTTTTGATGAAGTTCAAGGCAATAGGGCGTCAGCTTTCTGACATTGAGCTTGAGCTTGAAATTTTGGGTATGGAAGTAGGCGAACAGCTGTGCACTGACATGAGATCCGAAGAAGCGCTTGAAAACTCAGCCCTGAACAGGAAGATAACCGAAGTGATCATAGCGGTGAACAAAGCTAAGAAACTAGTGGTATATGCATAGCAAACCCTAGTCTCTTTTGTTTCCCTTTATCTGTTCTTAACCAAATCTTATTAATCAATAACAAAATCTTTTTCCTTAAATACATATATATTTCGCTTTCAAGTTATGTATGATTCCATGATTTGAGTCACACGCGAAACAGAATATAACTATCAGCAAACCATGATATCTGTATCCGCAAACCAGAATCTCTGTATTCGAAACTTTAAGTCAATAATAATAGGCATAATAATAGGCAAATTTACAATATTAGCAAACCAGTATATATGAATCCGTAAACTACAAGTCCGTATCCGCAAAAAAACATGTTAGAGAAAAAAAATAACAATATTAGCAAAACAGGATCTCTGTATCCGCAAACTACTAGGCCATATATGACCATTATACCCATCATCGTCTTCCTCCACATTTTCTTTATCCTCCTCTTTCTCATCATCGTCATCGTCACTGATGATAATAGGGCAATCCTCTTTCTATATTGTGACATGACATAATTAAAAAAAAGGTCTATGATGACACGATTTGTAGGGTTAAAAAATTGATTTAAACTAAACCAAACGGCGGTGAAAAGACATAACAACACATTAAATGAGATAAGATCTTGGTGCATTCAAGGAGGATTTTAGTAATGATGTACTGTAACCGTGGTAACTTAACCGTCAGATTTTGAAATCATACCATCTGATTTTGGGGAACGATTAACACGTGTCCTCTACAAGATCTTATCGTATCACATTCCGATAGACGTAAATCAGCATTTAGTTTGAGAATTATGAGTTATTGATTGCGAAAATAATATATATGTTTTGCGGAATCCTTAACAGTAAACTAATCTATATATAATTAGAACTCTACTTTTAACGAAATAACGATAATGCCACCGCAAGATTTCAACTATAAATACCCCCACCCCTATATTTCTTAACCCTAGAACTCTTCTTAAATTTCAAAACCTCTTCTCTAATAACTTCAAACCACCAGATCTGCAAAAGAGATGGCCTCCAACAGGAAACGCACCAGATCTCAAGGTAACGTTTGCACCGAAGAAGCTGTGGAACGTACCATTGAGGAACGTTCTAAGAAGATGCGTGAGATGGAGCAAGCGGCTATGGATACGAAAATGGAGATTCGCAAAGTAAAGTTGGCACTAATCCAATGCCACTTTTTTTTTCTGATGGAGGAGAAGGTGGAAAACCTTATCCATGATCTGGAAGTGCTTGACATGAGGAACGGCAATGCAAAGCTTAACGAAGATAGAGACAAGATGATGACGGCACTGAAACAGATTCAGGATTTCTTCAAAACCATGGCCATAGTAGAAGACGAAGGCACATCCGGCCCATGAAGGATGTAATCATATTTTCACTTTTATCATGTCAATCGTCTTTTGATGTTTTTGTTTTGGGTTTTGAACACTTGGTTTCTCAATGAAATGATGATTAGTATCTACCTATTCTACTGTTAAAGTAATCTATATAAATTCGCAAAAGACATATTATGTATTCTCGAAGACGTAGTTTTAATTTCGTAAATGAGAACATGATTGCTCGCAAACGAAAATTACTGAAATGATAACATGTTTGCACACAACTAGAGCATATCAGCAAAATACAGACAATACTTAAATTCGCGAAACATAATAATAGTATCCGCAAACAACAAGTCCGTATCCGCAGACAATGATCTCTGTATCCGCAAACTACAAGTCCTTATCCGCAAAACTAAGTGCGATAAGACTGACCAGCGCATTAAATGCGATAAGATGTTCCTGCATTCGATTGGGATTTTACTAATGATGAAATATAACCGTGAAAACTTAACCGTTTGATTTTCAAATCATATCGATTACATGATACGTCTAATTTTCGTAACGATTGACACGTGTCCTCTACAATATCTTACAATATCACATACCGGTACACG
Source organism: Erodium maritimum (assembly GCA_963921825.1). Taxonomy (NCBI): domain Eukaryota; kingdom Viridiplantae; phylum Streptophyta; class Magnoliopsida; order Geraniales; family Geraniaceae; genus Erodium; species Erodium maritimum. Next base: position 57,862,974 of record OY997592.1, on the reverse strand, counting down.
TAAATTAGCATTTAGTTTGAGAATTATGAGATACGGATTGCGAAAATAAGGTATATGTTTTGCGGAATTATTATTAGTTAACTAATCTGTCTATAATTAGAACTCTACTTTAAACATAATAACGATAATGCCACCGCAATAATTCAACTATAAATACCCCCACCCCTATATCACTGAACCCTACAAATCTCTTTCAATTTAAAATTCTCTTCTCAAATAACTTCAAACCACCAGTCTGCAAAAACGATGGCCTCAAACAGGAAACGCACCAGAGGGGAAGGAAACGTTTGCAACGCAGAAGCTATGGAACGTACCAGAGAGGAAGCCGCTTTGGAGTCTAAAATACAGTTACGCAAAATAAGGTTGGCACTATGCCAGATCCACTTTTTGCTGATGTAGGAGAAGGTGGAAAACCTTGCCAATGAACTGCAAGTGCTTGACATGAGCAACTCGACTGAAAAGCACAAGGAAGATAGGGACAAGATCATGGCGACACTGGAAAAGATTCAGGACTTCTTCAAAACAATTGAGGTAGACATGGAGCAGGGCACATCCGACCCATGAAGGATGTAGTTATATTTTCCCTATTATCATGTCAATCGTCTTTTTATGTTTTTGTGTTTTGTTTTGAAAACTTAGTTTCTCAGTGAATGTATGACTAGTATCTGCTTATCAATATGAAAGTCACCTATATTTAATTCGCAAACGATATTGCATAATCTGAAACAAGGAACCCCACTTTCTCAAACCAAGGATTGACAATTCGCAAAACAGAAAAATAGTTCCGCAAACTAGACACTGTATATTCGCAAAACAAAAAACACATTACCTCAAAAAACAGAGGAACCCAGGTTTCGCAAACCAAGGATTGCCTCTTCGCAAAACAGAAAAACAATACCCGCAAACTAGACACTATACTTTCGCAAAACAGAAAACACATAACCCTAACCAACAATTTTGTTTATCCTAAAATACAGCATATTCAGAAACAAAAGATCTTATAAATTCTGAAAATAGTACACAGATTATTCTCAAACAATATATCATAAATTCTCAAACAAACAAAAATTGTCGTTTATAAAAACAAACACCAGTAATCAAAAAGAGTAATTCACTAAGCTTTATGACGTTCGCATGGTAATAAGGCTTTATACTTGACACTAAATTTGAATGTGGCCTTCTTCTTTTTGAAATAATCTTTGATATTCTCCTCAATTCCTAGCCACATGATGTTGTTCTCAAATGTGATCAACTTAAAGAGGAATCTTTTCCTCAATAATTCGATTTGTGCAGCCTACAAAATCAAAATTTAAAGATCCAATCTATACTCATTGCTATATACTGACAAAGAAATAATTGTTGGTTTAACTTACATCATTAACGGCCCATTCTCCTGCCCAATTCCCATTGCCAAGATACGATTCCATGTGCCACATAGCATACACCCCACAATCCATATGATTGTCGTTAGATTCCCATGGTACATGTAACCGATCAATCTTACCGTTGAAAATTTTCTGAGCTAAAGCTTTATCAGTTTTTGATATGACCTTGCAAATTTTAGACCTCTACGCAACACAAAAACACCAAAGAAAAATAAATAAAAACAGAAATGAATAGATAGACAGTAATCAAACACATACTCAATGAGAAATGAATACGTACCAATGTATAGTGAATTTTTTCATAACGAACATCGTCATCAACCATTCCTTTCACATTGTCAATAATATATGAATTTCTGTTCTTCATGTCGATGCATAAGAGTGTGAAGTGATTACTCTTAAAAGCTACTATGAAAACCTGTAGAAAATATATAAAATCCATCAGCATATTAATATAATGGATAAATTGGTTTATATAATACAACCATTCACTACTATATCAGCAAAACACATATTCACTATCAGCAAACTACATTTTCATTATCAGCAACCCAGGGAACTGTTTCTCAAACCAGGGTGTGCATATCCGCAAAACATGTATTCAGTATCCGCAAATTGATAGAGTATATTCGCAAACAAGAAAATCCATACCCTCAAACCAGATATTGCGTGTCTCAAACAGGTAAACGTTATTTCTCAAACAAGGATGCATATAGACGCAAAACATATAAACCTTACCCGCAACCAACATATTGAATATTCTAAAACTAACCATGTATTATACTTAACAAGTCCAACTTCTTCCATGAAAAAGAAGGGAACTCCTTAGTTTCAATGTTGAAAATTTCATCAAAAGCTACATCTTTTTTATGTGCCGAAAGCGTAGCCTACAAAATAAAAATATTAATAACAAAAACATATTAAAATAATTCAAACTATAAACGTAATCAACAAAAAAAATTGCGCAAACTATCCTTACACTAAGAGTAGCTGAAAAGAAGAACCGATTAGGTGATGAATCACTCTTGATAATTTCCAGATGATTCAGATAGTGACACCACCCATTAATGGTTTCCACTTCAATCCATGCATCCTTTTTGAAAGAATTAAAGCCCCCCTTGGTAATATAATTTTCAGAGCACTGAAACATAAAAGCCCTGCATTCACAGAGAGAAAAAGCATATTCACTGTATTTGCAAAAATAAAATATAAAAACAAAATAAGGGGAAAAACATATTTTACTTACCAATCCTCGGTTTTGCTTTTATTCAGCACCCAATCAGCAACACAATCCTCAACCTCCAGAATATCGGACCAATAATCTATTTGACGATCAACGTACGGAGAACACAGAAATTTAGACGGTGCAATCAAACGAGGTAAAGGTTGTTTGTCTGGGGTTTCCCTTAATAAAGATGCCTTGCTACATCCGATTGATGTAAAACTATTGCCACTTGCAGCAGGTTTCTTAACAACAGGAGGATTTTTCTTAACACCACCTTGAGCTTTTTTTGCTGCAACAGTACGAGGTACTTTCTTCTCGGGGACAGCAGCGGGGCCTTTCTTACCGGGTCCACGAGCGGGACCTCTCTTCTTCGGTAGATCAATAATTGAGCCAGGCTCCACATGACCAACACCATCAGTCGACTTCTTAGGAGGATGCATGAGCCCTTTTTTATCAGGAAGAGGGATGCCAACAGTGCGTTGTACTATGGATTCACGCAATATTGCCATTGCAAGTTCAGGATTCTCGTCAACTGTCTCAGAGACCTCTTTCCCACCAATAGAACGATTGATATTTTGGTCAACCCGTGCAGTAACAATTGGCGGGGGTTGAGTCTTGGTAGCTTGATTAACAGGTGGATCATTGTTGACATTTTTTTCGACAACAATTATATTGAGTGGCTCGGGTTGCTCTTGAAGTGTCTGAAAAAAGTCATTGACAGACGGAGACCCGTTGACATTTCCTTGACTGCATTCTATAGTAAGTGGGTCTGATTCCACTACAAGAGCCCAACAATCATCGTTGTTAACAACATCGGGAGCTTCACATTCCGTGATTGGATTATCAACAACCATGTCACAAGCTTGCTTCCCAATACCATAAGCAACAGAAATAGCGTCAAACTCATCGCCAACACTGTTATTCTTTTCTGGCTCAGTTTGTTCTGCAACAATATTATCCACAGGGGCTGCATCATTACTTGCGAAAAATTTCCGTACCACACTATCGCATCCAGGGCTTGACAATGTAGTGGATCCAGCAGGGCATGGTGAAAGAACATTGGCAGGCGATTTTTGGGATGGTGAAAGAAGTCTGAACGATGGGGGAGTAACGGCACGAGCAGGTGGCTTCTCTCCTCCTTTGTACCCTTCCCCAACGCGTGTTGTTGCTTCAATCAATTTCTCAATGGTCTCAATAACCCCGGGTAGATTAAACCATGAGTCTTGTGACAGCAACACACTTTGTGTGTCAGGCATGGCATCTTCGGGATTTTTTTTCCCGGTCAAACCATCAAACAGGGTTGGCATTGTCTTGAAACACTCAGTATTGGGATCAGCGATGTGCCCTTCAACCAACAACTGATGCCATTCCAAAAAACCTTCTGCAACCTTATTCTCTGCTATTCGAAACCTTTCTGCAATCCTCTGAATACGATAAAAAGAAGCATGTTAATGTGATTAAATGCAAACAAATAAAACACAGGGTATGCATCAACTACAAAACACATCTTCAAACCAAAATGTGCATATTTGCACACAATAAACCTACGCACATATCACATGCAGCAAATACTCAAAACTGTTTCGCAAACTAGAGTGCGCATACTCGCAAAACAAAGAATCATTATCCGCAAACTAGGTAAATCATACACGCAAAACATAAATTTAAAATCCGCAAACAGGGTAAACATATTTGCAAAACATATATTCACAATCCGCATACTAGGTATAACATATTAGGAAAAAGGTCAATCAATAACAGAGTATGCATCAACTAAAAACACACATCTGCAGACCAAAATGAGCATATTTTAAAACTGTTCCTACCAGAGTTCGCACTCTCGCAAAACATATAATCACTATCCGCAAACCACTTAAACCAAACTAGCGAAACATATAATCACTATCCGCAAACAAGGTAAAACATATTCGCAAAACATATATGCACTATCCGCAAAAACAATTTCACTAATCGCAGAACATATATTAACTATTCGCAGAACATATATTCACTGTTCGCAGAACATAAATACACTATCCGCAAACTAGGTAAAACATATTCGCAGAACATATGTTCACTATCCGCAAACAAAGGTAGGCATATTAGCAAAACAAGTCAATCAATAACCCTTTCACTATGAAAAGGGGGCGTATTCGGCGCCGGCGGATCTCGACCATTTCTATCACCCCTTTCATTATCTCTATTTACGTTAGGGGGTGGATGCTGAGCAACATTCTCTTCCTCCCTAACACGTGGAGGACCCTCCCTCCATATGTGACCCATTCCAAATGACTCACACTGTATTTCATCACCAACTCTTCTGTTCACCAATGCAGTATTCCATCCAATCAAAGACGGCCACGCCCTAGGAACCTCACACGTGCTGACTTCAACACGATCAAGATAAAACAACTGCATCATTCAAAGAAAAACACATGTCACATGACTATAACACAAAGAGTTTATTAAATATAAAATACAACACATTAAAATGAAAAATAAACTTACCAATAAGAAAGTTATTGATCCAGAAAAACTCTTTGAACCTTCGGGTTGATTTATCCAGGTTTTTTTGTATCCACAAGTTTCTTGACTAAAAACTTGCACCAATTAAAATCTTGTATGTGAGATACATCAACAATAGAACGGAAGCATGACTGATTCACATAACCCTCATTCCCTGAATCGATCATGCAAGTCACAAACAACATCAGGAAGTTTCTTTTGAAATCATCCCCCCCTTGAAGTTGCGTCTTCATCTGATCAACCAACTGCTTACTGGTGATAAGACGCTTGATCTCACCTTTGTCTTTTGTATCGAACTGCCGCACCACAATTTAAGTTCATCAGTGCACAGGGTGGCCCACTTATCGACTATGACGTCGCGCAAACCATTTGGAATGCCCAAAGTTTCATGCACTTCATTCTCTGTGATACGCAATTTCGCATCTGGCAATTCCAATGATGAGCTAAGGTGGTTATACTTAGACACCAGGTAGTATCCAATCTTGCTTGGAATGATCTTCACAACCAAATGAAGAATGTGCCCAAACCCAATTTCCCGCACTGCTTCTTGTTGGTGTTTATTCAAACTCTCCACCAACTCAACCAATCTCTTTGGAGATGACCTGGTCTTAAAAATATAATCCACGCCAACCTTATCAGATAACGGGACAACTCTATCAGACTCACAACCCTTGGTGCGCTTAACATTCCTCTTCTCAACAGCTAATTCTCCACCTCTCTTCTTTCCGGCTTTAGCAGGTCGTACAGCTACATCGAGACATTCACGAACCTCAGCTACCTTCTTCTTCTTAATGGAAAGTCTTCGTTTATTTTTATTCTTAATAGACTTCTGCTCCTTCAACATATTAGCAAGAGTCGTATTTCCTTCACCAACATCAGCCTTTGTCGATGGCCTATCCATTAAAAGAAGAGGTAGCATTGTATCCGGAGTTTTATCTATAATTCGCAAACAAGGGTTAGCATTTCAGCAAAACAGACAATATACAAAAACATTGAATATTCGCGAAAAAGAAAAACAGTGCCCGCAAACAAGATACTATATATTCGCAAAACATAAATTCACTATCCGCAACTACATAAATCTAATTCGCAAAACATATATTCACTATCCGCAAACAAGGTAAAGCATATTATCAAAACAAGTCAAACAATAACAGAGTATGCATCAACTACAAAACACATCTGCAAACCAAAATGTGCATATTTGCATACAATAAACCTACGCACATATCAAATGCAGGATTATTCAAAACTGTTTCTCAAACCAGAGTGCGCACACTCGCAAAACATAAATTCTTTATCCGCAAATTGGATAAAGAATAATCGCAAAACATGAATTCATTATTCGCAAAACAGAAAAACAAAGTCCGCAAAACAAGATACTCACAACACAGAAACCCAAAAACCTCAACCAACAACTTGGTTGTCCACAAAAGTAGATCAAAATCATCTCATAGTTGAATAATTTCATGGTAGTTTCATTATTGAATTGAAAATGGTGTACACTAAAAGCAAAACACAAGCACTCTGAAAACATAGCAACTATAAAAAATCCGCAAACTACAAACACTATATTCTCAAATTACCTGATTCGGTGTCCCTGTTGCAAAATGTTGTAGATTCAGCAACCTTGTTCTTCATTCTCTACAAACGGATTACTATAATCAAAAAGCTAAATAACCAAACGAACAAGATTGAATGAAAACCCTAAAACACCAAAAATTGTAACTCACCACAATGAACTATTGAAATTCACTTCGAAATCGCGCAGAAGACGAAAATCAAGGCAATGGAAGCTCAAAAAATCAGATTCCGAAATGTTCGTTTCGCTAAAAACTCGATTCTGCAAGTGTTTTGGTGAGCACGAAACGTTTCAGCGCGAACGGGTAGATAAAAGTGCGTTTATACCCCCGAACCATAGCAAATCAGTTGAAATGAATCCCACGTGCGACTTATTTACGACGCGTGCCACTGATGACGGGTTCAAATCTGCGTCATCGCGAAATTCACATCGGACGACCATCACGCAGTGCACAAGTTCGTACCAAATCAGGGGGTTCGCACCTGATTGCTCTCCTATATATATATATATATATATATATATATATATATAAGAACAACTTATTAAAGTTGTAACATTTGATCTTACATGTGCAATTTGGACACGAGTAGCAACTATATACTTGGAGTCATCTGGATTCAGAAAACGTGGAGGTAGAGGACGAACATCAGGTACGAGGCAGTCCAGTGTGGTCGTGTTTGGAAGACTACGTAGCCGCCAAGTTTGACCCTATAAACGCGTCTATACTTTACTTCCTAGTGGTACGTACTGGGTACCATCTTCTATTTTAAAATTACTGTAATTATTTCAACCACGTTTTCGCCACTGTACATGTCACTACATTAATAAGTGCTTTATGCTTTTCGAGTGCTATAAAAAGCGTCCCAACTCCGCATGTCCTCACATCACTAATTGACATTGATTAAGTAGCCAACAGTACTAACAGCGCAGATCCACTTATCCACAACTATACTTGTTGTTCCTTCTCCATCATCAGTTTCGGATCACTTCTGAGAAGTCAAGGTATGTTTTGCTCTGTCATGTTCGTGTTTTAACCTTAGCACTTTCACTGAACAGAGCACGTTAATGTTGCAGCAGGAAGACATAAATTAATGGCAGAGATGGGTGTGAACGAGTCATACGAGGAAGTTCTTGCGAAGTTGTCTAAGGCTGTCGTGAGCGAGCAACGCGACGTCCGAAGCTTGGCCATTGCCAAAATCAAGCAGCTGACGGCAGAGCTGGAAGCTGCCGCATCGGAAGAATTCGATGCGGACGAGCGCATTCGTTCGGGGTTCCTTCACTTCAAGACTACCAAATACGAGTAAGCGTCACCAATTGATTTTATTTCATTTCGTATATATATGAATGGACTCTAATTATTAGAGGTTTTCAAACCAATTGCAGTAAGCGCCCTGGTCTGTTCCGCCAATTTGCTGAGACACAGAATCCCAAGGTACTTCACTTCCTACCTACTACCATATTTATATATACAAAATAAAGATAATTATCTGTAAAATGGATCCAGTTTTTACGATTAAAAGACCAATTTTGTTAGTTGGTGTAAACTTAACTTTTCTTTCTTATATTTTCTTGGTGTGAGTTCAACTTTAAGTCTTTAACAAAATAAAATAAACTTATAAGTTTATACTAAGTTTGTACTCTGTGTATATGTACAGTTTTTGGTATTTGCTTGTTCGGATTCTCGGGTTTGTCCGACACACATATTGAATTTCAAGGTGGGGGAAGCATTTACCGTCCGAAACATTGCCAACATGATCCCTCCGTATGATCAGATCAAGTATGGAGGAGTTGGGTCCTGTATTGAATATGCTGTCGTTCATCTCAAGGTAAAAATGTCCTACACTTCTTGTTAGTATTAAGTGATTATTACTTAATTAGCATAGTAGTTGAATTCACGAATAGATAATTCAAATATCTGAGTTGGAGTAGGATTAACAATGTATCCGCTAAATCTACGTGCAGGTGAAGAACATACTCATAATTGGTCACAGCCGCTGTGGCGGTATCAAGGCGTTGATGCAACCAACACCTCCTAAGCAGTACGTATTCGCACGTGATTTTACTCATACTTCTCGTTTTCATTGCTCATCAAACTAATTAACAGTGTTGATTTTGATTATCAGCCATTTCGTGGATGATTGGGTTCAAATTGGATCGGCCGCCAAGGAGAAGGTGAAAGCAGAGCACGGAGGGTTGTCGTTGGAGGAGCAATGCCACCACTGCGAGAAAGAAGCCGTTAACGTGTCGCTCGGAAACCTGCTGACTTACCCGTTTGTGAGAGACGCCGTCATGAACAAGGCCACAGCTCTCAAGGGAGCTCACTACGATTTCGTTAACGGAGCTTTTCAGCTATGGAACCTTGACATTGCTCTTTCTTCTCCCAATCTCACCTCTTGACTATTTTAACTTACTAGTTATGTTATCCCACAATTATGTCTTCCCTTCTACTTCGTATTTTGTGTGCAAAAATGAATTTGTAATTTGTTCTTCATTTCTTTGAATAATGATAATAATGCAAGTTGTGCTGTGTTCATCAGCCAAGTGCATGTTGACGTATCACATTACTTTTTCTGTAGTATTACACGGTCCCACATGTCACTGTATTTATTCGGTAACATTACTAGAAATATGTTTTGTTAGAGTAGGTCACAGCCTTGTTGGGATCTTATTAAATGTTCTTAATCTTATATTTTGTATTAGATAAAAGACTATTTTTTATTAGGGTTTTAATAATAAAAATAAGTTTAGAATTTTATAAGGGGATGTGCTCTCTGTGCAGCCTCCTCCCCTCACACCCCCTCCCCTTCCCTTCTCCACTATGGAATCTCTTGAAGCAACAAACTCAAGGCGCTCTTCTATCCTAACCACCAGGGTCCATTCTATCTTAACCACCAGGGTCCATGCTACCCATTTATGGGTATTATTTTTTTGTTTTTGTCTTTTTTTGCAGTCGGTCTACACTCATAGGTCGCCGTCCATCGTTCAATCCGTGCCACGATTTCTCCCTCGTCTCGCGCTACCATTCCAGCATCGCCGAACCGGCCCCGCCTTCGATCTAGTGGCCACCATGGCCCCCTGCCATTCTCCGGAAGACGGGCTCCAAGCGCCGCCTTCCATCTGCAGCGGCCTACCGCCTCGGGGTCACCCCTCGCCGGCGTGGGCCTGCTGCTCCCTAGATGGATCTGGGATCCGGGAAGAAGGACGATAGATCGGGGTTTGACTCCACGGCACCCGAAGTCGGGACCCTGGATCTCGGACAAACCGTGGCGGATCGACTCGTTGCTCGCGCCTCCCGCACTACTTCAAAAGATCCGGGCAAATCAAGACGAAGATTGGCCGATACCAGATCGCTCCAATGGCACGGGGCCTAGAAGAACTGGCATCGCAGATTTGGTGGTTTGCTCTTTCGATCGTGTGCTCTTTTTCTATCCTGTTTTAGGTCGAATAATTTGATGTTTAGACATTCTGTTGTTTAAGATCTTTCATTTCAAGTCTCGTTGTTTTGAGACATTAGCTGCTTTAGGCCAAATAATTGGGACGGTTGTAAGGAGTTGGCTAAGTTTTGTGCCCACGAAGCAAAGTGGGCTATTATTATGGGTTTATGAGCGTCGGGCTTGCTACGGTCGGCCCGGACACAAATCTGGAACCCGAGGCGGTCACGCCTCACCCTACTTAATTACCATTTGGTATTAATGAAATCTCCGGTTACCCGTTTCAAAAAAAAAAAATATTTTGTATTAGAATCTGTGTGTAGAAGAGTCGATTTAAGAACGGATGTTTATTATAATATTAAGATCATATAAAGATTCTTGTTTATTAACTAGATGATAAGTATTGTTAAATCTCTCTCATTTCTATTGAGAGCTTCTTCCGAGAAACCTTAGCTCTAGTCTGATTATAGAGCGCCCTACTCTTGTTATTATCGTTGACATCGCCGTCAATACCGATGCACATCATACAGGTCTTGTCCCGTCGTTGCCCCCTCCCATGTAGTTCTCTGCCAACCCACCCCCTTCGTCTCTCTCCGTAGGCCTCCCCGCCTTTAAAGGCTCGGCATAGGAGGGAGTTGAAGCAAACCCTAGCCGGCCTTCTTCTTGCGACTCATTCACTACCACCACTCTACATGGTAATCGTGCATTTTTCGATGGGTTTCTCCACACCAGCACCACCACCAGGGAAACTGATAAGAGGTTGTTCGGTGAAAAACAAAGTCGTAACTTCGGCTACAATCAATCCACCACCGGTCCTTCTACCTCCTTCTAGAGACGGCCATCATGCTCAGCCTCCGCTGCAATGTGATCCTATTCATGGGAAAGCGTCGGTTGACAACGATCGGGAATCGGCTTTGGAGGCACTACATGTGTCACGCCCCAAATCCGGTTCTTGCCCGGACTCGAGGCATGACTAGTAACAAATGATTTAAAAGGCAATAACTCAACAATAAGTTCCTGTAAAACTCCAGTATGAAACTCAAATCCACAAAATTCGGTTTAAAACAGAAATAACCCTCCAGGGGTGTAATAATAATCCTCCACAAAGTTTGTTCCAAACAGAAATAAAATAAGAGCGAAGTCTCTACCGACACCCACACCAAGAAGCTCCCGAGCCTCTACTCCTCAATCAAGCCTGTAAACACAACAATAAAATCATAGGGGTGAGCTTGCGCTCAGTAGGGAAAATACATAACAAGGTGGACCTTAAACTCATTAAATTCAACAGCAAAGTCGACAAGATAATTCTTAACAAACACGGATAATAGGTAATCCAGTCAATGTCGTGGAACATGAAGTCACCACCCTCCGATCCACATATGATGTGTCCTCTCGGATTTTCCCTCAAATCCAGAGGAGACGCATATCATTGAGGCGACCGGAAACAACCCTTCGGGGCGCTTATCATCGGGATTCTCAGAAACGTCTCCAAAGGATTTTATGTCCTCGGGAACCAAGGTATTACCCTTGGGTGAATCAACAAGTAACCATTATATCGTCCTACACCGGACTCCTCAACAGTGTAGGTGTCATATCGTATCAACACTAATCACTATCTCATCATAACATCCTACACCGGACTCCTCAACAGTGTAGGTACCATACCGTAACAATAATAATCAGATAACAATTGAGTAACGCACTCAACCGAAACGCGAAGCAATCCAATCCCAACAACCACCAGTTCACCGTCACACATAGCTCACACATCACCGTTTCACCACAACACACAGCACACAAATCACACAATCACAACTTACCGTTCACTTACCAGTCTCGACCCAACGGGGCATTGATCACCTGATTGCACCGCTCGGTGCAACCAGTCATACTCGATGCTCCAAGCAATCATTTAAGGAAATCAAGCAATCATCCAAATATAGCCAACAGTCCAATACGAGTTCAATCAACCAAACATGAAAACCTTCAAACGAGCATTCAAATATGCAATTCAACTAGTTCTATTAGACTCTTTAGCCTATCCACTAAGCAACCAAACAATCAAGCATGTGATCCTAACACGCAACTAATCCGAGGGCTTTGCCAAGGCCGCTCTACCAGTAAAACAATTCCCAAGTATTGAAAGCGAGTTACACTAGTGATTGGCATCCTAATCATTCACCACTAGACACTTCCGGTTATTAGTAATTGAAAGACAACTATTCTAGTTATTCGCATCCTATAGGCATTTCTAGGACCTTTCCAATTTTATTAGTGTAACATGCATACTAAGCATTTAAACGAGAGGTTAAGACTTTCCCTACCTCGAGGTCTTCCTCTCAACACTCTGATGATAAGCCCGGTGGTCACCACTCCGTTCTTCACTCGGGTCCCGGTGTGATCCTTGCTCCTCTAGCTCGATCCCTGCGGGTTTAAGCGCAAACTTGAGCACGGAAAGTGCACCGGCCGTCAAGTAGTAATCGGATTTGAAGTCCGGAATATCGAGCCCAAAGGAGCAATAGACAATCACTTACTATTCAAAGCTTGTAGCTAAACTGTTTCGGTAAAAATCGAGTTTTTAAGTTTGAAAAATAAACCTATAACGACTAAAAATAAAATACATAATTTAAAAGAGAGTTTTCTTATCTTAAATCAAGTGAAGAGAGATCAAGGGCATGGGTTCATCGAGTTCATTCCATAAAATTGAACACATTCGATTGTAGCGATGTCGATTTATTTTAGAGGCAACGAGTTATCTCGACTCTAGTCCTAACTTCTTTCGAACGATTCGGACCCTAATGGAATCTAACCACCGAGTTCTTTCGAATCACGATGTAGGAAAACCCAAAGCGTTAAGCTCTATGACAACTTCTAACTTTCGACCAACCAAGCCTATAGCTATTGCAATTGTATTAACCCCGCTAGTTCTAGCTAAGGTTTAAATCCAACCTATGATCGATTTTTGACTTAATTAGAATCCTCCTCTTTCGAGCGCCGAATCCTAATTCAAAACAATTACCAAGCCTACACGGGAGGTAAAGCACTAAGCACAAATCAATCATAGACACTAATACAAATCAACAACACCACAATCGAAGCATTCAATTTACAGAAATCCCTACTCTAATCCTCCATAGCCCTAGAAATTGGGAGTTTAGTTGTTCATGGTGAGAAAATGCAAGGATGAAAAGAAGCAAACAACTAAACTCATAATTAAGATGAGAGTTGAGATACAATCACCAAATTAGTCGTCCACAGCTTACTCTTTCTGTCCTCCAATCTCTAGCCTTGATGCTCTTGCAAATCCACCAACAATTTGGAGCTTCTCTCCCAAAATCCCCAATTAAAACAATTAAATTTAAGCTCTCAAAATAGTTATCTAATCTCAAATATATTGATCCTCAATCAACAACACTCAAGATAATAGACTCTCAATTTAATTCTAAAGAAAAATAAAATAAAATAAAACTATACAAAAAAAATGATGCTTCTTCACTGTTCGTCCTCTCTGCTTTCCAATCCGAGAAGATGAAGTCGATCCCCTCTCTTTGTGTTGCGGCTCAGCATAAAAAATGAGTGATGCCCTAGAAATTCAGCCAACCAGGAGGGGACAGGTGCTGTGCTGGGAAAGGTGGAGCCGCTGGGACAGGTGTCGGCTTGCGGGGCGCGAGGCGGCTGGAGAAGGACACGTGGCGCGAGCTGGGGAGGTGGCGGCTGGAGAAGGCCACGTGTCGCGCAGAGGGGAAGTGGCGGCTGGGGGCGAACAGTTGTCGGCGTCTCGGCTCGCCACGCGTCGGGATGATGGCAAATGGCGGCTGGGTTGGGCCACGTGTCGCACGAAGGAGAGCTGGCGGCTGAGGGCTTGGACGCGTGTCGGCTGGAGGTGAAATGGCGGCTGGCGGCTGGGGACAACGTGGACACGTGTCAAAATCTGATGGGTTGCTCCATTTTTTGCTCCTATATCGCTATTTCGCTCGCTCCGGCTTCGTTTGGACTCCGATTGATCTCGTTTTTGCGCCAAAATATTTCTCTTTTCAAGACCTACAAAAAAAGACCATTCATGAGTATATTTCGAAGCGACCAAAATCGTCCCTCTTAACGGTCCACATGCACAAAACACCCAAAATACGCCGGAAATCCATCGAAACCCCGAACATATCGATAAAATCAATTATTCATACTAAACTTATATATATGATAAGAAATCGGGGCCAAAAGCCTATATAACTCGATAAAAACGTGGCCCTTTTATGTGTTAAAATGCACCCGCATCACATTTCTAGGACCTTTCCAATTTTATTAGCCTAACATGCATACTAAGCATTTAAACGAGAGGTTAAGACTTTCCCTACCTCGAGGTCTTCCTCTCAACACTCTGATGATAAGCCTGGTGGTCACCACTCCGTTCTTCACTCGGGTCCCGGTGTGATCCTTGCTCCTCTAGCTCGATCCCCAAAGTCTTGGGCACAAAGAAACGTTAATTAGACTCCACTTAACAGCAAGAAAGACCCCCAAAGCCCCTCCAAAGTTCAGCTCAAAACCAAGCTCAACCAAGGTGAAAAACCCTCAAAGAAACCCCCACCCTGCTCGGCCACGGACCTGGTCACGGACCCGTGACGCCAACCATCACGGTTACCGTCACGGAGCCGTGACGAGTGCCGTCACGGACTCCTTCACGGAGCCGTGACGTCGCCCGTCACGGGATCCGTCACGGAGCCGTGACGTCGCCCGTCACGGGATCCGTCACGGATCCGTGGCGCACCAGGGCAGTTTCGCCCTTCTTCAACCTCCAGCTCAATTTCTCCGAAAAACCAACTTCAAACCCCAAATTTTACCCCTTCCAACTACCAACACAGTCCAAATCCTTCAATACTCCTCTACCCATGGTAGGAATCAACAAATAAGCAAGTTTCTAATGATTCATCAAATCAAAACCAACTTAAAAGCTCCAACAAACTAAGGATTTCTCACAAAAACACAACAAAGCTTCTTATCCACAACATCTCCCACCATTTCTACTCAAACCCAACAACATCTAGCAATTTCACCCAAAAAACCCATGAAAAGAGATGAAGGGAAATGAGGATTAGAGAGTTCCATTACCTCTAGAAGAGTGAGATGAAGAAGATGGTAATGATTTTGAGAAGGGAAGGCTAGAGGAAGACTTCAAGTGGTCTCTTCTTCCTTGATTCTTCTTCAAAGCTCCATGGGAGCTCCTCTCTCTTGCTCCTCCTCCAATTTTCGGCTACACCACACAAAATAGGTTGGTTTTTCTTTCCCAAACTCATATAATACCTAGATGTGTCAAATGACTAAAAGCCCTTGAGCTAGAATCCCTTGTAGAAGCTTTTGGGAGGGTAAAAGGGTCTAAGACTACTCCCTTTTCTCTCTTTCAACCAAAAAGGGACAAGTGTCCAAGTAGGTTATTTAGTTTTCCAAAATAAATCCCAGCACAATAAAATAATGCTTTTAGTCGATAAAAAGTCTCGTTTTGACCAAAATTGACTTCTTTCAACATTATACTCAAACGAAAGGAATTTCTCCCCTTAAGCCAACCGTGATGATGGCTAAGTCGTTTGGGTTCCGGAAAAGTCCCGAGTGACTTCTTGAGTCATCGGTGGACTTTCCGGTAGCAAGTCAACCTTGCTTGAAAAGCCGCCGGTTCGACCGGGAGCGGGTCTTACAACATGTGGGGCTCTCGCTCTGTAATGTGGGTCCGATTCCAGTGATCCCGTACTTACTCACCGTCCATTCCGAAATGGTCCGCGGACGAATGACGATGCTGCCCTTGGAGGAAATCCTAACGTCAAAGGCTCTAGATCTGTTGGGTTTGACTACGTCCATTGCGAGCCTCTAGGACCACCTCCTCTCTCCGTGCTCTATTTAGGAGGAGGAGGTGGAGGTGGAGAACCTGGTTTCATACTCCCTGATCAACCCATCGGTGCTGGCTCGCCAGCAATTTGGCATGGTGCGGAGGCTTTGGGCTCCGAGGCCTCCCCGGAAGGAAGTCTTCCTCTGTATCATCACCAATGCTTGGGGAAGGTCCGTCGAGGGTCTAGTCATCAAGGAAATTTTCCCGGGGACCTTTTCCTTTTACTTCGAGTCAATAGAGGCTCGGTCATGGGTCCGGGAGAATGAGCCCTGGTGCATTGATGGTCATCCTCTTCTGCTCGAGGACGTTGACCCAATGGCTAGAGATAGGGGATACAATTGGCATAGCGTTGATGGTCCCTTGCGATCAGTGAGGACTGTGTTGGGGAGGGGCGGCGTGGGTGCGGTTCAGGCACCTCGTGGACCGTCCTCTCTGTCGTCATTCGCTACTACGGTTCAAGGAATTCTTGGATCTCGTTTGGGTCGAGTTCACATAAACGAAGCTCCTTGATCTGACTCAACTTTGGGAGAATCAGCCATGGGGTTCAAGAGTAAGAGTTGAAGCTGTGTGGTACCCCGAGGTATGAAACTTCTATGCTAGAGTTTTAGAAAGATCGATAGGCCAAGCATTATGTAACTGATTGGGAGGAGAAGGTGCCTTCGACCGTCCCATTGGGCTTCAGGAACTTATCCCCGAACAATGTAACTACGGCCGCCTCACCTCGGGGAAATGGCTCAACTGTATCCCCAAACATCATACCTAACTGTACAGGACCTTAGGTATGCACCCCAGTAGGGAGCTTTGATCTCTGCTAGAAAAACTTGGTATGTGGCCAACTCTCTAGTGGCAAGAAAACCCAAAGTTTCAGGTTCCTCCACAGATGGTGCGAGTAGCGTGAAGAGGGGGTCAGTTGGAGATCCCCGGGATGATCAGGTGAGGGCTGGTAAACAACCTTGCCGGGAGGAATGATAGGATCATATGTCTTCAGGGACTGACTTCATTAAGGGTCCTTGGTGAAAGTTCTGCCTCCTACAACTGATGAGCTCAAGTTCGGTTGTTTCGCCCCAATATGTAGCGTTTAGGCACTACCTTGCACATGATTTCTGTAAGAATCGCCCCTGGTTAACGCCGGTCGAACCGGTGAAATTTGGGAAGAGTTGACTTTCTACCGAAAAAGTCAACTGATGACTCCGGGAGTCATTCAGGACCTTTCCGTGACCCAAAAAGCTTAGATGTCGTTACGGTTAGCTTAGTTGGGTCGTTTTCTGTCAAATATGTAATTGTGCGAGAAAGTCAAATCCGGGTCAAACGGGATCGAAATAAGACTTTTATCGAATTAAATAATTGGGCTGAGATATTTGTGAGGGAAGATGGACCCCATATGGACACATGTCCCTAAACCCTTGGAGGAGAAGAAATGGGTGAGGAAAAGACCCTTTTGCCCCCATTTTTGGGCCTAAAGAGGAAATGGGCTAAAGGGGGTAATTTGGACAATTCCCTTTTTAGGTTAAAGGCCACATATGAGCCAAATTTCTGCTCTTTCTTCACCTTGGCCGAATTTCCCTAGAAAGAGAGTGGAGCTCCATTTCTTGAAGAAGAAGAAGAAGAAGAAGAAGAAGAAGAAGAAGAAGAAGAAGAAGAAGAAGAAGAAGAAGAAGAAAAATGAGGCATTTTGCTTGATTTCCACCACAAATCTTCTCCAAACCTTCATATTTCTCATCCCCACTTCATTTCTTAAGGCGAGCACTCAATAAAACCCTCTTTTGATGAATTACAAGTTGTGGGTTTTGTAGAAAATGCATGAACTAGCTTGGGTGTTAAGGGATTTAAGCTCTTCCTTGATTAAATGGATGATTTATGGTGGAAAAGTGGAAGTTTGTAATGGAATTGGGTTGAGTTTTGTTGTTTTGATGAAACCCAACTTTGGGTATTGAAGTTTTAGGGATTTTGGGACTGAATTTGGAGGTTTTGGAGGTTAACAATAGAGTTTTTGAGGTTTGGATTCGTGGGGACGAAGTTGAGGGAAGAAGAAGAAGAAGGAGGCTGCCCAGACCCGTCACGGCTCTGTGACGGAGACCGTGATGGCACACGTCACGGTTCCGTGACGTTAACCGTGATGTGGTCGGGGCCGACGGGACCTGGGTGCCAATACTGGCAGTAATGAGGCCGCGGATGTTGTCGTTCCTGGCACCCTCCGGGATATTGAGCGCCCGGACCTCGATCTCCACGTGATGGAAATTAATCTCATTGGCCCGGACAAATTGTCTTAGGGGCTCCGGCAGGGGGGGAAAACCATTGAAGCTACAGAGACCCCTGTGTCGGATATTTTCCATCGACTCAGTGGACGGGAAATGATAACCTGTAACCTCCGGGGACATGAATTCCACCTGGATTCCAGTCACCTTGCACTTCTCTAGCATTATCGCGCAGACGACGTTCTGATTGTAGACCTGGTCCCCTGCAACCTTGGCTGCAAGGGAGAAGTGGTACGTGCCCTTGGTGAAAAGTGGGACCCCCTCCTCCGAGACCACCACTTGGTCATCATCGTCCTCCCAATCCGGGACCGGGGATATACGGGTCGATTGGATCTCAGATGGAGAACCCATCAACCCCCGGCCGGCCGAGGACCCAGGACTCGAGTCCGATATCCGATCTGACAGAGGGCGGTATCTAGGCACCACCGGTGAGGATTGAGGTCGAGGTAGGGGTGGCAGATCCCGATGGGACTCCCTCGTTGTCAGATGGTGTCCGTCTTAAGCCGGGACCGTCGCCAGCGTCTCAGAGTCCACAGGTTCTGCCTGGTACACACCAGGCTTATCCTTCAGAGCCAGGAGGCTTGACGGTCGCTGGGGATCCGGCACGGGGAAGGGTGGATCTGTCTCGGACGACGGCGTGGTGACGACGCCGTACGGGAGACCTCGCTGGTCGGAGACAGCGAGCTGTTGAACGTCGTCAGCATCTGGTTGAAACTGGCCGGTGGACGTCATTTCCGAATGGGAGTGGCGGAGGGTAGGTAGATCCGGCGTTGTGTGGGCAGAAATGGCAGTGGCCGGCGCATGGAGGTCGATGGTGGCCATGGAGAAATAAGCAGATGCAACGTGGAGCAGCCGGGGAAGACGAACGGGATCGGGCTCGAGGTCGGCTGCGTGACGGAGATGGTGATAGCGAGGAGGGAGACGGTGGTCGGCGAGAATCAATGGTGGCGGCGGCGGCGAACCCTAGCTAGGGTAGAGAGGACCTCACCTGGAGGTAGAAGAGAGCGTTTTGTGATAAAATATATAGTTGATATTTTACTATAATGGATATTGTCCGTTTTAAAGTCAACTTTATATTGTTAATCGTAAATTATATGTGACATTAAATCAAGTATACTCGATGATCTAGATTTTAAGAAATTTTTTATTGATAACATGAATTATTCTAACGAATAGAACTTTAGTTTTGTATTTTATTATTAAAATCCCCTATGAAAACATGGCATGATGGATCAACCTAGTCTAAAGCTAAATTGATTAACAATTAACAATATGTAATAGAGTGCAGCCGTTAGAGAGCTCTACGTGAACGCTTCCCAAAAAAATCCTAGTCGTCGACAGCTTCTATGATTATAGTCATGGAGGTTGTTGATAGAGATCTCTCTTCCTCTTCTTTTTCGTTCTGAGCCCCTCTCTCAATAATCGTCTTCGCCTGCACAATAATTGTACATTTTCCCCGTCCGAGCACAGCCGCCACCGTCTTTGTTGTGTTCCTCCACCGTTGTCGGATCTACGCTTCAATCGGGCGAGCCGCAGATGGTTAATCTCCTCAGCGTTATCGATCGAGGTAATACAGAGTCGAAAAGACCATACTGAACCCTCGGGTTTATTCACAAACCGACCTTCACATTTTATCCACTTGGAGAAGGTTTTTGGGCATCAGTGGAATTGGGATCCGGGACCTACCCATCATGACTCGAAACCGACGCTGCTTGGCCGTCCCGGGAAGAGAAAGGAAGCATATCGTTATTTATGTGTTAGATTGGAGTCAATTTTAGTTTCACTTTTGAATTGCGAGATTTGTTTTAGTTGGATTTTATGTTGTTGTTTTGTTTTCGACTTTAGGTTCAATAAGTTGAAGCGTCTGGTAAGAGGTTGTCCTCAGTTTGTATCTACGAAAAAAAATAGTATCTTCTACGGGACCATGAGCGATGGGTCGCCTACGGGAGGCTCGGACAATATTCTGGTACCCAGGGTCGTTAGGCCCTACTTTATAATCGTTCGATTGGTATAATACCCGCCTCAATTTTCCAGTTCCAAAATAAAACAATATGTAATTGGTTTACAACCAATATATAGTTACTATAATAGTCTTAAAAGGAGTTGATGTGTAGTTTCTCCATACTCGTTTGACTTTTGAATGTTAAAACCTACCCCTCTAAATATTAAATCTTAATCTGAATCTTGAAAGTTTCATTTAATTTGACACTATAAAACTTTTGACGGGTAATTAAAATTGACTGAAAGGTCCACCCTCCGTCGTCCTTAGAAGACTGGTTCTACAAAAACGACATTCACCATCTAATTTTCTTTTTCTTGAAACGCACCATCTAATTTTGTAATCTTATACCAAGCACTATTATTATTATTAAGACTCAATAATTGGCATCATTCTATTTACTAATCTTATTAGCCAACAATAATGGCTTTGTTTGGCTCTCATCGATTGGCCTATTGCATGTACTTTATTAACCCAACAATAATTTACATAATTATAGTAGTAATCAACGAACCGCGTTTTGATCCTACAAAAGCATCCGATAGCAAACTTAATTTGTACCTATAGGTTGATATCATATTCATAGTGATGGAGCTGTTCCACAACGCCAAGACAGTGCGTCTCCGCAGCCACTACGACAAGTACCTGTTCGCGGACGAGGACGAGGAGTCCGTCACACAGAACCGCAACGGGTCGTCCAAGAACGCGCACTGGACCGTCGAGTCGGTCCAGGATGATCAGTCGGTCCGGTTCAAGAGTTGTTACGGCAAGTACCTAACCGGGTCCGGCCACGCATTCCTGCTAGGCATGACCGGCCACAAGGTGCTCCAAACCCTGCCCGGCAACCTTGATGGCTCGCGCGAGTGGGACCCGGTCAGGGAACCGGGGACCGAGCACGTGAAACTCAGGACCCGGGACGGCCGCTTCCTCAGGGCCAACGGCGGGCTGCCGCCGTGGCGCAACTCCGTCACTCACGGTGTCCCGTTCAAGACCAGCTCTCAGGGTCTGGTCTTGTGGGACGTTGATGTTGTTGCCTTTCTCGATCACGTTCAAGTTTCTCCCCCAACTGACTGTGAATCACCAAGTGTATGTTGTTTTTTCAAAATAAAATGTTTTTTGTGTATATTATTATTGTTTTTACTGAAATTATGTTATGACAGGTGGAAAATAGTGCGATTGTTAAGGACAACAGGGATGTGTCGTACAAGGAAGCTGTTTCTTTACTGTCCAAAATTCTTGCTGGCAAGGAAGGAGGTCTCCGAGGTGTGGCGGCCGCCAAAATCAAGCAATTGACGGCGGAGTTGGAAGCTTCTAGAGGGTTTGATGCTGTGGAGCGGATGGAATCCGGATTCAATAAATTCAAGACCACTAATTTCAAGTATATACTTTATTTCTCTTATTCATTTCTTTTTAAAATGACCCGAATTCGATGAGACATATAATAGCTTCCATTAAGTCTAATTAGATGGGGAGCTTGAGTGACCGTATTCCACCCTCGACCCATTCATTGCATCCCGTCTCTGGGGGCGGATTGACATGGTTCCCTTCCGTTTTAAATGTTATTAAACTGGTTAGTTTGAGTATTTAATTTTCCGTCAGTTAAAATCTCAACGGTGTTATAAATATTATTAAAATTTGGTTGAAAAATCAAATAAAAGGCCAATTGATGAATTATAATATAATAGTTTGCGTCACACAATTTTCACAAGGTTTTGCAACTTCAAAGCAGAAACAGGTACCAAATAGTAAATACTTTTTTCTCTCAAAAAGAATCGCAGCCACAAATAGTAAACACTTCCACTTCTCATCACCGGCGGCGTCATGGCTTCCGGCCATCGACGTCGCCGGTGGTAGCATTCTTCCTCCCACTTCCTCTCCCCCCTTTCTTCCTCTTCTTTCACTCCTTTTCTGGCTCTTCTTTGCTCTATTTCGTTTTAGCTTCCGGCCTTCGACGTTGCTCGGATTCTGGGTTGCTGCTCCTCTACGCCGCTCTGGTTTCAGGTGAGGTGTTAATTTTGGGCAGATCTGCTATTTGAGAGGGCTACCCTTACGGTCTGGCCCCGTCTTGGCTCCTCGACTGTGCTGGAGCTTTTCGGAAATTCTTGCCGGAGCCGTTCGGGGGCTTCGCCGGAGCTGTTCGTGGGCTGCGGTGGAGCTTCTCCTGGCTTGGAGGTCGGGTCCCTGCTCGGTTTCATTGCAGCTAGGGCCTTCATCTTTCCTTGGAGGTTTAGCCGAAGTTGTGTTGCTCGCCGTGGATGGTGGTTCGGGGTCGACAGGTTCAATCGGGGACGGCAGGTTCGGGGGCGGCAGGCTCGGTGGAGAAGTGTGCTAGGTTAGATTGGGTTGCTGGGTTTTGGGCCGATTTGGGCCAGCCCATGTCTGACCTGCCTGGGTTTGGGCCGGATCTGACCTGCCTGGGCTTGGGCCGGCTCTGAACCTAGGCAGCTTGGGACCAGGTTCTGATCTGGGTGGGCTGGTTTTTTGGGCCAAAGTTTTTGGGCACAATTGCTGGCTTTGAGGCTTATTCGGATCTAGCTTCTGGACCGGGTCAGAACCGGGCCCGTCAGCGGGTTTTCAGCTTCAGCTCCATCCTCGACGCTCTCCGGTTTGTCGTGTTGTCTTCTCTGCTTCTCGAGACTTTCGTTTGGGGGAGTTCAACTCGCTATGTAGTTTTGATTTCCGATCAAAACTAGTTTTGGACTCTCTCCGGGTTTGGTTTCTCTTCAGCTCGGTATTATTACAGGCCTTCTCCCTCGGGTTCTCGTTTGGTGTTGGCCGATGAGAGGTTATCAGTTTTGGTATTAGAACGCTCAGCTTAAGTTCTAGTCTCTGATCCCCAGTTAGTGGAGGGTCAGCCTTCGGTCGGTCGTCTTGTAGTAGAAGCTGGTGGTTGTTCGGTCTCTCGGTGGTGGCATTCCGCTTCTATTCAGGCTTTGGTGTCAGTTCTCTTCGGGCTCACGCTGGCTAGGTTTCGGTATTACTACAGGACTTCTCCTTCGGGTCCTCGCTAGGTGTTGGCCGGCGATGGGGGTACCTTTCTTGGTATCGGAACGCTTAGTTCGTGTCCAGCCTTCGATCCTCAAACCGCTGATTTCCCTTTGCCTGCTTATTGGAGTGTGTTGGTCGGGTGCTTGGTTGCGGCATTGCCCTTCTCTGTTGGCCTTAGTGTCAGATATTTCCGGCTTTTGGCTGTTTCGTGCTCGGTATAACTACAGGCCTTCCCCTTTGGGTCCTCGTTTGGTGTTGGCCGGCGAGGGGTTACCGGTCACGGTTTCGGAACGCTCAGTTCGATTTCAGCCTGCGATTCTTGGAAGTGATGTCTTGATGCGGTCTACTTAGAAGTTTGTGCTCGTTCTCGGTAGAAATCTCGGCTCTCCCCCTTTGGGCCCTTTTCTCGGTGTAGGCCGGAATTGGGTTAAGGAGGGCTGAGTTCGAGCTCCTCTGTTCATAATCAAGCTGACCTTTGATGCGTACCTTTCGAAGACTTCGGTGTCTTTTCTAGATCCGGTGTGGGACTGCTTTCTCGACTTTTGGTTGGTGATTGTAGCGATTCTGGTTTAGTCGCTCCTGCTGCTGCTCTTGCTCTTCAGGCTACCTTCTATCTCACGGTTTTTTTGGAGGAGCTTCTCGCAGGTCTGAGCTTCTGTCGTGCCATTTTGGGTTTCTTCTCTTTTCTCCTTTCTCTCTGGCAGGATTGTCGGTGGTTGTATTCCGAGCGACATCCTCGTGGTTGTAGATCAAGCGCCATGCTCGTGGTTATGCGTTTTTGAGCGACATGCTCGTGGTTTCGAGCGCCATGCTCGGGTTGTCTTTGGAGCGCCAAACTCCTGGTTTTATTCAGAGCGCCTTGCTCGTGGCAGTATTCCGAGCGTCATGCTCGTGTTTTCTTTGTCTTGGGTCTACGTACCCACTCTAAGCTTTCGGGTCTGCGTACCCTTATTTGGACCCCTGTGTGGGTTTGGTCCTTGTGTTGCTGATTTCAAGTTCATCCCCGGCTTGTTTGCTGGAGTTTGTGGTCTATTTTCTTTGTTCCCCCATGATGATGTTGCGTCCTTCTAGGGCTTTTGAAGTCTGTAGTCAGACTTGTGTATTTCTCCTCTTTCGTCTTGTAAGAGGTTTCATTTATATCAAAAAAAAAAGAAGAAAATATTGCCGATCAAAAAAAATAATATAATAGTTTGCATTGAAAAATAAATTTTTATTATATTAATAATAAACATTATTTTACAACATTTTAATAATATGAAATCTGGGTTTTATGACTCTAGACTGCTCCAGTAGAATACTGAAGCCCAAGAATGACGACCTGAACAGTCTTGTAACTAGGGACTCAATTGGTTCAAATGGACTAAGCACCTTCCCAACGAGCCAACTAACATCGTGCCCCCTCTAATGAAAATGAGAGCTTATAAAAACGTTTGGGTGTTGTTCCCGATCTAATTGAAGAATGTCACGCTGATAGTTGGTGAAATCGATGTCACAGGAGTACCCGTGGACCCCTCTTCGACTCCCCGAATAGTCGTTGGAAGATGCGAGGGTGCTTGCCGCCCCTCGCCGGTTCTCTTGACTCCCATCGGATCGTGTAGACTCTTCCGATGTAGACCCATAGCTTCCAAGGCTCCATCCTGGCTAAGTCGGTTCGTCTGGCTTCGCGGGTATCCTTTCCTAGTCGAGAACCCTTTGCATATGTAATATTAATATCTTTTTATGTTATTTACTGTTGCGAAAAAAATCTGTGTCCCCCATGCATATCTCAAATGGTTCGTTTTGATTGTACGTTGAAATCAACTAATACATAGTTTTTCAGCAAGCATCTGGATTTCTTCCGCGAACTCGCCAATGAACAGCATCCCAAGGTACATATATATTACCTTATCGACGATTACAACAAGTATCCATGATTATCTCACGAGATTGTAATCAATCATTTTGGCAGTTTTTGGTATTTGCGTGTTCGGATTCTCGGGTTAGCCCGACGAACATGTTGAATTTTCAGCCGGGAGAGGCATTCATGGTCCGGAACGTCGCCAACATTGTGCCCCCCTACGACAAGGCCCTCCTTCAACATGCCGGAGTCGGCGCCTGCATCGAGTACGCCGTCAAACACCTCAAGGTCCACAACATTTTGATCCTTGGTCACAGCCGTTGCGGCGGCATCAAGGCTCTCATGGACGATGGCCCTATATCCAGGTAACATTAGTGACAAATCTTCGTATAATGTGAATGACATGCAAGTGTTGAAATATATAAACTAAATTGGGAATTATTTTCAGCCATTTTATTGAGAATTGGGTTCAAATCTGTTCGGCGGCGAAGAAGAAGGTGAGGTCGGAGTACGGGCACTTGACGCCGGAGCGGCAATGCTACCACTGCGAGAAGGAGGCTGTGAATGAGTCGCTTGGAAACTTGTTGACGTATCCGTTTGTGAGCAATGCAGTGATGCAAAAGTGCTTGACACTCAGAGGTGCACATTATGATTTTGTCAACGGAGATTTGGAGCTCTGGGATCTTGACTTGAGTCTTTTTTTTAGTTCCCATGCAAATGTTTGACATTTAGATCTGGTGTTGTGTTTTTAGTAAGACATTTACATCAGTTTTCTAGTGTTATGGTTTGTTATTTAGCTTGAAGAAACAATACAAGTAAGGGTTGCTTTTCTACCGCTAGTGTAACTCGTACAAATGTGATCAAATAACTAAACTTATTTATTGGTAGCAGAAGCTGGAATAGCTCAGTTGGTTAGAGCGTGTGGCTGTTAACCACAAGGTCGGAGGTTCGACCCCTCCTTCTAGCGTGCTTCGAATATATTTTTTTGTAATACTCAAAGTGACCTTGATGTCCTACTCCTCATGTTATCAGCTCATGCAGTGCTATTCTATCTTTTCATCTGTAATGTAATATTTATTTTTTCCAAAATAATATCTAAAAATTGAGGCTGAAATGTGGGGAGCACGTATTTTGCATCCGGAGAGAATATATCAACTTGCGGATTGGGGTAAAAGGAAGAGTATATGCATGGACTATATGTGTCTTTGGTCCCAATGTATGTATACACGTGACCTGCACAGAGATAGACATGTTTTTGGACGAGCTGTGCTGTGCATCCTTTTTCAACCGTTTATTTATATATAATTATCTCATTCACTTCGGCTCTAGAATTTACCATCTATATCCTAATTATCGTACCAACGCGACGCTTTTACTACAACCTAGTAGTTTGGTAAGGACAACCTATGAGGATGAATTGCTTCAAGAATTGAAAATAATTATAGATCCTAACATTTTTGGGTTGATTACCACTTTGTTTTCCTTTCTATTCATATATTTTTTTATTCTTCTTCAGGGTAAGTTTGATGTATTACTGTAAATATAATACTTCTAGAATCGAAAATAGACATAAATCAGAAATTTCCGAATATAACAATCTTTTGAATTATGGCTGAATCCGTAAATGCACAAGAAACAACATGACGCACTAAAACATCTCACAGGCCAAAGAAAAGCAAAACAAAAAAAGAAGACATTATCTATCATATAGACAAGGAGCAAAACAGAAGCAATCATGAAAATGAGGTCGTGGGGCAATAATTATATTCGGAACTGCAAATTATGTGACCACAAAAAACGGATGCAAAGTGAAGAGAAGGAAAACAACGCACACCGACTCGAGTATATTTTGCATGCTTTCCTAACGTGTACGCAATGGCTTATTTCCGATATAAAAGCAACACCTTATCTACTATGTGTTGTGATTGTGAGGGAATTTCATTTTTCTTTTTTGGATCGAAACTTTATGAGTTAGACAAAGGACCATAACAACCAACCGCAATATATTTATTGCGATAGATCCTTCTGAGCTCTTCCAAACTTCTACCGAATCATAGTATTAAAGTTCACTATTACGGTATCAACATTATTAGTTCAATAACTTAGTGCATTATTACAACATTTGGCCTTCAATTATCACTTTCATCGACTTCCATCACATCTTTTTTTTACGTAGGCAATATACTAAGAGAGAGTGTTAATTCAATTCGAGATGGGGGATTTATTTTGTGTAAAAGGAATTCAGGATGGTATAAATATTTCAGAATGTACTTTTTTTACTTTTTTTGGATTCAATATGAATTTGTCTATTTCCGATTGCATATTTATATTCTGGCCTAGAAATTCCACTTAATAAGGAATTTTAGCTTTCTACTTGTTATGCTTGTCACCTTTTCTACTGTGATCATGTTGTCTAGATTTAGTAATTTTTATAATTTGTTTTTAATCACGGAGTAACAACAGCAATTTGTTATAAATTTGATCCACGCTAGTAAGGTATAATAATACATAAAATTGGCCACCTATTTTAATAATTAAATATTCAAAGAATTTATTTTTTTAATCGGAAAATAAGATATGCATTAGAAACGGATAGGTTTCGGAAAGAAACCACCTGACCAACAGCAAAATCCAACAAGAATTCACCACGCCAAAACAAACAATAAATTAGTAAAGAAACAATTACCCAACTTAGAAAAGGTGAATGAACTCATTCAAAATCTCAGACGTCGAATAGAGATATAAGAGAACACAAAAGGAGGACTCTCTGGTATCAAACAATTAGAGAATGTGCTCCTCTTTAACTTAGGAGAAAGTAGATTAGTCTCAAAGCAACTCATAAACAATCACTCACAAGACCTACAAAAGATAAAAAAGCGAGACAAAATGTCATATTCTAAAATGGGTGAGAAAACAAGAAAATTAAAAAACTCAAGAAGACTAAAAAGAACCGTATTGTTGACATTATCCAAAAATTAAGAGTAAGAGAGCGCCCTTCTACTTGAAGTAGTATAAACAATGCTATGTCTCTGCCTACACTACTGCAGAAATCGACTTAGGAGACGGATAAAATGGATCCGTGGCCTAAGTTTTAGCCCTTAGGTCACGGATACAGCAATCCGTCTGCCAAGTGAACCACCAGGCCGACGGATGCTAGATCCGTAGATAAGGAAACTCATATCCGTCGGCCAACTGGAAAAACTTGACCCACGCATGCTGTATCCGTCAGCCAAGTGGAAAGAACTTGAGTGACGTATGTGCATCCGTCTGCCAAGTGCAAAAACTTGACCCACGCATGCTGTATCCGTCAGCCAAGTGAAAAGAGCTTGAGTGACGTATGTGCATCCGTCTGCCAAGTGCAAAAACCTTAGCCACATATGTGCATCCGTCTGCCAACTGACATACCTTAGCCACATGAACCGTTCGATGTTTGTTTTTTTTACATAAGTACACTAGTGTAGATAGTACATATGTGATGACCGGTCTTGATTATATCATATGCGAGATACCGACAGGTATTGATCGAAATCGCCAGTTCCAGTATGTGCATGAACATATTCAGCTTATAACGTATGACATTGTCTCGTTCATTTTTTTATGTCATATGTATGAGTATTATACGATCTTCTCTCCAAACTATGAGTCATACTAAGTACTTATATCGGTCCATTTTCAATACTCTAATAGTCGGGAAATATGACGGGTTTTTGGGTTTTGGTCAATGGTAGTCAAACAATGCTGGCCGACGGATGTAGATATCCATCGGCTAGGTGAAGAAATTTCTGCCAAATTTCTAAGTGTTGAAGGCAAAACGACATCGTATTGCCTTGGCCGATGGATAGCTACATCCATCGGCAAAGGTCTAAATGTTAGGTCAAGACCGAGTCCGACTCCCTTTTCCCTCATTCCTCTTATCTTCTTCGTCTGTCTTCTCTCCCTCTCTCTGAGTCGCCGGTGACGTTTCTCGGCCGATCCTCTCGTCGCCGACCTTTTCGCGCCGCAGCCGAGTCCTACTGCACCAGGGGTTGTCGTCTCCGACCAGATCTCGTCGTCGACGACGTCTTCGAGGCCCAGCGCCAACGCCTCTCTCGTGGCCGACCTGTTCGCTGCCTACCGTCATCGTCTCCGACCAGATAGCGTGGTCTCCGACCTGTAAGCCGCTCTCTCTCTGTTTCTGTCAATCGGTAGTGTTGAGTGGGGGCTAATTTTCTTAGGGTTCTGAGAGGGGGTAGTAGAGGTTTGTGGACTTTTATTTGTCCATTTCTGTCCTTGGCCAGTTTGTTTATAGAACTGGTCTGCATTTTGGTGTTGAATGTGAAATGAAGGATGGTTATGGTGTCCTAAGTGTTGTCTGTTCAATGAAAAGTAACATACAAGGAAAATGGCAAGTGATTTTAGGGACCATTTATCCTAAATTAGGAACATCCTGCTTTCTAGGGCACTAAATGGCCTGTCACTTTCCTTTTCCTTGCTCTGGAAACTTCTATCCTATGCAAGTTGTGTGAGTGATCATATTCTTAAACTGTCTATCAGAATAAGTGGCATTGCTTGAGTAGAACGTCACAGATTTTTCTACCAAGTTCTATGGAGTGAGATTGGAAGATCACTGGTTCTTCGATAGTAATTCCAAGTTTTTGATATGAGGACAAAAGGGAATGGATGATAATTTCAAGAGATAATCTCGTTCACTCTCTTTAAATATGCACCACTCTCAAGTAACTACTAAGTTTCAAAAAAATTGACTTTTCCTGATGTTTTTTTAGTCTCGTATTATCCCAATCCCGTCAACTCTTGGGTATGGAATTGGGATAAAATGAGACTGGAAAACATAAGGGGTTATAGTTCGTTGAGAACGGTACAAGCTAACTTAAAAAACACTTGAGTGAGAATTTCCCCAGTATCATTATCATACACTAACAAGGTGGATATGAAGGCCTGGTCTCATTCCTCTTTGTTTTGAACTGTCATTAGAACATTATATATAAATAGCCAAGTCCGGAGTGGATCTTCTAATGGCATCTTGAGTCATAGTCTGTGACTTTAGCCCTTTCAATTTGTTGACATCCGATTCACTTAAAAGTTGACAATAAACTTGTGACATGTAGTGATTGCGAAATATCTTTCTAGAGCCGAGAATACTCATTTTGATTCCAAGGCAGAATTTGAATCTCTAACCCTGATTTTTTATGATATACATATCTAAATTTATGAGAGCAAAAATGGATGATCTTCAGAGGTGAGCTAGGGATAAGGTATAAAGACAAAGATAGAAATGGGGTATAAACTCAAGTCCAGTCTATTGAAGAAGTATTTGATGGGACTAACCATGTTGAATGATGTCAAAACTACAAAGGGTTAGGGGAAAGGGTTGATTTGGACCGTTATCAAACAGAGATTAACTATTCTTTAGTTGTGAGGTAGAGATCAAGAATGGGTGTAAACTGTAAATATACATTACTGAATAGATTACTTAACCTTTCAGTAAAGTTGGTTGTGGCAGCTAAACTGACGATGATATCTAATTTCTTGTATATTTCATCAATCGTAGTATGATCTCGTAGTCCCAAGTTATTGCACTATACCATTACTATGTATAGGATTGCAATTTTGTTGTTGAGTTTCTATGCTATATTTTCTAAATCAAAGTATGCTTTGAGTTCACATCTGTTTTTCAGGATGGGGAAGAGAAATTATAACAAGTTCTACAACCGGCTCAACTTCTTGAGCGCCCCCGAGGCCCTTCGAGCGCAACCCTGCGCATCTGGTGGAACCACCCAAGACTCCACCCAAAATACAACGGCTCGGGCACCTACAATGCGACGCCTTCGAGACTGCGAGTCTCCTTCTGGCGGTTGTAGTGAGGCAGCCCCTTCTCCCGGTGGTAGTGAGGCAGCATCTACCACCAACAGGGAAGATGTCCTGAGCATTCGTTCCCAAAAATCAGTGGAGGACGATGAGGATGTGGCTGCCATGCTGGCCGGAGGAGAGGTGGCCTCCACCATAACAAAGACCAAGACGGGGAAGCGAGGTATTGTGACCAACAAGAACCTCCACCGTAGGCTCAAGGATCTGGCTCCGCCAGGGGGGAAATTTATCTTGGGCCATAACGGTAAAGAACTGACAGGGACACTTGAGAGGGAGGATGTCGTACGGGTGATTGGGTCCATAGTGCGGACTTACATCCCCATGGGCCAGGCGTACTTCCATGAAGTTCCTGAAAGTGCTAAGGAGGTTATGTTCTACCAGCTCCGCGTAAGTACATTACCTTTTCGCATTCATTGATTCATTTAATTATTTCTTATATAATTACTAATCCTGGTGTTTTTATTTTCTTAGATGTTGTACGAGTTCGAAACCGGACCACACTTTACCAAGCTTCTGGATTTTGTCATGGAAACGGCATCCAGCCGCTACCGTGAATGGAAGTATGAAATCCATAAGTGGATCCTCAAGATGGAGCCGAAGTACAAAGACCCCGATCACCCCGATGCTGAGATACACGTACCCACACCGCTGGAGTTCCTTGAACGCGAGGAGCAGTTCCGTTGGCTCTGCAGGCACTTCAAATCAAAGGAATTCAAAGTAAGTACTTTATTATTGTGTTTGGTAAATTCTGTAAAGTATTACTCACGAGTTATCAATAATTAGTTTCGAATTAGAGTGTATTATAATTCTTTACCATCTGATTTGTTTATTGTAGAAAGCGAGCGAGAAATCGAAGGCCTCTCGAGCACAGAACCTAACTGCACACCACGGGGGTAGTATGCCGCCCGCAAAACGGGCCAAACGGTTTCTTTCCAAATCCTCCCTCCTTCCACGCTGCGACGCCTACGTCGAGGTCTACACAAAGGAAAATGACCTCAACAAGGAGAACGTGAAAAGAGCGGTATATCTTGTTTTACTTAAATTTTTTGCATAACTTATTCTCTATTCCTTAGCGCTTTTGTTTTTGTTATTGAGTTGAGTGTAAATTTACATATGCTACATACGCATAACTTATTGGTTTTTCTCTCCTGTATCGTATAAAACTTTAAATTATATTGGTGTTTTGTGTATCTCAGGCACATGCACAATCTGTTGTGGAGGAGGCCCGTGAGCGGTTATCGCAGTCACAGGTGACGGAGTGCGAGGGTTCATCGCCTACTATGGCGAAGCCATTGACTTTGGAGGAAGAGCTCCCCCTCATCCAGATTATCACGGGTAAACAGCAGAAGGGAAGACTCCAATCAGGCATCGGGAAGACGGTCAAGCTCCCAACCCAACGGGATGTGGGAGCCAGTGGGTGCTCGAGTGCGCGTTCAGTCAGCTCGTCTGAGGAGCTAGAAGACCTGAAGACTCGCTTGGCAGATCAACAGGCTGAGTTCGCTCGAAAATTGGAGGAGCAACGCCGGTTGATGGAGGAGCAGCGCCTAGAAATGGAGTCCAGGATTGCTGCCCAAGCTGCTGAACAAGCTCAATTCCGGGAGTTGTTCAACTCTTGGGCTTACACTCAGCAGAACAGCATCGTGCCTTCTTCTGTCAGACCGTCAGCGACTCCTACATCAGCAACTCCGGCTTCAGAGACCCCGCCATCAGCCCCGCCATCTTGACCTTAGTCAGTCCTCCCCTTTTTCCTATGAACATTATGATATTTGGATACCTGAACTGATAACTTTTTATGTTCAGTGCACTGATAAACTTATTTAGAACTACTATATTTGATAATGTCAGTTGAATGTTTGGTTGCCGTGTTTATGGTTTTTATGTGCTTGCTGTTATTACTGTTTGGATGGTACAGGAACAGGTACATTTTACTGCACGGTTGGGTGCATGAATTTTGAAACATTTTTTTTGTTTTTTTTACTACAACTTGGCTGACGGATACAAGCATCTACATCCATCGGACAGGTTTAGACCTGGCCGACAGATAGCACCCGTCGGCAGGGTGTTAAACCTTGACCGACATATGGCAGACGTCGGCAGGGTGGATGTCTTGCCAGACGGGTGAGATCCGACTGCCAAGCCATAACACTTGCCTGACGGGTGGGATCCGACTGCCAAGCCATAACACCCTACCGACGGGTGTCATCCGTCTGTCAAGAAGTTACTCCTTGCCGACGGGTCGGATATGTCGGCCAGGTGGAAATTCTTGACAGACGGATGACACCCGTCGGCATGGTCATCGAACCAGAGTGACGGATCGGATCCGTGACTCAGGTGCTCAGTTTTGGCAGACGGAAGGGATCCGTCGGGTTATTGTCCAGCTTACCGATGGATTGTTGCATCCGTCGGCCAAAAACTTGGCCGACGAGACCTGGCCGACAGATAAGCTAACCTGGGAGACGGATCTAATCCGTCTCCCAGGTCAAGATCAGCAGTAGTGCTACACCCTTTGCGTCCTTCTGCACGGATCTACTCTCGAGCTACGATGTATATTGCAAGATTGTTTCTCGTTACTCAGAGACAATCAAGCGTGCGTCTACACAAAAAGGAAGGATTGTTCGTCGTCCATCTACAGTCAAGAAGGCTCATGGTGGCTCTGTTACGAAGCCGGCAAAGGTGAATCGATCCAACTCCTCTAAACAGTGTGAAGGGATTCCTTTGAAGCCCGTTGAGGAAGCAAGCGTGGGATAGGATCAACGACCTCCCAAGACAGAGACGGAAGCTTCGATTCATGGTTCAGAGATTTATGTTTGTAATCTCCCGGCTGGCACAACTGCGGAGTGGGTAAGGAACACAATGGGAGCCTACGGCGAGGTTGTTTCTGCTACCATCCGCAAGAGGCGAAACAAAAATGGTAAACTCTTTGGGTTTGTTAAATTTAAATCAAAGGATGTTACCTCGATGGTGATCGACACATTCAATGATTTCACTTTCAACAACCACAAATTAGAGGAAACCATTGCCTGGTCCAGTAGAAATCAAAGTAGGATGAAACAGAGCATCACGACATCATCGGAGACGAAGACTGCTTCAGTATTCCAAAACCAATCGGTTCTTCAGGTCAGATCTGTTGATCACGCCGGTGTCAATCTGCAGCCCATCCCGGTCAACAGAGACCCGAACGCTGAACGTTCTCCGGCGAACTCCACTTTTGGAGGACATGACCGTTCTCCGACGACTTCGGCTTCGAGATCGACGGTGAAGACCGGCGCCAGTCAACGTATCGAGATTCCCTTGATTGAAATTTCAAATCAATTTTCATATATTGATTGCGATTTGGTCAGGGATATCAGCCCCTTGGTTCACGCGACTGATCATCGCAGTAATGCTGCAGATGTGATCGCTCCTTCAGCGTCGAAATTCTCGGACGTTCCTCCCAAAGATCATTTCAAATCGCGCAGATCATGGTTTGATTGACGCTGCAGAATGGATCCGTGTTTCTCCCGTGGATACTGGCGCTGCGATTTTGGTTACTCCTCGCGATACTAGCGTTTTTCCCTACGAAGATCGCGCAGCAGATTCTCACGCAGCTGCTCGCGCGATCTATGCAGTGGTTGAGCCGTTTCGTGAGGATATTTTAAGTGTTGGGTTAGTAAATCAAGCCCAAAACCCAACTGCAGGCCTTCTGGTTAATGGGTCAACTGTTATTAGGGCAGCGCCAACCCATGTGCAACCTGGGCTCTCGGTCCGCCCTCTTGCATCATGTTCTGATTTGGTGTAGATTTTTCCCCCAAAATCGGACTCTCAGGTTTCATCGTCTTCCCCCCTTAACCCATCGACAAGTTTTGATCAAGACTTCCCAGTTTGGTCGCCAGAAACTATACAAAAGGTTAATGGGAAAAGTAAAAAGAAACATCACCAACCTTTTGGAGTTTCGACCTGGTTCACTTTGTATGAGTGAAGCTCAAAAGCTTGAGGCTCGGCGCATAAACGAAGCTTGGAAACATTTTAAAGCTATAGGGACTATGCTTCAGATATATTTCGAATAGTATTTCCTTGTATGGCTTTATTTCCCCTTCTTCGTTTTTGTTTTTTTAGGCAGATTCTCTTACCGTATGTGGTAGAGTCTCTTTTTGAAGGTTAATCTGGGATAGCTTTTTGCGGTACCCTCTTTTTTTCCCAGCTTGGGGCAAAAAGATCCTCGGCTTTGTATCTTTCAAAGCCCTTTAATAAAATCATTATCTATCGAAGAAAAAAAAACGCGCCAATACAAATCATCTGCATAATAAACACTCAAATCAGTGATCAAAGCATCTTAGAAGATCCTGACGATCCGAGCCAGCCGAAGAAACCGCAAGCCTAAATGCTGACTAGACGAGCCCAAGTTTTATGCAGTTGGCACACCCCCACAAATAGAAGGCCAAAAAATATATGTATAAACCAAGAGACAAAGTGGGAGCCAAGACAACCCTTACCACTAGAAAACTAAGGACCACACCTACCAAACTCATCCACAAGTGTTGAGAAGGTAAGATGCTTCCTTATTGTGTTTGGCATACATGTAGCACATCCAAAGACCCACCAGGATCGAAAACCCTCTTGTCACCTACAAATATCGAGTTGTGATAACCTCGAGAGCGATATGCTAGAAAAATGTCTGAAACTTAGGCATAGCAACATAATTCCAAACTGCATAAGGTCGAAATATCGAGTCCAACTCGTTGTCAACAAAAAAAAAGCATCAAAATCCATCGAAGCCTACAACCCATGATAATCCAAGGACCATGCCAAGTTGTATGAGTGGGACACGTCGAGACGGACACCCAAGATAAAGGTGTGGAGTCCTTCCAGATAAGTAACTTTATATCTAGAAGATAGCGACGAAAGTAAAGCTCCAACTAATGTCAATCCTGAAATGAATAATCGGTTACCCTTACTCTACTAAAAATCTAAAGATCGAGGATACAAATTCGAAAGAATAACATTCATGACCTAGGCATCTTCTCAAAAAACGAATGAAGTAGACATATCCTCACACTCATCGAACCTTAGTTGGGCCTAATGGCGAAACAACTTTTACAATGATAGAGGCACATATTCATCTGTACCAATAAATAACTTAAAAATAATGCAGAATATTATTATCACAAAAAAAAACAATAAACAACTATTCACTACAAATACTCGACGTCGAGATTTCATATGTTGTATAACATTTTCACTGTCAATAGGATAAAAAGTATCTCTTGACGTAAATTATTATACTATCATCATTTATTGGTCTCTTATTTTATTTCTCAATCGAGTATCAACGACATTTATAGCATATAATACTTTCTCCGCCATTGCAACAACGTTGAGATTTTAACCAACTCAAAATAAATACTCAAACTTGACTCGTTTAATTTAGTTTTTTTTTTGCCTATAAATATTCAGTAAAAAATACTATGAGTGTAGTAAAGGACTATATTTAATTGAATATCAAACGAGACGACTCATAAGACCTGAATGGTTTGACTCGAGCTTGACTTGTTTTAAAGACACTAATATTAAGCTCAAACAGGGTATAACGAACACGAATATTTTAAAGACTCCAATTGAGACGAGCATCCTTCTTGCTAGGGTTCCGCATAGGTTGTCTTCGAGCCTAGGAGCGGTTGACCAGCATTTTAGCATCCACGAGTGGATCGAGTCTCCGGTTGTTGCATTGACTAGAAGCCACTGAGGTGTTGTGTAGGAGTTCAACATCTTGTTCCCCATTTCTTTCTGATGCATGTCGTCCTCCCGTTAGGTCTGGTGAGTGCTTGTTCATGGGTCGTCTTGAGGCTTCTATCCTTAATTGGGTCTGGTGAGTACTTTCTCCGGGTTTGCGTATGGGGCCGGTCTATCCTTTATGGGGTGGAGGAGCGCGGATTACTTAGTTTTGTTGAGGCCAAATGATTCACTCGCGTGGTCCCCTGTAATATTGTTCACTGGTCTGGTCTAGGTAGCCTAGGGAGGTCCCTTGAGGCACTATTTGTAAGTCTGATGGGTTTCAAGTGTTTGGGAAGGATCATGGTGGATACTTTTGTTCTAGCTGTGTTTTTTTTTTTGAACTTTAATTTAATGGTTATGTTTCCCATGTTAAGACCTACTCTCCTTTTTCTTTAATGTATTTATTTCTCTCTGATAAAAAATACAACATAAATATTTAACAAATCTATTTGTTGGGACTCAAATTGCTTACAACTCTAATTAACAATGACCTAAATAATAATGACCTAAAAGTAATGTGTCGAAAAACTAAACATGGATAATGATCAAAGAGCGGAAGACATGAGAGCTTTTACTTGGATCGGACCTAACAAGATGAGCACGCGTCATTATGTGGCACAAAAAAGTTCGATATGTGAGAAATTGCCACCATCACTTTAAGATCAAGCTCTCATTCAGTGCTTCCAAACTATATATGTTATAGTTAATTCTCTTCACTTTTTTTTTTTGAAATAATGAAATCTTATATTAGCTCAGCAAATCGTTGGACAAAATACTACGGAGAAATGATGGTATCTTTGTGATCTGTCAATTAAAATACATCAGTCACAAGCATTCCGAGCTAAATAAATGAGCTGTTTTATTAGCTTCTCTAAAACCTTGAAGCATCTTGAGCTTTACCCTGTATTCCATAACTATCATTCCTATAGGGAGACAGTATCGCTTCTTCACCTTTTATTTCCT
The DNA here is from genome assembly GCA_963921825.1 of Erodium maritimum. Taxonomy (NCBI): domain Eukaryota; kingdom Viridiplantae; phylum Streptophyta; class Magnoliopsida; order Geraniales; family Geraniaceae; genus Erodium; species Erodium maritimum. The sequence goes on along the minus strand of OY997592.1, from coordinate 57,825,295 downwards.
GCACAGCACTCAGGTAATCCGACTCGATTGAACCTCAGGGCCAACCTTCTTCGTGAATCTAGATAGCACTTCATTAATGTTAATCGGCTCAATAAGCTCCGGATTTTGTCTACTTGGCAAAACAGTACACTTTGCAATCGTATTATTTTAATTTGGGTAAATTCCATCTCACTACCCTAAACTTTTTTATTCCATTTCCACTACGTTATTTTTTTCTCACCTCGCTACCCTAAAATTGAGTTTGTATCACTTTAGTACTCATCGTTAATTTTTCGTCTATTTTTGGACGAAAAATCGTCATGAGCCTGACACATGACCCAAATAATTATAAAAATATATTGAAATTACCCCTCAAATCATTCTCAAATTCTTCCCCCTGGCAATTTATGTTTAATTCAATAAAATAAGTTAGATGGATTTGGGAATGATTTGATGAGCAATTTCGACAGTTTTCAGAACTATTTGGATCATGTGTCAGCCACATGACAATTTTTCGTCCAAAAATAAATGAAAAGTTAATGATTGACATTAAAGTGATACAAACTTATTTTTAAGGTAGCAAGGTGAAAAAAAATTACGATAGTATAAATAAAATCCAAAAATTTTAAAATAATAAGATAAAATTTACCCTTTTAATTTAACATCTCCGTCTATTATATGAACAATTAGATGCATTTATTTTGTGATAGATGTTCTGTATTTTGAGGGGGAGACGTGGACCCAGTATTTATTATCACTTGAATAAGACATCAATAATTTCAGAAAAGTTATAGGGTAGATTGGATGGAATTCTCTTAATTCCCTGGAAGCAGTAGCGATCTTGGGAGTAAATTATTGCCTAGCCTTACCACTAAATCAAATCCTCTATCGAACTTCTTTTGTTTGAAGTGGAAAAATGAGTACCATTCTCTGTTTTCATCTACTGTAGATGGCTCAAAGAGTTGTGTAAGTTGCATAATTGTAACAAAAATGCTACACATGTTTCCACACTCCTGCCCTCACGAAAAAAATAAATAAAGCATAGGATAATCATCCGTATCGTACAAAATAATCATACTAACTGCAATTGTAATTGGATCACCTTTTCCTAGAAAACTTACATTTGTCGGGTGATTTGGTACAACAACAATTTACATCGGTGTTGTCAATGTTTTTTATCAGATAAAGAGATTTTATTATATGGAAAATTGGAATACCAACGGAACAGACAAACGAAGAAGCAAACTAAAATCATAAACAGAAGGAAATAAAAGAAAAGGGTGGGATTGAAATCCTAACCCAAAGGTATCCCACGCTAATCCTATAACAAAGTGCTCGACTATGCCAGGGAAGACGATTGGTGGGCATGCTCTCCAAATGTGACTAGTCAGTTGCATCTCACAGTACTCATTTCCTAATCGACCTGAAAATGTGTGCTCCGAAAGGATAGAAATCCAGGGAGAACTCCAGGGAAATAGGGTGTCGGTCGAGGGTTGTCCGAACAACGTAAAGTCGTCTCCCACTCACGCCTGTTCTCGGCGCCACCAGTGGTAGGCCTCTCCCTCTAGGTGGAAGGCTGAGAAAGAAACTCGGAGTCTACCACTCAAAATCCCTGCTGTGTCCAGGTTGCGGGTGATCCGCTCCAGTCACCTCTCGGCTGCCTCGGGGTCTGGCTCCCCGGAAAAATACAGGTATGCCCAACCTGCGGAAGTCTCGCTGCGCCTGCGCGGTGTAACTGTCGACCTGAGTAGGTCCCTCAGCGGTCGCTGCAGTGGCAGCAGGTGCAGCCTCCGGTGTCGGAACTGCGGCCTCTTTCCGGGTAAAGGTAGCTGTCAGTCCATGAACAGTGCGGGTCAGCTTCTCCAGAGCTGCCGCCTGGGCTGTCTCAGCCCTCTCGTGCCCCTCAGCGGGTGCACCCTGAGCACTAGTCGCCCTAGCAAACTCAGCAGCAGACTACTGTCCTCGGCACCTAGCTGGCCATCCTTTGATGCCTCGTGGAGCATAAGTATGTGTCATGCCGTAAAGCTTCTGCACGGATAACGCACATGTACAGTTTCGTAACTCGGAAAGAACCATGCGTCTAGAATAACTAGCGCCACACACAGTCCACAACAGCGATACTTATAGTAATAATATACTCAGTAGTCTAGTCACACATTAGCACACAACAGAGAAGTTCGCATACTAGTGCGTCACACATATCATATATACAAACAGCGGTTACACACAATTTCACACTCAGCAGCAATTCCACACAAGAGTCACCCAGACCACAGCTTATAGCACAAGCAATTCCACACAACGATTACCACACAACAATTACACACTAGACAACAACAACTTAGTTTTGAAAGACTTAACGCGTTCTCTTTCTAACATAACATTCGTGTTGATCTCTCGTCATTACAACCCGATTCAGGCGTCCCCGAATTACGTTGTAACCACTCGATACCCCTCCATTCACGTCCAGCTATAGTGGCCCCTATAGCTGAATCGTGATGGTACATACACTTCAGTTTCGGCAGAAATTCGGGCATGACCCGTTCGTAAATTTAATTTAACCATCCGCTTAAGCGGGACAACCAATTACCAACTGCACACAACACTCAAACACAAATTCAGCACTTAGCAAAATATCTCAACTTACACCTCGGGTCTCGGTAATCTCACTATTACCGTCCGGCTAAGTCCATACCTGAGAAACAGTTCAACTCAAACAATAACCACAACCACACAAGTTCACCCAAAAGTCCACGACACTTAGACCGAACGTTTCACCAATCAAACAACGGCCGACCAAGGCGGCAACCCACATAACAATTACTCAACACACACGTCATAACCAGCACGAGCCTCGCTCGTTAACCAACCTCGATCTCAAACGATCGACATCATGGATCCACTAAGGTGTACAACAAACAGCGAATAAGGTTCAAATCAATTACGGTAAAACTTAAACAGCGCACTTTAACAACCGAGACTCTTGTCGTATCGACGCTACGCATAGAATATTTCCGACTTGCGTCACCGAGCATTACGACTTTAGCCACCTAACTCTACCCACCTAATTGACGCACGGTCCGAGGTTTTGAAAAAAATAAACATTTCAAAATGAAACCAGGCTCTGATACCAAATTGTCATGCCCCAAATCCGGTTTTGACCGGACTCGAGACGTGAACTAAAACAATAAATAAAGCAAAATTAAAGTAATAGAGCTTGGAATCATAAACTGTAAATCAAGAATTCGAAATAAAAAGAGTCAATAGCTCTTAAGTGTATCGTAAAACAGTACTTAGTTCAAAACACGGTACGTCACTAGACACTAGCCAAGACCCTCGCCAGCTCCCAAGCTCAGTTGTGTCCTGCTAGCACAGATCCCTCTCAACACCTGAAACACAACAAGGTAAGGGGTGAGCTTTCGCCCAGTAGAAAAAGTAGTTAAGGTAATGAACATCGGCTCACCACCACGAGTAACCGTCCAATTAGGGCGTACTAGTACAACACAACTAACTGCCAAAACGGGGTTTATAGCCAAACTTATAACACACTCAAACGACCGCTTTTCACACAATAAAACATTAACCAAACAACACATGTATCACACACAAAAGCAACCAGCACACGTCCCGTACCGTAGTACCCGAACTCCCTCATAACATACCGGAAAGTCATAGTATCATCTCGGATAACCCCTCGGTCTAGAGGAGACACATGTGTCGGAGCGACCGGAAACGTTCCCTGGGAACGCATCTCGTCGGAGGGCCCAGCAATGTCCTCAAAGGACCATAGATCATCGGGGTAGAAACACGACCCAAAGGCCCAACCACGACCCGTAGGCCCAACCACGACCCGTAGGCCCAACACGACCTACAGGCCCAATCATGACCCGTAGGCCCATTTATATCGTACCGACACACGAAGCCTCGGTCCCGACATCTTCCCGTCACGTAGAATTGGGGTAACATCCCAGACCAGAAATCCCTCAGGCGGACGTCTTCCTGTCACGTAGAATCAGGGCCTTATGCATCAAGCACGACTCAACAAGCCCAACAAACTTATCACAGTTACACTACACGTCGGTCTATCACTCACCCGACCATATCACAAACAAGGGTTCACATTTCATCAAACACGGCACACTTGCCCACACACAATCACAACATGCAACACCGAATATAATCGTAATTAGACTCTCACACAACGGTTATAACACGCAACACGCAATCCTAAGGCTCGACGTGGCCCATCTACCAGCACGGCAAATTCCAAAGTATCGAAGGCAGGTAATCTAGTGAATCGCATCCTACATGTTACTAAGACTCGTCCGTTTATTTTATAATATAAAGCAGTCGATCCTATATGCCAGCTAGGACCTTTCCAGTTTATTAATTACCTAGCATGCATACTAGTAACTTTCCGTAATTAAAACGGTATTCGCTACTTTCCCTACCTCAAGAAGAACTAACAGTTGCGTCTCCTAGTTGCTGACGTCCTGGCCTAACTCCGGTTTTCTCCACGATCAAGGTCCAAGCCTGGGTTTTAACAAAAGGGACGTTAATCAGTCCCGATCCATTCTGTAACAGTCCTCTAATTTTACCAATTTAGTTTGAAGAGTCCTTTCTCTTCAAAACCTTTAAATCTCCCATTGAAATTAATTTAATTAACTCTTTAAAAACTTGTCTGACCCGGATCCGACCGAAAACCGCGAACCAGACCCGGTCCAAGCCCGAACCCCAGTCCAGACCCGAGTCCAGACCCGACTTGACCTGGCCCGAGTCCTGGCTTGGGCCCCAAGGCCCGTCTCCAGGCACATCTGATCCTGTCCGGCCCAAGGCCTGCTCTAACTTGTCCGGCCCAAGGCCCGCGCACAGACGAGGAGCTAGGGTTTGAGCTCCTCCGTCAGCGGTGGCGCCGTCCGGAGCACGGAGGGGAAAAAGGGTGCTCGAGCTCGCGGGAGGGGGCGGCGAGGGCTCGTTCCAGTCGCCAGCGACGGCGGCGACGAAGGGCTCGTGCCACGGTGTCTCTGGGTCGGGCTCTCCGGCGAGGGTTTGTCTGAACACGGCGGCTGACGGCGATAGGGAGTTCGGAAAAAAGGGAAGAGGAGGTCGAGAAAGAACGGCCGACCGCGTCTTTTACCTGGTTCCGTTCCCTCGTCCTTGGCGCGGCGTGAATCGAGCCGGAAGAGAAGAACTAGCACGAGGTCGTCGACGACGATGGCGAACCAGATCTGGTTCGCGTGCTTCGCTCGCCGGCGAGGCTCAATTCTGGACGCGGCTCGACGGCGGTGGTGTTTTATGACGGCTAGTCTCGCTTCGTGTCGGACGTGGTGGCGAGGGTGAACGGCGCTGGGGTTGTTGAGGGTTCGAGAGTGAGTTCAAAGAGAGAGGGAGAGCGATGAAGATGGTGTCTCGGGCGGCGTGCAAACGAAATGGGGAGAAGAAGGGTCGCGAGAGTAGGGTTAGCAGAACCGAGTTTGGGCTTGGGCCCGGTATTGGTGTTGGGCTTGCGCGCGCCCTGGGCTTGGCCCAACTGGCTGGCCCGGCCAGCTTGGCCCAAACAGCTTCTTCTTCTTTTTCTTTGTAATTCTCACTCGATCTAATTTTCCATCCCGTTTTCCAACCCTAACGTTCCACAACGATAATTTTAACAATTTAAATCTTTTAAACCGAAGCGGGCTTTACATGATTCCTCGATTCTGAAGTTTTAGAAGAACAAGCTGTTGAAGCCATATGCCACGGATTGGAAGGAATCCTCACCGTCGACTTGTCCACCGGGCTTTGGGTACTTATCTCTAAGCACTGTATCTAATGATATAGGACCTTGGGTGGGCACCCAGACCAGGAAGGTGGATCCCAGTTGAAAAAATTTGGTGACTGGCCAGCTCTCTGGTGGTAGGGTCACTGAAGTTTCAGCGACCATTTCGCATGGGCACAAAGATAGTGGAGAAGTTGTTAGAGGAGGAGTGAAGAGGACTGTTGTTGGTGCTCCCCGGGATGATCAGGTGAGGGCTGGTAAACAGCCTCACCAGAAGGAATGTTAGCCTCTTCAGGCTTCAGGGACTAGGTCTAGGAGGGGTCCTTGGTGAAAGCTTTGCCTCCTACTGCTGATGCAGTCCACGCTCGGACCTTTGAGCAGGAATTTCAGTTTCATCTTCTTTTTCCCCATATTTCCTTTCTGCCTATGAGGCATTTCAATACCGTCTGTGACGGTTTTGGTATTACAAAAACTACGAACGTTTCTGTTCTGTCTGTTCTTTTTTAGTGGTCAAAAAAGATGTTTCCTAAAGTACATTGATATATTTGACTTCTAATTTTATATAAAATTACACCTTTTAGTCAAAAAAAAATTAAGAAAACCGGATAAAAAAAGGTTCATGGTCGGGACCAGAAAGAAACTAAAAATTATTTGATAATTTGTTTTTTAACAATTCACATTCTAGTCACAATAATAATATAAAAAGTATCGAGAAGACAGATACGGATATCGGGTACGGGTCGGGGCAGCCACCTCCTTTGAAAGGCTCTCACAGGTTCACTCAGATAACAGAAACAGCTGTAGTTTCTGTTTCCATCTCCGGTCTTTCCCATCCGCTTTCTGCTCAGCATCAGCCTCAGCTTATAAAACCTCTCCCTCGGCATTGGGCTTAGCTCAATTGCCCTCGACCTCCTTCGATAACGACATCCAATCCGTGATTCTTCTATGTCTCCATCTTCTTATTTGCTTGACTTTTAATCGATTCTTGTGTATATATACACACACACATAGATGTATTGTCTGTGACTGTATAAATCAATTCTGGGTATCTTTGTTGGGATCATTGGGGTTTGGTTTCATAGTTTACTTCCCAATTCATAAATATATTAAAAATTAAGCCTTTTTGCCTTGCTTTTCACGGGATGGCTTGCTTTACCTTCAATTATTTGGACTTACTTGATTCTATTCACATGTGTCTGTCTCTTTGATACTGTTTTTTTACACTTCGTTGCTACCGATTCACTGAATTTGGAGCTTATTTTCAGTTTCACCACTTGGGTATGTTGTTTTGACCTCCTCTTCTATTTATGCACGCTCTTTTCTTCTCTGGGTGTGTTTTGATGAGAGTTGAGAAGGAATGTTCTCACTTGCTTTAGTTGAATTTCTTATCTAGAGTGTGCTTATTGTTTGGTTTTGGATATGCTCTTTTGATCTGGGTTGTTGATAAAAATGAAGGCTTTTTTGGTGTTCTGTGGGTTGTTGGTTCTGTTTGTGTTATGTGGTTCTGCTGTGGGTAAGGAGTGTACAAACGTCCCCTCTCAGCTATCCTCCCATACTCTCCGGTACGAGCTCTTGGCATCCAATAATGAATCATGGAGAGATGAGATGTTCTCACACTACCATTTGATACACACTGATGATTCAGCCTGGGAAAATTTGCTTCCAAGGAAGATTCTCAGGGAAGAAGATGAGTTTAGTTGGGCAGTGACTTACAGGAAATTGAAGAATAGGGGTGGGCTCAAAATGCAGGGGAGTGTGCTCAATGAAGTGTCCCTCCATGATGTGAGATTGGGTTCGGATTCAATGCACTGGCGGGCACAGCAGACGAATTTGGAATATGTATTGATGCTGGATGTTGATAGGCTGGTTTGGAGCTTTAGGGAAACAGCTGGTTTGCCAAAGCCCGGGGAAGCCTATGGAGGTTGGGAGCACCCAAAGACTGAGCTTCGGGGTCATTTTGTAGGTTAGTTCGGTTTGTCAAACATGTTAGTTAATTATACTTTTGTCGTCATTGTTTACACAGATTGATTATGCATATGTCATGTTTCTACAATGAATCTTTTATATTCCCCTTGTCTAGGATGGCCTCAAAAAGGCTTGAAAAGACACTCTCCTTGCTTAGTTCCTTTTCATTTTGGCTAGCTACAACTATTGTAACATAAGGGGTGAAACTGTACTTTGGGCTTGGCATCTGCAGGGCATTACTTGAGTGCCTCAGCACAAATGTGGGCTAGTACTCACAATGGCACCCTCAAAGAGAAAATGACTGCTGTAGTTTCTGCTTTGTCTGCCTGTCAGAAACAAATGGGAACGGGATATCTTTCTGCATTTCCATCTGAATTTTTTGACCGTTTCGAAGCTATACAACCTGTCTGGGCTCCATATTACACCATTCACAAGGTAAAGCTCACTACAACTTACCCTATAGGTTATAGGTATTTGGAAGATGTTTATAACTCATCTACTGTAACAGATCTTGGCAGGTCTCTTGGATCAGTACATATTTGCTGGTAACTCACAAGCTTTGAAAATGATGACGTGGATGGTTGAGTACTTTTACAACCGGGTTCAGAATGTCATATCAAAATACACTGTGGAAAGGCACTGGTTGTCTCTTAATGAGGAAACCGGTGGCATGAATGATGTTCTTTACAAGTTATATAGCATAACGGTAACTATAAATCAAAGTTATATAAGGCCTTTGCTCTTGTCATTCATTTTTTCGGGTAAACTAATGCTCCGGTTCCTCTTTCATAACTTTGAGTTCTATCATGAGTCTTTCATGTTGTCTCTGCAGGAAGATCCAAAGCATCTATTGTTGGCTCATCTTTTTGACAAACCATGCTTTCTTGGATTGCTTGCAGTGAAGGTAGTTACTCTCTTTCTCCCCCACTTGTTTACTGAGTCTGACTCATCTATTGTTGGCTCATCTTTTTGACACATTCGCATATTATTGTGATCATCATTATGTTGATTTGTTTCAAGCAACCCAAATCTATGTTGCTTTCATAATAAAAATGCATGTATGACTGCTTGCATGCAGCATTTATGAATCCTAATAATAAAACACTAAGTTTTGATCTGCTAATATTTTATAATGATCTTTAATAGCTAAATACAAATATTCTGTTTTTGGCAAATTTGCTTTATATTTTCATGTCAGTTATTATTTGTAAGCTATGGTTATGATTGGTCTATTTTTCTCTTTAATTTTAAATTCAACTACTCTGTCTACGTTATGATTCCATTTGACAAAATAAATTTTGTTTTTTCCTGATAGGCTGATGATATATCAGGTTTTCATGCCAATACCCACATCCCTATTGTTATTGGATCACAAATGAGGTATGAAGTCACAGGAGATCCACTATATAAGGTACGTCTGTTAATATCAATTATAGTTTTTCTAAACTTAACATGACCGCACTTTAAACGAGTACTTTGGTTTGTAATTAGTTCTTTTACGCTTCTATTTTTCCTTCTCATCGATCGATTTTTTTTAAACCGGATTTTGAAACCTAGGAAGGTTTATGTAACTGTATTATCGAAGAGTTAAAGTTTCTTCTAATACTTCTATATTTTGTTGCTATAGGAAATAGGAAAGTTCTTCATGGAAATTGTAAATTCTTCTCATAGCTATGCGACAGGAGGGACATCAGTCGGTGAATTCTGGTACTTACATAAAGCATATTTTCAATTGGTCGATGAATGATATATATTTCACCTGTTGGGCATGAGAAAAGGGTTAGGTATCGTCTAATAAAAAGTTATGGTCAGTGCATGAGGCTCCCACCATCATGAGGTCTTATATTGATGTCCAGTAAATATTTTGAGTAAGTCTGCACCAAGATAGAGAATTCCTAGACCCAACCAGTTATAGACAGGAACAATCAATTACAAGCTGTTTGTGTATTCATGTGTATACTATTTCCTTATGCTGATCATATTGTCTTTGACTCTCTGGGCCAACCTGTGAACAGGTCAGATCCGAAGAGACTGGCAAGCACTTTGCAAACTGAGAATGAAGAGTCTTGCACAACTTATAACATGTTGAAGGTTTATGCCCCTTCTTTTACAATTTTTGAGGATGATGAATTGTAATTTGATGTTTGGAAATATCATAACTTTTTGTTGGAGACGGGTTTATCAAGAATTAGCGAGCAAAGGGCCTTTTTGACGTCTACTTTTATTGTTCAATAGCCGCATGAAAATCTCGGTTCTTATGCAATCATTACATCTGTTTTGTAGGTATCCCGTCACCTGTTTAGATGGACTAAAGAGATGGCATATGCTGATTATTATGAGCGAGCCCTTACGAATGGTGTGCTAGGCATCCAAAGAGGAACAGAACCCGGAGTGATGATCTACATGCTCCCACAAGGCCGTGGAGATTCCAAAGCCAGAAGTTACCATGGATGGGGAACAAAGTTCGACTCTTTCTGGTGCTGCTATGGAACAGGTCTCATCTATCTCTATAATCAATGCTGAATCCTGGTTCCTATCACTAACCTTTTGTCTTGCTATGTACGCAGGAGTCGAATCATTCTCAAAGTTGGGGGATTCCATATATTTTGAAGAGGAGGGTCTAGGTCTCTACATCATCCAGTATATTTCAAGTTCACTTGATTGGAAGTCCGGGAAGATTCTACTTAATCAGAAAGTTGATCCAGCTGTTTCTTGGGATCCTTATCTTCGAGTGACATTGACATTTTCTCCAAAAGAGGTACTTCATACATAGTACTCTTTGTTTATCTTCTCCAACAAAGTTATAATGGGTATATTCATCGAATTCCGATGTATGCAGGGGTCAGGCCAATCACCTACCTTGAACTTGCGCATACCAATTTGGTCACAATCAAATGGTGCGCAGGCAGCACTAAATAGTCAAAGTCTGTCTCTGCCAGCTTCAGGTGCAAAATAACATCAAATTTGTCACCCCAGCTCTATGCATTTTACTTGCTTTACCTTCCACCATTTTTTTCCCAATGCATCTTTCTTTTTAGGGGTAATTGCAAAAAAATGCCCTAAGGTGTATTCACTGTTTGCAAATCGTAGCACTTTCTTTGATAATTGCAAAAAAATGCCCTGAACTTGTCTTTTTGTAGCATTTTTTTTTGTAAATTTGTTTCAAAATGACAATTTTACCCTTTAAAAATAGTAAGTGAAAATTCTGGATTTTTTGTTATTTACTTACTATTTTTAAAATCATCATTTTGAACACAGTAAACAAAAGGCAAGTTAATAGCACCTTTTTTTTTTTGCAATTATCAACCTCTGAGGTACTTTTTTGCAGTTATCCCTTTTTACTCTTGGATCATGTCTTTTGACAAGTTAAGGTCGTTATGACATGGTTGGTCTAAAGCTTTGCATTTGCATTCCTGATGCAGGTAATTTCCTATCAGTTACTAGAAAATGGAGTTCCGGGGACAAACTTACACTTACGCTTCCCATTACTCTAAGAACAGAGGTTATCAAAGGTATTTGACTCAGACACATTAATGTCTTACTTATATACCAGAAACAAGGGTATGGAGTACTGACTTAATTTATGTTTTCTTGTCTGACCAAATTTCAGATGACCGATCAGAGTATTCCTCGATTCAGGCAATACTTTTCGGGCCTTACCTTCTTGCGGGCCTTACCAGTGGCGACTGGGACATCAAAACTGCATCAGCCACCTCCATTTCTGATTGGATAACTCCAGTCCCCGGAACTTACAACTCGCAACTGGTTTCTTTGGTCCAAGAATCTGGAGACTCGTTATTTGTCATCACAAATTCAAATCAATCCATCACAATGGAAGCGTTTCCCGAATCTGGGACGGATTCTTCTGCTCACGCCACTTTCAGACTCATCACAGATGACCCAACATCCTTAAAATACTCATCAGCCAAGGATGCCATAGGGAAATCAGTCAAGCTCGAGCCATTTGATCTCCCCGGGATGTTACTGGTTCAGAAAGGGAAGGGTAACAGTCTTGCAGTCCAAGATTCATCAGATAGCAAGGACACTTCAGTGTTCAATGTGGTCAAGGGATTGGATGGCAAACCCAATACAGTGTCCTTGGAGTCGGAAAGCCTCAAGGGTTGCTTTGTCTACAGCGGCCTGAGCTACAAGTCCGGTGCAAATGTGAAGCTGGTCTGCAATGCAGGGGCGGTGGCGGTGGCAGAGGGGTTCAATGAGGCGACCAGCTTTGTACTGAGAGAAGGAATTAGTGAGTATCATCCGATCAGCTTTGTAGCGAAGGGGGTGAGGAGGAATTTTCTTCTGGCTCCACTCTTCAGTATGAGGGACGAATCCTATACTACGTATTTCAACATTCAAGCTTGAGAATTGTTGTGTCCCATACATAAGGCAAGTAATGCAAAGCTGCTGTGCACAATAACTGGCTACTTGCCTGTGGCTGAATCTGATATTTGGATTGATTTTAGGTTTTAGGGGAATGTGATAGATGTTTTAGGAAACCATAAATTGGGTAAAGAGGATCAAATTCATGAGCACATTTGAATATGGTAATAAAAAGGTTAATTGCTTAAAGCTACCTTATGTACTTTTCACATGTGCCAATAAGATACACTTGAGTTTTGGTCACGGTTAGAAAAAAACTAATAGCATGACATGAAATGACGATTACAACCTTCCTCATTTGAATTTATAAATAATTCCTCAATAGTTTTTTAATGTTTTAATAAATTCTTGACAATATCATTGATGACTTAAGTAATTCATAATTATTTTCTTTTTTTTACCATACGAGGAGAATTTTATTAGGATAATAAACGGAACATACAAGAGAAATAACTGGAAAATAAAAGAGCAAGATTGATTTCTAGTCTATAGACATCAAACGCTAATTTTATAATAGACTGTCCGGCTATATCAGGGATAAAAGTGGCGAAGTCAGTGCCTCGATTGGACGGGTAGATGATAGACCGTCGATGGTTGACATTTCCTATCTCGATCTGAGAGTGCCTGCAGCGAAAGGTTTAGGACGGTTGAGGCGATAGCGGGCATCTAGGGAGGAACCCACGAAATGGGAGAAGCATGGGGTCAGTTGTGCACTGGCTATGACAGGGCGAGGTGTCCTCCAAAAGGGGACGAGTTGGAAAGAATGGACACAACGCCCGTCCTTTTCATTGGTGACGATACTTTAAGAAAAATGTCTTGAAGCGGGGGCGGAGGTGGGAGAATCCATCGGTTTGGTCCGGATATGGGAGGAGAGCTCGGATGTACGGTTTGTAAAGCGGTAGTCTTCAGTCCCCATGGTAGATGTAGGGGCGGTTCCTATTCTGTGTGCTTTGTGTCCAAGGTCGTACTCATATAGTTTGGTGGTTGCGAATGGGAGAGGGGCTTGGAAGCGGCGCTCAAATACCTCCAATGAGAGCCACTAGGTCGTCCTCCTAGGGAGTAGTGAGCTGGTATCATCTTCCTCCTTCCATAGGGTTTCTCTCCTAGGATAGGTCAGGGGTTGGATCTCAAGAGTCGCAGTGGTCCAGCTCCGTTGTTGATCGTCGAGGTGGGCTAACCAAGTACGATGTGGCATGCATAATAGGTCGCCTTGTCCCGGGAGGATGGTGGGCACAAGAGGCGTCCGTTGAAGATGAAGGTCTTCCGGGGAGGATCAGGGCATATTTTCTTGTGACAACCGAGATGGGCCTCACCGTGCATCAGGGACGATGACAGGTGGTGGAGCGGGGTTCCCCTTGACCGTTCGTCAGTTAGGGAGCAACCGGAATGGAGATCGTAGATCGGTTGGGGTATGTCAGATGAGGAGGGGGTTTGAGGGTCGTTTTCTCCTCCTGAAACGCTCCGGCTTTATAACCTCTAGGGTAGGATCCGGAGGTAGAGGTTTAAGTGATGGAACGAGGGGGGCAGCCTGTCACGCCCTAAATCCGGTTTTGACCGGATTCGAGACGTGAACTAAAGCAATAGTAGTTTTAATCGAAAATAAAGCCAACAAGTCTCAATCTCATAATTTTAAAACTTTAAACACCAAGCGAGTCACAGCTCGGTAAAACCCAACAGTAAAACAGTTCAAAATACAACGGTACGCCTCTAGACTATCTAGCCTAAGACCCTCGTAGCTCCCAAGCTTCGAGCATCCGGCTAGTGCACTTCCCGCTTAGAACCTGAAAAACAACAAGGTAAGGGGTGAGCTTTCGCTCAGTAGGAAAAGTAGTTAAGGTTGTAAGCAAGCGCTCACCACCACGGGTAACCGTCCAATTAGGGCATACTAGTACAGCACACAACTAATTTCCAACGGAACTCGTAACCACAATCCTCAACTCAAGACCGAACCACACTTACAACCACAATCACCCAAACAGCAAAAACAACACCCAGCACACCAAATAACAATCATCCACACAAAGTAAACTGTAAAAGCGCAAACACGTCCCGTACCGCAGTCCCCTACTCGGTCGGCTGTCCACAGCCCGACACCCTCATATCGTACCGGAACACACAGCATCGGCCTAGATATCTTCCCGTCAAACAACCGGGGCTCGATCTAAAATAGTCATACCGGAATCGCCATCGACCTAGACCTCTTCCTCGGAACTCCTTCGGGCAAAGGATAGGTGATAAGGTGAAACAACTTTCTCGGGACTCCTTCGAGCAAAGCGCAGAATACGTAACCGTCGGCCTAGACGTCCCACATCGGAGTACCCCCTCGATGCAGGCTATCGTACCGGAACCACTACCCGGGGGACCGCGAATACATGGGACCACACCGTCGGCCTAGGTACTACCCTACACCGGCGTACCCCCTCGGTCATAGGTACCATACCGGAAGCAACTCCCGGACACACATCAAGATAATATTACAAAGGTCATAATTAAGCACGACTTACCAAGCCCAACAATCTTACCACAACCAGTCACGTCGGTCTATCACTCACCCGACCATCACACAACCAAGGGTTCAGATCAACACAACCACGGCACACTCGCCTATACATGACAACAACATACTCAACGATTATACTAATCTTGTCTATTAACCCTAACGAAACCGACTCACACGGCAGGCATATCAAACAACACGCAACCTATGGCTCGACACGGCCGATCTACCAGCACAACAATTCCCAAGACAGAAACGAAAAGGTTCACAGTTCAATCGACTACTCTAGTTGTTCGCATCCTACATGTTACTATGACTCGTCCGGTTATTATCTGATGTAAACGTCTTTCCTAGCATGCATACTAGTAACTTTCCGCAATTAAATCGGTATCCGCTACTTCCCTACCTCACGAAGATACCACAACAGCGTCTCCTAGCTGCTGACGGCTGGGCCAACACCGTCTTCTAGTGCAAAGTCCACGTCTGGGTTTAACTCCGGTCTTCTCTTCGCTCGAAGTCGGACTCTACCTAACACAGGAAATTACAATTAAAACAGGTTTCACAAATTGATTTAAAAGGTCACGACGGTTTTGATTTAAATTCAAAAGTTGTCTTTTAGACTCGAGCGGGCTAAAAGCGGGATTACGACGAATCGGGTTCAAGCACCCGAGCACCGAAACCGGTGCACGTTTCCCGAGGCACGGTCCTAATGCACAGATCTCGGGGCACGAGTTTCATGGCACGATTTCTGAGGTACAGGCTTCGTGGCACGAACCCCAAGGCATCCGGTTCAGCGTTCCACTTTTATCTCGTTCAAGGTCCGATTTGACGTCCAGCTTAGTCGTTAGGGTTTCCAAAACCGAATACAGGTTCGATCCAGTTTCCAAAACAGATCCCTTTTACATAAAACTGATTTTTTTCCGTTTTAAGTTATTTTCCCTTCTAACAAAATAATTTCTTTTAATTAATTTGCTTCAACCGTTTCTGTCCCCACATCCGATCAGATCCAAAACGCTCAGGCTTCTTTTAGATTCAAGTCCAAAACGTCCAGAAGAAGTGTGAATGTTCCAGATCCGAGAAGAAGTTCGGACAGAAACAAAAAGGGAGAAGTAAATCGGGAAAGAAACCGGCCACCGGCGGAGACATCGCCGGCGACCAAACCTCAAGGGTGAGAATCTCACCGCAGGGGAAAGAAAGGGACGACGGAGGTGGACGGGTTGAGCACGGCGGAGATTCGCCTCAGATCTGGACGAAAACGGACTGTTCCGTCCCGGATCTGGGTGCGCGCCGGCGAGTCTGCCTCGGCTCGGGCCGTGCACAGTGATGGTGGGGCTCGGTGACACTCGAGCGGAGGTTAAAGGGTGATGGAGCTCGGAGTACCGGCGAGCTCGGAGTACCGGCGAGCTCGAAGTGAACAGCGACAGACGGAGGGAGAGGGACGGCTCGATTTGTGGCGGAGGCTCGGGTTGGACGGAGACGAGAGGAGAGGGGCGGCCGGAGTTAGAACATGGCCGGAGAGGGTGGTTCGGGGCGGCGGTGGTGCGGCGAAGGGAGAGGTTCGACAAGGAGAGAAGTTGGGGGGAAGGAAGGAGCTGCGCGAGAGTGAAGAGGCTGAGGGTTAGAAACCCTAACGAGGGGTATAAATACCCGGGCCAGAGCTAACTGGGCCTCGGAAGGGGGTTGGGCCAAAGCTTTGGGCCTCGGGCGAGCCCTGTCTCACGGCCCAAGGAGAGAGACGGGCGGGCCTAGTCCTCCCGACCCACGTTCCAGTCTGGCCGGATCAGGTCTGTTCGACCTGGGTTGCAGAACGGGTCTGACCCGACCCTTTAAGTAACTCTTTTTTTCTTTTTCTTTTTTTTAAAACAGATTCAAAAACCATTTTTTTAAAACGAAAAGGAGATTAGACCCAAAACTCACCCTCGACGTTTCGAATGACAAAAACTTAACACTTAAGCCGTTTAAAACCGGAGCGGTCTTCACACAGCCTCGAAGCGAGTGACATCAATATGGCCTGGGACTTGGCGAGAGTATAGGGCAGCACGTGGGTTTTCGGGGTGGTGGGGGTATCAATAGGGTCGGGAAGGGAAGGGACGAGGGACGATGGGTGGTTTGTGGTGGACTCGTAAGAGGCGACGGGAGACGCACAAGCAGGTAAAAAGTGTTGAAAGAGAGAGAACCCTAGAAGAATAGTTTTATTTGGCAAAAAGATGATTGTTTTCATAATTATTTTGTTAATTTATTTTGTAATATATAATTTTTCTTTAATTATCATTTCCTTAATTAATCCTTTAATTTTATCATTATTTATTTCATAATTCGTTATTTTTAATTAATTTTTAGTAATATAATTAAGTTATTAAATAATTCATATTATTATTTAGTCAAATATTATTTGCTTAATTATTATTTTAATTAATTCATTAAAATATGATGAACAATTTCAAAGAATTTCTTAACAATCTTGATGAATAATTTTCTTAATCAACAATATCTAAATCTGAATCCATTAACAATGTTGAATTTCAAAAAAGAAAGAACAATATGATGAACAATTTCAAAGATCAAGGACACGAATAGATTGCAGAACTTACCCAAAAAAGAAAATTGCAGAACATATATGGAAAAGAAGCTTAATTTCTAAACCCTCCATGTGCTTGTCATGTTGGTAGAAAAGAACGGGGACAAAGACAAAAAAAAGTGGCTTAAGCGGAAAGCTGATGGATATAATGAGAAAAAGAAGTGCTTGAGGATATCGGCCCCGAAAGGACATCTTCAGACCGTTAAGAAGAACAGTGTCGTTTGGGAAAAGGATCATCTCTCTTGCATGGGAGAGAAGTTCGTGTCTGGTTTTGGACAGTACGAGGAACAGAGGATATCGAACTTTTGAAACCAAAGAGGTCAAGGAAACCAAAACCTACAATTTCCCACTATGCCCACGCTCACCTTATCATACTTTTCCTTGTATGGAATCATGGACAATCGAAAAGGTTTCTAATGTACCATGGGATGATCATTTCAGAGACATGGCCTGGAAATTCGAAGCTTCGGTCAAGCATTTGATGCAGACAGGGTCGATGGCTGACTACGAAGACCAGTATGACGGGCTAAGAGATATGGTTATCGCCGACGAACCTAACTTGGTTCTTCATCTTCGGACTGAACTTGGTCCGACATCGTTCCAGCAAGCCATGAGATTGGTTTGTTTCGACTTTCGAGTAGCACAAGCACACGAAAGGGCTCATTGCCACTCCAGCAAACACTAGTCTAGACCCAACTCTGTGTACCGAAACAGGGTTAGGCCCTACAACAATCCTCTATGAGTAAACGGTAACAGGGCCCAAGGACTAATCAAGTTCAGGCTACTGCAAAAAGAAACAAAAGAAATCTGAGCTGCTCATAACTAGATGCGAACTTCGAATTGGTCTTTTCCCAGAAGGAAGTTTAACCATTCCATCCATCTGATTTAAGGGGCAAACCCTTCATCGATTCCACTATTCCTTCACTAGCAAAAGGAATAGTGGAAGAAATGGCACAGGCATAGATCATTCGTCATAGTACTAGTTCATTTTCCTTCCCTGTCATATTATCCTAGTCTCAAGGATCTTACTGTAAAGATAAATTCCTCATCCCCGTCATTGATGAGTTTCTCTATGATTTCAGTAGCAGCAAATATTTTTCAAAGATCGACCTTAGAGTTGGTATAATTAGATCCGTCTGAAATTTGGTGAAGAGGAGATAACGGTTTTTAGGACTCACCATGGACATTACGGATGGAAGGTGATGCCCTTCGGTCTTATGACAGAGAAAGTATTTTGTATTGCTTCAGATGATTCAAACAATGAATTACAAATCATATATACCCATAGTACATCAACTGAGTTTCCTAAATATATGGAACTAACATCCTTGTCCCTCAAGACCAGGAAAGAATAGATTAAAATTTATTGAGTGCGCCAATGTGGAACTGTAGAAATAAGAAATTGTTCTTATTCTCTTAGTTTGAATGTACAAGGTACTAGGTATATATACACAAATACATGACTCTTCAAATACCCTACTAATGATGAAAGACTCTTAGACTTCTAGGACCATTAATGGGAGTCCCTTAGTCTCCCATATTTATTACACTCCCCCTCAAGCTGATGCATAGATGTTAATCATGCCCAGCTTGTTACAAAGATAATCAACCCGAGTACCCGAAAGAGCTTTGGTGAACATATCTCCTAATTGTTCTCCGGTCTTTACATACGCGGTAGTAATCAAATTCTGCTGAAGCTTTTCACGGACGAAATGACAGTCAATCTCGATATGCTTGGTTCGTTCATGAAATACAGGATTCGAGGCAATATGAATAGCAGCTTGATTATCACACCATAATTTTGCGGGCATGGAGACTTGGAGACCGAGTTCCGAAAGTAGTTGATAGATCCACATTATCTCAGCAACCGATTGGGCCATGGCTCTATACTATGATTCTGCACTAGAACGTGAGACAACGTTTTGTTTCTTACATTTCCACGAGACTAAGTTTCCTCCCACAAACACTCAATATCCCGACGTGGATCGTCGATCAATCTTGGATCCTGCCCAATCTGCATCTGTGAAGCATTCTATATGAGTATGATTGTGGTTATGGTAGAGTAAACCACGTCCTGGTGCTCCTTTTAGATATGCCAGAATATGTTCAAGAGCAGTCCAATGTTCAACAGTAGGAGAGGACATAAACTGACTTACAATGCTTACGGAGTATGCAATATCAGGCCGAGTCACCGTAAGGTAGTTCAGTTTCCCCACAATTCTTCTGTACCTCTCTGGATTCTCCAATAGTTCTCCTTCTTTCACGAGTTACATATTTTGAGGTAATGGGGCAGAACATGGCTTGACTCCTAGCTTTCCAGTTTCTGATAACAGATCCAGCACATATTTTCTCTGAGATAAGAATATGCCCTTCTTGCTCCTTGATACTTCAACTCCCAGAAAGTACTTCAAGACTCCCAGGTCTTTGGTATTAAACTGGCTGTGGAGAAAAGACTTTAGAGAAGAGATGCCCAATTTATCGCTGCCAGTGATAACAATGTCATCCACATATACAACTAGAAGAATAACACCTGGTGGGGATTTCTTGTAAAACACGGAATGATCGGACATGCTTTTGTTCATTCCAAACTTGTCAACCACTTGGCTAAACGTTCCAAACCAAGCTCGAGGACTCTGTTTGAGACCATATAATGATTTCCGAAGGTGACATACCAGTCCACACTCCCCCTGAGCAACAAAACCAGGAGGTTGCTCCATATAGACTTCCTCATGCAAGTCCCCGTGCAAGAAAGCATTTTTGATATCCAGTTGGTATAAAGGCCAATCATAAGTGGCTGCCAAAGAGATAAACAATCGCACAGAGGTTAGCTTAGCAACAGGGGAGAAAGTATCAGAGTAATCCACTCCATAAGTTTGAGCAAAGCCTTTGGCCACGAGTCGAGCCTTAAGGCGGGCTACAGAGCCATCAGAGTTAAATTTAACAGCAAACACCCACTTACAACCAATAGCCTTCTTCCCGGGAGGCAACGGGATCAACTGCCAAGTACCATTCACATCCAGTGCACTCATTTCTTCTATCATCGCTGAACGCCAACCAGGATGGGATAGTGCCTCATTAACAGTTTAGGAATCGAGACTGAATCAATAGAGGCTATGAAGGAGCATGACGAAAGAGACAATTGATCATATGACACAAAGGAAGAGATAGGATACGTACATTGTCGTTTACCTTTGCGGGGGGCGATGGGGAGGTCGTTAGGATCTTGAGGCGAAGAGGAACTTGGCTCCGGACATGCAGCGGGAGGTGCTTGACGACGAGAATAAATGTAACAGATAGGCAGTGGTGGTGGTGGTGGGTCTGGAATAACAGATGGTGTTGGCATGGTGGTGGGCAGTAAAACAGGAGGTGCTGGTACAATCGGTTCTCGATGAGAGAGATGTGGTAGATTAACAAGTCATCAGTCTCCCCCTGTCTTGGAGTGTGAGGAATTGCCGAGTAAAAGAAGGGACAATGTTCCATAAAAGTGACATCAATGGAGACAAGGTATCGATGAAGATCAGGACAATAACAACGATAACCCTTCTGTACCCGAGAATACCCCAAGAAAACACATTTAACAGACTTAGGATCCAATTTCGTACGAGTAGGACGAACATCACGAACAAAACACGTACTCCCAAAGATCAAGGAGTAATAGGAAAGAGAGGTTTGGTGGGGAATAAGACTTGATACGGGATGTCACCTTGAAGGACAGATGAGGGCATACGATTGATGAGAAAACAAGCAGTTGAGACAGCGTCAGCCCAAATACATTTTGGTACATGAGTCTGAAATAAAAGGGTTCTTGCAGTTTCAAGGAGATGTCTATTCTTTCTTTCAGCAACCCCATTTTGAGACGGGGTATCAACACAAGATGACTCATGAAGGATACCATTACGGGCCATGTAAGTAGTGAATGGCTCAGAAAAGTATTCTTTGACATTATCACTTCTCAAAATACGAACATTAGAACCAAATTGAGTTTGTATTTCAGCACAAAAGGCAGTAAAATGTGAAAATAACTCAGAACGATTATTCATGAAATAAAGTCATGTAGTTCGAGAAAAATCATCCACAAAAGAAACAAAATACCGAACCCCAGTTTTAGACACTACAGGTGACGGACCCCAAACATCAGAATGGACTAATTCAAAAGGAGAGATGACTCTTTTCTTGACTCGAGGAGTGGAGGGGAGACGATGATGCTTAGCAAACCGACATGCTTCACAATCGAAAGATTGTACCTTCTCAAACTGGGGATAAAGCTTCTTCAAGGTTGGAAGAGACGGGTGGCCAGAGCGACAATGGGCTTCAAGTAAGGTTAAGGAGGCTGAACAAGTGATTGGTGGTGCGGGTTTCTCGGCATTCATGATGTAAAGCCCCCCCCCCCCCCCCCCCCCCCGACTCATGTCCTTCACCAATAATCCGCTTCGTCAAAAGATCCTGAAAAAGACAATGATCAGGATAAAATGAGACACAACAATATAGGGCACGAGTAACTTTACTAATGGACATTAAATTAAACGAGAATCCAGGTAAGCTTAAGACCGAAGGTAGAGAAATGGATGGTGTGAGGTGGACCGTCCCAGACCCGAGAATAGGGCACTGAGAACCATCAGCTAAGCTTACAGAAGAACATGAAGTGCGAGGCTCAAAAGTGTCAAATAATTTAGGGTTACCTGTCATGTGATATGTGGCACCAGAATCAAGGACCCATTGAGAGGGGGATTTGGACGAAACGAGGCACTTAGGTAGATTACCTGACTCAGCGGAAGAGGTGACAGAGTGAGGTGAGTGCGTGGATGTATCCTGGTACTGGCGAAGGCGGTCATACTCAGCTACAGATATAGTGATGGTCTGATTAGAGGAAGTAGCAGCAACATTTGCAGATGATCGTGGGTTTAGCTTTGGGCACGATCCCTTGGTATGTCCTGGTTCCTTACAATAGAAGCATATAACTCTCCCTGTCTCTTGATTTCGACTACTCCAACGATCAGGATTACTTGCTCGTCCACTTCCCCTGTGAGCGCCTCTCCCATAAGGGCGAGAATTGAGAGGACCGCGTGAATGACTAATAAGAGCATTGTGAACCTCGGGGGTAGATGGCACTTCTCCTTTCTGGGTATCTGTGCGAAGAACTCTGCTAAACACCTCGACCAATGAGGTTAGCTCTGTGCTCGAAAGGATTTGAGATTTGGCCGACTCAAACTGAGAGCCAAGTCCTGCAAGAAAGCTCATTATCGCCATTTGTTCTCGCTGTGTCTGTTGAACTTTAACATCTGTGCTGAACGGCATTACTGCATTAAGTTCCTCATAAGTCTTCTTGAAGTTCATGAAATAGGTTTGTAGGGATTGTCCTCCTTGCTCAGCACGATAAAAGCCCTGACAAACATCACAAATACGAGCAACATTCCCTTTCCCAGAATAAACAAAGTCCAAATAATCCATTAACTCTTTCACATACTCACAGTGATTAACCAAGTTAACCACTTCAGGGTCAATAGAGTTCCTGATTTGAAGGAACAAGCGTGCATCATCACGCACCCAATCTTTCTTAGCATCCTCTTCAGTAGGGGGGTCATCATACAAGTGATCATCTTTTAAAATACTTCGCAAGTAAATACGAACACTCTTTGACCAACCCGGATAATTGGGTCCAGTCAATTTGTGGTCGGTAATTCTTGACATCACGGGGATATTTAATGGATGGAAAATACCCGGATTAGGCTGCCAGAAACGAGAAAATAACAGCACTGTTTTTCACTGGGGCGCGGGCGGCGCGTGGTGTCACGCGCGGTGGCAGGCGGTGGCGCGTGGCTTCACGCGCGGCGGCAGACGGCGGCGCGTGGGGCCCACGCGCGGCTGTGGGTGGCGGCGAAAAATCCAGAAACTCGCCGCAGGCCGGTTTTGCCCTTCTGAAGCCTCACTCGTCGGAGGTGAGATAAAATTATGACTGGCAGCTTGTCAAACTATCCAAAACAGATTCAAAACCCCCTTAGCTTCTCGAGGCAAGTGAGATTCTGGTGGTGGTCGGATGGGCCTCAAATTTCATATATAGGCAACCCAGAAGAACCTCTAACTTATGGGATAGGAGGTGAGAAACAAGAATTAGCGAAAAAGAATCAACCTGCCCACTTGGCAGTGAAAGTGCACACCGGGCACCAATGGAGGCTCACTCCTAAATTCCCTAATCCCTCAGAGCTGAGAACCTGTCTCTGATACCATGTAGAAATAAGAAATTGTTCTTATTCTCTTAGTTTGAATATACAAGGTACTAGGTATATATACACAAATACATGACTCTTCAAATACCCTACTAATGATGAGAGACTCTTAGACTTCTAGGACCATTAATGGGAGTCCCTTAGTCTCCCATATTTATTACAGGAACAAACAAATATCTTATCTTTAATAACCCTCGGCAAGCGCAAGAACGGGGCGAACTTACTGCTTGTTGCGAAGAAGAGAAACACGATAATTGACGAGTGGTTTTGTGAAAATATCAGCTAGCTGATCTACCGAAGAGACATGACACATCTTAATATTTTCAACTTCAACTTGTTCTCATATGAAGTGGAAATCCAAAGCAATATGTTTAGATCGTGTGGTGATGACCAGATTCTTTCTCATGAATATTGCACCCACATGATCACGTAGCAGCAGAAGAGGGTTACATATGGGAGCATGAAGATCATAAACAAGTTGTTTGAGACACAATAATTCAGCGGTAGTGTAGGCACGAGATGAAAATTCCGCTTCAATACCAGAGCGAGCGACCACCCGTTGTTTACATGAATTCCAACTTATTAGATTAGAGCCGTGAAAAATGGAAAAGTCGTATTGGGGGTGGTTGTCATCATTATCCGAGATCCATCCCGCATCTGAGAATCCAAGAAAAGAAGGGGTTGTCGTTGGTGCGAAATGCAGACAGTGATTTAATGTCCCATTGAGGTAACGCAATATGTGTTTGACTACTTGCCAATGAAAAACAGTTGGTGCGTGCATAAATTGGCAAAATCTATTAACGACATAAGCAATATCAAGGCGGGTAATAGTGGCATATTGGAGAGAACCTAGTACCCGACGACACAACTTCATATCAGAAAAAAGATCATCGTGGCGAGTCAACCGAGAATGTGGGTCAGTCGGAGTAGACACTGGTGTTGAGGCAAACATGTTGCTACAAGCAAGAATATCCTGAATGTAGCCTTGTTGAGACAAAGTAAGGCCAGCAGTATTTCTCATAATTTGCAATCCCAGAAAATAATGCAAAATACCAAGGTCTTTGAGATCAAATTTTTTATTCAATTTTATAATAAATTGTTGGGTTAATATCATAAAGCACCACACAAGTATACACGTTTTTCAAATAACAAACTAAGTTATGATTTTTTTTCATGTGACACATATATGTATCAACAATTTTTTTTTTTCATGTGGCACACCTATATGTGGCAATTGGCACCAAATTCTCTAGGATATCTTCTTTTCTTGCCATGGCAGCTTCCTTTGTGCTTTTTGAATAATTTAAATTATTAGGTGAACTGGTGCTTCTGTCACAGCCATTATATCTGAGCTGAGGGTAGGGTTTAATGCTTTGAGCTTGTGGCACGTCATTCTCCTTCTGATGGTTCACGTGTCCCGGTCGTCAATAATAAATATTGATTCGATAAATATGCACACCAATAATAAATACCATTTTATCAATTATCTCATAGGACAGGACCTACTTCGTAAAGTACTAAACCACATATGTTACATAATATTATTCTATATTTTCCTATATAGCTTCAGAAAAAACAATTATTTTTCATGACATTTGATGCCTAAAAAGCCTCGATCCAATACTTCTTGGATGGCTTTGACCGTTACATTACAATTTCGCGCTCGCACTTGATTAATTAATTAATTACTATTGCATTGATAATACAAACCTATTTACCAAACCCGAAGCACACACGCCTCTCCTAGCAAGCTCTCAACGGCTTCCCGCAGAGGCAATCGTTGTTGACAAACGACGACGCTTCAAGGTGGTCGAAGGGCGACCCCGCCGGAATCCTCCCGCACAAGTGGTTGTGGCTCAAATCCAAGTGCCCGATGAACGAAGCCCCCGATATCGTTCTCGGTATCGGTCCCTTCAAGTTATTGTGAGACAAATCCAGCACCGTGAAGTACGATCTCGGCCCGAATACGTCCGGTATGCTACCTTGCAATATGTTCCGGCTCAAATTCAAGCTGCTCACCGCCGAGTTTATCAAGCTCACCGGTATTGTGCCCGAGACCCGGTTCCCGTCGAGGTTCAGAGTGGACAGAACCGCCATTTTGCCGAGTGAGTTGGGGATTGGACCCGAGATCCGGTTCAAGGAGAGATCCAAATCGGCGAGCCGGTATATGTTGGAGACGGAAGGTGGGATTGAACCGGTGAGTTGGTTTCCGCTGAGGAGGGCTCGGCTGAGCATCCTCAGCTTCCCGAAATTCCGGGGAATGGTGCCGGAAATCTTGTTGTTTCGGAGGTCGAGGTGCATCAAGCTTGAAATGTTGGTGAGGGAGCGAGGAATCATACCGGAGATCTGGTTGTCGGCGACGTTGAGGACGGTGAGGCGCTGGAGGCGGCCGATGTCCGCGGGAATCGAACCGGTGAGCTTGTTGCCGATGAGGTCGATGATTCGGAGGAAAGGCAAGGTGGTGATGCAGGCGGGGATGGGGCCGGAGATGCCCTTCCAGTCGGCGATGGTGAAGCTGGAGAGGCGCGTGAGCTTGCAGACGGCGGGGGAGATGGTGCCGGTCATGTAGCCGGTTCGGCCGGCTTTCTGGAATAGAGGATCCTCCGACTCGCCGCGGAGGTTGATGTCGGCCACGCGCCGGGAGCCCTGGTCGCAGCTGACGCCGTACCATCTGTGGCAGCAGTCGGTGCCGGTCCAGGTCTTGAAGATCCCGAGGTGGGGCTCGTGCAGTGCGGCCTTGAAGGCCATGAGCGCCGACAGGTCGGATGGCGGGCAGGCGGAGACGGAGGCGGCGAGCAGGAGCAGAGCCGCCGCGAAGCAGCGGAGGAGCACGACTCGAGGATAAGGCATTGTTTGTCCAAGTCGAATGAATGCTCTGTTTGTTGCAGAGTGAAGAGTGAGTGTGAATGCATTGTGCCATGCCAGAGAGCTCATTTATATAAACAGATTAATTTATTATATGACCATTTTGTCCCCGTACACTTATCTCTGTAATCTATTTCATGATAATAAGGGAAATGGTAATTTGGTACATAACTTATGTTCTAAATTGGTTAAGTTTTGGTCACTATGTAAATGATGATATTATCTTTAAATAAAAATCATTTGGTCCATCTTCTACGCTTGGTGGTATCCCGAATAAGCTCCAACAGCACATGTTGGCCGGTAGAAATGAATTTGGAGGTATCTCTATCGTCCTCGCTGTCTCTTTTGTTGAGCTTGAAGCTCAGCCAAATACGGACTTTTCTCCCTGCACATGATTTAGGAATACCAACCTACAATTCCAAGTCCAGCACCTGAAAATGAAATCCTCTGACCTCATCGTCTTCTGAGAAATCACCTACCAATTCAAAACCTTTTGGCCATAATCTTTGCCTTGGTTCGATCCAGTTTGAGGGGGGTGATGAGAGTTGCAAGAGCTTGGAGCGATGATGGGAGTAACCAATAGCTTGGACGGCAACACTGACGGGCAGAACCATAGGAATGAATCAGTCATCATGAGGACATCAACGACAGTTACAAAAACAATTCATTTGCAAGGGAATCATAGTGATTTATAAAATCGCAGACTAAATCTAACATATTAGGCTCAATCTTTTTTTTTAGGAAAACAATATTGTTGGATTTTATATATCATTCGGTGAAACATACAAACGATCTTTCACAACTTACAAATTTTGATTGTACAAACGCAACGATAAATATTACAGGCTCCAGACAAGCTAGACCATAATATTACCGACCTCTAATCAAAACCTGTAACCAACAAAATGCGCCCAGAACGTGCAACCATACCGTTCACACCAAAAGTGCAACAAAATGCACACCATAAGCGCCAGATAAGGGGCACACCAAAATGCACCAGCTCACACAAACGCGCAACCGATGCACACCATCTGCAACAAGGACAATTATTTGGGATAAAACCCAAACCGACCAAAACTAAAAACCTAACACAATAAGGAAAAATAAAAATAAAAATAAACAAGAAAAAAACAAACCCACTCTATGCTTTTAGCGAGGACGAAAATTCCGGTCGAACTCGTGTAGACGAACCACCACCGCAGGTCACCGGGCAGCCTGAGAAAACAGAATGCAAGGAAGATCACCATCGGAGGCGTTCCAAGGTAGACCACCAGAGAGACCATCCATGCAACCCTAGCCGGCCGAAGAGGCAACCAAAGGACTCGTACTGGTGAAGGACTCCCGATCTCCCAGTGGCAGCGAGGTCCAAAACAGCGAGTACCCATCTTCCCTGGAACGTGAGGTACCAAGGAGCGCAACATCTTCCATGAACCACAGGGTTTATGTGTATCTGAACGGGTCGAGAGGAAGGCCATCGGGGGAGTAGCCGTCAGCCGAGAACAACATAACAGGTCTACAAGGAGGGGATGCGAGGGAGAGAAAGGGGAAAAGAAAGGTTGAAGGAGAAGAAGAAAGGCTTGTTGAGGGAAGAGAGGGAGTCGATGTCGTCACCGGTTCGGGAAGGTTGAATGGGGCGACGACGGTGAAAGCAGTAGCTAGGGTTGGGAGCGAGACAAAACCGTTGTTACTTATAATCATATATTATGCTCAATTTAATTTAATAGATAATACGAACAAACAGCCAGATTTTAGTTTGTAAAGTTCAAGATGTAGAATGTAAACAAAGTCAAAATGTTTAATTATAATCAACCTAGCCTGCCCTAGTGCTTCTGGGTCTACTTTCTTTTTTTGTGCTCTCTATTCTGTCAACGGTTACGGAAACAATTCATGATTTATCGCGCCAGTTCTTCTTTCTCTCGAACTGGCCTCCCAAGGCGAAAGATGAATGCACGTGTGGCGTTAACTTTCCAGACCCGCGGCTCTATTCTATGGTCGTCATGGTGCTCTCTACTGTCAGAAGCTCATGCATCTCGGGTGTTGCATGACTCTTGATCCGAGTCGTCATGGTTGGGCCTCGGATAAACAAGGGGCTGGCCTGTAGACGCGGAAGCCAACATGTACCAAGGCAGAAAACGATCTTAGCGGCTGAGGACAACCTTCACAAGTACGATGGTGACAACCGGTCCGGAGAGACACATACGGGAACAGTGTTTTTCCGACGATGGTAGGGCGATTGGATTTCTTTTTCGCCACCCACCCTGACAGTTGGATTGACGTTTATAGTACTGCAACCGTTCGAAGAAAGTTTAGTGGATAGTGGTAGACAACTACAGACATCTTTGGGAGAGACTACAACTAAAGCCGATTCACCAAGATTAGGTGAGGACTGGTAACCAACCTCGCTAAGACCAATGAGGCACTCACAGGAAAGAGGGACGTCCGAAAGGAAGACTATCCCGCCCCCGTCAAGGTCGGCTATCGTCGACCATGCAATCCCGCTAACCCACGAGTTACTCCTTGAGCAGGATATGAGAATCTTACGAGTCCTCCTTCTAAGACCGAGACGCATTTTTACATCCTAACAAGATCTGAGTCGAGATGTGATTGATCGTGTTTGGACCTTAATAATTTTCTATGTACTCATTTTATTTGAAATTGAGCTTTTATGAGTTTGCTAGTTATTAACATAGCAGAGCGTTGGGTTCTCCTAGACTATAGTTTGACCGTTTATCATTATTTTACATACTCGGTCCAAGAATATAATAATATTGTTCACTAAAAATAATCAATTGCCGTTTTTCCAACCAAATATCACCAATCAGCCTAGTCCTCGAAAAATTACCCAATTTTTTGTTCTCTTTCTTTTTAACATAGGTTATAATCTCATACATGTATATTGGATATTGAACTTTTGATATTTATACGAGTTAAAAATATATAGTTCCAACTTAGAGCATCCACAGTCATCTCACCGGCTGCCGGCGAGATGATTTAAAGAATTGTTTTTTATTCATCTCGCCGGCTCACCGCCAGCGAGTTCTGCAGTGGGCTGGCGGGGAGGCGCCGACGAGATGAGAAAAAAACAAGTATAAAACAAAAAAAAATTGCAACACAAACCCACAAGTTCTCCTCGCCAGCGAGATCTGCTGGCGAGTTCGTTAACGGCTATCCAAGTCGCCAGCGCGCTCCTCGCTTCCACCTCGCCTGCTCCCCGCCTCCTCCTCGCCGGCGAGATCATCTCGCCAGCTGCTCCTCGCCCACGACTGTGGGTGCTCTTATAAACGTAAGAGTATATATTTATGTTTTTTAACACATGAACAGTCAGTCACTTGAATGTATATGAAAATGATGACAAGAAACGTTTTTAATATAAAACTTATACAATGTATGAAGTGATCTATTATTTTAACCAAAATTCATAGTAAGAACTCAATAGAAGAAAAAAGCAAATTGAGTTATAATTGGATGGATCGAAGAGTACAAAAAACTACGTAAGGAGTGAAGTGTCAAAACATTGCCAACCAAAACCATGTCAAAAAGAGGATCATCATCAGAAAATGACTTGCAATCACTTTCTCTAGGATTTGACATGTCGATTCAATA
The DNA here is from genome assembly GCA_963921825.1 of Erodium maritimum. NCBI lineage: Eukaryota > Viridiplantae > Streptophyta > Magnoliopsida > Geraniales > Geraniaceae > Erodium > Erodium maritimum. The sequence goes on along the minus strand of OY997592.1, from coordinate 57,795,446 downwards.
ATTGTTCCCGATCTAATACAATTTTCACATATTTATAATACATTGACATCGTCCTTCCATAGAAATCAAACTTAATATAGTATAAAATGAATAGTAATTAATGAGATAATACTATTGGCGGTGACCCAAATCCAAATACAAGAGGTGGTCCAAAAGAAGCTTACATGAATCTAGAGAGGAATTGAATTGAAGACATATCATCACCACTACACAACTATATTTATGATGGTAAATGAAAAATTATAGAGTAGCTCCTTGCTTTGGCCGTTACCTAGTAGCTCATTGATAACCCACCCAAAAAGAGTCATTTACTATATGACTATGACCATGCCCTCCTCACGTGACCCACGTGTGACCTATCCAACATGGTTCATGCTTCTGGTTGACTTGGTGTCATTAGTCATTACACATCCTTGTCTGCACACTGGTGCCTGAATCTTTGTCTCCCTAATCGCACTCAGTGGCTCATGGATTAGTCATTAATACCACCTTTATTTAAGTACAAAACCTAATTTTGTCTCAATTAACACAAGGCTGCCTTGTCCATTTCACTCATCTTCCAAATTTCAGATCTTGATCATCCACCATCTGTCCCACCCTAACCGAGATAATGCATGTGGACCTTCTGATCGAGTGGAGCCAAGCCATTCTGGGGCCATGCATGTTACCAAGATATGCCACACTCTAGATTACTATGGAGATTGCTTCTCATCTCCCAAAAGCTTATCTCTACTGAGATGCTTCTCAGGCCTCACCCTTCAACAACTATTGACTCTACAAGCTATAACCTCGACCTTTTACCAACCAGGTAGTTTGGCTAGTAATAGACTAGGAACTGCCTGGTAAGCGGTCTTTCCTATCCTATGTTACTAAAATGTTTTTCAACAAAATCCACCGAAAAGAGGAGAAAATTGTGTGAACAAACTGGTACTGGTCCTGGTCCTGGTCCTGGTCCACCCCTGTAAATTGTAATGAACATACAAGGGGCATTTTATTTACCAGATATAGTTTCTCCAAGCTGTCATGGAAAGGTAGGTTTCAGTGAAGCCATTACTAGAAAACTCAGGCCTTCCACTACATGCCAATTTCACAGTAAATTATTGCACTCATGTTTTCATAAATAAAAAATACAGATAGGAATAGAAAACTCCCTATAAAAACAGGTCATGTTGTCTGGTTCGTTTTCTCTGTATTATTTCAATCACTGACTTGTTTGGATCAAATTGAAACCAAAAATAAGATCAAATTGAGTTTACAATTCTGAAATCCAAATAATTGGAAGCAAAATCTGGAAATATGATCCATAGATTAAGATGTAAGAGTAGAGATCAAGTACCCGACAAGCCATACAAGAGCCAACCGATGTAACAAGAGCCGGACCTTATCCACAAGATCCTCCCTGTCATGATCATTTTCAATTATTTCAGAGATAGAAATGGGAAATGTAAGAAACAATAAATGATTTTGTTCTGTTTCTCCTAGATTTTGCACAAAGGCCAGACAGCCAGTTGGTAGGTAAAATAATGAATCTTATTATACTCAAACAAGGGCTCGTTGATTGATGTTAGTATACTACAACCCGGAAAAAACGATTTTTTTTTCTCCTGTCTTTGGATTGAATATATAAATCTGCCTAAGATTTTGCGAAATCTCAGGCTATGAGAGCTGGCATGCAAGGTTCGACAGATTGATGGATTGAACAATGAACATGACCCTATCTTCTACATACATGATAGGCATTGGGCATGTGATATGGTACACCATGCATGTGCATTAAGAGAATGGTCCACCCACATATTAAAAAAATCAGAATCCAATTTTTTTCTTTCGGTATGAGCATACTAATGCATAAGATACATGCTATCGAACTAAGACAATTAGTAATTTCCTTAAAAGAAAGAGATTTGCTAACTATAGAATTATCAGTAAACAAACCTCACTGTCATAATCCTCTATATGAAAAGAAGAAACAAGTTGCCGACCATGATCCCACGGCCCTCGTGCAGCTGTAGAACAGTAAAACCACTTAACAGTCAGAGTCAGATGGTTCAAGGAAGAGTGGGATTAAGTCAGGTTATTTATAACTATTCTAGAACCAGATTCAAATCTTAGATTTACTTTAAATTTAAATTAATAAAAAGGGGGCAATATTATGTATACAGTATACCGATAAGTAATCATTTGTAATGGTGATCAAAGGAAAACTCCATAAAAAGTATTAATCCACAAACGAGATTCAGATCATATTAACATAAATATGCATGAGTACTGGACAACCTCTAAACCAAATTCGACATCTTACTAATGACTAGCAACATAAACTATTATTATGATTATCATATTAATAATTAAAGATTTCCAATGAAAAGCATGTGCAAGTAGTATCGTTTGATATACGCTTAAATCTGTAAAAGACAAAAGGCTACATACAGTAAACGCCGAGAATCACAAAAACAAACACTGAATTCCTGCCTAATGATTGAAGTCATAAACTTTTCCGTAAGCTGTAAGTCAATAAACTAACCAAACTGGGTAAGATCCTTGACATTTTCTTATTCCTTGAATACTGGTAATAAAGGCAAAAACTACAGACAGTTGTCACCAACCTTTCACCCATTGAAGGAATAATTGCATAAATAAATAAATAAAAGTATTAAAAGATAATAAGGCATAATTGAAGGCCCAGTATTTGGGCGTTATCTAGGGGAGTCAACAACAACAACACGGGGCATTGACCACAAATCATGTGCATATGCCCTTAACTATGGCAACTCCCTCCGTTTCTTTTTCCTTGGCTACTGTCGTCTCACCTTATCTTCATCTCTGTCTTAATCTCTTTCCAAAGCTTTGTCTATTGGCTATATCACCAAACTCAGCACATCTTTGCAATTATTCGAGAAAATTGTGCTGAGAGCCTTATTAGAAGATGGAATTTGAGGGGTAGTCTCCGTAAATTGTCATTCTGATTTTATTCATTTGTTTTAAAAAAATTTAATAGAAAAGGTATGAAAAGACCAAATAACCCTTCCTACTTTACTAAAATTTCCCCTCTAACCCCGACCCCACCTCTTCATCTTCTTCCTCCTTACTTGATTCTCGGCATTCAAACACAAGCAAAAACCGTGAACTCGCGAGTCCGTCTTCTTCGTCTTCAACCACTGGGTCTCTGCAAATATCGACGGCGCCGACTCCAAGTCAGTCGCGAGGGTCCATTCAACGCTCAACTACTCGTTTCAGGTTAGAATTTTGGGTTTGTTTAGGTAGATGGTAGAGTTCCGTTCATCCTGGTAAAGGTGGGAAATCGCCGGCGATGATGCCCATTGCCGAGAAAAGGCCAAAGCCCCGCCGAGTTACTTTAATTCGGCGGCGGATTGAACCCTTAGTGCCACGTTTTTGACTAGTCGAGCAAAACCTAATTCTGGCCGAGCATTGGGTCAATCATCGACCGATTGATTTGTCAATCCTCCTAATTCTGGCCGAGGATTTGTCAATCCTCCAGTGTAGTCAACACTGAGGAAATTGGTCAATCCTCCAAATTTTGGGCGAGGATGTGTCAATCCTCCAGTGAAGTCAACACTGAAGGGTTTGTCAGTCCTCCAAGTCAACGGTGAGGGTTTGTCAATCCTCGGCCGAGTAGTCCGAATAGTGGAGTTGGCCGAGTGGGTCAATCCTCCTGAGTCTGGCCGAGGATTTGTCAATCCTCCAAGTCAACACTGAGGGGTTGTCAATCCTCGGCCGAGTGGGTCAATCCTCCGCCGAATAGTGGAGTTGTCCCAAACACATGCTCTCTGGAATTTCCGATCGGCGAGTATATTCGTTGATCGGTCAATGACACAAATTTGAGTCATAGTCAGATTTTCATGTTTTGCTTCTGGTTCACTTATAATTGAATCATGCAATTGGTATTGGAATTGAACAATTATTTATTTGAGCTTGTTTTATATTGTTATTGGAATTGCAATAGCCTCGGTAAATGGCATCAGAAATGCAAGGTATTGAACAAAGCAATGACAGTGTCACCCGGTCAGTTGCCAGTGCAACCCCGTCTGAGCACCCGAATAGGGTTCGTCGACTTGGAACTGAACTCCAAGAACATGAGTTGTTCGAATGTCGGATAACCATGAGATGTGGGTATGAAAAGTGGATAAAGGACCAGAAGGCGTTAAGGGCTGCTAATGGGAACATATTTGCAGCTATTGAGCAGGGTTCATTCGGTAAGTTCCTGAACTTACCGACGAAATTTAACCAGTCAAACAACATTGCGTGGGCCCTTGTCGTGAGGATCGCAAATGTTTGTCCATTGCCTGAGGTGTGGTTCGTCGTGAAAGGGACACCAATTAGGTTGTCCATCAAGGAGTACGCGATGATCATCGGGTTATGCTGCTCAGCTCCAGATTATGAAGACCCAACGTTGATAGAGCAAATGCAGTCGACAACATTCAAGCAAAGACATTTCGAAGATCACGATCGGTGTTAGACCTTGACACGAAGTTAAAAGAACTAAGAACACCCTGTCGACCTCAGGCCGCCGAAGAATCGCGGAAGAACGAGAAATTTGCAAGGTTATTAACTTGATCTTCGTTGAGGATTGTTTGGTACCCCATTCAAAAAAAACACAAAGCGATCGAAGCCAAGTGGTTGGGGTTAGTGGACAACATAGAAATGTTTGAGAGGTTCCCCTGGGGATATGTGTCCTTCAAACGTCTGAGGGATGAGTGCTTACGAGACTTGAGAGCTAAGTCCCAGGGCTTGGGGGCAGATAGAAAGGGTGTCACATACACCTTCTCTTGTTTTATCCCGGCGTTATTGGTAAGTAACATCAGTCCAATTATTTATTAATACTATTATCATTTTCTAAATCATAGTATCGTTGATAAATTAACTTATCTACGTAATAGATATTGGCATTGGAGTGTATTCCGAAACTTGCCGAAGCATTTGTGAAGGAGAACGAGGGATACACTGTGGAGTTGCCACGAATGTTCAAATGGAACATGTCGTGGGCAAAGGCACCGGCGGCGGAAGCAGTTACTGCAGAACTTGCAAAAGCGGAGGTAATACAATTTAATTCAATTGCATGTATATATTAACGTACTTTTGAAGGACATCGGGAATATCAATTTCATGTAAATGTAATTTGTGTGCAGGTGCAGGTGGCGCAGAGTATCCTCATCCCTACGGAAGCAGAGTTGCAACGTCCGTGGATGCAGAATATCGCAGAAATATCAGCAGCGGAGAGGAATCCAAGAACGGACAGGATTTCTGAAATTCTAGAGAGGGGCGGGACAATTGAATGGGATGATGAGGAAGGGAACCCGGTTGTGGATGAGGAGAGGGGTGTCGAGCCAGCTAGAACGATGGAAATTGGTCAGTCGTCTCGTCAGGCTGAGGTGCAGGCAGATAGGTCCGGTGAGGGAGCCAGAGAAGATCGACACATGGAAGAAGACCTCGTACACACTGCTCATGAGGAAGGGGGCCGGCTGATGCTCAATCGGCAGTCCCGGCTGATATCCAAGCTGTTTGGGATGATATCCGAACTGTCCGGGACGAGATCCGAGATGTGAGCGGTAGAGTACGAGCGGTTGAGGGTCAACTAACTGAGATCCTCAACCTACTTCGCACCCAGGCCGCTGCCCGTGATGTGCCTCAGCGCCTTCCATCCGAGTCGCATCCACCCCCCAACGAACCGAGTCGGGTCCCCGTCCATCTGGTTCCCGCCACCAGTCGGATGCCCCCCCCCCGGCGAGCCTCTTGCTGCCCATATGGAGGTTGATGATTGTCAGTCTCAGGCTCATTCTGCTGCTCGTCCATCAGGTACCTCGGGTGGAGGAGCGCATCAGGTGGCGGTGTCTGAGCCTCTCCCTCTAACTGTGAGGGTTGTTACATCTCAGCCACAAGCATCATGTGCAGTAGTTGAAGGGGTGGGGGAGTCGGAGGATCAGCAGCATTCGGAGCAGGTGGATGCAGCTGAGCCTGCTGAGGGTGCGTTTCAGACTGCGACTTCTTGGCTTAAGGACAACACAAAAGAAGATGCAGCTGAAGGGGCAGAAGGCGTTGGGGAGGTTTAGTCTACGGCCCAGCATGGTAGTCCTGTTGTCAGGGGATCTTTAATTGATATCCTCGGCAGTCCCCCGCCTCCCAGTTCACGGAAGAGGAAGAGATCACGAGTGGTTAGTACGATAGATACGACTGAGGTGACAGAATGAAATCCTACAAAGACGAAACCTTCTCATCTGGGGGTGGTTTCGAAGGCCGTCGACAACAGGCGTTTCCCCGCGCATGCCCCGAGGAACATCACTTATTTCGACTCCCTCGCAAAAAGCAGTAGATGGGTCTGGGAAGAGGTAGGTTTTAATTATTTTTTAATTATTTATTTTTGTAATTATTTATTTTTTTAATTCTTTTAAACAGTACTACGTTTAAACCGTGTTTTGGATTTCTGCAGCACATGGATGATGCGTTGATTGACATACGGTTCAGGAAAATTCTTTATCCTAGGGTTTTCAAAGTTCCGGGCCAAATAGTACTGGATGTTCCGTTCCATAAACTATTGACGACACAGTTTGAAGCCGGAGTTGAACCAGACCTCGGTTTGATGGCATATGCTCGGGGGGAGTTGCCGGTGAGCCATAGTAAGGCGTGGACGTATGCTCAGCACATATATTTTCCAGTGAGATTGGTGATGGGCCACTGGATATTGTTGGTCGTTGACGTACAGGCCCGTAGGATCAAAGTGTACGACAGCTCTACAAAAGATCTACCCGCCCATGAGTTAGTGAGTACAATGCGACCTTATCTGCATATGATCCCTAAGATGCTCCATCGTGTGTTACCTGGAACAGCCGAGACGTTGATGCCTTATGAGAAGGACTTCCCGTTCGAGAGGGTGGAAGATCTACCTCAAGTTACAAAGTATGTTTCACAAGTCCTTTAATAATTTATTAAAATATTTTAATTAATTCCAAAACTTCAACATAATATATTGTGCTATGTTTGTAGGACGAGCGATTCTGGGATCTATACACTTAAGTTCATCGAACTTGAGTTGGCGGGAATAGAGATCGAGCCTAACGTGAGGACCAGCCTAATTCGCCAGTTCCGCAAGAAGTATTGTGTTCATATGCTAACGGATCACCAACATCTTCTGTAGTCTTCTATAGTCTGTATAAACTAAAACCCTAAACGAATGACTGTTGAAGTATCTGCTTTTTATTTTTGCATATATATGTGTTTGTTGACTCATAATGTTATGCCACATCAAAAACCTGAATGTTTGCATTCATAGAAATCCAATTAAATACCCAACTACATCTCACCACCCACTTCAATTCACATTGATTGATCTTCACCTTTTTCACCACACCACGCCTATAAATGGACCTCTTCTCTTCCCATTTCACTCACTTCCCAAATAACATACTATTTGGCCATCAGGTATTCGTAACATTGTGATTTCGTATATATGTATGTTATTTTTGAACTTGTAAAAATGTATATGTTTATGTCGGGATGGAACCGATACCCGGTCGAGTAATAATCCGCCCTGCACATGAACCAGTGTGGTTGCAGGAATACTACCAATTAATGGAGGAACATCATCAACGCTTGGCCAACATGGTGCGCCGTATGCGCGAGATAAATATACTGTTGAGTCAATGCCAATTACTGGAGGAAGCAAAAAAACGGTTCGAACAAGGTCATCCTTGGTCAGACCAGTTTCAGGTTGTCCGTCAATCTGTTGAGGAGCCTGCGTGGTTCAAGAGTTTTGTAGAATGGATGGCAGGGAACAAAGCTATCTTAATGCGTATTGGGAACGGTCTTTTACTTTGAGTTCTTCAACCTTCAGTGTTGTATTTCTGCTCTTTAAGTTGAGTTGTTCATCCTTCAATGTTGTTTTTTTTTCCAGCAGAATGAAATGTTATTATTTCCAGCATAATGTTATCGCAAATTCTGAAAACCAAAATAGCTCTCTGTTCGTGCCGATTGGCCGATTGATGTCAATCATCGGCCGAATGTATCCCAATCCTCCGCCGACGATGTCAATCATCGGCCGATTGTATCCCAATCCGCCGCCGATGTTAGTCAATCCGCCGCCGACGATGTAACCACTCCCTGTACAAAATCTGCACTTTACTGTACACAATCTGTCAATCAATCCTTATTCACTCACTACATCCAACAAACTCTGCATATTAATGCCTCCCATCAATATATCTCACCACCCAAGACATATTAATGGATACACACCCACTCATCCACCCACTCTAACCCTCTTTACTCGCACGGGGCCTATAAATGTGGCTTAGGAGGGCCATTATCTGTACTCCAACAATCGTCACTTCCAGCCTATCAATTATCTGTCAAGTTTTCTCGGAATAGGTATTCGATGAATGTTCTTGCATTATTTTTTTGTAGATGTGTTTGTTGTTTTAGTAATGTAAGCATGTATTTGTTTGTGACAGAATGGATCCCAACCATGTGAACCGTGCGGTGCGTAGACAGAGGCGACGGCAGCAAGCCGGAGAATACGTTACATGGTTGGCTGACGGCACCATAGTCAGAATACCCGAACGGCTCTATCAAAATCCGGAACCAGCATGGTCGGTAGAGTACTATCGCTTACTTGAAGAAGTAAATCAGCGCCTGGACCAACTGGAGGCCCTCATGCGCGAGAAAAATTTACCATGTCCTCCACTCCCTCCTGTTGAAAACCCATTTATTCAACCGCGGATGAACGAGGATGACCTTCTTGATTCTTGGGAGGAGCCTGCTTGGTTCTGGGGTTACAGACAGTGGATGGTTCGAAACCAAGAAATTGTGCAGAGTCTTATTAACATTTTGCTTGCTGCGTAGTGTATTTTGGATTTGAAGTGTATTACTTATGGTACTTGGATGAATAAAGTTTGTGTTTTTTGACTTAGTTTACGGAAGGAATATATTCCTTCCGGCGTCGATTAGATGGTACCTACTTTACGGAAGGAATATATTCCTCCCGACGTTGATTAGATGTTACATACTTTAGTCACCCTTATAAACCCGAATATTCACTTCAATTAACTCATCAATACTCTTTACTCCTTTTATCAACAATGTCTTCACCTCTTTCGGGCAGCACTACACCACAACTTGCTGATGAAGAATGTAGTGCGATATTGGACGAGCTCCAGCAGATCAAGATACGTCTTCAGATGGTGGAAGATAAGGCAGATCAACTGAAGCAGGAGTTGAAGGAGGCCATGGACCAGGTCGAAGGCCTATTACGTTTCGTACGGCCCTTCACTTAAGAGATTCCACTTGGTAATATGGGTTTGTTTGTATCGGAACCAAAGACCTCCATTTTCCAGTGTCCTATTTGAGGCTTTGTGGTAATAATTAGGGTTGTAATGTTTATGGTTGAATTGTACTGACATTATGTTTTTAAATACACCGTTGAATCTGGTACCAATCCCCCGCCTATATTGTCACTCCTCGACCGAGTGATTCAATCCTCGGCCGAATAGTTCAATCCCCTGCCTATATTGTCACTCCTCGGCCGAGTGATTCAATCCTCGGCCGAATAGTTCAATCCCCCGCCGATTATGTCAATCCCCCGCCTATATTGTCACTCCTCGGCCGATTATGATACTTGGATAAATGAAATTTCTGTTTTATCACTTTGTGCAATGAATTGCATTGCATTTAATTGATTTTGATGGATACATCTCCTACACGGATTCTCCATGTCCCTATGCACGCACTACATTCAAGACAGTCAACATATTAATGTCTCCAATTAATTTTATACACGCACTACATTCAAGACAGTCAGCATATTAATGTCTCCAATTTATTATGACACACACACACCAACCTATTCATGTCTCACCATGCCTATAAATTGGGATAAGGAGACCCATTCTATGCACTCCAACGCTCTTATCTGTCATTCTGTCAAACACAATAATTTCATAGGTATTATTCTTCCATTATAAATTCATACAACCTATCATTTTCAAGGTATTCGACTCTTACATATGTTTGTGACAGGATGGAACCCAACCACGATCCTCGTCTTGAGCGTAGGTGGAGGCGTCGGGAGAACGCCGGAACAGTAGTATTTGTGGCACCACCACCATGGTAGGTTTAGTACGACCGCATACTCGCTGAGTCACATCAGCGGGTGGACCGAATTGAGGAACTCATGCAACAAAAGAATCTACGATGTCCTCCACCCCTTGATGGTGAATACCCATTTGAATTCCCTTCTTTTGTAAACGATCGTGACCTTCGGAGGCCTTCTTACGAGAAGCCTCGATGGTTTCAGGCTTTCGTAGAGTGGATGGACAGATGTAGAGAAGCTGAGGAGAGACTCCTTAACAGTCTGCTAGATGAGTAATGTAGTTTGGATTTGAACTTCCATAAGTATGCTATTTGGATGAAATGAAATAAGCTTATAATTTGTAATATACCGTTGATTCTGGTCCCAATCCCCCGCCGAATGATGTCAATCCTCCGACGATTGACGTCAATCCTCCACCGAATATTCTAATCCTCCGCCGAATATGTCAATCCTCGGTCGAAAAGGTCAATCCCCCGCCGATTATGCCAAACCTTAAACCCAAAAACCTAATCCCTAAAACCAATCCTCAAACCCTAAACCCTAATAAGTACAATTGAAGCCTAAAACTGTAACCCTACAACTATAACCCTACAACTCTAACTCTAACCCTAAAACTCTAACCCTAAAACTCTAACCCTACAACTCTAACTCTAACCCTAAAACTCTAACCCTAAAACTCCAAACCATAAACCCTAAGAAACCAAACCTAATAAGTACACTTGAAGCCTAAAACTGTAACCCTACAACTATAACCCTACAACTCTAACCCTAAAACTCTAACCCTAAAACTCCAAACCCTAAAACTCCAAACCCTAAAACTCTAACCCTAAAACTTCATACCCTAAAACCCTAAACCTAATACGTACACTATAACCCTAAATCTCTATTCCTAACAGTCTGCTAGATGAGTAATGTAGTTTGGTTTTGAACTTTCATGATTATGCTATTTGGATGAAATGAAAGAAGTTTATGTTTTTTAATATACCGTTCATTCTGGTCCCAATCCCCCGCCGAGTGATGTCAATCCTCCGCCGAATATATCAATCCTCCGCCTATGATTTCACTCCTCCACCGAGTGCCTCAATCCTCGGCCGAATAGGTCAATCCCCCGCCGAATATCTCAAACCATAAACCCTAAACCCTAATCCCTAAAAACAAACCGCAAACCCTATAAGTACACCTCAACACTTGAAACCTTAAAACCAAGCCTAATAAGTAAACTCCAAACCCTAATAAGTAAACTCTAACCCTAAAACGCTAACCCTACAACTCTAACCCTAAAACGCTAACCCTAAAACTCTAACCCTACAACTCTAACCACCAATATAGTCTTCCCAACCACATCAACCTCATATTAATGGAACCCACCACCCAACTTACATTTATGGAACTCGACACGCCTATAAAACACACTCTTCACTCCAACCCTCTTCACTTCACTCATCACTAATCTTTCACTCACTTCATCAACAATGTCTGAACCTTTAAGAGACATCATCACTACACAACGTGTTCAACTTCAACACCAGGAGAGGTTGGATAAGCTGCAAAAGATCAGTATAAGTCTTCTCCGGGTCCAAGTGAAGGCTGATCAACTGATGGACGAGCTGAGATAGGCTGATAGACATGGATGAACAGATGCAGACGAGAATAATGCGCGTATCGTGTTGGAGCAGCTCGAAGGACTTCGACACTTCGTCTTGTCTTTCACTCACCAAGACGAGATCACTACCCGTTGGTAAAAGTTTGTATCGGAAACAAAGACCTCAATTTTTCAACTCCTTATGAGAGTCTTTGTTGTAATGTTTAATTATGCTACTCGGATGAATGAAAGACGTTTATGTTTTTCAATATACCGTTGTTGTGGTATCAATCCTCCGCCGAGTGTCCCAAGCCTCGGCCAATTTTGTCCCAATCCTCGGCCGAATATATCAATCGTTGGACGAAGCTCTCATTCCCCCGCCGAATATGTCAATCCCCCGCCGAATATCTCATTCATCCGCCGAATATGTCAATCCCCCGCCGAATATCTCATTCAGCCGCCGAATGGGACTTGTCCAGAACATCTATGCTCTCTGGAATTTCCGATCGGCGGAATGCATTGTGCATTTGGCCGATCGGCCAAATGCACTTACATACAAACATTGCACTGTGAAAAAAAAAAGAGGATACATTCAACACATCTAACGACTACATGGTACCCTTAAACATAGAATCCAGTTACAAATAGAAGCATAATCGAAAACAAATACATAGTTCGTGAAACAAACATAAAGTATCCTACACATTAGATGTAGAAGCAAGCGAAGGATATGTTCGTTTGTTGTGACCAACAGTCGAACAAATTCCACATTTTCGTGGACGCTTTGGAGCCGCTACAGTCGCTCTAGGGTCCTCACCTCCTGAAGGAATTCTTCTCTCAACTCTTCTACCGAGTTCCACTACAAACTCTGGTGGCTCAACATCAATAAGGCCACGAAGTTCATCAACATTCCACTCTGTTTCTCGTAACACTGGATAAATGGTTCCATGATAAGCGAGCCCCCATGCTTCTACCGAATAGTACCCGTCGCATAGCTCATACATATCCATCTCAGCATCCTCACAACACGCTAAGGCATGAGTACAAAGAATTATATCGATGTCAAACTTCCGAAAACCGCATGTCCTCTTAACCAAATCAAACAAGACGTCATCGAAAGGACCGGTAACCCGATACTGGCCAAGTCTGTTCAGTGGTGTTATTCGCATTTCCTTCGCTTTGAAGATCCTCTTAGCAATGATACTCTCCACCTTCGGAACCACAACTTGGCGATCCGGTAATTTGGCCATCACATCTCGACGTAGCATGAACCATTCACTAACCTTTTCCTGTATGGCGTTCAACAACGCAATAATGGGCCACTCTCTCTGTTTTCGTAATATGTTATTGATGGATTCACAACCGTTCGTTGTCATGATATTGTACCGAGCGGCCTCGAAGAAAGCTCTCGCCCATTGAGGACGTTCTATGTTCGTTGTCTGCAAATATCTCGCCGCTTGGGGGTACAATTCTTGGAACTGTTGCCACCTAGCATTGAAATTTTCTGGTGTGTACGCCTCAGCAACTTTTTGGAATAACTCACAAAGACTGTCCATGTCCCTTCCCCCATGACGAGTTTTGACATTTCCAGTCAAATGCCACCTACAATGGCCATATTTAGCCTTTGGGTACTGTTCCATCACTGCCTTCCTGATACTTCCATGTCTATCGGAAATGATAACCAATTCATCCTCGTCTAGGATCTCCGGCCTCAACTTTTGGAAGAACCAACTCCATGAAGCGTCTGTCTCCCTGTCAACCTCAGTCCAAGCTATAGGATATTGGTGACGGTTACCATCTTCCCCGGTTGCAATTAGCAATACCCCTTTATACTTTGTTTTCAACCACGTACCATCTACTAAAATCACCTTTCTCAAGGCAAGTTTAAATCCATCAATGCATGGTCGATATGCTATAAAAACATAGTGAAATCTACCATGCTCATCCACCTTCAAATGAGTTACTACCCCTTCATTCATCTTCCGAACCTGAAACAAATATGCAGGGATTAATCCATAACTTAAATCAGGATCCCCTACAAGTTTAATCATCGCCAACAACCGAGCCCTCCAACACTTCCAATATTCATAATCGCCAAGATCGTCACTCTTGAAATTGTCTTGAAGCATCCTTGGAAAAGGAATATGTTTCTGTCCAGCATATTTTTTAGCCACCCTACAGGCCAGTGCTTCTGAACTCATTTGACCTCTTCGGGTGCTGCGATCACGGGCCAAACAAGTATGGAAAGGCTCGTAGGTTCTAATGGAGAATTGATCAGATCCCCGATCTTTGGCTCCATGCACTCTTCATCTACAATCAACACCATGACATTTTGCAATGTATAGCGTTTTTGAAGATCTATCTCGGTCTATCCAAAATTTACCCTTCTTTGCAACCTCTCTCAGATACTTAATAAATGCTTCCTTGTTACAAAACTTTTTACCAACTACTAAATCTGACCGATCACTGAAATCGATATTGGTTTGTTCTGGATCCACGCTATCTAACGGAAACTGATGGTCTCTAGAATAATACTCCACCATTTGACCGTTCTCTTCGATACCATCCAAACTTTCCGGCACTGGCATAGGAGCTGGTATACTATCAAAACTTACAATCACTGGCGTAGAAGCTAGTATACTATCCAAACTTACAATCACTGGCGTTGGAGCTGATGCTTCTGCCTCAGTATCAACCTCTGTACGTCGGCGCCGAATAACTAGGTTCTCAGCGTTCTTTACACGACTACAAATATCCAAGTCAAAATGACCATCATACCCACTATTCTCATTTCCATCATCGTGGACGCTCTCTTCAACTTTCGCACCACTTTTATCTTTTTTGTTGATCAGCTCTACACGTAACATGGTTCTACGACATTCTTTCATGTTTTCAGCTACTACATACCGAACACCCATATCCGTTACAATCCAAACTGGAGAGATAATTTCTGTGTAATTGGGCAAATAAGGTTGGTAACTAAGTTTCAATTCTGTATCACTTTCCTTCACCCTAATTTCGGAATACAGCAGGTCATTTAATGTTTTCAATGTTGCATTGGCACCATCATCAATAGCAAGACCAATAATTTTATTGTTTGTTGATGATATCCATTTATAGTTCCCATCCTCCTCTACCTTATATTCCCCACCGTAAGTAGTATGGATCACTGCAACTTCACCCATTTCCTATACAATTACAACCTAGTTCATTTAAGTCATTACAGTAACCATACACAGACCCATAATACTAACAATACTAAAAATGTAGGCTAGTCTAGGAATATGCATCCGGCCGATCGGCCAGATGTAGCCGATGGGAGACACTGGCCGATGGGAAACTATGGCCGATTGACTACGATCGGAGACTATGGCCGATTGACTCCGATCGGCACCTACGGCCGATTGACTCCGATCGGCGAGCTTCTCCTACCCACGACATTCCTCTGGTTTGTTTCCCTAAACCACATCTACTTTACTCCAACCTTTTCCAATCTTTTCCAATCTTTGTGTGTATAGCCTTTTCTTCTTCTCAAAACCCTATAACTCAAATTAAAGCTTAAGATTTCTGGTTTACTTACTTGGGCTCACTGCCTAGGAGGAAGACAGGGTCGGGACGGTGGTGGACGGCGCTCGGGACGGTGGTGGACGGCGCTCTGGACGGCGGTGAACGGACGACAGAGAAGAATTGTTGAAGCAGCTCTTGTCGGGTCAAATTGGGTAGGGATGGCAAAAAAACCCATACCCAATGGGTACCCGTTGTTTTGCCAATTCGGATCAGTTTCGGGTATGGGTATTTTCGGGTTCGAGTCGGGTATGGGTAATTTTTAGATTTGGATTGATATGGTTAGGGTCTATTTCGGGTTTGGTTTCGGGTACCCATATTACCCAAAACCTAAAACCAAAATTCGCATGTTCCGACTTCCGAGTACATACTCTTCTGTTCCACACTTTCGCGCAAAACACCATCTCCGCAGATCTGCCCTTCTCTTTCGCTACGCTCCTCTCGCCATTGACACCGGTCTCTCGAGGTCAGCTCCTTCTCCGTATCTCACTCCTCTATATTAAATTCGTGTGTAAAATATCGTCTTTTTTCAAGTAACGTCCCGTCAATTCGATGCCCTTTGTTGTTCGTGTGTGCTATCTTAGTGTTTTCGTTTCTGGGTCAATCGATTACAGATCTGTTGCTTACCCTTTGATTGTTTCCCGAGAAAGCTTTGGGGAATAGGAATAGTTAGAGGGGATTTTGGATTTTAGGCGAGATGTAAGCTGCGGTGGTTGAAAATTGAAATGTTGCAAGAGGGATAAGTGTTATCTGGGTTTCCAAACAGTGGAAATAGCTTGGGGTTTTGAAAGATTTGTGTTGATTTTAGGGGAAATATAAATTCCTATGGTTGAGATTTTGCAAAGGGCTTCTTGGTTTCTGGGTTCCCAAACAGTACAAAAAGTTGGGGTTTTGAATGATTTATTTCAGTTTTGTGGATTAATGTGTTTTAATGTGTTTATTTAGCGATGTCACTTGAAGAAATGGAGGCTCAAAATGTTAGCATGTCCCACGTTGCTTTTGAGATGGAGAGATTTTGTATTTAGCTATTTATAAATAGATTTTTTATGACTTTATTTGTGTAAAAATATGTATTCTTCAAACTTATTTGTAAAGAGACCAGAGTTGTAATCTTTTGAAAGTAACGGGAATTCATTGTCGTGGGGGTGTTGGAGGAGGACGAGACAAATGATTGATCCTCGTTTTATAGCCACTGAAGAGCATGACTAGTTTTATTCTCTTACATATATATTAATTATCATTAAGCCTTGATCTTGAGTGTGTCAAGAAAGCTCTTTCCATGTGCAAGGTTATTTGTTTTTATCAAAACTTAACTTTGCCGAACAGTAACTCTTGCTTCTTCTTCGGCTTTTGTTTTTATCATACAACTTTTTATTATATAAATAATAGAAAAGGTACCCAAAAAAAGTAATAAGCAAAAAACCCAAAATCTAAACACGTTTAAGCATTAAAGCAAAAACAGTAAGAGCGACAAAAAGAGGACTCGAGTAATTTCGATGAAGCTAGAGACTTTGTTGTTATAATAAAGACTCAAGATAATTTCAGGGTATGTTTTTGCAATTATGAAAGAAGATGATTAAAATATAACTTTAGGGTATGTTTTTGCAATTATCAAACAAGATGACAAAAAACACAAGTTTAGGGTATGTTTTTGCAATCATCAAACAAGATAACTAAAACACAAGTTTAGGGTATGTTTTTGCAATTATCAAACAAGATCACTAAAACACAAGTTTAGGGTATGTTTTTGCAATTATCAAACAAGATCACTAAAACACAAGTTTAGGGTATGTTTTTGCAATTATCAAACAAGATGACAAAAAGATAACTTTAGGGTATGTTTTTGCAATAAAGAAAGAAGATGATTAAAATAAAACTTTAGGGTATGTTTTTGCAATTATCAAACAAGATAACAAAAAACACAAGTTTAGGGTATGTTTATGCAATTATCAAACAAGATGACTAAAACACAAGTTTAGGGTATGTTTTTGCAATTAGCAAAAAAGATGACAAAAAACACAAGTTTATGGTATGTTTTTGCAATTATCAAACAAGATGACTAAAACACAAGTTTAGGGTATGTTTTTGCAATTATCAAACAAGATGACTAAAACACAAGTTTAAGGTATGTTTTTGCAATTATCAAACAAGATGACTAAAACACAAGTTTAAAGTATGTTTTTGCAATTATCAAACAAGATGAGTAAAAGAAAAGTTTAGAGTACATTTTTGTAATTATCAAAGATGAATATTAAAAGACAAGTTTGGGTATGATTTTTGTAAGATATGAATATGGGCGAAATAGGTATTCGTGGGTACCCATATGGGTATTGGGTAGAAATGGGTAAGAACAAAATGGGTAAGTAATGGGTTTTGGGTGAATATGGGTAATTAGGAATGACAAATGGGTAGAAATGGGTATTAGCATATTCGCCCATACCCACCCATACCCGCCCATTTGCCATCCCTAAAATTGGGGATATATTTGGAATTGGGTTTGTTTTGCAAATATAGAAATTGAGTATTTGGGGTGTGTTTTGTAAATATAGAAACTTGGGTTCTCTTTTTGCAAATAAAGAGAAAGGTAGAAGAGGGATGAACAAACTTTCATTAAGTTGAAGGTTTTTTTCAAATTCCATCTTCACTCAATGTTTTTTTTCAAATTCTATCTTCTACTAAGGCTATAAACGAAATTCATCCCAATTATTCACACACACCCAAATTAACTATTATTAAGATAATCTGAAAATTTTACTTGCTGAAACCCCAGAATCAGTTCGAATTTAAGAACATGATGACTTGAAGGGAAGATCAAATGCAGAGCAAGGAAGAGGGAAGCACCTGCGGATCTTCTCCCTCTCTCGCCGAATTATACATGCCGTTGAATTGCTACACACTTTGGAAATGAATTGAGGCTTCTGGGTTTAAGTTCCAATCTCCGATTTTGATTTCATTTCTGTGTGGACTGGTGGAGTCGTTTTGAGTGATGAAGTATGGGCTTATCTAAGCTCAACTCTTCAAACATAGGCCTCAAATGAAGCCCATACTTTCGGGCTGTTTCATACTAAAACATTGGTTTTAGTCGCTCTTTAACTGGCCCTATTTGGGCCTCTTTTCTCAATGACGAACATTTTCAGATTCAATCGAGTCGGCCTCCATACACGATTTAACATTTGATGAATAATATATATATATATTTAATATCATTGATATTATCACCAAACATTTCCAAGAGAAGAGATTGTACATCATTATCGTGGATAATGGATTATAATTAATTCACAACCTGATACTTTAAATCTCAACAATTCTTAACAAAATTTATTTTGTTTACAATGACTTGCGCCTTAATAACAAAAGCACCATTCATATAAAACAAAATGTTTGGAAAAAAATGTAAGAACACAACAAAATTAATCAAAAATTAGAAATTTCAAACAAAATAGATTATTAAGTTCATTTTTATATTATTTAAATTAATTATTTTTTATATGTAGAACTAAAGGTTTCCCTAAATACTGGATTCGATGTAGGCAAGCAGGCAGATGAACAATAGAATAAATAATAATGGTAACGAACACATCCGTTTAGTAGAACAATAACGCAGTAAGCTGTGGCGTTGCAATGAGATCCACTGACTTGAAGTAATTTAGTCTGGCGTGTCCGAGGTGGCGAAGAAGTCGGTATGCTCCCCGAGTTTAACATAGTTTCTATCCAGACTCGTGCTCACTCACGGTTCTGAATGTAGAACTTGCGGAGACGGTACCTAGAAAATAGAATGTAGAGAAAATCGAACAAAAGTAACACGGATTTTTATATCGAGAAAGTGAGGTTGTGAAAGAATAATTAAACAAGGTAAGGAATTGATAAATGATGTAATATGAGAGGAGAAGTGATTGTGAATAATTGATATAACTGTTGTGTACTTTATTCATTATGAGCCATTGTATATATACATGAAAGAAGAGAGAACGTGTACCACTAAGTTCCTATTTTACCTTAACAAATAACAACTTCCATATTGTCTCAACAAGTAACAGTGAGATAAACTACGTGATAAGAGTTGGACTAGACTTGGTCATCTTTGACTTAGTCATATTATTAACATTCCCCCTCAAGTTGATAATTCGTGTAGCAAGGTTCAACTTGTAGATGAGCGTCTCGAATCGAGGACGAAGAAGTGGTTTGGTGAGCACGTCGGCCAGCTGATCATCAGTCGAAACATATGAGACACGAAGAGAACCTTGCTGGACTTGCTCCTGAACAAAATGATAGGCAAGTGCAATATGTTTCATTCGTGAGTGGAATACCGGATATGAGCTTAAGGATGTTGCGCCAAGGTTGTCACAGTATATCACAGGTGTTTTCAGATAGCTTATGACCTAGTTCATCAAGAAGTGACATGACCCACATAAGTTTAGCAGTCGTGTCAGCTAATGCTTTATATTCTGCTTCAGTCGAGGACCTAGCAACCGATCGTTGCTTTCTGGAGCTCCAAGAGATGGGTGTGGAGCCTAAGTAGACAATATATCCTGTAGTAGAGATAAAATCGTCTTTGTCTACGGCACAGTCCGCATCCGAGAAGGCATGAAAATGGAGAGGAGAAGCATATGTAATATGAAGACCTCTATCAATTGTTCCTGCAAGATAACGAAGGAGGCGTTTTAAAGCATGCCAATGATCACTCGTTAGGGAGTGCATAAACTGAGATAATTTGTTCACACAAAAGGAAATATCAGGTCGAGTGAAGCCTCAGTATTGGAGGCTTCCAACTAAAGTACGATATTGTCACGCCCCAAATCCGGTTCTAGACCGGACTCGAGACGTAACTTAATAGAAAGCAAATGAATAATAAAAGGCATAAAATCCAGTAAGCGTCCGGCTTTAATATAGTAAAAAGTCTCCAAATCACCACTTATAAGTAAGCCTCCAACAAAAGGGTTTACAAAAGTCATAATAGTTCTTTAACAAAGGTTCAAGACTACAAAATAAAGACCAACATCTCTAAGCACCCGGACCCCAGAAGCTCCCGAGCCTCGAGTCCACTAGTCATCACGCAAACCTGTAAAACAGTCATAAATAGATAGGGGTGAGCTTACGCTCAGTAGAGAAAAATCAATAACCAGATCACCCCTTTTAGTTTAACAATTAGGTCTTCACAATTTTAGTGCGGATCTCAAAAACAAATAATTATGAATACGTTGAAAAGTAGGGGTAAAACGAGTGTTTAGCCATCATGAAGAGTCAACAATAATCGTAAGAAAATAACGTTATAAATGCATTTCTTAAATAACCAATAAAGGATAGGATGTTCAGATTAATGTCGTGGGACATGAAGTCGCCACCCTCCGATCCACAATACTCATTGTGTCATGTCGGATTTTCCCTCGGTCCAGAGGAGACGCATAACGTCGGACTACCGGTAACAACCCCTGAAGGCGCTTATCATCAGGATTCTCGGAAACGTCTCCAAAGGACCATATGTCATAGGGAACCAAGGTATAGCTCCCGTAGGACGCATACACTTGGGTGAAATAACCAGTAACCATCCCCGTAGAGTAAACCGTCCAATTGCCCCGTAGGGGCCGATATCCAATGTTCTGTAGGGTCCGATAATCTATGTCTCGCAGGGTCCAATCCGCCGGCTATGATACTACCCCACACCGGCACTTCCTTCAGTGTAGGTACCATACCGGATACTGACTATGATACTACCCCACACCGGCGCTTCCTTCGGTGTAGGTACCATATCGGATACCAAATTATCGGCTTAGGTACTACCCCACACCGGCGTTCTCTTTGTTGTGAGTACCCTATGACACTACCCCACCCGCAGCGTGGGTGCCATACCGATATAAAAGCTAGCTTAAGGACTCACAAGTGGGTAACAGTCTCAAACAATCAAGGAACAACTGATGCTTAACGAATCATAATTCCATCACAACACACCAACAAAGTCAATCCTAATCTCACACTTACCATTTACTTACCAACTACGATCTATCGGTTCATCGATCACCTGATCGTACCGCTTGGCACAACCATTCATACTCGATTCCCCATTCAATCCTTCAATCGTTCAAGAGTCAAGCATTCCATCAAGTACACAATTAAGCAATCAAGCATTCATATTTGGTAGATTGAATCATCTAGCTGTATTAGACTCTTAACTTATCCAAATTAGGCAACCAAGCATGTGAACCTAGCACAACAACTAATCCGAGGGCTCATCACGGCCTCTCTACCAGTAAATCAATTCTCAAGTATTGAAAGCGAGTTACACTAGTTATTCACATCCTAAGCATGCATATTAGACATGTCCGGTTATTAGTAATTGAAAGACGATTATTCTAGTTATTCGCATCTTATATGCAATTCTAGGACATTTCCGATTTTATTAACCTAATAGGCATACTAGCAAGGAAATACTCGAGTAGTTAGGACTTTCCCTACCTCAAGGTCTTCCTCTAAACGCTTAATCACCAAAGCCGTCTAGTAGTCTCCTCCTCCGAGCTCGAGAATAAGGTCTAGGAACATAAATTAATACTATAATTAATAAACATACAAGGTCGGTTTTAGAGAGAAAACCCTAAATTACCCCTAACAATCAAGGCTTGGGCCATCGGGTAAAATTGGGCCGGAACAAAGCCCATTCCGAGAAAGATCATATTGAAATGATCGTTTTTGATAGAACCCCAGCGAAGGATAACATTAATCACCAAAATGGAGCCAAAGAGTGGTTGTCATTAATCTATTAATCATATAAAGACCATTCTTTTTAATGATAATAATGTTTTTACATAGCTGATAATGGATAGAACAATGTTTAGCATATGTTCCAATCCTGAACCTGTCACAAACTCAAGACTAAAATGTTTGTAATGGTTCCAGCTATATACCCAAAATTTACTGCGAGTTTTCCCCTTCTAAACTTCTCAACTGTTAATAAGCCCTATGATTTCATCAACTCTATCCTCTATTAAGACCGGTCGCCAAGGATGATTTTGTTAACTTTCAACTTGTACAGGTAAAACTTAACTCTTTCAAACACCAAACTATGGGCCATAGAGCTACCAAGCAAAACAATGGACTTGAGCACTTCAAATTCACATGAACAAGTCTTGGATTTAGTACAAATTTAACTATAAAGGTGAAACCAAAACCTAATAAAATGAAGCAGTAGATAAATTTCAAACCCTATTCTCTCTTCAGTTTTCTCGAGAACCAAACAGGCAGTAAACCAATCGACGTCCAATAAATAAATAAAATTACAAACAAACCTGCCATATGATGGCGGGGCTCTTCTGCTCAGTGGTGGCCTCGGGGTCATGGAGCCCAATCTTAGCACCGCACCAGACTTCTCCAGTTTGACAAAAAGACACACGGCCAACGGCACCAGAACCATCAGCTCCGGTCGGTTTTGCACCGGTGTGTTTGGTCGGTTATCCGGTTTCAACCACACCGGAGATTTGAATGGACGGGGACGGTGATGCCAGGAGGAAGGAGAGGGTGGAGACGAAGTAGATATGCTGCTGTACTAGGCGAGGAAGGAGGTGAGGTGAGGTGTACATCGAAGCCGTAGGAGAAGAGCTCGATTTGTTCTTCTTTGTTCTCGGTCTCAATTTGACGCAGAGAGCTCTGGGTGGCGTCCCCGCCTTGATTGGCGATGAAGGGGAAAAAGGAAAAAAAACTACCTCTTATATTGTTATGTTGAAATCGTATAGATGGATAAGGGTTACTTTATAATTTAATGTATTGCTTGGTTAGCTATTATTCCGTTATAACCTATATAGGTCCAAAACTGTCTGTACAAGAAATATTATGCAGAAAACAAATGGTAATATGCTATGTACACTTACTTGTTAACTTTTAAGCCATACATAAATGACTTATTTTAATCGAGCTGGAAATTAGGGAACATTGAAAGAAGATTCTCCAAAGGATTTGGGGTACGGTGCTGCTCTTTTTGGGTCTCGGAAAGGTCCCGAATGACTCCCGGAGTCATAGGTTAACTTTTCCGACGGAAAATCGACTTTCGCCAATTTTCACCGGTTCGATCGGGATCGACCGAGGGCGGTTCTTACAGATATTCTTGTGGAGAAGATAAGGTTGTGCCACTGTGACGATGAAGAGTGGTTGAACACGCCATTGGAGTGGATACCGGTTTGCAATCTGACATCCCAACCTTAAGGCATAAGTTGGACATGTATTTTCGTTGTGATAGGAAACTACCAGTAGGCTTGTGAAGGACCTCAACACCAAGAAAGTAATTGAGAGAACCAAGATCTTTGAGGGAGAACTTGTCACCCAAGGTGCGCAGTAAAGAACGAACACCAGAAGGAGAGCTCCTTGTAACAATGATATCATCAACATAGACCAAAATATAAATTGTTGTCAGATGATCATTATAAATAAATAACGACGCATCAACAATAGAGTTGCAAAAACCCAGGGACAACAGAAATGTGTGGAGCTCGTTATACCACGCCTGAGGTGCCCGCTTAAGGCAATAAATTGCCTTATGTAAGCGACAAACGTGATCGAGATATGAGTGATTGAGAAACCCAAGAGGTTGTTCCATGTATACCTCCTCAACTAGGTAACTCTGCAAAAAAGCATTGTTAGCATCCAATTGCTGCAATAACCACCCATTTTCACCGCAAGAGTGAGGACAAGTCGACCTGTCACAGGCTTAATCACTTGGCTAGGGGTGGGCATGGGCGGATATTCAGCCCGACCCGCAGATATTTGGACCCGCCCGCATATGCGGGTCGGATGAATTTGAATTATAACCCGCCCACACATCCGCAGATTTTAAAAAATATCCGAACATTCAGATTTCAGGTGGTCGGGTCCGAACCCGCAATATCCGAAACGTAAAAAAATAACTGGGCCTTAACACAAGCCCAAACCAAAACCTACAAATACATACACCACTTGACATTACCTTAATAATTCATACAGGTTACATATCCAAATACCTACTTAACCTATCCATAATTTTCCAATTCATCACAAAATCATCCTATACTAGTTCATCTACAAAAGGACATCATCTTGATGACTATCAAATTACACAGTTAACCAACTAACCAAGATGACTATCAAATTGCATAGTTAACCAACTAATCCAACCTTAGTTGGTTAACCTACAAAAGGCCCTCCAGCTCCAACAACAGCTTTCCAGCAGCAGCTTCAACTTCTCCAGCAACATTACCTCTATCTTCAAGACCTTGAGTCTGCTGACCTCCTTCCATTATGCAACCTAACAAGACACTAAAGATATGAATTATAAATTATAAACTTGCCAAACTAAGGCAACTAATGATTAATAAACTTGTCACATTTATGGGTAAATTGCAAGAAAAGTTAACAGACAAATCAATAAAATTCAGATATATATATATATATATTTAAAACTTCTAAGCAATCTAACTTATTTGGCTAGTTACACTTTCAGTTGACAAAATTAACTGAAACTCCCCAAAGCCAAGACTTATAATTACCTGCAAGACAAGTAATTTTTTATAGACTCCAAAACCAGTTTTTACCGTTGTCGACTCGACGGTGGCAGAACATTAACAAGCAATAGCAACTAGAGTCTAATTAATTAAATTTATTTCTACATTCAAGAAAAAGTGGTGTGTTGTGTTCTGTTCTCTATATTAGCTAGACCTTTTGACATATTCTATTATGACCTTAACTGCATATTCTCTATCAGGGGCCCTGTTATTTGATCTTTTAACACAAAAATATAACCTTTCTATCATAAAAATCATTACTTTATTAACCCAAAAATAAACTAATGAACCCAACCCCATCTCACAATACAGATTTTACACACATATTAATAAAAATACAATCCTAATTAATAACCATGAGCAACATATATCCAGGCAAGTATGTTTTTTTACAATAACTGCTACACCTTACAGGTAGTTATGAAACATACATCCAGTTCTCACATCTCTATACATATTTAGACAAGTACAAACCTAAATACAACCATGAGCAGAGCACAATCAGTTTTTTTTACTCGGATTTATACAAATAAAAAACCAAAAACTAAAGCATATGTGAGGGAGATATATACATGTCCTCGGCCGGGTGATTTGAGACTCGAAAAATCAACGAGAAAAAACCCTAAAACAAACATAAACAAGTTACGAAAACAACATTTAAATGTTTTTATCATACTTTAAACAAATAAAAACAACGAATATGAAACAAGAAACATACCAAGACGCAACGTGTTGGAGGTGTGAATAGGTGAGAGACGTCGTCGGACCGAGAAGATTAATCGGTGAGGTGATTCTCGAGTACGAACTTGATCATGAGGCTGGAGATCGGACTTGAAGGTGTAGAAACGAGAGGAGAAGTGAAGCTTGGCGGCTAGGGTTTCTGAGAGAAGAAGAACATGTTTTGGAGTAGTTGTGGTCTAGAGAGAAGATAAGATGAAGAGATGTATAGGGTTGGGTTAGATAGAATTGTTAACGTTAGAGACAAGAGTGTTGTGGCTCTTGCACATTCAAAATATCACAAACTTAATGGATGGTTGAGATTAACTTATATATATACTACAAATATCATAATTTAATAAGATGGGCGGGCGGATGGTCCGCGGTTCAAGTGTATCAGATCCGAGACCCTCCCAAATATTTGTGGATATGATATATTCTGACCCGTATCCGACCCACAACCCTGCGGATGTGTCTCATGCGGGCCTCAGCTCAGGCGGATCTGCGGGTCAAATGCCCACCCCTACACTTGGCTATACATCTCATGAAAGTCACAACCTAGACGTTGATGAAAACCCTTTGCAACAAGACTAGCCTTGTAACAATCAAGAGTGTCATCCAACTTTTTCTTAACACGAAATACCTATTTGCATCCTACTAGGTTATGAGCGGAAATAGTTGGAACCAACGTCCAAGTGTCATTGGACTGAAGAGCATCAAATTCTTTCTGCATCGTCGCACGCCATTCTGTATGCTTAAGTGCTTGAGTGATCGTCCTTGGTACGTCTGGTGAGTGAGCAGAGGCCAAGAGGCTAAGGTTTTGGACATGCTTCGAGATATTATTTTTAGATCTTGTAGTTGGACCAGGTATGGTATTATTAAGGCGGGCTAAAGGACTTGTAATTAGAGGTAGGGATGTATGTGAAGGTGATGAACGAGTAAGAGGGTTGGGATTAGAGGAATTGGTTTTTGAAGAGGGAAGTGCATGGCTTGAAGTTGTGTCACGGGATAGTGTAGTAGAAATCTCATAAGGAGGGGCCGGTAAATGTTGAGTAGGTTGTAAGGAGATGGAAAATTTTACCCATTCATCAGGTTGGGCTTCTTGCTGGTCAAGAGTTTTGGTGAGTAGTTTGAACGGGTAATCAATCTCCACAAACTGAACATGGCGAGAGGAATAGAGGCGTTTCGTTGTCGGATCATGACAAAGATATGCACTTTGAGTGGTTGAATACCCTACAAAAACACACATAACAGATCTCGGAGCAAGTCTATGGTTAGCATAAGGACGTAGCCACGGAAAACACAAATAACCAAAACTCTTAAGCTTCTCATAATTAGGATGGTGATTAGTGAGACAAAAGTAAGGAGTATTATATTGTAAGGTGGGAATAGGAAGATGATTGATTAGATATATCGCAGTTGCAAAGGCATGAGGCCAATGGTTAAGGGGAATACCAGAGTAAGTGAGTAATGAGAGACCAGTTTCAACTATGTGACGGTGTCGACATTCTGAAAGGTCGTTGTGTTCCGGAGTATGAGAAGGTGATGTGAGTCTTATAATTCCTTGATCACTGAGAAAAGAGCTAAAGGCATCGTACTCTCCCCCATTGTCGGTAAATAAAATTTAATGGTTCGAGCAAAGAATTTATCTACTAACGCTTTTAATTTAACAAACACAGCCTGAGTGTCCGACTTTCATTTCAAGGGATAAAGCCATACATATCTGGTAAAGTGATCAACAAAAACACAATAATAGCGCAATCCACCATACGAAATAATTGGAGATGTCCAAACATCACTATAAAAAATCTCAAGTGGGTAAGTTGAAACAATAGTGCTCTCGTTAAAAGGAAGCTTATGACTTTTGTTAATTTGGCAAGAAGAACAAGAAGATTGCAAAAACTTAGGATGACATAATTTATGAGCTTGTTGAATGAAAGCAAAAATAGCAGTGGACGAATGTCCCAACTTATGGTGCCAAAGTGTAGAGGAATTGATGCTGAGATGGTAGACAGAAGGTGCAGCTTGAGGCCACACATAAACACCACCGATACATGGGCCTTTAAGAAGCATGTTCCCCGTGCGAATGTCCTTGACAAAAAACAATCAGGTAAGAATTCAATAGAAGAGTTATTATGCTTTGTGAATTGAGAGACAGAAATAATATTTTTTTTGTGAGAGATGGAACACATAAGACATTTGACAACGGAAAATTGAGAAGTTTAAGAGATCCAGTGTGTGTTATGTGGTTGCCCTTACCATCACCAACGAACAAAGAATCCGGACCCGTATATGGATGATGTAGAGCCATGTTTTCTAAGTCCCGAGTGACATGATGAGTAGCGCCACTATCCACAAGCGATTCCGGGGTGGTGGAGCCTGTATTGGATGTATGAGCTTGAGGCTGAGAAACTGCGGTAATAGGAAACTAGGTTGATGATGGAGGATGAAGACCAGGATTCTAATTTCGAAAAATAGGGCAATGCGAGATAACATGCCCCTGCTCCCTGCACCAATGACATCTCCCTTTGAACGGTTTGTTTCCAACGGGAGAAGCTCCCGAGGAACGGGAGTTACCAAGCATCATATTTGTCCATGAGTATGATGAAGAACCTGGATAGGACCAAGGACGTGGCATAGCAGTATGATGACGTTGTTGGTTCCGTGCAGAACGAACCTGAGCCGATAGAGCAGTGACCGGAGACGAGATTGCAGCACCTTCTAACCTGAGACACAATTCATGATTGATTAATTTTTCATAGAGCTCATCAAATGAGATAGGTGTATCCCTAGCATTGACGCCATCCACGACAGATTTGTATGAGTCATCCAACCCTTGTAAAATTGTATCAGTGAGGTCCTCTTGATCAAGTGGAGAACCAATCGAAGCAAGAACATCAGCAGTGCCTTTGACGGAATGCATAAAATCCGAAATAGAAAGTGTTCCTTTTGTAGTGGATTTGAGCTTAGCCTTAAGTTGTTTAATGTGCCCGCGAGATGGACGAGCATAAGTATTTTGTAATAGAGTCCATACCTCATGAGAGTACTGTGTTTGGGTTACCATAGAAGCCACCTGAAGCGAAAGGGTACCGAGAAGTGCGCCGTAGAGGAGTCAATCTTGTCGTTTCCAAGTCATGTAAGCCGGATTGGGAACTTTAATAGGAGGTGATGCTGAGTTAAGCATTGTGGCAGCCGGCATTTCGTGGGAACCGTCGATGAACTGAAACAGATCGTAGCCTTCAAGTACAGTCTGAATCTGCAGCTTCCATGTGATGTAGTTGGATGGGGTGAGCTTGATGATGTTGGACAAAATTATGTGCGTAAAGGTATGAGACGGGTCTTGTGGATTTTGTAAAACAGAAGCACCATCGGAAGCCATGGACGAAAAACAGGGAGAATAAAAATATTGAGAGAAGAGATGAGGATGGGAAAAAGTAAGGAAATGTGTGGATGGGGTTGGTTTTAAAAAAAGAGAAAAGTGTGAAGTGACAAAAGGTCGAGAAGTGACTCTGGCGTGTGGTATAGCAAAAGCAAAAGTTGGTGGCTTGTGTCAGGTTCTAAAACGGTGGTTTTGTCGAAAACTGACGAAGTGGTTTTGTAAAAGAAAATTTGTTTCGTTGGAGAAAACAAACGATTGGTGGTCAAATCTTGTTGAGCTCTGATACCATGTGAATAATTGATATAATTGTTGTGTACTTTATTCATTATGAGCCATTGTATATATACATGAAAGAAGAGAGAACGTGTACCACTAAGTTTCTATTTTATCTCAACAAATAACAACTCATATATTGTCTCAACAAGTAACAGTGGGATAAGCTACGTGATAAGAGTTGGACTAGACTTGGCCATCTTTGACTTAGTCATATTATTAACAGTGAAGACGTGGCAGTGGTAGAAATTTAGAGAAAATAAATGAATGTCATATGTGCATTAATGAGCCTACAAACTATTATTTATAGGCGTGAGAGTACAATGACACAAAGGTAATTTGTTAAGTAACTCAAAATTAAATTTAAATACTCGACTAACCAAGAGATCAGCACATGGTCTCATGTTTCCTTTTACTGTCGAATATCACTCTCGCACCTCAGAAACAAAAGACACCCCAACTGTTATTGACTTCTACAATTCAATAATCGATTGAGTATTAATTTGGCCAAGCCCAAAGCATTTCTGAAAAAATGGGCTTTGTTGTATTTATTCCAACAATCTCCCACTACATGTAATAAAATAATTTGAGATAGAAAACAAGATAAGATAAAGAATTTTATGAGTACAAGAAGAACGAGATACTTAAGTGTCAATATCTTTCGATTTGAATTGACACGTAGTAAAGTAAGGTAACAACTTACTTAGAACAAGTGAAACAAGTCTTGAACTTGTTCAAATTCGATTGATACGCCTTATGACACATGTGTTTGCCTCGGTCTAATGAGTGTTGTAGAAAGACTTAGCCCAAGTCTTTCATAGATGGCGACCCACCATCACACCCACGTAGGTGGCTCCTTAGTGCGTCTTGGTAGCACCTGCCGTAACAGTTCGAACTATTAAGGACAACAGGTCCATCCTTATCAATGTAGTCCGTCAAGTGCATCTCGGATAGTACCACTAAAAATTGGCTATGGACTAAGAGTATCCACATCATGTGATACATGCCCGCGCACCAGCAAACCAAGAACCGTGAACCACGCACCGTTTTTACGGTGCGTGGTTCGCGGTTCTTGGTTTGCTGGCGACCAATCCTGTAACATCCCGCCGTTCCACACAGGGCCCCACGCGCGGCGATGTTAGGTCTGCACCCCAATACACCCCCCCAACCCCTCTGGTGTATTGTCCACAGACAAATACCAACCTAGGTTGTTGGTGAGACTTGAACCGAAGACCTCACCCTTTATAGCATTTCCTTGAGTGATGCTATCACCAATTGAGCTGCTGTCACGCCCCAATTTCAGTAACCCGAACTCGGGACGCGAACATTTAAAATAAGAAAACACTATGAAACCTTTTCCATTAAATCACTTTAAAATACCAGTTTCTTCAACAAAATAATAATTACAACTCAAAATAAGTCCCAACAAGTGGACAAAATAGGGTATCCGTCACTAGACTCAAAAGTAAAACCCAGAATCCCGCTCCTAGCTCTTCAAGCTTCAGAAGCTCACCTAGTCCAACCTGCGACCGATACCTGTAGGAAAAGAAGCTAGGGGTGAGCGTTCGCTCACCACCACAGGTAACAGACTGACTACGGCATACTTAGCAGACAATGCCAGTAACACCAAAACCAAACCCAACACCGGGAATACAATCCCCAAACTCAAGTACTCAACTGACACACAACCTGTTACCTTCCTCAACAGACTCAACACTCGGACTCGTAATGGAAACCCGACACAACTATCGACGACCTCCTCCAAGGACACGACAGAAAGCTACGCAACACCAAACAAGATCACAAAGGATCGCAAACCAGCTGCTCAGTAACCTCTCTCACGCCCTTTACCGATCTCATCAGGTCAGGCGGTCGACCTGTCGCATTTCCTCAACACAAAGTCGGATCAGGCTGTCAACCTATCACACTCACAACCCCGAACCACACACGCGCGGCCAGGACCCATTTACTGACGGGCGGGCCCCCTACCCTATCTGAACATGCAGACGCGTGTGATCGAGGACCCCCGTTTAATGAAGCGGGCCCACAACCTCAGGTAACCACAATCACAATCACAAACAAAGTTCAACAAACAGCAACAGCACAAGTTCAGCACTCCACCGGCACTCATGGCCACCCAAGACACCAACCATAAAACACGGACTCAACAACCCCACGGGCACTCACGGCCTCCCAAGATACACCAACAACAACTCACGGGCTCAACAACCCCACGGGCACTCACGGCCACTCAAAACCACCAACGGTAACTCACGGGCTCAACAACCCCACAGGCACTCACGGCCTCCCAAGACAACCAATAGTAAAGACACGGGTTCAACAACCCCATAGGCACTCACGGCCTCCCAAGACACCAACAGTCAAACACGGGCTCTCATGGCCACCCAAGACTCAACAATCAAACACGGGCTCTCATGGCCACCCAAGACTCAACAGTAAAGTACGGGCTCTCATGGCCACCCAAGACTCAACAGTCAAACACGGGCTCTCATGGCCACCCAAGACTCAACAGTAAAACACGGGCTCTCATGGCCACCCAAGACACGAAATACACAATCAACTTCCGGCATAACCAATGCCTCCAACAGTCCTAATATCAACAGTTTCACAATCAACCTCCGGGCATGGTCATATGCCTCCAGTAATTCTAACATCGATAAGTTCTCTGCTCCTACGACTCTACTAAGTGTCACATGCATTTCCAAACTTCGATAACCTACTTAACCCACGACACCCCAAGTGTCACATGCATTTCTAGTATTCGATAAACATACTTAACCCACGACACCCCAAGTGTCACATGCATTTCTAGTATTCGATAAACCTACTTAACCCATGACACCCCGGTGTCACATGCAATTCTACTGTTAACTTTCCCTAGTCAGGGCCGAGATCCGGCTACTTTTCCCTACCTCGTATAAGTTCTCCAAAAGCTAACCAACTGTTGGGTCTCGATGGAGGGTATGAACACATACTTGCAGCGGAAATAACTCGAGACCATGTCATAGAATTCTACCAAATATTAGATACACAAGAGAATAAACAATATGGATGTTTCCTTACCAACTAGTTCAAGAAAAGGAAGAGAACACTTAAGAAACGATGGTCGGCTTGAGTCTCCAAGACGCCTACGTATCCAATTGGAATCAAAGCCACGTAGTTCTTCTTTAGATGACTCAAGAACACAACAAGAGGGAGGAAAAGTGCCAAACTCGAAATTGTAGTGTGAGAGGGAGAGAAGTTGTGTTTCTATTCTTGTCTTGTGATTTGTTGTAGGAAAAAGATGACTTAAACCATCAACAACCATCAAGGACAAGTAAGGTGTGAAGCATGGTGTGAAGTAAGACAAGTATGGTGCTAAGTATGGCAAGACAAGATGGGTTAGGTGGTGAATCACCAACACCTTAATCCTTGTCTTGCTTACTTAGTACTAATTAATCAAGATTTGATTAATTAGTTCCATGGGCCTTGGTTGCATGGGCCTTTCATGGGCCTCTTGGAACATGGCCCATGGCCATTCCCAACGAGGTCCCGTGACGTGCTCATCGCCTCGAAGCCTTCCATACCGGAAATGTCCAACATTATCCAACGCGATCAATCCCAAGACTCCAAGCCTTGTCTTGATCCGTAATGTCCTATTCACTTACGGGCACATGACCCAAAACCCAGTTTTGGTCATGTCCCGAGACAACTCTCTTTTGGCCATTCTCCATAAATGTGTCAATGAGTTTCATCCTTCGGTGTGACCCTTAGGTCTATGCATGTCGATAGATCAACGTAAAATCTCATTTTACTTGATCCTATATAAGTGGCAACTAACGAGACTTTAGTATTGCCTGACACTACATAGCGAATCGAACCAATCGATTCTAACCTTTCCGTCGTCCCTGTCATTATCCTTTTATCTCCGATATCCTGATTAAGATAAGGTATAGAGCCGTCATCCTTATTATTCTCAATCACTGTTCCTTGATATGTGAGATGACTGAATATATGATACCTAGTATCATGTGCATGGCCATGCTATTCTTTCAGTCATTCTCGATCAAGCGGCCGAGAACCGATATCTTTCCCATACCTCAGTATGAGGGATAAATCCCTTAGCCGTCTTTCGTGTCACTCATGCAACCCGTCCCCAAGCCAATCCTGGCCGTTATGGAAGCCCTGTTACGGACAACGTTAGGCTCAGGTCAAACTTAGTTGTTGACTGCATAGTGATCACAAAGACTCCTTGGTCTAAGGATACATGACAAGCTACGACACTGAATATGTTAATGACTCAATCTATGGCACATATTCAGGGCGGGTCGTCCAATATCATGTCCCACATGATATCTATGATCAGACTCCGGAATCCCATTCCAATGACTAACAGAACGTAAGCCATGAAGAGCCATCTTTCATACTAGTCGCTTCTAGTGAAGCTTTATTGACTAGGGACCCATCGAGTGTGATCCATCTCGATCTATGGTTCTATTCGCATGGTGGGCATAGATCAGAAATCACATCGATATATTACTCCAACACATAAGTAATAGAAAGCCGCTTTAATCTTATTGCTAATGATGATATATACATTTGGACATTTATGATTGAACTACGGGCACTAAGACTAACAATCTCCCACTTGCCCTAGTTCCAATCTAAACTCCAATCTATTCCCATTGACCTTACATGCCTCTCATGTTTAGGCAACGATAGTGCCTTAGTCAACGGGTCGGCTATGTTATCATCAGTTGCAATATAGGTGATCTTCACATCGCCTCGGTTCAGTATCTCTCTGATGAGGTGATATCGCCGCAGTACATGTTTGGATTTGTTATGCGATCTGGGCTCTTTAGCTTGCGCAATAGCCCCTGTGTTGTCGCAAAATATGTTCACCGGGCTGGATGGGTTTTTGATTACACCCAACCCTGCCGTGAACTTCTTAATCCACACAGCCTCCTTGGCCGCCTCTACAGCCGCTATGTACTCGGCCTCTGTCGTGGAGTCAGCGACGGTGTCTTGCTTCACGCTCTTCCAGCTGAAAGCTCCGCCATTCAGCGTGAGCACATATCCTGACTGACTTCTAAAGTCATCTGGATCTGTCTGGAAACACTAGCGTCTACATATCCATTAACAACTAGTTCAGAATCATCTTTTCCCCCGTACACTAGAAACGCGTCCTTAGTTCTTCTCAAATATTTGAGAATCGCTTTGACCGCTATCCAGTGTTCCTCACCAGGGTTAGACTGATGTCTGCTGGTACAACTCAAGGCATATGAGACATCCGGTCTCGTGCATATCATGGAATACATGATCGATCCTACCGCCGAAGCGTATGGGATTCGCATCATCCTTTTCAGCTCATCAAGTGTCTTAGGACACTGAGTCTTGCTGAGATGAACGCCATGACGTGCGGGTAAGAGTCCTTTCTTGGAATCAAACATTGAGAACCTACTCAATACCTTGTTCACATAGGTGCTTTGACTTAAACCCAAGACCCTCTTGGTGCGATCTCTATATATCTTAATCCCTAAGATATAAGCAGCATCGCCTAAGTCCTTCATTGAGAAACACTTTCCTAACCAAGCTTTAGTCTCGTGCAAGGTTGGGATGTCGTTTCCAATGAGTAGTATGTCATCGACATACAACACCAGAAAGGTAATCATACCCCCATTTGCCTTCTTGTAAACGCAAGGTTCATCTTCATTCTTGATAAAGCCAAATCCAATTACAGCTTCATCAAAACGAAGGTTCCAACTCCGAGAAGCTTGTTTCAACCCATAAATGGATTTCAACAAATTACAAATCTTTCCCTTATTCTTCGGATCGACAAAACCTTCGGGTTGAGACATATAAATGTCCTCCGACAAATTTCCGTTTAGGAAAGCGGTTTTGACATCCATTTGCCATATCTCGTAATCGTGATATGCAGCTATGGCAAGAAGAATTCGGATAGATTTGACCATAGCCACTGGGGAAAAGGTTTCCTCATAGTCAATCCCTTGGATCTGCCTATAACCTTTCGCCACCAGTCGGGCTTTGTAGGTCTGAGGGTTACCTTCCATGTCCATCTTCACCTTGAAGATCCATTTGCATCCGATGGTTCTTACACCACCGATGGGTTCAACCAGTTCCCAGACTTGGTTGTCCGACATGGATTGCATTTCCTCCCTCATGGCTCCCAGCCATAACTCAGAGTCGGGTCCGTCCACAGCTTCCTGAAATGTAGCTGGATCATCGTGATCCACCACAAGCTCACCGTCACCTCCAGACACAAAGTAACCATATCTCGGAGGTGGACGACTAACCCTTTCAGATCGCCTTGGACCTTCTGGAATTGTTGCAGGAACTGGTCCTTGCTCTACGACCATCTCAGGCTCTTCTACATGGTTGTCCAGTGGATCAGTTGGATCTGTACCACCCTGAATTTCTTCTAGATGTACAGCCCTCCCACTGACGTCTTTGGAAATAAACTCCCTTTCCATAAAGACCCCACCCCGAGCGACGAACACCGTGTTCTCGCTGGGTTTGTAGAAGTAGTACCCCATTGTTTCTTTGGGATACCCAACGAAGGTGCATTTATCAGATCTTGGTTCGAGCTTAGTCGGAACTAAACGTTTCACATAAGCCTCGCAACCCCAAATCTTCAGGAAGGACAAAACGGGCTTTCTCCCGCGCCATTTCTCAAATGGTGTCCCTTCCACAGCCTTCGTCGGAGCCCGATTCAAAATGAATGCGGCCGTCTCCAGAGCATAACCCCAGAAAGAGATTGGGAGATCAGTCCCACTAATCATGGACCGGACCATATCCAATAAAGTCCGATTTCTCCGTTCGGACACACCATTCAATTGTGGTGTTCCGGGAGGAGTCCATTCCGAAAGGATCCCACTTTCTGCTAGATGATCTAAAAACTATGTGGTCAAGTATTCTCCACCTCGATCTGATCGAAGTGCTTTAATACTTTTCCCGAGCTGGTTTTCTACTTCAGTCTTAAACTCTTTGAATTTATCAAAAGCTTCAGACTTATGTCTCATCAAATAGACATAACCATATCTACTGAAGTCGTCAGTAAATGTGATAAAGTAGCTAAAACTCCTCCTGGCAAGTGTGCTCAATTGTCCACACACATCCGAGTGTATTAGCCCCAATAAGTCACCCGCCCTTTCACCGCGACCGATGAAGGGCGCTTTAGTCAGTTTTCCCATCAAACAAGATTCGCATCTATCAATCGAATGAAATTCGAATGGACTAAGAAGTCCACACTTGTGAAGTGTTGATATGCGTTTCTCGTTTATGTGGCCTAAACGACAATGCCATAAAAGAGTTTGGTCTAAATTATTGGACTTAGACCTCTTGGTATTTACATTATATATAGAGCTTGAGGCATTGTTATCCATATCCAATATGTACAATCCTCCAACCATTTTGGCGCTAGCATAAAATATATCATTGCATAAAATATTGAAAATCCCATTTCCAACATCAAAATTGTATCCTTCCTTGTCCAACAAAGAAATAGATACAATATTCCTACTGAAAGTAGGTACACAATATACATTGTTCAAAACAAAAACTAGCCCACTTGGCAAAAGAAAACTTATGGATCCTACAACAGTCGCCACAACTCTAGTCTTGTTGCCCACTCTGAGGTCCACCTCGTCCTTCTTCAAGCTTCTCCTACCTTCCAGCCACTGCACATTAGTACAAATGTGAGATTCAGCCCCGGTATCCAATACCCATGAATATTTGGAAGTAGTGAGATTTAGCTCTATAAAGAAAATACCTGATGAAGGCACAGTCCCGCCGCCTTTCTTCAGATCATCCAGAAACTTTCTGCAATCTTTCTTCCAGTGACCAGGCTGTTGACAGTAGAAGCAGACATTCTCGACATCCTTCCCCTTCCTTGAGGACTCCCCGGTCCTAGGAGGGTTAGGACGCTTCGGATGCCTCATCTTTCCTGCCAAGTGCATAGGGGCCTTGCCCTTACCACTAACAGTTCCCTTATTCTTGAAATTGTTTCCCTGTCTGACCATCAGAACATCCTTGGATCCCTGATCCTTGACGTTCTTTTCAGCAGTTACCAACATTCCATGCAACTCTGAAATGGTCTTGTCCATACCGTGCATATGATAGTTCATGACGAACGTAGCATATGAACGAGGAAGGGAACGCAAAACCACATCTGCTGCCATCTCGTTCTCTATCTTAAGACCCAGTCGATTAAGATGTTCGAGATGCCCCTTCATCTTTAGGACATGAGGACCCACGGAGACTTCTGCTGACATTTTGCAGGAGAGAAGTTCATTAAGGACATTGTATCTAACGATACGTGCCCTTTCCTTGAACATACCCTTTATGATCCCCATCATAGTATAGGGGTCATCAGAGTACTCCATGAACTGGTCTTGGAGATCAGACTCCATGCAGCCCAGCATAATACATGCCACATCTATAGAATCGCTAAGGTGCTTTTGGTATGCATCCTTAACAGCCCTAATGGCATTATTAGTTGGCTCCTCAGGGATAGCCTGGTCTAGGACATATTCTTTGCGCTCGAATTTGAGGACTATCCTCAAGTTTCTGTCCCAGTCCAAGTAGTTTGTCCCACTTAGCTTGATCCTATCAAGAATGGTTTTTAGTGACAAACTACTATTGTTCGCTGAAGTACTTACCATTTGATCTACACGACAAACAAAATATAATCAGTAAACTGAATAAATTTTATGAAGATCAAGTTCAAACACCAACCAATTGATTCTAAACCTTTAGAACCTAAAACCAAGATCCTTGATTCACCCGATTAAGCTGAACTAATGCTCACCACTTAATCGAGCTATGTAGGTAGGACTCCATCCAATCACATCCAATGTGACTCTTGGCTAGGGTATGTACTCATGTACACGGCTTACCCTATCTAATACCCTAGCTCAACCTCAGGCTGAGAATCGTAGTCGGGTCCACCAATTTTCAACTATGGCCCGTCACTATGTGGGTGCTCCGCTAATGCGCACGACACCTACACATGTCGTCCAAACCTACTACCCCGCTTTCCCATGGATGCTCCGCTAATGCGCACGACACCCATAGGACGGGGAGGTAGTAAGGTGTTGATAATTGGGAGGTATCGGACATGACCCGTTTTTACTTGTCCGGTTGTGTTTTAAACTTTTGGCACATCCTAGATGCGATGAGCACATCAACTACATTCCAAATGTAATGATGCCTCCAATTACATCCAATGTAATTCTTCCTTCGAATCCGTCAACTACATCCAATGTAATGACGATTCTAAGGGCTCACAGACAATGATTAAAACCAATTTTATCTTTGCATGTGAGGTGATATGCTCGGTAAATTAAGTTAAGCATGCAATTCTAAAACACATAGAAATGATCATGCAAAAACTAAACCAAGCATAAAGCGTTAAATATGTACATAATAGCCCACTAAACTAACTCCCACTAGCTTCTTGAGCTCCACCGACTCCAAGCCGATGTCAAAACCCGAGAAGCCACCAAATGACCTTTTCGCCCTTTCTTCGTCTTGAGTAAAATATTACAATTTAATACACGACTCGCATGTCGGGAATTAATAAATATTACAAATAAGTAGTACGACGACCACACCTCGAAAAAATAATTACACGCTAGCTCTAACGGCTCGCAGGCCGTGAAAAGCGATAAATAATTAAATCAAACTCGGGGCTATTATGTACACCATGCCAACATCACATCACACATCGTGTTATCAAACAAGAATGTTATCAAACATCATGTGATTTTCCGGTTTTAATTAATTGCCAAGTTTCGAAAATTTTTGATACCCGGTTTATCGAAACCGTTCAAAATTGAAACTTTTGAACATTTGATTTTTGAGTTCATCAAGACGGTTCCAAACTCGTCATGACTAACAAAACGGTTTAGCTCGGCATATTGACCATCCAATGGTCATGCTTGGCCTAGCTCCGTCCAACGGAGCCCCGTTCGGTCCCGGTTTTGGCTCCCCGAGAGTCCCGCTCCCGAGACCCGAAAAATAAAATAAAAATTCGAAAATTCCAGATTTGATAAACTTTTCAAAAATTCATTTTTCATGAATTAAACCCATAAACAAGAATTTAAAACATGTTATCAAACAATTTAGCAAATCAACATGCAAAACCGAAACTAGCAAGCAAAACCGAAAGTTCTCTTGTGAATCCCGAAGGTAGCACGGCTCTGATACCACTGTTGGGTCTCGATGGAGTGTATGAACACATACTTGCAGCGGAAATAACTCGAGACCATGTCATAGAACACTACCAAATACTAGATACACAAGAGAATAAACAATATGGATGTTTCCTTACCAACTAGTTCAAGAAAAGGAAGAGAACACCAAAGAAACGATGATCGGCTTGAGTCTCCAAGACGCCTACGTATCCAATTGGAATCAAAGCCACGTAGTTCTTCTTTAGATGACTCAAGAACACAACAAGAGGGAGGAAAAGTGCCAAACTCGAAATTGTAGTGTGAGAGGGAGAGAAGTTGTGTTTCTATTCTTGTCTTGTGATTTGTTGTAGGAAAAAGATGACTTAAACCATCAACAACCATCAAGGACAAGTAAGGTGTGAAGCATGGTGTGAAGTAAGACAAGTATGGTGCTAAGTATGGCAAGACAAGATGGGTTAGGTGGTGAATCACCAACACCTTAATCCTTGTCTTGCTTACTTAGTACTAATTAATCAAGATTTGATTAATTAGTTCCATGGGCCTTGGTTGCATGGGCCTTTCATGGGCCTCTTGGAACATGGCCCATGGCCATTCCCAACGAGGTCCCGTGACGTGCTCATCGCCTCGAAGCCTTCCATACCGGAAATGTCCAACATTATCCAACGCGATCAATCCCAAGACTCCAAGCCTTGTCTTGATCCGTAATGTCCTATTCACTTACGGGCACATGACCCAAAACCCAGTTTTGGTCATGTCCCGAGACAACTCTCTTTTGGCCATTCTCCATAAATGTGTCAATGAGTTTCATCCTTCGGTGTGACCCTTAGGTCTATGCATGTCGATAGATCAACGTAAAATCCCATTTTACTTGATCCTATATAAGTGGCAACTAACGAGACTTTAGTATTGCCTGACACTACATAGCGAATCGAACCAATCGATTCTAACCTTTCTGTCGTCCCTGTCATTATCCTTTTATCTCCGATATCCTGATTGAGATAAGGTATAGAGCCGTCATCCTTATTATTCTCAATCACTGTTCCTTGATATGTGAGATGACTGAATATATGATACCTAGTATCATGTGCATGGCCATGCTATTCTTTCAGTCACTCTCGATCAAGCGGCCGAGAACCGATATCTTTCCCATACCTCAGTATGAGGGATAAATCCCTTAGCCGTCTTTCGTGTCACTCATGCAACCCGTCCCCAAGCCAATCCTGGCCGTTATGGAAGCCCTGTTACGGACAACGTTAGGCTCAGGTCAAACTTAGTTGTTGACTGCATAGTGATCACAAAGACTCCTTGGTCTAAGGATACATGACAAGCTACGACAATGAATATGTTAATGACTCAATCTATGGCACATATTCAGGGCGGGTCGTCCAATATCATGTCCCACATGATATCTATGATCAGACTCCGGAATCCCATTCCAATGACTAACAGAACGTAAGCCATGAAGAGCCATCTTTCATACTAGTCGCTTCTAGTGAAGCTTTATTGACTAGGGACCCATCGAGTGTGATCCATCTTGATCTATGGTTCTATTCGCATGGTGGGCATAGATCAGAAATCACATTGATATATTACTCCAACACATAAGTAATAGAAAGCCGCTTTAATCTTATTGCTAATGATGATATATACATTTGGACATTTATGATTGAACTACGGGCACTAAGACTAACACCAACAAGCTCCGGCGTGATCTCAGTCACTCGCCTAGCTTTCCTTTCCCTCGGTCTGCAGCACGATCTAAAAGAACACAATTTTAAGGCACTTTTAAACTCGCAGGAATAAACTGAAATTCAATAAACTTAACGCCCAAACGTAACCCCGACAATTTCGATCACTCCTGAACTTCCCAATTACTCGACCTTGTCGATAAAGGACCCGTAAAGGCCCGATTCGCCCGACATGGCGAATCTGCTCGGGTTTTGGAAATGCCCTTCCGGGGCTCCAAAAATTCCTGTTTTCGTTTCTACGGTCTTGGAATAATTCAAGGGTCCCAATGCACTTGACGGAATCGAATTCCGACTTCCGAGTCAATTAATTGACGTTTAAAGTTTCTAAACCCGATAATTACAACTTTTCCAATTTAATTCCAAATTTCGATTCGGTTATGGATAAATGGTCCGGGGAACGTTCTAAACCACCCGAACATAAAACCCGAGCACCCGAGCAAGTGGGCCCCACCCGGACACAATGGAAAACGTTCCTTTTCGCCCCAAAACGTTCCTAACAAACTCTAAACCTCAACCGTTCATCATTTAATCAATTCTAAACGAACACTTAGGAAGAAAAAAAACGTGTCAAAATGAGAAAAAGTCGGGTTCTTACCGTAGACAACGAAGAGGGGATGACGGTTATACAAGAATAAACCCGATCCAACGGTAGGATCGTCGACAATCTCCAAAAATCTCCCCTTTTCTTTCTTTCCCTTTCTCTCTCTTCTTTCTCTCTATTCTCTCTCCTAATTTCTGAAATTTTCTGAATTGCCGTGTATCACCTTCCACCATTCTCTTTTATTTTGATTCAAACACTAACACATAGCAAAAAGACCAAAATACCCTTCCTTTTCATTTTGTCTTTTCTATAAAGTTAAGGGTAAAGTTGTCCTCCCTTATTCCTTCAACCACATTCATGACATGTGTCATGTGGGTCCCACACCTTTTTGGGAAAATATCTACTAGATATTTTCCAATCAGATTCACGAAAATCGGACGTTTCGGGCCTCGAACGGGCACTTTTTTCCAAAAATTACGAAACTTCACAGGCTACAAGGAAATGGCTCAACTAAGACCGTTGCAACGACGGCTAAGCTTTTTGGATCCAAAATGGTCCTCGAATGGACCAAAACGTCGCTCGATTGACTTTTCCAGCGAAAAGTCAACTTTTCCCAAATTGATCAGAAAGTTGCCCTGAGTCCCCT
Source organism: Erodium maritimum (assembly GCA_963921825.1). Taxonomy (NCBI): domain Eukaryota; kingdom Viridiplantae; phylum Streptophyta; class Magnoliopsida; order Geraniales; family Geraniaceae; genus Erodium; species Erodium maritimum. The sequence continues at coordinate 57,753,162 of OY997592.1, read as the reverse complement.
GGAACTCACTTTGGTCGATAACGGCGTCAAATTAAGTCCGGTATGACTCTCGGGGTCATTTTAGGTTCAATTAAGTGTTTGTCTTAAAAATTTTAAATTTTCCTGTTTTTCGCAGGTTTGACTGGCATTGACCGGGAGTGCTTATTACAAATCCCAACGTGCCACGTGACCAGTTATTTTTTATTCTTTTTTTTAATTATATTTAATACATAAAATCAAAATAATACAATTATTTTAAATCTGATTTTGTGTAAACGGTGTCCAAAATTTATAAATTTATGCTCATTAGGTTTAAATATTGTTCTAAATAATTTATTTAATGACTTTGATCACACAAAAAACATTGATTTACACTTCGAATCGAGACTGTACCAAAATTGATTTACACTTCGAATCGAGACTATACCAAATTTGATTTACCCTTCGAATCGTGAATGTATTATTTGGTTTTTATTAAATTTATTTTTTTAAAATAATTATAAGTTCAAGTTTAATTTTCATTTTAGCTAATTAATTTATTTATTTATACATTTTATCATAAAAAATATAATTACATTTAGTATTTACTATTTTAAATATGAATTTAATAAATTGAGCAAAAGCATAATTAATTATCCAGTCAGCATACACTCGGCACTCATATGAACCCCTAACCCCATAGATGATCCCCACAATGTGGTGCTCTTTTAAAATCAGCGATTCGCATCACAATTCATCCTAGTCAACACGTGATTCTGAACCCTTGAACCCGAACCCATGACCTTGCGATGTACATGCTCTAACAATCCGATCTATCAAGTGCACCTCAAAGCACCCCCAAAATTGGGTATAGATCGAGGCTAAAAATAAAAATCTATCAAGTGGATCTCAAATAGCACCACCATAAAACGTGACTATAGATCTATATCGATGATGAGATCCATCAAGTACTTCTCAAATAGCACCACCACATAAAGTGACTATAGATCATTAGGCACAACATCCACCGTATAGGTGGTCGGGATCCATCAAATGTGTCTCAATAGTATATTACTAAAAACTAGCTATCGATCATGATCTATCAAGTGTGTCTCAAAGCAACATCACAAAATGTGAGTATAGATCATAAAGACTCGAATGACGTCTCGCGACCTACTCAAGGGTCAACCACACGGTCTTCGTCTATGGGTTTTAACCCCATACCCCTCGACGAATTAAGGATCACTCTTCATGGTAGTCTTTTAGTGAAGGGATCTGTAAGATTCATTTTGGACTTCATGTAGTCCAAGGAAATCCGTCCTCGTTTTAGGAGTTGTCTCACTGCACCATGTCGAATACGAATATGTCTTCTCTTCCCATTGTAGACATTATTCTTCGCAACGCATATTGTCGATTGTGAATCGCAATGTAGTGAAACGGGTTATGCATGTCTTCCTCATACAGGCACATCTGCTAGTAAGTTCCTCAACCAGCCTACTTCTTGTCCAGCTAAATCAAGAGCAATGAACTCAAACTCCATAGTGGAGCGGACTATACATGTCTATTTAGATGATTTCCCTGAAATAGCACCTCTACCCAAGGTGAACACATACCCGCTCGCCGAGCTGATATCGTCGTTACCTAACACCCATTTTACATCACAATATCCCTCTAACACGGCGGGGAATCTATTGTGGTGTAGGGACCAATCGGTTGTCCCTTTCAGGTACTTTAGTAATCGACGAAGAACATCTCAGAGTTCTTCGCTTGGGTTATGTGTACCGACTCAACCTGCTCACAACATAGGCTATATCTGGTTGGGTATAGCTCATGAGGAACATCACACTTCCTATGATCTTAACGTAATCGATTTGTGAAACGCTTTCACCTGAGTTCTTCACGAGATGTATATTATGATCATAGGTAGTTCTAGCATCTGCAACGTCAAAGTGATTGAATTTCTCCAACACTTTCTCAACGTAATGATATTGACTTAAGGAGATCTCATTGGGGTTACGAATCACTTTAACTCCAAGTATTATGTCAGCTTCTCCCAAGTCCTTCATCTCAAAATGTGATGAGAAGAAATTCTTAGCTACGTTCACGGACTCGATATTAGCTCCAAAAATCAACATGTCGTCAACATCGAGACAAATAATGACACAACCTGATTTAGTCATTTTTGAGTATACACACGAATCAGAGTAGTTCACCGTATATCCGTCACTCACCAAGGTATAGTTGAACTTTTCCTACCATTGCTTAGGTGCTTGTTTCAGTCCATAAAGAGACTTACGAGGCCTACACGTCTTAACCTCTTAACCCTTGACAATGAACGCCTCGTTTTGTGTCATGTAAATCTCTTCGTTCAAATCACCGTTCAGGAACGCAATCTTGACATCCATCTGATGGATAATCAAGTCGTGAATGGCAGTAAGAGCAACAAGTGACCTAATTGTCGCAATCTTGGTCACGGGGGAGTGGGTATCGAAGTAGTCAACGTCATTCTTTTGTGTAAACCCATGTACTACGAGTCTCTCCTTGAACCGTTCTATCGTATCGTCATGTCTCATCTTTTTCTTGAATATCCACTTACTACTAATAGGTTTAGAAACTTTAGGTAAGTTTGCTAGATCCCAAGTCCCATTGGATATGATAGAGTCCAGTTCGTTCTTGATGGCTTCCTTCCATAGGTTAGCATGAACTGATCTAAGAGCCTCACCGTAGGTTCTTGGATCATCTTCTAACAGGAAAGCTGAAACAAGTTCGTCGGTGAGGTTGTCCGTCGTATATACTTCCAAGAGAAAGGATGTCACAAAATCGTCTCCAAAGCTCTTCTCGACCCTACTCCTCTTGCTCCTTCTAGGTTCTTCAGGAGGATCAACGGAAGTCGAAGGATCGGTGACCCACCTATCAGTCAACGACAAAAAGGAACCAGTGATAGTGGGTTCGACCGAAGAAGTAGCAACATCTTTCTTAAGTGGAAAGATGGGCTCATAGAAATCAGCATCTCTGGCTTCAGAAATCAAGTGATCATCCAGAGATACGAATCTATACGTTGCGTTGTTTTGGGGGTAACCTATGAACACACAATCATAGGTTTTTGGTCCAATAGTAGTCCTTTTGGGGTCAGTGAGGCCGACTTTCGCCAAGCACCCTCACACTTTGAGAAACAGCTGGTTCGGAGTGTGGCCTTTCCAAATCTCGTAAGGGGTCTTGTTGAGCTTCTTTTGTGGTACTCGGTTGAGGACATATCATGCAGATAAGACTGCTTCCGCCACATTTTGTCAGAAGGCCCAAACTCAAGAGCATTGTATTCATCATGTTCTTTAGAGTTCGGTTTTTACGTTCAGCTACTTCATTTTGTTGAGGTGTATATGGTGCACTGGTCTCGTGAATTATACTGTGCAATTGACAAACTTTCTTCAAAAATATTGAACCATACTCTCCACCTCTATCGGACCTCACTCTCTTGATCTTCCTCTCAAGTTGGTTTTCTACCTCGTTCTTGAACTTAACTGACATCTCCTCATCTTCATCTTTTTTCTAAGTAGTTAGACTCTCGTGAACCTCGAGCAATCGTCGATGAAGGAAACATAATAATGTTTGCCTCCGTTGCTCCCCGTGTTCTTGAAATCCACAAGATCGGTATGGATTAAGTCAAGAAGGTTGGTTTGCCTTGTTGTAACGGGTTTACATGACTTCCTTGTGAATTTTGCCTCCGTACAAATTTTACATTTCGAGAGTTCAGAGATAGAAAGAGTTGGTAAGTTTGACATGAGTTTTAGGCGTTTAATCGATCCAACATAAACGTGTCCTAATCTACCATGCCAAAGATCAAGAGACTCAACGATATAAGCAGATGCTGAAACATTTTTATTGATTAAAACTTCATCAACATTGAAGAGAAAAAAAACTACCACGAGCATATGTTTCCCTACGAACATATCACTCTTAGTAAAACTGGTCGTATCATTCTCAGTGACAGTCTTGATTCCATCTTTGTTGACGAGGTAGTTGGAGACGAGATTCCGACGTATCGTAGGGACACACAACGCATCATGAAGAGCTAGAGTCTTTCCAGAAGTAAGCTTCAGCCTTATTTTTCCTCGTCCAGTGATTGGAGCTTGATGATCATCTCTCATTTACACGACTTCTCTTGGTGTGGCTTCATGAAAGTCGAAGAACAACTTCTCAGTGTTGCACAAGTGTCGAGTTTCTGTTGAGTCCATCACCCAGTCGACACTATTCGAGACCAATTTCGCCTCGACGACCACAGCGGCCACGATGTCATCATCCCCTTCATCCAAGTACGCCTTTGCTTGATCCTTTAGAGGATTCTATCGATATGGGCATTGATAAGATTGATGCCCCACTTTTGTGCATACGAAGCAAGTCAACCTCAGAGGAGGTTTGTTGGCCTTGAAGGTCGGTTTCACGAACTTGTTCTTCATCTTGAAAGGTTCTCGCTTCTGGATACTTTTAGACTTCGGTTTGAACCTATTGGTTTGCGAAGGTTCACCAGCTTCCACAATATTAGCTTTCACCATAGGGTGGGCAAAACGGTCCAACTTGTCCTTCATTCGATTTGTTTCCTCAATCTGCATATGAGATGTAAGTTCTTGAAGAGTTAGGTCCCGTTTTTTATATTTTAATGGATTATTGTATTCACTCCAAGATGGGGGGAACTTGTCGAGAAGGACATTCGCAAGAAATATCTCACAAATCTTCATGCCTTCATTCACCACTGCGGTTGAGAGGTTCTCATAATCGTGCACTTGTTTCATGATGGACTTGTTATTGACCAAATGGAAAGCAAGTCACTTTCCTACCATGTACTTTTTCTTCCCGACATCATCGGCCTCATACTTCTTTTCCAGTAGTTCCCATATACTTTTAGTCGACTTATGCATAGGGTATAAGTCGAATAAGATGTTTGACAAAGAACTAAGAAGATGAAACCTAGTAGTTGTATTGTCCTTTTCAAATTTCAGAACAATAGCTTCATTCGTCTTGGACGTTGAAGCAGGCACAGGGGGAGTATCGGAATTAGTTTCATAAGTCTTAGAGGTGATAGTTATAACCTATAAAGCAGGGGGGTCATTCATTAACACATAATCTAATTCAAGTTATTCCAGACACATAAAAATCTTCTGATTCCATCTATGATAGTTATTCACATCCAAAGCTTCAATCTTGTTATCGTGCATCAAAGATCTACTAACAACATTCATGTTGTTCAGATTCATCCTCTAATATGTAGGTAACTAATTTGCTTCAAATTGTAGAATTAAAGGTTTCCCTAAACAGTAGATTTGATGCGGGCAATCAGGCAGAAGAACAAAAGAATAAATAATAATGGTAACAAACACATCCGTTTAGTAGAACAATAACGGAGTAAGTTGTGGCGCGGCAGTGAGGTCTACTGACTTGAAGCAAATTAGTCAGGCGTGTCCGAGGTGGTGAACAGGTCGGTATGCTCCCCGAGTTTAACACAGTTTCTATCCAGACTCGTGCCCACTCACGGTTCTGAATGTGGAACTTGTGGAGACGGTACCTAGAAAATATAGTATAGAGAAACTCGAACAAAAGTAACACGGATTTTTGTATCGAGAAAGTGGGGTGTGAAAGAATAATTAAAACAAGGTAAGAAGTTGGTAAATGATGTACCGTAAAAGGAGAAATGAAGACGTGATAGTGGCAAAATTTTAGAGAAAATAAGTGAATGTCATATGTATATTAACGAGCCTACAACCATTATTTATAGGCGTGAGAGTATAATGACACAAAGGTAATTTTTAAATAATTCAAAATTAAATTTAAATACTCAACAAACCGAGAGATCAGCACATGTTTTCTTTGACTGCCGAATATCACGCTTGCAACTTAAAAACAAAAGACACCACAACTGTCATTGACTTCTTCAATTCAATAATCGATTGAGTGTTGATGGGGTAAAACACAAAGCATTTTTCAAAAAGATAGGCGTTGCTACATTTATTCTAACATTACATATAAGAAGCATTTTTGTCATTGAAATTTAAATCAGATTAAATTGGAACAGAAATAAAATTTAGGGCAATTTGATATAGTATACTATATAAGATAATAAATGTAGGGAAAACTCCAGAAAATAACTATGGGTCGACTTCTCAGTACATGTTATAACTATTGACTATTTTATCGACCATTATACATAGTCTGCCAAAATAATTGTCAAAAAACATAAACTGCTGTCAAAAAAATCACGGGCCGCCAGTGAAACTCCATATGTCACGCACGTGTGGATGGGTAAAAATTTTAATGGCCGAAATACCCTCACTATTCAGCATTAGAAGACACGATTCCTCTTTGCCAAATGGGGTTATAACCTCTCTTGAGTGTTCTTCATGATTTTATTTTCAGAGAAGAGGAGGTCTGAGGGTGAAGAAAGAGGGTCTAAGGTCGCTGGAATAGGGTTAGGGTGAAGGAACTTAGGGAAGAGGAAGACGGTTGGTGAAAGATGAAGGGACGAAGGCAATACTGTTTGGGTCGGCTGAAGACGGAGGAGAGGTTTCAATGATAAGATTTCAAAATCATTCACCTTTTCTCGTGAAAATATGGAATCCCCAAACGTAATACTGTAGGGTTACGTCCAAGGGTCAGATTGATGTAATAGATATTTGTTCTTGAGTAAAACTGAAACCCTAAAACAGTATTGGGTATTTGATTCGTCTTCCTTGTTATGGTATGTGGTGTAAAATGAAATTAGTTGGAGGAATGTTAGGGTTATCAAATAGCAGGCTTTGAACATTTCAAATTTGGAAATTAGTTGGAGGAATGTTAGGGGTATCAAATACTAGGCTTTGAACATCTCAAATTTTGAAATTTGTTCGAATATGAACACTTTTTATGGTCTGTGTTGATTGGGAATTGACATTTAGGTGAATATGTTTTGAAATGTGTTTTTCTTTTTCAAAATCCAATCCAAACTGTGTTTAGGTTTAATTCTAAGTGTTGAAACATTGTGCATTAGGGCTTAAAATTAAGGCTTAGATAAATGGTGGAAGAAAAATCTCTTTGTTAATTGTTCATATGTGATGCTGAATGAATGCTCATATCTGATTCACAATTTGTTGTAAGGACGTTGATTTTGGAAGCCAAAGAATGGTGCTATGCTATTGTGGAGTTCAAGCTCTTATGTACACATCATACTCAATAAATAATCTTGGTCGTAGATTTTATGGATGTGGAAAATACAATGTAAGGCATACACTTCATATTAAGTACTGTATTATAATCTTGGATTGTTAACTTTGGTAAATGATGATATATAATGGTTTATGCAGTGGGAAAGAAGTTGCAAATTTTTCAAATGGGTTGATGAATTAGTCCTTGAGTTGTATGAAAGGATAACGACATTGGAAGAAGCTCTACGACATGAGAAAATAAAGAATGAGAAACAGGCCAACTGGTTTTCTAATTATGTTTGGTTTATGTGTGGTATTTTGTTTTATATGATAGTAAGAATGTTCTTATTAAGGATAGGAAGATTGTAGCAGGGAAGAAAGACATGTACCATATGTATTATGTTGTGTACTATTATGCACTGTACTACCTTAATTTATCATATTATGTAGAAGTTAATTTAATGATATGGGAATGAAGGAGTGTGTGTTTGCATAGCTTCTCTCCATTTATGTTACATGAACACATGATGCTTTCAACTTACACAATATTTAACAGTACTTAGACTTACATGAACTACATAATCCTCAACTTAAACACATACACATAGATGAAACAAAGTAATCATACAGAGGGTTTACGAAATAGACTAGTAGTACTACTACTACCTTGAGATGAAAAGTAGTCTTCTTGGACCTGTTGTTCATGTTCTTCGAATTGTGGGGGATATGATGGAGGAGTTTGTTTGGAAGATTTCTCTTCTAGTTCCTTTTTTGGTTTCCCTTTTGGTTCCCCATTTGGTTGGGCTAGCTTGCTCTGAACTTCACCATCATATGGCTCATCTTCATCGTCTGGGAAATAGGTTGTAGTTGGGGTTGGTATTGTGGTGGCATTTCATCTAGGTATGGGTATACATAATCGGGAAACATTTCTTGGGGATGCACATATGTGGGTGAGGGAGGAGGACCATAAGAGGGAGCCTTGTTCCATTAATCTGAATGCTCGGAGGAGGAGTATCCATATCTTGATTCCCATTCTAGGTAACTCCTATCTGCCTCCTCTTCTGAAATTGTTCTCTTGACCATCCCTTTGTGTAGTCCTAACAAGTGCGTTACAAAGCTCTTTTATAAGCAAACATGTAAAGTAGACACAAAACAAGGGAGGGAAAATAATTGAACCTACAGTCAATACATCACATGTGAACAGTCAAGCCATCAAACAAGCATTAGTCATTACAAAAGCTCCAGACTGTCAAGGGAGAGGGAATCCTATTCTCATAGGGTTTGTCAAAAGTGCAATAGTTAATGCACATGGTGTCTGCCACCATATTCAACACAACTTGCAAGTTAGTCCAAAAGTAAAGGGCCATTATGGCCTTACACCAACCACAAAATATCCACACATGTAACCACAACTCAAACCTAAATCCTAAGGCTGAGAATTGATCCCTTGCTTCATTTTATCTGTTTTGTTCAAAGGTTGGCTGGGAGTGGTTCCTACTGCAGCTTATCCTCTACTCGGTTTAGCACTTCTAGAAGCAGCTCCAAATCTTTTCTTTCATGTAGCAAGCCATTTCTCAAATCCTTCTGCGGCCTGAAAAATAAAGAACAAGGGTCAGGTATTCGAATTTTTGATTTCTTATACAGAACTGCATAATTCTTTTGATAGTTGCCATGTATGTTTCCTTAATTCTAAGTTACCATACAATATGCTCCATCTGCCATTAATAAAATTCTTTTGTTTCAATTAATCTTATTTTATTGGCTTAGCATTAAATCATTGGACCCTTGAGCGTAACATATGAAATCATCTGGAGTTAGGAGTTATGAAGTGAGGTAACCATGTATATGATAATTGTCATAAAGGTTTCCATACTTAGCATCATCTAGAAAATAAGGTTTGGATTAGCAGCATGTTGACAAATACATATTCCTTTCTATGATATAAGCTATACAGCTCATTCGCAACAAAACAAATAATTTTCTCCATACTATATTGCTACTACTATGTGCATGTGCTCCTTTACAAGTGGGGTTCTGTTCTTAGCATTTGTTTGATAAGCAACTTAATTATACGTCCAAACTATGTCATACCAATTTCTTCCTTTCTTTTTAATAAATAGTTCTTGTAGTTGTAAATAAACATCTTATTTGATTACTTGACAAATATTAAAATTTCAATTCATAGAATATGCCTTTCCCCTATACACCTTATGGCTTAATTTGTTGTAGACAACTTATAGAGAGGTATTACAGAAACATCTTGTAAGAAAAAATAAAAACATAACAATTATATTAACCCTAAGCTACATGTATGAAATTGTAAACAAAAATCAGATTAACCCTAACCTAACCTAGATAATAAATTCTCTATTTTTTCTACTTTGAACTCAAATATCAAGTTTCAAATATATTAACCCTAAGCTAAATGTTTGTCACAAGTAAACCTTAACCCTAACATTATAAGTTTAGCAGATTATTGATAAGAAATACACTTACCTTACACTTTTTCCATGATTCCTCTCCAACATAGTTGCTTGTTGCAATCCTTGTATCAGTAGCCTTTGTAATGCTTGTAATTGTTGGTTTTGCATAGCTTGTCTCCATTGATATGAACGTAACCTTCTTCTTTGTTGTATGAGGTCGAGCCTTGATGATTTTCAGTGGTGGCTGATTGGTAACTGAAGGTATTGACTGGTGCTTCATAATTTTTGGAGTTTGCTTAAGGGCTCTTTTATGGGGGATGTCATAATTCAAAGGCTTCTTCCTTGGGGTACGCTTCTTTCGGATTACCTTCGCATTATCAATTGGATGAAAATATTTCTCAATCTTCACATATGTTTTGACATTACCAATTTTCTTTTCTTGCCTTGCCTTTTTCCCCGGGCTAGACTTCCAGAAATTGTCCCCAAGAAGTGCCATTAACTCCTCCACTTCTTTCACAATCTTGGCCTGATGCCTAGCAACCTCCTCCACTTCAACATTATATCTTTGACTCGGGTCTTCGACTGCACCTCCTTCATCAACCCCAATGTCCTCATCTACTTCAATATCAGCATGTATAGGTGAATCTGCTCCAAAGTTAGCAGGTATAGGTGAGTCTGCCCCAAAGTAAGCATGTATAGGTGAATCTGCCCCAAAGTTGCCTTGGAAATCATCATTCCCTCCAAGGTTTACGGGTATCTCATCGTCCATCCCAACATGAAAAGAATCCCCACTACTCCCTCATCATCTCCAAAATTGCACATCATACTTGCAGCATCTCCAACAACATCAGATTCCCCATGACCTCTAATACCAGCCTCATTAACATCAGCTATAGAGTTCCCATCACCACGTTGCCTACTTTTCCACAGTTTAATTAGAGCCCTGGCCTTCTCTAGCCTCACTCGACTGGCTGCCCTTTTTCTATCAAGCAATTCCGTAAGTTCAGCATCGCTCTTAGACCCTAAACGGTGCCCTTTTTCATCTCCTTTCCTACCCTTCTTTGCAGGTGGTGGGTTCGACCTGTAGTCCTTCGTGGTGCAGTTACGGATGTTGTGTCCTACATTTCTACATCTGCTGCAACGAAGAACAAGACCTTTTTTTGTCTAAGTGGTCTTGCGGGTGTGACCTTGGCTAGAATTTACTTGCTCCATACAACCCTGCCTCCTTATTGTCCTTGGCCTTCCAGGTTGCTTACGGACACATGGAGGTAGTATACGTCCATCTAGAGCAATAGTCCTGCACCTTTCTAACCCAACTAGAGGGTAAATCTTGCCCTCGTATGTAGTACGAAAAGCAGGTGTCAAGTAGTAGGGGTTGACAGATTGATATACCTCCTTCTTTGCCTTCATCAACGTTGTTGTACCATGAAAGCAGGAAATGCCTGTCAATTGTCAGTCAAGACAGGTACAATTTTCCTCGTAAATGTTAACTCTGCAGGTGTCCTTGTACATCTCAACCTCAAACAACACTGAACCACTCTGACGTACTTTTCACTTCTTCGCCTTGGTTATTACTAGATCGAGCCTATCTTTGATCCTAAGGAATATAAGAGCATCATCAATTGTCACCAACTTTCCTTTTTTTGTTGAACCAGTCCATAAACTTCTGCCTGTATAACTCTAAAGAATTCAGGATTGCTTATCCCTCCCCTTCCCTATCCATGCGTTAAAGGACTCGCATATGTTATTAGTCTGTGTTCCGCACTTGGCGGCGGTGTTGAAGTACGCCTTACACCAATTATGTGGTGGTCTTTCCAGCAACCACTCATAGGCTCTCTCATTCATACCTTTAAGCTCCTCCATACTACTCCCCAACAATTCAGTTGAGGTGGCTCTAGAACATTTCCACATTTGTAATTTGAGGTCGTGATACTTGAATAGCTTGAACCAATTTTCATATAGGTGATTCATGCAATGCCTATGTTCAACAGATGGGTGATGGTTAAACACATCAATCAACCTCTGCATGATCATCAAATAAACACATTTGTTAACAGTTTACCTAACATAGGTAATTTCCTAACATACCTAATTTCCAAACTCTAACTACTTTACCTAACATACTAATTCTCCTAACAGACCTAATTTCCTAACTCTACCTAAGTTACCTAACATGCTATTTTTCATAACATAGCTAATTTCCAACCTCTAACTTGTTAATTAACATAGTAATTGGCATTAATTACCAGAACAGTTCTAAATTGGTTTACTAACCTTTTGCTTGTCTGACATGAAGACCCATCTTATCTCTTCGCCGCTTCCAAAATGCTCGAAAAACAGCTCCATGAACCATGTCCAGGTTGCGATGGTTTCTTGCTCAACCATTTTCAGAGCGAGTGGGAACATACCATCGTTGGCGTCTCTTGCCACAGCTGTTAAAACTATGCCACCATGATATGCTTTCATATGACATCCGTCAAGACCTACAAACGGTCGACATCCTTTCACAAACCCTACTTTTTGCGCTCCATATCGAATGTAAAGGCGCTTGAACTGACGTCCACCATCTTCATCATCAGTGAGTATAGTGAACTTCGAATCCAGATTGGTTTCTAAGCACCAAGTCGCTATACTTTTCCAGCATCCCATATTGAAGCTCATCATTTTCATTATGGATGTAATTAACAACGCGTACAATCCTATAACACTTGCCCACCCCAATGTCATTGAGAATGTCCAAGTTCAATTGACCGACATCGACCTTCTTCTGATTTATGATGGATTCATAATATATGCACAGTAGTGGAATAAAACACAATTTCATTAACAATAACTTATGAATGTAAATTGAACTTATTAGTTAAAGAACTGCATTATACAAACGTTTTACCTGTATGCTAGAGACCGGGCAGTAATATTTTGTCCTCCTTGCTCAATCTGACATTTATGATCAGGTCGGAAAGTATTAATTGCATATATTTTGGTCATGTTCACGAACCTACACCATATGTAAAATGTGCACCCTGTTTTGTCACAAGTAACCCTGATACCATTGAGATGCTTATTCCTAGTATAAGCGTAGTTAAAACCCCTCTCCGCTGCGTAGTTCTGTAGGACTACCCGGTACCACGCAACACTGATGAACCTATCACCCAATCGAAGTTCAATATCTTTTAAGGAACTCCTTGTATCCCACATCATTGTATTAACCATATCTTCTTCAATGAAATCTTCACAAGTCGGGTCATCATCCACTTCTAGATCACAAATTTCTTCTACGCCATTCACAGATTTTGATGCTCCCTCAACTTCTGATGACTCATCCTCCTCAACGGATGATTCATCCTTCTCTTCTGATGGTGGTTCATAATCTGAGTCACCGGATGACCCACTAAAGTCTTCTACTACTGGACCAGCTACAAAATCCCCACCATAAGTCTTCAGCTACAACACCAACTGCATCGTCATTAATTAAATCCTCATCTATCAATTGTTCATCGAACATATCTGCCTGAGCTATAAGCTCGCCATCTCATGGTTCGTCAATTAAAGTTCGACTTGGTTTTCTTTTCTTTGTCATCTATTAAAATGCATTTACAACATTAGCATCATATCCAGACACCATCCAAAATTTTCAATTAAACAAAAAACATCATTTACAATACCCAAGTAACAGTAGCTAATCAAGTAAAAACTGGAAAGTAAGATCAAGTACAAAGTTGAAATCCCTACATCAACTAAGATTAAGTCAAAAGTTCATATTTCTCTAATGTTTAGACTTCAGCATTTACATTACCCAAGTAACAGCATTTACTTGACATCCCTACATCAACTAAGATCAAGTAAAAAGTTTTTATTTCTCTAATGTTTAGCTTCAGCTACCAATCAATTCTCAAGACATGAAATGCAGTATACTACTACAAGGGTCTAACTTCTTAGAGTGAAATTCAAACATCACAAAACAGAAGACAACTCTGAATCAAAGTCTAAATAGATACAGCTTGATGATTAAATTCGAATTAAATAAAGCTCTGTGAGTGTTGAATCAATTTAGATGTTCCATGGGTTGATCATACAAACTCATCAATATACCCTAAACACGCTCAGTTCAAGCTTATCAATAAACCCTAAACACTGATCATTCAAGCTCATCAGCAAACCCTTTCCCAGTTCAACCAAAAACCTAAGAGGCTAAATTCAACCTAAAACCTAACAATCTCAGTTCAACAAAACAAGTCAGAAGAAGTAAACACACAAAGCTAAGTTCAACCTAAAACCTAACAAGCTCAGTTTGTAAATGCAGAACTTAGCTCCCAAATTAATTCTACAACCTCCTATGTAAAACCCCCATTTTGATTTTCAAAGAAATTAGCTCAAGTAAACTCTAGCTCAAAACCCTAGCTCGAGTAAACACACAGAGAAATTTGAAACCCTTTTCACGTCAAGCCCAAACCCTAGCTCGAGTATACACAAACGATCAGGTCGGAAATTGCTACCCAAACCTTAACCTTTTCAATATACTCAGTAACCTTTTCAATATACATCACATACAAGTCAGAAGTTCTTACCTCACTATTGTTGCAGGTTCTGATGTCTCCTTTGCGATGAATCGGTCACAAAGACGATGATCGGAACAAGGAGCGAAGTCGAGAGGATGTCTGAAACTAAAGATGGTTTTGGGTCTTCAAATTACTTAAGTCAAAAAATAAGGGTATTTTGATCATTAGACATACTCAGTTAACAGCTCGTTATTTTTTAACAAAAAATCATGTTTTTTGACAATTATTTTGGCAGACTATGTACAATGGTCGATAAAATAGCCAATAATTACATCATATACTAAGAAGTCGACCCATAGTCATTTTCTAGAGTTTCCCATAAATGTACACAAAATTGTGGTATTTTCCCTTTATAATACAAAAGAATCAAAATAAACTAATTTCAAACATAAATTTTGACATTGGATATGGGATTAACATAAATCCAAACTAAACAAGTCTACCGATCACAAAACCTGATCAATCTAAGATTAAATCAACTCATCGGTACCATTAACCACAATTGAATCTTCAGACTCGAACAATTGTAGGAAATAGGACCCAAAATTATGAGGTGAACCTCAAATTAGAAGCATAGGGATTGGAATTTGTAGCGTTTGATTCCTTACCATGATAAACGATTAGATTCATTTAAAACAGATATACATTCACTAATTCGATAGGAAACGATAGCAGAAGTCCGGATCTGAATCCGGAAAAACAAACTAAGAAAAAGCTGCGACAGATATGGTTTTGGAAAGTTCTAGGCCCTCTCGCCTCGGATCCTCCTGGCAAGCTGAATGTCCTTGGGCATGATGGTGACCCTCTTGGCGTGAATCGCGCACAGGTTGGTGTCCTCAAACAGACCAACGAGGTAGGCCTCGGCGGCCTCTTGGAGGGCAGAGACGGCGCTGCTCTGGAACCGGAGATCGGTCTTGAAGTCCTGGGCAATCTCCCTCACCAGCCTCTGGAACGGAAGCTTCCGGATAAGGAGCTCCGTACTCTTTTGGTACTTCCTGATCTCACGAAGAGCCACAGTCCCGGGCCTGAACCTGTGGGGCTTCTTCACTCCTCCGGTCGCTGGCGCTGACTTCCTTGCCGCCTTGGTGGCCAGTTGCTTCCTCGGAGCCTTTCCTCCGGTCGACTTCCTAGCCGTCTGCTTGGTGCGGGCCATTTCAGCTAATAATTAAGTAGATGAGAAGATTCGAAGGTTGTTTGTTTCTCGAGAAAATTAGAAGCGATGGAGAGTGATGGAGGGTTTGAGGTTATTTATGGGGGAAGGTTTGGAAGGGCGGGAGTTTTGTGAAAATTTTGCGCTGGTGAAGGGTTTTGGAGAAAGAATGTCAATCGTTGATGAGTTCACGATCTACGGATGTAGTTGCCTTAGATTATAGAGGTGCGGATCGCTATCCGTGGACGTTATGAGCTGACCAATGGGATTGTTGTTCTATCAGCGGCAATGCGTTTTTCCAATATTTAGTCCTTGAAGTTGATTTTTCGTACAAATAGTTTGCCCGGCATTTCAATTGTTTGACGGTTCAATCCATAATTGATTTACCGATCTTTTTATTGAACTAATTGATTAGATTCTTAACGCAGTTATACTAATTAATGTAGCCCTTTCAAAAAAAATTACTAACGTAGCAAAGCAGCGGAGTGTTCATTTCTGATTTCTACGTGATCGTGTTATTTAAATTATTTTGAAGAGAGTGAATTTGATTTATTTGTCTTTGAAAAGAGTTCATTGCAAAAAAGAATTTAAAAGTTCTGTCTTTTTTTGTGAGCCAATAGTGTTTAGTTTGTTGTTTCCAATTCCAGAATGCCCCATTCTACGCCAAAGCATTTTCATATTGTATACGGAAAACTTCTCTCCGATTGACTCCTTCCCTGTTTGTTCGGTCATTTAAGAAAGCAATCTGTCGTTGACACCACTTGATTTGTCGGAGTGTTGTTCGGTAGACATTTTTTCGCCATGGGTGAAGTGCGGCTCCAATACAGGTTGTTCTTTCCCCAATAGTATTAGAATTTGGGCCCTCCCAGGCTCCTTGGACAAGAGCTCCACATTCCAATTTTTTCGTCCAATTAGACTCGAATCTAAACCTGGTAGGTTGAGGAGTGCGGTTCAGAGGTTCTAATGTGAGAAGGAGCGGGTAGTGATTCGAGGTAGTCGTGCCCGTATTAATCAGACGAGGCGGAGGCCTTTCCTGTGCCAAATCTTCCGAGATAAGTGTCAATCCAGTCTTGTCTCTATTTTGTCCCCTGTGTTCCGTTTCCTAAACCAAGTATACTAAAGTCCCTCTAGCGGCATATCCGAAACATCTATATCGTCTATGAGCTCCTGGAAATTCGTGATCAAATTTTACGGGTATCATTTCCCGTCTCGTGTGTCCTTGTGTGCCAAGATTGCACTGAAATCCAAATTAATTGACAATTAAATATATATTTATTTAAATTTAATTGTTATTAATTAATCATTAATTATATATATTTTAGTTTAATCTATTTAAATGAATATAGTTATTAAATATATATTTGGTATAATAAATATATATTTATCAATTACATATATATTTGTTAGCTTCAAGTGCTTGATTTTGTTTCAAAATTGTTTTAATTTTTTATTTTTTTATCAAAGAAGTTTTATGAAGGTCTTTCTCGCGAATAAAGAGTATGCGTCTACACTAAGGTAGATTAAAAAAAATGGACTACATAACAAGAGTCAAAACAGTGAACACAAACCCAGAACGAATAGAAAAAATCAACAAAAAACAACACAACAATGATACCTACATTACAACCAAAGTTGGAAACAGAAAACCAGCCATAAACCAAAAAGACTACTACCTCCCACCTTTGGATCGAATGGAGATCCTGCAACTCACTAAAGGATATCTACGGCATTCTGTGAGAGAAGACAAAAGCAACCCCGAGCACAAGGTCCTCCTTACTGCGAGGGCCTTCACTTGCACCCGCAAAGTCGTCTGCTCCACTAAAGGGATATCTCCCTTAAAAGCCAATCCATTTCTGGCCAACCAAACTTCCCACAAAATGAGACCACATATAGGTGTTCATACCCTCCTACACCACCTCGGAATAAGACTCCGCCAAGAGAGTAACATACCCCTCACATACGAAGGACAAGACCAACTTAACCCCCGCCACTTCACGACATTAGCCCAAACAAGCATTTGTTTAATTTTATTATTTACTGAAATAAAATATGATAATTAATTATCTTATCAACCGACAAGAATTCTTACAATATCCCTGCAAGATCATGATATTGTGAAAACATCAGTTCCAAACATCAATTCCTGGATTCGATCCTTATACACAGATTCCAATACATAATATATATTTTTGATCAACAAAGCATATTTAAATTCAGGGTTAATATCATAAAGCACCACACAAGTATACACGTTTTCAAATAACACACTAAGTTATAATTTTTTCATGTGGAACACCTATGTACCAACAAATTATCAAAGTTTGTTGATACATAGGTGTGCCACACGAAAAAATCGTTGATATATAGGTGTGCCACATGAAAAAAATCATAACTTAGTGTGTTATTTGAAAAACGTGTATACTTGTGTGGTGCTGTATGATATTAACCCTTAAATTAAACATCTCTCAAGGAGGAGGATGAGTACAAAGAAGAGTCTAGTTACAAACTCCACAACAAAAAACAAATCACCACAAGAAGAATACAACACTTGAAGAATCGACAACCAACAAAGAAACGAAACCACACCAATTCACGCAAGAAGCCACCAAGAAGACAAAAAAGATGAACAAGGGTCTGAAACCTAGATTCCACTACCATGAAGCACCGAAAAAGAACAAAGGTCTAATACCTAGATTTCTCTACCATGAATCTCACAGAGAAAATGGAACATTACCCAGATTTTTCAACCATGAAGTTCAGAAAGGACAGCCTGTCACCTCTTAGAACCTCAAACTCAAAAAAGCCATATGCTAGAAACTTAACCCTCAGTAGAAGAATACCGAGAGAACTCATTGCCAAAACAACGCAAATGAGAAAACACTAAACACTACTCGAATCTCATAACAAGATCCTAGTCGAGGCCAACACCACCGGCCAACCAAAAGAGGGGAGTCGAAACTAAGGAACTCTGAAATCCCTGACGGAGAAACGAGGACAAGAGTCTCAAATTTGATCTTAGCGAACCACCTAGGCGATGTAACTGGAAGAAGAGAACCAACAATCACAGTTGAAACTCCAATATCGACCCTCTATATACTGCTTAGTTATCATAAATAACCCGACGAATGCTAACACATAACGAAGATCCAAAAGCAAAGTTAGACCCTTTTTTCCAATGAGTTCTTCTCCGACAAAAAAAAAAACTGAAGAACAAAACTATCTAAACATGGATGGATCCAAAGGAACTAGCTGCAAAAGCCAAGTCAACGATAAACTGACCCTGACCAAACCAGCAACACCAACGAAACCTCCCCCGAACCAATAAAATACAACAACAAGACACCAAACAAGCAACACCACCCTGATGCCCAACACCAGGTGAAGGGCCCGACCACCACAAAGTTGAGAAAGATAAGAGTAAAATACCAGCATCGAGGAGGAACGCGGACGCAGCGAAAGCAGGGTCCAAGTGAGAACGGGAGGTCCGAAAAAGGATGAACGAGTACAATCAAGAGGCACCCGCGAAGAACTGAACCGAGAAATCTCTATAAAGTTAGGCAACTCGGGAGAGCACAAACCTCCAAGAAGGCAGCGACATAAGACATATTATGGGGATATGATGCTAGATCTCGAGCAAAGCATTCCGTAACCGAGATCGGTAACCCCTCGCCGACCAACACCAAGCGAGGACCTAAAGGGAAAAGCTTGTAATTATATCGAGCACATGTGTCACGCCCCAAATCCGGTTTTGACCGGATTCGAGACGCGACTTAAGGTAAAATAGATTAAATAATAAATGATCGATAAAAGTGCTCAAATCTCATAAAAACTCCATCAAAATGATCTAAGTAAATGTTCGAAATCCTCCATGAGTCATATCTCGTAGTACAAAGTAAGGTATAAAATGTTTAACAGAAAAGAGCAACATAAATCCAAAACGAATCCCGAATGGAACTGAAGCTCCCAAGCCTCGCCTACTCTAGACATCTGGTACTCCTGTAAAACAATAAGAGAAACAAAGGGGATGAGCTTACGCTCAGTAGGAAAAATCTCAATAACTCCGCCTTTAGATCAATACTTAAAATGTTCAAACGGGTAGACAAAAGCATAATAATAAGATTAACAAAGTAGTGCGAATGAATATTTTATATAAACAAAGCAATATCACACTTTTGAAGATAACCGAAATTTGAAAGAGTTCATAAAAGTTCCATCACGAAAAGATAGGAGTAAAATGAGAGTATTTAATATCGTGTCAACCACTCGCTTTCTCAAGCCTCTGATCCATGGATAGTGTAAAGCCCGCTTATTTTAAAAGGGGTATTCTTTTGTAATTAAAATCGTCAGGGTAGGTTTGTGCAATAAGTGGGTTTTGGTTAAAAGAAATTTCAAAAAAAGAAGGAAAAAGCCAGACCAGGCCCGAGAAGGCCCGACCAGGTCTTCTCTCTCGTGTGGGCCGTGCAGCCCATGCCGCACTCGGCCCGCCTATATATGGCAAGTTTAGGGTTCTGAAACCCTAAACTCCTTCTCCTTCCTCGATCCTGACTCGCCCCTCTCTCTCTGCGTCTCTCTCCCTTCGTCGTGGCCGCCGCCCATCTCCGATTCTCTCTCTCCTCACGCCACCACCGCACGACCCGTGAGCCCGTCTCCCCTTCGTCCTCGTCGAACCTCTCCGGCCCTCTCCCTTCCTTCATCTCGTCCGTTCCGCCACCACCACCACAACGCCGATTCTCCCCTCGTCCCGAGCTTCCAGCCGCCCTGACGGTTCGATTCCGACCACCTCAAACCCCTTCCGACATGTTTATTCGAGTTCGCCGTCTTTGCGTCGTCCTGTTCTGAGGCGAGCGAAATCCTCGTCGTACTCCGCCGCTCCCGTGGCGGCCTTCACCTCCCCGATGTCGACTCTTTCCCCACGGTGAGATTCTCACCCTTTGGGGTTTGGTCGCCGGCGACATCGTCACCGGTGGTCGGCCGGTGTCAAAACCGAGCTCCTCTATCCCTTCTTTCTCTCTTTTGGTTTTGTGATTTCGTTTCCGAGTTTATTCGTTTATGGACTTCTGGATCTGGTCGAGTTTGGAACTGTTGTTTGGTTGAATCTGAAAAGTAAAGGATTTAATTTGTTAAAAGGGAATTTTTTTGTGAAACGAAAATCAGTCCCAAAAAGGAAAACAGAAAAGATTTCGGTTTTGTGATTAAAAAGGAAAATCAGTTTTAAATAAAAAGGGTTTTAAATTGAAAATTTGAAAAGGATTCAAAGCGGATTATTTTCAGTTTGGAATTAAGACGTTTTGGAACTGTAGAACGGATTTGGAACCTGGACGTTAATTCGGACTTATGACAGGTCAAAAGCGGAACACTGAATCATACCTCGGGAATCGTGCATCGAAAACCATGCATCGGGATCAGTGCCTTGGAAAACGTGCATCGGGTTCTGAGTTCGGTGCGCGGGTGCTCGAACCCGATTCGTCGTAATCCCGCTTTTAGCCCACTCGAGTTTAAAAGACAACTGTCGGATTTAAACTGGACTAATCGTAACCTTTAATTTAACGACGGAACCGTTATTAATTTGTAACTTTATGTGGAAAGTAGAGTGCGACTTCGATCGAAGAGAAAATCGGAGTTACACCCAGACGCGGACTTCGCCCTGGAAGACGGCGTTGGCCCGGTCGTCAGCAGCTAGGAGACGCTGTTGTGGTTTCGTCGTGAGGTAGGGAAAAGTAGCCGGATCTCGGCCCTGAATAGGGAAAGTTAACAGTAGAATTGCATGTGACACCGGGGTGTCGTGGGTTAAGTAGGTTATCGAATATTAGAAATGCATAATACGGGAACGTAGCGAATATTGGAAATGCATGTGACACTTAGTAGTGTCGTAGGAGCAGAAAACTTAGCGTTAGTAGAATTACTGGAGGCATATGACCATGCCCGGAGGTTGATTGCGAACTTATCGAGATTAGGAGTACTGGAGGCATATGACATGCCCGGAGGTTGATTGTGAAACTGTTGATATTAGGACTGTTGGAGGCATTGGTTATGCCGGAGGTTGTTTGTGTAATTTGTGTCTTGGGTGGTCATGAGAGCCCGCATTTTATTATTGTGTCTTGGGTGGCCATGAGAGCCCGTGTTTTACTGTTGCGTCTTGGGTGGCCATGAGAGCTCGTATTTTATTATTGTTTTTTGGGTGGCCATGAGTGCCCGTGGGGTTGTTGAACCCGTGTCTTTACTGTTGGTGTGTCTTGGGAGGTCGTGAGTGCCTGTGGGGTTGTTGAGCCCGTGTCTTTACTATTGGTGTGTCTTGGGAAGCCGTGAGTGCCTGTGGGGTTGTTGAGCCTGTGTCTTTACTGTTGGTGTGTCTTGTAAGGCCGTGAGTGCCTGTGGGGTTGTTGAGCCCGTGAGTTACTGTTGGTGTGTCTTGGGTGGCCATGAGTGCCCGTGGGGTTGTTGAGCCCGTGAGTTATGGTCGTGTGTATTGGGAGGCCGTGAGTGCCCGTGGGGTTGTCGAGTCCGTGTTTTATCGTTGGTGTCTTGGGTGGCCATGAGTGCTTGTGGAGTGTTGAACCGGTCTGTTGCTGTCTGTTGAACTTTGTTTGTGATTGTAATTGGTTACTTGATGATGGTGGAGGTTGTGTGGTGTAGCTAGCCTCCCGACTGGGATCGGGAGAAGCGGAGAGGTTGTGGGCTAGCTCCCCGACTAGGATCGGGGGAAGGACGCGCGGGTGTGGCTAACCACCCGACTGGGATCGGGTGAAGCGGAGAGGTTGTGGGTTAGCCTCCCGACTGGGATCGGGAGAAGTTGCGCGACAGGTCGACCGCCTGGCCCAACTGGGATCGGAAAGGGCGAGAGACAGAGATGGTTACTGAGCAGCGGGTATGCGATCCTTTGTGATCGTGTTTGGTATGCGATCCTTTATGATCTTGGGTGTTGCGTGGTAGTCAGTCGTGTCTTTGGAGAGGTCGTCAATCATTGTGTGGGGTCTACATCACGTGTCAAAGTGTTGAGTCGGCTGAGGAAAGTATCAGTGTGTGGGTGTCGGTCGGGTTACTTGAGTTTGGGGATGGTGATCCCCGGTGTTGAGTTGGTTGTTGGTGTCACCGGCTTTGTCTGCTAAGTATGCCGTAGTCAGTCTGTTATTCGTGGTGGTGAGCGAACGCTCACCCCTAGCTGCTTTTCCTACAGGTACCGGTCGCAGGTTGGACTAGGTGAGCTTCTGAAGCTTGAAGAGCTAGGAGCGGGATTCTGGGTTTAATTGAGTCTAGCGACGGATGCCATACTTTTGTCCACTTGTTGGGACGTGTTTTAAGTTGTAAATATTATTTTTGTTGAACAAGTGGTGTTTTTAAAGTGGTTTATTGTAAGAGGTCTCAAAATGTTTTATTATTTTAAAGGTTCACGTCCTGAGTTCGGTTTACTGAAATTGGGGCGTGACAGATATATTCTGGGATCACCTCGGTTCCCATAATTCTGATCCACCAGAGTGTCCATATCATATCAGATTTTCCCTCGGTCCAGAGGACGCACATGCGTTGGGGCACTGGAAACAATCCCAAATGGGCGCTTATCATCGGGATTCCCAGAAATGCCTCCAAATGACCATAAGTCATAAGGAACCAAGTTAGTGCTCCACAGGGACGCACATCCTTGGGTGAAACCTTAGTAACCATATCTCAAGAAGTAACCCAAATAATATCCCGCAGGATCTGCTCATAATCAATCTATATCCCGCAAGATCTGCCAATAATCAATAAACATCCCGCAGGATCTGCCAATAATCAATAAATATCCCGCATGATCTGCTCATAATTAGTAAATATCCCGCAGGATCTGCCAATAATCAATAAACATCTTGCAGGATCTGTCAATAATCAATTCTCGTAATATCCAGTAACCTATGCCCTCAGGCTCCAATACTCAGTCAATATCTCACTGTATTTGTCCAACTTCAACCACCACAATGACACCGGATTACCCCCCCCCCCCCCCCCCCCCCCGCCTGGTGTAGTACCGAACCAAACAAACAAACAAGCATACATTTCCAGGATAAGAATAAAGGAACAAGCATTAACAAACAAGAATAAGGAACGCACACGCTAATACGTCCATCGACCAACTCACATCGAATCACACTTTCACCACAATACACCAAAGACGTTCCCTTAATCCTCAATCTCAAAAGTACACACGTTCATCAATACAAAGACATCCAATACACTCCACACTTACCGTATACTTACCTGTCACGAACCAGCGGTACATCGATCACCTGATTGTACCCCGTGGCACAACCAGTCATACTCGATCATCCGTTCAATCAACAGTTATATCAATGCACACACTCAACCAATCAATCATCATGTGAACGAACAATTTAGCATTCAATCATACAAGCTAATCTAATTTCATTAGACTCTTAAGTTAACCTAATAACTAGCAACCAATCATGTGATCCTAGCACACAACTAATCCGAGAGCTCTTCACAGCCTCTCTACCGGTAAATCAATTTCCCAAGTATTGAAAGCACACTTCACTAATTGTCATCGTCCTAAGCATGCATACTAGACTCATCCATTTATTAGTAATTGAAATACGATTATTCTAGTTATTCGCATCCTATAGGCAATTCTAGGACCTTTCCGATTTTATTATCCTAATCATGCACACTAAGCGTTAATTAAGAAATTAAGACTTTCCCTACCTCACGGTCTTCCTCTCAACACTCTGATGTCACAAACGAGAGTCAATGTCACAAACGAGAGTCACCACACTGTTCTTCACACGGGTACCGGCAAGGTCTTCGTTCTCCTAACTCGTGTCCACGATCTTTCTTCTTTCGTAGCTTGGTCCCACGGTCTTGGACCACAATAAGACCAAAATTAGTAACTCAACGATGTGCTCTTCTCTCCCAAAATATAGATAATACTCAAGTGATGGAAACAGGTGTTAAGTCATGATTTAGGGATCAAAATGGGCTAAAAGGAGGGTTTTTTTAGGATCTGGAAATCCGATCCGGTAGGCAGCCCGTCCCGTAGCACAGGCCGTGCCGAAACCTGGCACGGCCCGTATCACAGACCGGCCCGGAAACCAGCACGGACCGTGCGACAGACCGGCCCGGAGTCAGACACGGGCCGTATGAGGTACCGTGCCGGAATCCCGTCCGTTCCGTTCCGCATACCGTGCCGGTACCTGAGCCGTTCCGTGCGGCCTGCCATGCCGGCACATGGCCCGACCCGGGTCGCCTGCCGTGCCGAACCAGCTCAGATTCTTCCCCTTCTTCCCCAACTCGAATCCTACAAAAATCCATAACCAAACTCCATTTTTAACCATTCCCAGCTCCCAAAACCATCAAATACCTCCAAAGCTCCGCTACCCATGGTAGGAATCAACAAATAAACAAGTTTCCAAGGATTCTCCATAGCATAATCAAAACAAAAACTTCCAAAAGTTCATCCAACAACTACACCCTCAAATGGGTTCATCAAAGCTTCAACAAGAGCACAAACTAAACCTCCTACTTCACTACTTCTTCTCCAAATAGCCAAAACCAAGCTAGTTGAACAACCTCAAGCCAAAACCCACAAAAACCCAAGAGATGAGAGTAGATGAAATGAAGAGTTGAGAGTATCCATACCTCTAGGAGAATGTGTTGAAGAAGATGAAGGTATTTTGGAGAGGATTTAGGTGGAGATTGGTACAAAAGGTCTCTCTTTTCTCTTGCTTTCTCTTCAAGCCACCATGGAAGCATCAAACTCTCCTTCCTCTCTCAATTTTCGGCCAACACTAGAGAAAATGAAATGAATTTGTGTCATCTAATGCCCTAAAAGACCTAGAGGTGAAAAAGACTAAAAACCCTTTAGTTCTTATCCCTTTAATGGACAACTAGTGAGGGTAGAGATGACATTTGAGCCTCTTTCCTTTCCTCCAAGCTATTAGTGACACTTGGCATAGTGGGAACCACTCTCTTCATTTAAAATCCAGCAGTCCAAAATTAATTGTATTGACTCGAGAAAAAGCTCGGTTTTGACCAATTTTGACTTCCTCCAAAATTATACTTGCATGAATAGAAACGGCCCAATCAAGCCAACCGTGATGACGGCTAAGCTTTTGGGGCCCCGAAAAAGCCCCGAGTGACCTCCTGAGTCCTCAGTTGACTTTTCCGGCAGAAAGTCAAACTTGTCTTAAAAGTCACCGATTCGACCGGGATCAATTGGGAGCGGTTCTTACAACAGGCCAATACCTTTCCGAACAAACTGTCACCAATGCATGTAGAGAAGCGCAACGCCACACCAATGTCTGCACTGAACATGCTTTGAGTCCAAGCAGGCAGTGGCATAAAGTAATCATGATTCGGGGCTCTGAGGATGGAATTCGAGTTGAACGTTCCAATACCGTGAGTAGTAACCCCTCGCAAACCAACACTAAATGAGTACCCAAATGGGAAGTTCTATAATTATACCGAGTACGAGCCAACCTCAGTCCGAACAGATCTAAGACCAAAACCACTACACGAGCCAAGGCGTCAAGTCAAGAGCACTGCTTGCTCCCTTGACCCACCAGCCAAAATAGAAATACACGAGAAAAGGTAGTAAATTCTCTTATGTTGCAAAGAATGAAACTAAGGTCTCTGCTAAATCCAAGCCATAAGAGCATGTACAACAAAAGGGCTTGTATTAGGGGCTTGGATGCTGACTGTACAAAATAGTGGGATGCAAGACTCAAAATAAATTGTGTTCCACAGTGGTGAGTCCCGTATAAAGTCTCGTATAAGGTCTCGTATTGTGAGTGGACCAATCATATTTAGTTAAATCTGATTTTTGCATTTAAAAAAAAAGAAAGAAAAAGGGACACGTGTCGAGCAACCATGCAACCCGGGACGCACGTCCTGAGTCCCAGATTAGCGGGACGCGAGCCGCGGCCCGTCCCATGTTTTTGCAGGACGCGAAAAAGTCATCCCACAACGGGACGGCTCGCGTCCTACGTCCCGCAAAAACACGAGCTGGGACGCACCGTTGTTCATGCTCTAAACCATCGTGTTCATTCTTTGCCTCGAGCCCATGAGTTACTTCACAACCATGTCACCGGAGCACTTCAAGTCTCCGGCAATGTCAACAGAGAATTTACAAGAGCAAAGGACACTGTAACAGGTCGGCTGGACTTCGACTCTATCGAGAGGTCATGCTCCAAAGAGAGGAGAAATGGGCTTCCAGCAAGCCACCCCACGTTTCCTGAAGTCGAGCAAAACCATAGTAGAAGAAGATACAAAGCTTCATGGTTGAACAGAGCTTCCGAACCGGACTCGACCAGGACCACCAAGCATACACTTCCCAGAGCAACATAGCAATCTCAGGGAGATGTTTCCGAGTCCGAGCATAGAAGAACGAGATTCCGAGCAGAGAAGAACGAGATTCCGAGCAGAGAAGAACGAAGAAGAAGGTTAGATCTGAGCCTGAATAAGCGCGAGGGAGGGGAAAGAAAAGGGGAGAAGAAGGAGGAAGTATAGAGAGGTCAACACCAACGACGTTGATGGCTGGAGGCCATGACACCGCCGGTGAGGAGAAGAAGATGAAAATTTACTGTATTGACGACAGTTTTATGAAGAGAGATAATAGGTTTTGTAGATGACAATTGTTGTAGCGGTCTTAATACTAATTTAATCGTACTCTTCCAGGACGGAGATAACACTGATCAAATCCTCATCTTGTTTTTCTATGACATAGTGGAAAAGACTTCATCTTTAAAACCCGTAACCTCTAAAAAGATCTAAATGTTATACATGTCCTTAGGTCTTACCCTTAAAACTTATATATGTTTCTCTCAATGTGTCCATCTCTCCTTCTATATAGTTCACATCCAAAGTCGTAAACTTAATTATCCACGAGGACATGTATTGAAATATAAAAGGGGTTACTCCACATCCTAACGCTCAACTTTCAGAAATTGTTAAATCCTAACCCTATAAAACTGAAATTGCCATGTAGTAACGGTCAAACATCTTTGTACACAAAATGTTTCTAATTTTAAACGGACATTAACTTGGCCAAGTGAAAAGTTGAGTTTGCCCTCAAATATGTTCTTCCTTCGGGCGTTAACTTGGCCGAACTTCATCTCTTCGTGACCTCATCTCAGCTCTTCGAACTTCATCTCTTTGTGTCCGAGCTTCGAACTTCATCTCTTCGCGACCTCAGCTCGCTCAAGATCCATTATAAAATGAGTCACGTGAGACGCACGTGAGTCACTGTTCACGGAAACGGTTAATTTAAACATTACTTGTTGGTTTTTAATAATTCAGTTTTGAAATTTGTTACTATTTGATAATTTTCCAAAGTTTGGGTGCGGATTTGACAATTAAGTGTAGTACGGCGTTAGGACATGGAGTAACCCCAATATAAAATCACAATTGTGCATTCGACTATCAAGTTGATTCCGTCTCCACCCAAGTTCAAATCCGATTATCTTCAAAACTATTAATTTCTTTCCCATTATTCTATACATATATGCTCTTAAATTGGGCTCTTATAATATATAAATTTTCAACCATAAGTTTTAGTTTCTAGTTGATTTCAGATTCATTTAGCGAGAGAGAACAATTTTTCCAACACATGAATGAAAATAAACAGACCGTGGAAGCTGCTAAAAATACAGTGTACATAATAATGTCACCCTAAGTCTTATTCAAGCAAGTGATTCAATGCAACAAAAAGGGTCCTCAATCGAAAGAAACGAAGACGAACAAAGATCATTACATCAATGCATGCTAATGGGTAAAGTTGTTTAGGTCCCATTTAAAGCAAATATCAAACAAACGAGTAACGGTATTGTACCGACACTGCCTCTCCTTGGTAATTCTCCACGACAATCCTGTCGCCACCGCATCAGAGTCCCTAACTGAATCGAAAAGAGCAAAGTAACGAACCTCAGCATTCCACGTGAACATGCAAGCATATCGAGTTGTGATCAAAGTTGCATTTTTGGCAATAAAATTCAAGTAGTCATGTTGGTGAAGATATCTAATATTAAGGTCTTCGTTGTCGGTTCTACAATGAACACCAAGGATCAGATCCTTCTCTGCAAAATCATTTCTCGCAATCACCAGCGTCTGTGTCTCGTCACCCAACATTCTCACAGATCTTGTCTCACTCACAACCATGAGCAACATAAACACCATTACTCTCTTCATCTTTGCTAATTATATATTATGCAATTTTCATTTCATCCTATTTCCTTTTATATTGAATTTATTTTCCTTTCATCGGCATTAATTAAATCACGTGCATGCATTTAGATGCACAAATTACGTTTTCTATTTTTGTAACGTATATTTATTACTTCATTTTAGATGTGCAATAAAATCTTGATACATTGATATTATTGAGACTAATATCTTATTATGTATCAGATTAAATGAATCAATCTGAAATATAACATAGAAAGAAAGAAGGTTGGACACGATGTTGATTGGTCAAATACCAGAATTAATGTTATTGATCTATTGTTGGAATATTTCTTCATTACTATATGTATCAGCAAGATTTATAAAGCAATCAACTTCCTACCCGAAGATTTCATAAGAAAAAAAATCTTCCTTCCCGATAGACCATACAGGCTAACCTTTCCTAACTATCTTTTTTTAATTAATAATAGAAAAATAACAACAACAAAAAAAAAAAAGCAATCCTAACGTCATCTACCAACTAACAAAAGGCTTGCTAAAGAGTTTCTCGTCCCTATGGACTCTGCTAGGGTTTCTACGCGGCGCTGTCGGCATCAACACCTTTCCTCTCGGCAACGGTCCGGTGTGGCCCCCTCTCCCTCGGATCGCCCGACCTCGACCCTCCCCTTGTTCACTTCCCCGGCCTGTGGATTGGACGAGATTAGGTCTCATACCTCCTTTTCAAGTCGTCGTCGTCTGCAACCTCCCGGGCAGACGTAGTCCCCTCGGAACCCTCACTCTGTGGGGGGTGGGACATCGCCGCTGACACCAGACCTGCCTTCACCCCCTGGCTATTGGGAACTCGGCCCCGATTGCTGGCCGTCTCCCCCATATTCTCTCCTCACCGGTTATACTGGCACCCGGATTGGGAGATATTGGGTTATTATACCGGCACCCGGATTGGGAGATATTGGGTTATTATACCGGCACCCGGATTGGGAGATATTGGGTCCCGGACTCTTGCCTCGGGTTCCCTTCGTCGATCCCACTCCTCCAGACGGGCTTGGTAAGCTCCAAGTAATCCCAATTCATTGGGGAACAGTGTGGAGTCGTCGGTAACAGGACCCCCGACCCAACCCATGCCAACGTCTCAGGAAATTGGCTACCATGTACATGCCGCAATTGTGGGACTGGATGTGATTGGATCACAAGGATGGTCACCGCCTAGGAACACTCTTCCATCCCCGGAGTCTTCCTCCCCGTCGCCTCCATCTGCGCATTCTCCTCAGCGCAATTGCGATCCGGGTCTGGGCACCTCGTTTTTTTTATAAATGATGGTTTTATTCATAGCTTTGGAATTACATATTACAAAGCTGAAAGGAAAAAATTTCCAAAAATAACCTTCTTCTAAGACAAGAAACAACCCAAAAAACCACAATCAAGAGACCAAACAAGCACGAGGAGTGACCAACCATGTAGTAAGAATGGACTCCTCCAACAAGTCTCCTGCCATCTTACAAATGCTGAAACTATGAAGATGGATCTTGGAAATAACAACATTCACGGGCTCCAATTGCTGTCTGAAAACTGCTGCATTTCGTTGTAGCCACATATGCCAAAGGCAAAGGTAAGCAACCTTAACCCAAGACTTCCACCAACGCCTTCTGCCTAATCCCCTCCAGGCCGACAAAGATGAAACACAATCAGGGGGCGTAACCCAAATAATAGACCACCATCTGAACACCATGGACCAAACCCAAATAACTGGGCACCTCGTTATCACGATCGAAGCCGGATCTGCGGGTTCTCGCTTGGAATTTTCGGGGGATGGGTTCGGGGCTGCATAAGCAGCAACTTAAGCAATTGCTTAGTGCTCATCGGCCCCATCTCTTGTTCCTTTCGGAATCGTTGTTGGATACCCAGAATTGTGCCTTGCTATCAAGATTGTTGGGTTTTCAGGACCATATTTGTGTCCCCTATGATGGAGGGTCGGAGACAGTGGCAAGCCAAAGAGGTTTGGCGATATTCTAGGTGTCGGGTGTAGGGGTGACATTTAGGGCCTCCTCCGACCGGTATATTGACGTTAAAGTCGCAGTGTCGGGCCATGATGGACTAAGGCTAAGAGGAATTTATGCGGAACCCCAGCGGGATAGGAGACACCGGACCTGGGAAATGATCTGGTGTCTCCACACCCCCACAAGGCCCAACTGGATCCTTATAGGAGACTTCAATGGTATTCTGGATGCAGATGAGACTACGGGGGTAGGATCGTACCCTCTTAGTCTTATGGACGACTTTGGCTCGTTGGTGCACGACCTCCGCCTGGTAGATGTCCCAATGAATTCCCACCCGTTTACATGGTTTAGGGGCCGAATGCATGATGCACGAATACAATCTCGGTTGGATAGGGCACTGGTATAAGGTGCCCTTTTCTCTTCTCTGCATGACCTGGACTTCCTAATACAGGGGTGACAACTTCGGACCACTGGCCGATTTTTCTGTCCCTGGCCCGACACCTGGGCCATCGTGGTCCCCCGAAGTTCCGCTTCCACTCCCAATGGATTAGCGACCAAGAATGTGGTCGTCTCATTCAGTCTTATTGGGATAAGCGGCTAGTGAGGCCTATTGGAGAGGTCATCAACACGGTGGGTGAATCCCTGTTTGAGTAGGGCCGAGGGCACTTCCGTCGTAATCTCAACCATATAAAGCGGTGTCAGTGGCGCATCGCAAATCTGAATGGTAGGACGGATAAGGCAGGAGTACATTTGCGAGAGGCTATCCAGATTCAATATGAACATGTGCTGGGGGATTAGGAGGCGTCAACGTGCGAAACAACATTGGTTAGCCGAGGGGGATCGAAACACGAATTTTTTTCAGGCAGCCTGTTCGTATAGACGACGTATCAATGCAGTCTTGACCCTGAAGACGGAACAAGGGGACTTGGTCACATGGGATACGGATATGAGGGAAATGATTGTGGAATACTTTAGTGCATTATTCACGACGAGCTTGCCAGACCTTCGAGATTTTCCCATAGCCATGCACCAATGTATCATCCCGACGCAGAATTGGGTACTTCTATCCCCTTGTTCGGTGACGGAGGTCCGGCAAGCGGTGTTTCAGATGGGGCCTGATAACTTACCGGTTCCGGATGGTCTTAATCCCCAATTTTATCAACACCATTGGCCGATTGTAAGGACGAAGTGGTCCGGTTTATAATTGAGGTGCTGGCTTCACAGTATTTTGACCCCGTTCTGAACGACACCTCCATCGTATTAATATAGAAGAAGCTTGATCCGTACAAATCACTGATCTGCGGCTGATTGCCCTGTGTAACGTGATTTTCATAATCTTATCTAAGGTCTTGGTCAACCGTCTGCGACCCCTTCTCCACTCTGTCATCTCATTCGAGTTCATCCATTTCCTCCAACATAAGCGGTAGGGTGCGTAGGCTATATGACGCTCAAAATTGACATGAGCAAAGCGTATGACCGGGTCGAGTGGGATTCCTTACTTCAGATTGTGGCTCGGCTGGGGTTCTCAGAGGAGTGGATAGCACTAGTGGTGTGCTGTTTGAAATCTGTCCACTACATTGTATCGTCCGGGGGAAGGGAGACGCCACAACTGACGCCGACACGGGGGTTAAGACAGGGCGATCCACTCTCACCCTACCTCTTTCTACTTTTTATGAAAGGGCTCTCTTTCCTTCTGCGCCAGGCCCAGACCAAAGGACGACTGCGGGGCGTTAGTGTCGCCAGAGGAGCGCAAGAGATTTCGCTTATGTTCTTCGTAGACGAATATTATATCTTTTGTCGGGCAACCCCTAAGGACGCTTAGATGGTCAGAGACACCCTCGGTCTGTTTAGGACCCTCTCGGGACATGTACTTAATCTGTAGAAGTCGTTGGTTATGTTCAGCAAGAACACCTTACCGTCCGTTAAACAACAATGCAGCCAACTTCTCAATATAGCCGAAACCGCAGAGGCATCGATGTACATGGGTGTCCCGAACATGGTCGGGAGAAATAGGAATACTATCATGGGACGGGAAACTTCTCTGCTGGTAGGACGGGAGGTAATGATTCGGTCGGTTTTGACCTCCTCGCTGGTAGGGCATGCTGTGATGTGATCAGACTAACATAACTCCTGATAATTTTTGCAAGTATGCTTGCTTGTAGTATAACGAACCTTCCAAGAAGAGGACTATATTTTTCAAAAAATAAATAAATACCTCATGATAATGCTTTTGCAATTACCTTTTAAAATTCAAAGACAATAGACTCAGAACCACACCCCAACCAAACACCACCTTCAACCATAAAAATTTGAGGAAAATCAGACATCTCGAGGTCAAACCCGTTCAAATCGTGAGATGAGACCATGCAGAGAACTGGTTATTCCATTTCTCACGAGCTGGGTTGAGTATTCGACCATGTCATGAAAACACATTTAAAGAGAACAAACAACATAATAACATCAATCATTTTGGACTTCAAAGTAATAGTACGAGGTTTCAGTCTAATGCAATTACTGTATTTTAATACTATAAAGTTGACGACAATATAATATATATATATAGTCAAAACTGCTCTGCAGTCTATACATATAATATACATAGATATATACGCACGCAATGGCATGTTCCAAACATATCCCCAGTCAACGGCAAGGCTTCAAATTTTCTAGAGATCCAAAACAGTTATTGTCAAGAAACCTACAAGATGATCCAAAAGACAAGTTGAATGAGGACATGGACCTGCTTCAAGTGTTCAATGAAGTACTTTTTCAATAAAACGTGCTCTACAAATCCAAATGGACCCAGGACCGGCCCAATGGTTACTGGGGCCTAAAGCGAGAATTGATTGATGTATTTTTTCTTTATAAAAGAATATACTAAAAAATAAGTAAACACGTTCGTATAGAAATATTATACTAGATGATATTGAACAAATGATCTTGAAAATTTATTTATAACACTCAAAATCTAAAATGAATGATGAAGATTAATTTCTAACAAGACAACTTCCATGGATAAGATGTATCATCTATAATTCTATAAAAAAATCTAAAAATTTAAGGATTCACATTTATCTATGGACAAGATACATTCATGTCAAGTTAAAATATGATATGTTCAAAATAATTCTAGACAGTTACACCAAATTATGTTAGCTTATATGCGACATCGTGTATGGCTAGCTATTATCATCAACTTCTAGAAATTTCCATACTTCAATTTTTTCTAGACAATTTTAGTGTATATTAATAACCCCGGTTTTCAATATTGTCAAACACGATGAGAATCACACTTTTATTCCATGAACTCCATGGATTATTTTTCGATAGTGATCTTTTTTTACTACACATATTAGTACAAAAATCAGACATTCTAGCACTGGTTGTTAATATATACATGTTTTGTTTCCTTTTAGATAAGAGAATATTGATATTCTTTAATATTCATGTTTAGATGCATAGGTTTCATTATTTGGATGACTTAGAAATTGATTTATAAAATATTAAGGGAAATATTTTTTTTGGACATGCTCTAAAAAATTTATTTAGAAAAAAATCAGATTGAAGAAGAATCTAACCAAAAGAAACCATTACAAAAGAGCTCTCAAAGGGAGCTGCGGGAACAATCCCCGAAAAAAAAACAACCAGAATGAGATACTAAATCAACTATTAGTGACCCACTCTTCACCTTCCGAAGTCAAGGTCGGATCGTCAAAAGCTTTAACTGCATGTGCTAACTGATCAGCTTGTGTATGTAAGCAGCTTGAGCGATATCTGTGATGAGCAGCTTGAGTCTGCAAGACCTGCTTATCAATGTCCACATGGTTTACAACTCTCTCCCGACTCAAAGAATGGGCTAGTTTGGTTTGAATAGTGTAGTAATCCCTAAGAACTTAGGAGGCCGACTCCGACGATTCTAAGCTCTAGAAGGTTGCTTCGAATGACGACCTTTGTTCTTCGGAGGTTGAAGGAGAACCTCCTTTCACGGACTACACTGTTGACTTCCGGATGGCTCGCTCAAAGCCATCGATTGGGGCTGACTCTTTGATTGGTCATCACCCTGAAAACGATCCAAAGGAGCGGACGAAATAGGCCCGATGACTTTGGTACCCAAACCAGAATTTGATGGACATGGGTTTGTAATGCCCATATTAACATACATTGGAATGAACTGGATTGGGCTCAAACCAAGCCCAACCGGCTCCACCCCATACGGAATAACGTACGATCGAACAACTTCATCCGAAATTTGCTCTGTACCTATGACCGGTTCAGAATTAAATGGGCTCAAATCTAGCCCAAAATCTGGCCCTAAGTTAACAATCAGCCTAAAAGCCTCCTTCCTCCCAACAACGTCATCTTCCTCACGAGATCGACATGCAAATCCAGAAATAACAGAGACGATATCGCGATCAGTCTCTCCTCGATTCTCTCCCTTATAGACCGGATCAAAGAGAGATTCAAAGTTTGAATTCCTAGGAATCTCGCACACATTTGAACTCGGAATCGTTAGAGACCCGAGAGTCTCGTAGTCACGAACCTTGACCAATTGCGAAACGTTCTGAGCCGATGACAGATCAACATTCCGACGAGAAAACTTCGGTGACCCGCCAGTGAGGCTTACGACCACCCCACCCGTACCCTTCAACAACAAGGGAACGGTCTCTCCCACGACCTTTATGATGCTCTGTTTCAGAGGAATCATCGCCGGCTGAGACTTCCGGTGTTGGGAATTTGCAACAAACAGCCTAAAACCATTAATCTTATACCCTTTAAGATTGGTGACAACATGATTAGCCTCTTCCTTTGACTGATAGCGCACAAAGCCGAAAAAGTTACCCTTACGATTGGGACGGGACAAAACAGAGGAATTTAAGATTTCCCCATAAGTACCAAAAACATTGCAGACCCAAGCATTCTCAGTACCATAAGGTAAGTGGCAAATGAAGACTTCATTCTTTTGCAACCGAAACTTCGAACGATGTCGTGCTCTAGAACCCGTCTTCACCTCCTTACTATCCAGAACAACAAGG
The DNA here is from genome assembly GCA_963921825.1 of Erodium maritimum. NCBI lineage: Eukaryota > Viridiplantae > Streptophyta > Magnoliopsida > Geraniales > Geraniaceae > Erodium > Erodium maritimum. The sequence goes on along the minus strand of OY997592.1, from coordinate 57,717,712 downwards.
GCATCAGATTCTCCACTCGGCACACCGGCAACGTTCAAATCCTATGGAACAGTCCCCCCTGGTTGTAGTTGTCATTGGAGTGGAGGCACGAACTTCCTTTCCCTGCCGCTGATGTCGTGTCCGGCGAGAGAGACCCTTAGACGAAGCTTTTGGTCTCTGGGCCTTCGGTTTAGTCACACCCCGAGCTGGAGCATGCCTACCACGCCTTGCTGATGAAGCTTCCTTACGGAGTATTTGGCAGTACTCGTCATACAAAGCCAACAGCTCCTTACCAAAAGAAAGAAAGGAGAGAGCTTTCATCGGCTCCAAAGCATATATGTCGACGACTTAAAAGCTAGATTCAAAACATTGGTTGGTCAACACGCAGGATCGGAGAGGAGGAATGAAAGTAACTGGGAGATCATTAAGGTGGCAGTGCTCTTGTTCAAGACCATCACCAAGTTCAGCTATATTAAGGGAAATATGAGATATCAAATCAAACATTTAGTGGATTTCTCGTATGTTTGTTCTGCATTCTTTTTGCTCTGAACATATATTTATATCCAATATTATATTGTTTTTCCTATTTTGATAGCTTACTTTTCAGGTTATTTTGGTTTGAACATTTCCGTAATGAAGTTGATAAATTGATTATCATTCCTCAAACAAGTACTATAGTGTATTGATATATAAATATCCACGCTTCTTTTTTGATGTGTTATATTGTTTTTTATCCCTATTTTTAATTCACTGATCATTAATAAATGGAATTTGTATGTTTTGTTTCGTTAACGATAGTTTTTCACTGCGAAATAAAAATCCATAGAGTTGTTTGAATGTTCAACCATCATGAAAATTTATATTCTATTTGGATGAAAAATGCTTTTCTGAAAAACAAATTTGAATAGAGATCAAAATCAGGCTGAACTAGTATTAAATTTTAATTTCAAGATTAAAAATCTAATATTTTTTCGCTTGATTAAGTTTGATCAAATATTAACATATGTTTAATTTTATGGGGTATTTTTCACCCGATGACTTAAATGACTTCTTATTTATTTTACGGGGTCTTTTCTAATCGGTGACCGTAAACAATTGCTTAACTCGCTTAAAGCTTAAGCCAACCATGAATGGACCCATATCAACCAAAACACTGAGCACATTGCATACAATTTTCAGAGCGCCAAAGGCAATCAAATATGTATTGAAGCAATTGGATCCTTTATATTTTGTTTCAAGCCAGACCTAACCTTTATCATTTAACATTCTCATACCATTCTAATTTATAATTTCTAGGTGAATTTCAGGGTAAAATGACATAAGATTTAGATGTACACTATTATATAGATCATAATCAAGAAAAAGTATATAGTTGTTTGAAAAATAGACTACCACAAAAATGATTGGAAAAACTAGAAAAGTGGTCTAGATTAAACGGTAGGATTTGCAAATGAGTCAGTACTTCACTCAGTCATGTCAGAATCACAAGTTATGATATCCGAAAAGGAAAATAGAATATTAAAGTAATTTTCTAGATTTCTCTCAGGTATTCTTCACCAGATGTTGACATCAAAGTCTGATAACTTGTTGTATCATGAAGGATCGAAGTGTAAACTTCATAAAGTATAAAAGTCGAATGATACTTGCTGGGTGTGCAAAAAATCCGAACGATCCGACCCATCCGATAATCCACCCGACCCGCAACCCGATTCTCATTCGTCTGTGGGTTTCGAATCGGATTATGGATCTTAAAATCCTGACCCGCGTCTTATCTGGGCGGATCGCGGATCTTAAGCCAGCAATCCACGGATCACCCGATCCGCCCGCTACATAAACTTCGCTCAAATTTCTAAATAACCCAAGCCTACCATATCAGCTTTTGGCTTGATTTAGTAACCGTTAGATCTTCTCAGTGGAGATAGATTTTTCTAATTAATGGTGTGGATGGAAATACATGGTGTACTCTTCACCACCCACATGTTATCTATTTAATGCGGTTGAGATACTCAGACCCTAATCCTCTCCCTTTTCTCTCCTTCCTCTTTAGATTTTATCTTTTTGTTTCTTACTCTTTCTTTGGCTCTCTCTTCCTGATGAACGTGTTCTAGTTCAATCACCAAATCTCTAATTCATTTCAAATCGTGCTTTAGTTGGGGTAGTACTTCCTTCCCAGTTAACATACACATGACTACCAAGGTAATGAATTATTTTACTTCAATATTTTAGTTGCAACTTCATATGTCATGGAAACATGACTTTTTCTTTAATATTCCAGTACCATTCCCTTCTGTTTTCTGGAAGTAGAATATATTTTTTATAGGCTAAAGATTTTATTAAGCATTCGTACTATAAGAGGATAGAACGAAGCGAAAGAATGGTCCCAAACAAGGACCCATTCTACAGACCAAAACATCTACGAAAGCTCAGAACAGTTTAAAAACATTACAAAACAACCACAACCAACCAACGAGACCGAAAAAAGAACCAAAACGGAAACAAAACACATCAAACAACCACCATCCTCTGCTTTCTCCTACCGGTCCATAAGTACCAAGACGAATCTCTGCCCCAATCCTCAAAAGTCACCCCGAACGAAAAGAGCCTGAGTTCCAACAAACCCCCCAAAAATGAGCCTGAATCTTCGCCACCACCCCATCCACACTATCCATAGTCTGATTGAACATTGCTCCATTACGAATCACCCAAATAGACCATAAGGCCCACATAGCCAACCCGTACCCAACCAGACCACCACTTCTTCGTACCCAACCCCTTCCACCAAAGCAAAACATCACCTAAACTTCTCGGCATAGGACCACACACCTTTCACCACAAAAACACCTTACTCCAAATCTCCCAAGCATATAAACAATGCAACAGAACATGGTCAACAGACTCAAAAAATAGCATGCAGAAAGGACATAACATATTATTCAAAGAAATCTACAAACCTCTACTTTCCAGGAAATCCTTCGTATGAAGAGCATTATGTGCTGCCAGCCACACAAACACACTGAATTTTGGCGGGACATGCTTCACCCAAAGAACCGACGCCCACTCCACAAAGACATCTCCCCCTGTCGGTCCCGATAAACACCGATACACAAAAGAAACCGAGAAACCTTTATCATGCTTCTCCCAAATAATACAGTCCTCCCTATCCGGCCTCAAAACCACCCCATCCAACAGGCCCATCAAGAACATGGCTTCCTCTTCTTCCCAAAGCTCAAGATCTCGCAGGAAACCCACTCTCCACACTCCCGAGAGCCAAAAGAACTGCACTTTCTCAAACTTTGCTGCAGCCAACGAATACAAATTTGGAAAACGAATGTGCAAAGAGGAAGAACCAACCCACACATCGTCCCAAAAGGATATCCGGTCACCCTTCCCCAACCTCCAATGTACACCCTGATTCCCAAAAAGCACCTCAAAATCAGGGCCAGAAGCTAAAGACAAGATATGGCCGGTCAAAAAGGAAGAACCCGACTTATCAACCTTGAGCAAGTCCTAATCAGAAATGTCCCAACCGAATAGAGCACAAATAACCTTCTTCCAAAGAAAATCAGTTTAACAAGCGAACCTCCTCCACTATTTAGCCAATAAACTGGCATTCATAGCCCCCAATCTCCTAATACCGAGGCCACCTTCCTCTTTGGGTTTGCACACCGTACTCCAACGAAGCTTACAGAACACCTTCCCTGTGTAAGGATTAGTCCACAAAAACCTTCTCCGCCAAGCTTCTAAAACAGCAATCACCCTTTTTGGAGATCTCAATAGAGACATAAAAAACAAAGGAAGAGCCGATAAGGTCGACTTTATCAAAACAATTTGGTCCGCCATATTCAGGTTCTTTAGTTTCTACAACACAAGCACCTTCTTAAACTTCTCCACTAATCTTAGTTACCTTATTTTACTATACTATTGTTAATCAAAGTTTATTTTTTGTTTGAAAGGCTTTTATATGAGATAGATTAACCAATACTTTTGTTATAATATTGTTTCATTATTAGTGTGTCTGAAGAATCTAATTACTGTTCTTTAAAATTGTAGGAACATTTATGAAGAAGATATAAACAACAGATTCGTTTTTAACTTTTAAGTAATCAATTACCAATTTAAAAGTGCATCTAAAAAATCTTTAGACTTGTAATCTTAATTGACCAACAGTTCAGTTTTAAATTGTCGGAACTGAAACAACCAACAATGTGAAAGAAGCTGAAAACGGACCATCTATCATATTCTAAAATAAATTCAATAAAGAAAAAATTATAGTGTCATATATTAACAATAATAAATATAACACGGCCATTTTAATAAATATAAAAGCGTCTCAGTTTTTGGGATTTGTTTTGTTATGGATATATCCGACCCGCCCGCAATATGAATAAGCGGGTCTTTTAAGAAATCATGATCCGACGGGTGGATCTCAAGCGAACAAATCCGAATCCGATTATTTGCGGGCGGGTCTCAATAGATGCAGGTCGGGCCGGACATTCGCCTTTGCACACCCCTACTTGCTGCTAATAACTAAGCCCATCTCCTCTGAGGAGTAGTAGCATCCTTAGACCCGGTCTGAGGCCGCCTTTTACTTCTCTTAAATTCTCCACCAGCTGACAACTGTTTTGACCTCAAAGAAGAAGCTCTATCAGATTTCTGATTTGTTGAGATTTCCTGAAGAGGACTTATCGGGTGAGTTTGTGGCGACCGCTGTTCAATATCTCTGGCCAAGGAACTTGAGGCTTTGACTGGTTTCAGGTTTTTACTTGAAGAGATATCTCTACCTTGAACAGGTAGTTCTTGGAGTTTAGCAACAGGAGTTTGAAGACGGCTCTTAGGAGAGCTATCTGAATCAGAAGAGGAAGGACTAGTAGTACTATCCATATCATATATGACATTATCTGCCATGAATGGTAGTTGCCTGCTGTTTGAACTTGAGGTAGATGATCTCCTCATTCTTGTGAGCTGATATACCTGTGTAAAATACATTAATTACACGTAAACGTAAGCAAAAATACATCACTTCTATTTATTTTCTTCCTTTGTTTTGAAATTTGATTTGTGAATTATGAATAAGTTTGTATTCAACAAGCTTCTCACCTTTTGTTCGAGAACAACCATGTCCTTCCTAAGTTTTGTAATTAACATATTCTTCCTACGTATGACTTCTTCCAGATCTGAAATCCTCTATAGAATAGTACAGAAAATGGTCCAATAAATATAGGAAGAAGACAAATTTGTAAGGGCCAATCAAATGAATTACGAAACACAATCAAAGATCACCTTCGAACTAGCATCCTTAGATGAATGGAGAGTTGTTGTTAACTCGTTGATGGTTGCATCTTTTTCATCGCACTCCCGCTTGAGATTATAAATATCTTGATCAATTGCTACCGAATTCATCTATAAGAGAAACATTAGTCAACACACATTACAAAATGATGCTAATTAGCATCACAGAGATAAACAAGAGAATTCAGCTTAGATGAACACATTGTCTCAAACAACACAATCAGTGGCCCAGTAGGATCAAGCTAACGGTGCATGAGCCATACAATAAAAAGTCTCATGCCACATTAAATTTAAATTGTATTTTAAAATGGCAGGCTTTGACAATTAGAATTACATAAAACACAAATCAGTTGAAGGGATTTCATTGGTGCGACTAACTTCTGAAGCTGTAAAGGAATACACATCTATTATATTTATCAAGCAACATAAAGCTGCAAAAGTGCTTATATATAGATGGGTATGTCTTCATTGTAAGTAAACTTTGTGAAACTTCAATTACCTGGATTTCTGCAGCAGAAGTGACACTTGAAGCCCAATCTGACAAATCAGACATGCGCCGCTCCTCTGGTTGTTCCTCATTATTGAAAGGTGCTTTATACTGAAGCACCTCATCCCCACAGACTTTCATAGAAGAGTTTCCCTGATACAAAATGTGTTTATTCATCATTAACGGTTATCATTACTAAAACAACTCAGGCACCCGTTCATCATAAGGTTTGAGAAAACAACAAATTCGTTGATACAGTTATGAAGTGGATTCTCACTGTAAGAAGACTTGACATATTGCAATGCTGATCACAAAGCCAGCATCCACAATCAGCAAAACTAATACTGTCAGCCCCAAAAACTTCATTTGCCGGCAATTCTACATGCTTAGTAGATGGTAAATGAGTCCCACTTCTTGGCTGGTCCTTCACATTATTGCTCAACTTGTCACACAGACTGTCAAGCTTCTGTTGCATACTTAACAGCACCTGATCCTGGAAGAACATTGGTACAAGAGAAAGAAAATGAATCAACTTTAAATCAAATTGGTTGAACCATGCTATTCACATAAACTCTGGTAATACTGCTCTTGTTAAAGACAACGAAAGTGAATGACCAAAGATTTTTTTTTCTTCGAGCGGATGAATGACCAAAGGTCATATGGGAATTCATATAACCCAGATTCTTATATTATAATAAGGTATTCATAAGGGAAAACGTTGTTTCCTAACCTTTTGTGACCTTTAGTTATCACTTCCTAAAGGAGGTCAACCTATCGAGACATTTTCTAACTTAAAAGATCGCACAATTTACATGAACCAACATACAGGTAGTAGTTTGTTACAAAAAGTAATATAAATGTGGTATTTTTTTACAAGGAAAACCACTTTTTTCATGCTTATTTTACACGTGATTGACACTTTTTGTAAACACGTACCACCTTTGTGTTAGGATCTGTCACAAAAGGTCGATCACAGTTAGGAATTGCAAATGACCTTAAGGGTTAGGAATCGAAGTTATCCCTATTCATAATTATGTGCAGCAAAACCTCATATGGAAAATCTTACATTGAAAGTTTGGCATCCTAAAGTTGCTTTTGAAGAAAGGTTCAAGCAAAAGCAAGAACTATAAGCAGTCAGTCAGTCGATTAGGGTCATCAAATTAAAGTCCCAACTTTCAATGTCCTTGAATGAGAAACAAAATTGGTGGAAATGTTAACACTAAATACAAAAAATGTATGCACACCAAGCAAATAGACCATCAGACCCCATAATCAATACCTAAAGTATGCAAAGGGGTAATGATCAAACCAATAATAAGAAAGTCATCTCCACAGTGAGTCAATTTAGAACTTCAAAACAAGCTCAATTAGAAAGGCGCACATGCAATTACTCATTAGTTCAAGTAAATATAAGGACAAGAAACAGAACCCAGTCATGAAAGCAAGCAAAAATTACGAACCCTAAGCTCCACAGACTTGGCGAGCTGCGAAATCTTCCGATTCTTCTTGGATTCCGCGACGGCGACGCCGATAACAGCCACAATGAGGACCCTCTGAATAGGGCTGAGGAGATCCCAAGCCACGGACTCGTCGCGGGTGAGGCCGCCCCGAACCGAGCGGGAGGAGGTGGCTTCCTCCGCGTTGAGGAGGCGTCCTTGGAGGGAGACCCAGGCCAGCTTACGGGCGGCGGGGACAGGCCGCGCCGGCTGGGAGAAGTGGCTGGAGAGACGGCGCGGGTTCGGGGAGGGGACGGGGGTGAAGGGCGCGAGCGAGACCAGAGCCGGAAATGGGTCGCCGAAGCTGAGATCGGCGAGCTCTGGTTCGGCCATCTCAAGTTATGGTGAGAAGGGGCGTGATTGCAGCGAGCGTATTGAATGAGGGCTTTGGGAGATTTCGAATCGAACGTTACAGTTTTGTTGTATTTCAAACTTTTTTGAATCGAGAGGGAAAGCCGATCGTTAACGTTTGAATACTGACCTGTCACTTTGACCTACACACGTGTATTTTGTTTTTGTTTTAAATTTTTCTATGCATCCAAAGTCCAAATAGATATACAGTAAAACTGTAAAAAAAATTGAAAAATGGGAGGAATCAATTTTATATATCAGTTAAAATGACATACATACAATCTGTTGAAAGCGTACAAGCGACCGATAAATATTATAGACTCCAGATTAGCTAGCCTATAATAATATCGACTCCAAAACGTGCAAACAGCGTGCACATAAAAAGTGCAACAACATACACACCAAACCGTGTAACATAACATGCACGCCTAACCGTGCCACATGACGGGCACAGAAAAGTGCAACTAGTGCACACAAAGTGCAACTAGTGAACACCGACGCTGCAACAAGTGTAGTTATTTGTCCCGAAAAGGCCACAACCAAAACCAAAACTTAACAATAAAGAAAAAAAACTTGAAACATAACCATGTCTCCTTGGGATCCAACCACATCGATCATATCGATACTCTTGTGTCTAACTTTGAGCACCAACATCTAAAGAACAACATCGGAGCACACGTAGTCCCACACATAACACTTCAGCTCTTCTCCTTTAACGCCCCTTCCACACTCAGATTAAAAATTTGAGGCTACCTCACCGGACTCTCTGCCTAATCCGTGAAATACGGCGCAACGAAGAGGTTGAAGAAGTCGAATCTAGAAGAGGAGAAAAAAGGCATGTGATGAACGAACGAGAACCAAGTAGCCATGAACAACAAAATAGAACCCCCCGAGAAAAGAGGGAGAAAACGAAAAAGGTGGCCTCCACGAGCAACAAACGGGGATGAGCCACGGGCGCCACCGGCGAGAGCTATGATCGAAGAAATGGGAGAAAGGCTGCTAGGGTTTTTCCAGAGAAAGGAATAGTCTCGGTCCCTTATTTATAACTTTTGAAAATCTGAAAATTAATAGTCAGGGGACCATCAAAATGTATTAATTAATATTATTAATTCAGCACCATATCACCGAGTCGGGACCAGACAAAATATTATCTTAAAGAGTTTATTAAATAATCAAGTTTCTACTGTATAATATATGTAAGAATTTTTTTTTGATAAGCGAAATTTTTTTATTGAACGAATTCCTAAGATAGGAAAAACAAGGCAGGAGATCAACCTTAGAAAGGGATCATCCGAAAACTGAAACAGGCTCAAAAGAGCAACGAGGCCTGCAAGACTCTAGAACAAAAAACATAAACACGGTACAGGAGCAAACAACAAAACTCCTAAACTACTTCCTACTCAGGTCCAAGCAGGAAAACGTGTTAGAAACCAGAATATGACTTAAAGCTTTTTCTGTCGAGACAGGGGGAACCTCCTTACTACCCTCAACATCCTCCAACATTAGATGCGGGTGGATCTGTTTGAGCACCACATGTCCAATGTTAACAGCTCTTTTCCCAACTTTTGAGCGATAGCTCCATTCACCCGAGCTATTCTTTGTTGTAATATCAACCTTGAAGCTTCCCGCTTTGCTTCCAACTTCATTAGAGGTCGTGGCTCTAGTTTGGTAAAACACAACTGAAGGAACAATTGTCTTTTTTGACTGTGCCTTCTTAGGACGACCTCGTTTTTTTGGTTCACCCTTTGAGGGTTTAGACAAAGCGTCCTTCCACGGACTGCCTTGAAAACCGACAACCAAATCCCTTATCCGTCCACTAGAGACCCAGCTTCCAAAATCGGTTTACCATTTCGGGGAGGGCCCAAATCGGTTAAAAACGTCAGCCAAACTGGGGTCTTCACGGGCCAACAACTGAGACTTTTCGGAGGCAACAAGGCTCAAAGTATGACCTTCAGCAACAGGCAATGGCCCACCGTCAAAACAGTCACGCTTTGTCTCCTTCACGTCGCCCTTCTTTGCTGGATTAGGAGACGATGGGGTTGTACTAGGTCCTGAAGGCTGAGGCCCAGCAACCAAATGAGGCCCAGCAACTGGAAGCCCAACGCTACCAACGTCCTGCTTCGTCTCCATAAGCTGCGCGCCGAGCTTCTCTGCAACTCCAGGAGACGCGGCGTCGAAGGATGAAACAGATACGAGATCAAAATCCCCAAGATCTGATTTGGATGTGCTCTGTTTCTGCGTAGGAAAGCTCTGTTTCAAAATGGGATCCGGCCAAACTATACCAGGTCGTGTGAGAGCTACAAGGAGGTTATACCCCTTGTACCGGTATCCATTAAGAGACTTGATAGCTTGATTAGCAGCATCTGGACTCGAGAACTCAGTAAAACCAAAGTAACGCCCTTTGCGATTTGGTTTCTTCAAAACATATGCGAATTCGACCTCTCGAAACGAGCTTAGAGAGTTACGAATCCAGTCCGACGAGGTTCCATAGGGGAGGTTGTACAAGAAGACCATTGCCTGGTCGGAGATCGGAGCTTTTAACTGTTCAGAGGCCAGAGAACCAGCCTCATCCAATCTGTCCCTCTTACCTGCGAAATTGCTCACACAAGCTTTGGAACCGGGAGCACAGCCTGTGACGACTCCCTTCTTCCCACCCCCAGACTCCTTTGCTTGCACGACGGTAGTCGCTACACCCGGAGCACCTCGCGCCCGAGAACCTTTCAGCCGAGATCCACCTCCACCCTTGCCATGTTTTCCTTTGCGTTGTACTGGACTGTGAGCCGAACCAAACATCTTGTTCTTCTTAGTAACCTCAACTGTAACATAATCTTTGTACAAAGAGAGCAATACTGAGCAAAAAGAAGAAAAGGGAAGCAAGGAATCCTTTGGTAGAGAGAGAGGCCTCTTAGACGCCATTAGAACTCAAAGGCATTGCAGAAGACACTGCAATAATGTACCCCCTTCAAATCAACCTCCACCGCCCTCTGTAACAGATCCGACCGAGACGCCACAAACATTAGCGGCCCTGACACCACTGGAAATTCGCAGATCGCATAATCAACACACTCAGGAATCGCTGACCCTGATAAAAGTTTGGCACCGACCCAACCACCGGAAGCATCAATCGAGGGCGACGCCGGCCAGAAACGCGAGGAAGGGGCTGGCTCGCAAGCGCACAATCTGGCACCGACCCAACTAGCGACAGCAACAACCAAACAACGCCGGCCAGATTCAGCCCAAACAGCCACACGGAGTCCGGAATCGCGAATGACGACGACCACCAGAGACGGGAAACGATCCCACACACGAAGGCGGCGACTCGCAAACGCGAGACCTAGAAACCGCGAATGAGGCGCGTTCAACAGAAAGGTGGACTTTGTTTTTCTTTTGGGTGTATGTAAGAAAAAATTTAGTTTACATTTTATTGTGTGATAAATTTAGTTTACCACTTTGCTCAACAGTCAACACGCCCATTAATTATTCTTCATCCAAATAATGGGTCCTTAAGTTCTAAATTTGGAGGGGAAAAATCGTTTCCACCCAATTATCTAAACGTTGAGATTATATTTGTTGTGATAAAATAAAAATATTTGTAATTTTAAAATGGGATGGAATAAAAGATGAAACCCGAGTTACTCGAACTTACATCTTTTCGAAACCTAGGGTTTCTCTTTACTCTCTCCCTCCTTCTTCTGATCGGAGTGTTGTCGCTACCATTATCGTCCTCTTTCTCGACTACTCATGCCACCCTTCCACCGTGACTCGAGATGGAACAATGTCTACAAGGCCCTCTTACCCCGTTGCCTCTCGCCTATCGACCATCCCCGATTAGCCCAACACGATGGGGGCCACGAATGTTGTCGAGGAAAGATCCCACAACCACCACCAAATATCACCACAAACTCCCATATGAAATGGTATACAACCATGGTAGGGATACCCCCAACTATGGCGGACTCTTGCCGCCTACCTTCACGACATCAACCAACTAACGGTGCTAAGATCGAACCCGCCTTCCAATGGATCTTGTATGATTCGTCGATGGAAAACGATATCCGGGACCCCATTAGGGCACGACTGTTGGCATGTATCTCGCCTCATCCCTATCACCAAGGGATATCCACCACACCTGACTCCCGAGGAGAGCGGGACATCAAGTGTCCAACATGGTCGGGGAGGACAACCCTAACCCATAGGCGCGACCATTATCGGACTGTTGGTTTTGGGTCAAAGACATCTACCCATGGACCTTGATCCACTACCATGGGAAGATCTTATACGATCTGCTTCATACTGCCCCGTATAAGGGACAACAATCCACTCGCTCACCACACAGGGAGGACACACTACTGAGAATTCGAGTAGTGGTGGATATCTATAAGACTAAGGATCCCCCAAGAGAAGACTGAGGTCACTCTGAAGATTCTCAAAGGAATGAGTAGTATTGTCTGAGTCTGGTACCCCACACCCCCTAGATCACCACAACAAGGAGCCCCCATTGGTACCCATCCCCTCCGAGGTCGGGCGCCTCTCTCAAGGATACCCATCGGGTCTTAGAGCACCGTTGATACTTCTCACTCCAATGGACAAGTAAATCCAATACCACCACCCATAACAACATGAAATCCACGGGCAATACCGAGGATGTCCATTCTGATGGGAATGTAGTGAGGCACGCTGGCTTGCCTCGCGTATCGCCATGAACTGGTTAGGGGCTAGCGGGATTCCATTGATGAGCTACATCCTGGCCCTTGTGAATTAGTATTCTACTAATTCCCAACCTCTTCCTTTCCCTGACATACTCCGTGATCGACTGTTACGACATAATATGGCTGGTCAAGTTGAGATGGGGAAAGCCTTATTGATATGTTGCGCCAAGCACAATTGGAATAATGAACCACCCCTAGTATCTCTCTGGTCTTTACAAGGCATTTAAGTTTGTCACCGAAACTGTATCTCATCCCAGTAGTTCATTATCGTTTTTGTACAGTCCCTGAGACCTTTCATTTCTATATCAATAAAAGTTCGTCCTTATGTTAAAAAATATGACCTCCCAAAATACTAACACCACCATTTACAAATAAAATATATATAACAGTGAGTAATGACGGCTAGGGTTGGATTTTTTTCGTCGCTGGATGATTTGGGATTTATTCACCATACTTGTTTCTTGTGATTGTTCAATGGTTTGGTGGTTGTTCATTGGGTTTCTACAGGGTTTTTTCGACGAAAGGGGGAAAGAGCCTTGATCTAGAGCGGTTGTCGCCATATTAGTGGGATGAATGACATATGGTGGACAACAAGTAGATACGAGAAACTTCCATTATTTCGATTCTAATGTGGCCTAATAAGACATAAAACCAAATATAGTATTAGGGATGTACATTATTCAGAAGTGTCATTAGTTTCGGTATGAATCGGGCTTGCGTGCAAACATAACGTTGTGAAGGTTCACGTTTAATGACCGATGAAGGAAGGGGAGGGTGAGAATACTTTCTAGTCCTTAGTTGACTTGTATGTATCAAGGTATTATGTAAAAGGTAACGAATGATGTTGTCATCCTTTTTTTTATAGGCTAAAGATTTTATTAGGCATTCGTTCTATAAGAGGATAGAACGAAGTGAAAGAATGGCCCCAAAACGGGATCCATTCTCCATACCAAAACAGCTACGAAAGCTCAAAACAGTAAAGAACAAACATCAAAACACCCACAACAAAATAAAAACAAGAGGAGACGACTAAAAGAGAACATAACAACTCAACACAAGGTCGCCCTCCTCTGTTGCCTCCTGCCAGACCACAAGCACCAAGACGGGTCTCTACCCTAGTCCTCAAAAGTAACCCCCGGACGGAGAGATCCTGAGTTCCAGCAAATCCCAAAAGCATGAGCCTGAATCTTCGTCACCACCCCGTTCACACTATCCATTGTATGATTAAATACTGCAGCATTACGAATAACCCAAATGGACCACAAAGTTACATAACCAACCCTTACCCAACTAGACCACCACTGCTTCGAACCAAGACACTTCCACCAAAGCAAAACATCGCCTAGTCTCCCCGGCATAGGCCCACATATCTTCCACCACTTAAAAAACTTACTCCAAATCTCCCAGGCAAAGAAACAATGCAATAAAATATGATTTGCAGACTCAAAAAATAGCATGCAAAAAGGACATAACATACTATTCAATGAAATCTGCAGACCTCTGCTCTCCAGGAACTCCTTAGTAGGAATGGCATTGTGCGCCGCCAACCACACGAACACACACAACTTAGGCGGGACATGCTTCACCCACATAATTGATGCCCACTCAACAGAAAGATCCCCTCCAACAGAGCCCGAAACTCAGCGGTACATAGATGAGACTGGGAAGCCTTTGGCATGCTTTACCCAAATGAGACAATCCTCTCTTTCCGGCCTTAACACCACCCCATCCAAACGACCCATCAAAACCAAGGCTTCCTTTTCCTCCCACACCTCAAGATCACGCAGGAACCCCACTCTCCATTCTCCCAACACCCAATAAAACTTAGCCTTCTCATACTTAGCTGCAGCCAATGAATATAAGTTAGGGAAACGATAGTGAAAAGAGGAGGAGCCTACCCACACGTCATCCCAAAAAGAAATCCGGTCACCCCTTCCCAACCTCCAATGAACACCCTGGTTTCCAAACAACATCTCAAAACTGGGGTCAGAAGCTAAGACCATGATATGACCGGTCAAAAAAGAGGAACCCGGCTTATCAACCTTGAGCAGGTCCCAATCTGATAAGTCTCAACCAAAGAGAGCACAAATAACCTTCTTCCACAAGGAATCGGTCTCACAAGCAAACCTCCACCACCACTTGGCCAGTAAACTGGCATTCATAGCCCCTAGTCTCCTAATACCAAGCCCACCGTCCTCCTTAGGTTTACACACCGTACTCCACCGGACCTTACAGAACATCTTTCCTGTGTAAGGATTGGTCCACAAAAACCTTCTCTGCCAGGCTTCCAAAACAGCTAAGACCTTTTTGGGGGCTCTTAAGAGAGACATAAAAAACAAGGGGAGAGCCGATAGAGTCGACTTAATCAAAACAATGCGTCCCGCCATGTTCAGATTCTTTAACTTCCACAGACCAAGAGCCTTCTTGAACTTCTCCACCATATGATCCCATGCAGAAACTCTCCTCGGATTGACACCCAGCCAAAACCCCAAATACTTCATCGGCAAGGAACCCACCTGACACCCCAGAATACGGGCCACCTCCTCCTCCGAACAAGCTCCCTCGTTCATCACCACAACAGTCGACTTTGAAAAGTTTATTTTCAAACCCGACCCATTCTGAAAATTCACCAACAAGTTCTTGATGAATCTCAAACCGCCCACATCACCTTTAATGAACAAGAGGGTGTCGTCTGCGAACTGCAGATGAGAGACAATCAACCCTGCCGAACCAACCTGCACACCCTGAAAAGCACCTGTTCTCAACCCATTTTCCAACAATTGATGCAACCCCTCCGCTGCACTTAAAAACAGGAAAGGTGACAAAGGACATCCTTGTCTGATGCCATTAAGAACATGGAAATCAGCACTCGGAGAACCATTAATCAACACCGACAAGTAGGCTTTGAAACAACCCTGCATCCAAGACCTCCAACGCCAACCAAAACCCATTACCAACAAGACCTTGTCAATAAAACCCCAGTGGACTTTATCGTAGGCTTTTTCAAAGTCAAGTTTCAACAGAACCACCTCCTCCTTGGTCCGTTTCAGCTCCTTTATCAACTCTGAGGCTATCAAAACTCCATCAACAAGTTGCCTCCTTGCCACAAACCCACTTTGGGTATCACTGACCAATCCCGAGAGCACTCTCTTAAGCCGATTTGCCAGAACTTTTGCCAAGATCTTATACGGACCAGAAATCAGGCTAATGAGGCGAAAATCATCAAAGCCGTCTACAACGCTAGACTTAGGGATTAAAGTCAAGAAAGCCGAATTAATCCCCTTATCCAGTTCCCCTGAGGCCTGAAAAGAGAGCAAAAAATTACAAACGTCAACACCAACTATTCTCCAACACACCTGAAAAAACCTCAAAGAGAAACCATCAGGACCGGGAGCTTTCTCCCCCCCCCCCCCACAATCCTTCACAGCCTGAAAAATCTCATGCACACCAAACGCAAACTCCAACCAATTGGCCTGAACCACAGATAAATGCCGTAAAAGAAGACCTGGTAACTCAACTTGCACTAACAGATCAACTTCGAACCGTTTTAGCAAAATGCTCAACTGCAGCCCTCTTAATTTTCACAGGGGAATCGAGGGTAACTTGGCCCACACGAATACTAGTGATCCGATTACGAATTACCTGATAATTAGCAATTCGATGAAAAAATTGAGAACAACGATCACCTCCTCTGAACCAGCGGAATCTAGCCTTTTGACACCAAATATTTTCCAACCACCGAGTCTTTTGGATTAAAAGAGCTCGACTTCGAGCCCTACTGGCACGCTCCGACCCATCAAGATCCCTAACCTCCACAATACCGTCCCAAACCTCCAATTCCGCAGTCAACTTCGCCACATCCGTATCCAACCGGCCAAACACTTCCTTATTCCACACCTGCAGATTCCTTCTCAAACACCTCAACTTAGACCATAAGATGAAACTAGGGTCACCAGTAAAAGAGTAGGATTCCCAAATCATCTTTACTGTAGGAATAAAGGAACTATGCTCAAGCCAAGAATTAATAAACCGAAGAGGCTTCGGACCCAATTCACCACTTCCACACCCAAAATGACCGGCCTATGATCCGACACACCCCTCGGAACACCCCGTTGAACCAGCACCCCCAAAACTGAAAGGGCCTCAGGAGAAACCAAGAACCTGTCGAGACGAGAGGCCTTCGATCCCGTATCATACCAAGTGAACTTAGACCCTAACAAGTTAAGGTCTAAGAGGCCCAAGTCATCAATGAAACCAGCAAAAGCAGCTGCATCAGCCCTCTTAAAAGCACTGCCTCGCCTTTCCTCGACAGACAACACATAGTTAAAATCCCCACCAACAATCAGAATATCATGAAACCTGTCACGTAATCCCACCAACGTGGACCACAAACCCCTTCTCTCCCGGGCTGAATTAGGAGCATAAACATTTATCGCAGTAACAGGAAGTTGCGAGCCAATAAAAACCCTGTTCCAACAGATCACATTATGTTCGAAAGTAACAGAAGTCTTGTTAAGAACAGATAAATTCCAGGCCAACAAAACACCACCAGCCGACCCGATGGCAGGTATCCACTCTACTCCCCAACCAACACCAAAACCACAGGAACGTAAAACACCACAATCAACTACTACAAGTTTAGTTTCTTGAATCATAACTAAATCAACGACATTCGGTAACACACATATCTTAATGCAATTCCTTTTAAGATCGGAATGCATACCTCTCACGTTCCACGTGAGGAACCTCATATCAAAGGAAATCAAACAGAAGAAACCGAAATAGGTGAAGATAAACTACATGTATTCGACTCCGAATGCACTTCCTCCTCACTTTCAAACTCCTCGTCCAAGAATAGAGTCGTCTTTGGAACCTCTATATCAAGGCAATTGAATTGTTCCAACACTAACGGTCCAAGATCGATGGCTTTCTTCCCAACCTTCTTACAATAGATTCAATCACCCGAGCTTCCTTTAATCTTCTTTGCAAAATCCACAATGAACGTACCAGACTTGTCACAATTGCTAGCTGCTCCTGAATTATGTGTAGTCTAATAAAAAATAGCCGGAGACGCAGCCGATCTGCCCCTTGGCTTCTTTCTCGGTCTGCCACGCCCCCTCTTCACTGGCTGCTCATTCTGAACCGGGCCACCAACAACACCAGCTAACACCCCTTCCTGTCCTGCAACTTCAGGTCGCACACTCGCAGAATCACTCTGCAGCAGACGGGACAAACCCAAATCTGACGGACTATCAATCGCACCTTGATCACGAAACAGAGTCCTGGTTGCGACTAAATTCTGTCCTACATCACGTCTTTGACCGGACTCGGGCAGTTGGGAAAATGGCGTGATCTCCAGCCCAGTCCCTTCCAGTAATGGGCTTGCTGACTGCACTTCGGCCTTAGCCCGATCAGAGACAGTTCCCTCACTTGAAACAGTTGTAGATACTGAAATTGCAGGTGCTTTTAATACCCTGAAAGGAACTGAAGAAGAGGAAACCTGCTTCAGCAACACAGGAAAAGAACTGTCGCCCAAACGAAGACTAACTTCCATCGAACCGAACTACAGCTGAGGACTATGAACCAAAGAAAAGGCACGTCCCAAAGAGTCACCTGCATCCGACGTATCAATAATGTTGATGACCTCACCTAGCAACCCAGCCACAAGTTTAAAATTCGTGTCTAGCCAACCATGGAACGGGATTCAAGTAATTTCCACCCAGCTGAAAACCCCCGGTTTCAACAAAACTTTTGCAGAAACGTCAATGTGATCGAACCACGTCTTGAGCCAGCCTTCACCATGATTCTTCAATGAGGCTGCATAATCCGGGTCCGGGCATGATAACAGGAACACCCTGTTACCAAAACCCCTAACCTCAACATCTCTAACCCCTTCTCGACCTATAGCCTCCTGAATAGCATTCACCGAGCAATCATTCCTTGCTATTCCCAACAAACCCGTCTCCACTAGCGACTGATGCAAGGCCACAACAGAGCCTTCGCACACACGATCTTGTCCCACAACCGATCGAGGCTTGACAACAAAACGGGGAGGGGGTCGAGCATCAGTTTTGAACTTCTTATCATGAGCAACCAGAAGTCTATGGCCTTTTGCAATGGAGCCATGACAATGATCCACGATTCTATTGGCATCCTCTTTAGTTTTTGCATAAACAAAGCCGAAAAATTTCCCTTTTGCATTTGCTCGGCGAACCACATTGGCCTTGACTACCTCTCCAGCGCAATTGCAGTAATCACGCAACCAATTGTCATCGACCCCGAACGGTAAATTGAACACAAACAATTTCCAACTAACCTGATTAGCCGGAAGAGTAGATGTACCAGAATCAGATGCGAGACTCCCTTTCTCGCGATCACCACGAATATCCCCAACACGATCGGTGTCACCGGAGCCCCCAACACCAACCAGCCGAGCACCAACAGAATCCCCTACAGCAGCTACGGTCCCTTCTTTCCTCGCTCCACCAACGCCCAGTCCTCCAAACGCCGCCGCCAGATCCGCAGACTTAGAAAATGGAACCCTCCTCCCTTCGATCAAGACATCGCTGTAGGTTGGAGTCACAGCTGATCCTCCTGAGGTAGTCGGCGCCGGCGAGTAGGGCTGATCGCCAGTTCCGAGTTTTGCGCACCCTCCCCACTCATTTTTTTTATGTAAAACAATATTTCAATAAATAAGACGGTTATTATTATGATGTTGTCATCCTAGTCAAGCTCCACGCATATCCACGCATATGATATGGCATATGATGGTGATGATGGTACGGTGTACTCAATTTTCCTAAATAAAATATTGGGGAGAAGGCCTAACAAGTCGTTCCATATCAAATATTAACATGAATGAGGTTAATCGTGCAACAATTACTATTATTGTAGAAGAATGAGCGAAACACGTAGTATTGCTAACTAAGAGCAGATGTAGCGGGGTAGTGTCCCCTCGTTGATTATGTCGAAAAGGTAAAAATGTTGGGTCGAATCCTCAAATATCGGTAGAAACCATCGAATCTACGGGTCTTGAAGTCACTATCGACATATTCCTCGACGTTGACAACTTTTCCAGTGAATAGGAAGAAGACACGTGGTGAGACAGATAAAAACATTAAATAAAAAAAGTTAAATTTTGTCTATAAATAACGATCACTGAATCTTACATCCTCACCAAAAAAACGGAGTCTTTGTTATCCACTGATGTTGATTCCTCTCCACGAAGCTTCCTCTGTTCAACTGATTCTCTCGGTGACACGGTTATGTAGTAGAAACGCGTCTCATAAATCACTGACGTGTTTTTCAAACCTTTCTCCGACATGACCACGACTGAATATCCTTCACTTAATGCCACAGTTTCTCCAACATAGACCCTAGTAGAATTGTCGTCATGATTTTCTTCTGATTCCCTGATGACGTGAACAACATAGTATCTTGCGAACAACGCAGCAGATTCTCCGAGACGTTGAGCAACTTCTCCTTTAGATACTTTGTAACAATCCTTAGGTAAACAATGGCCCACCTTAACCCCAACATGCCCTCAAATTTATTTGACGATTGGGACTACGTGCCTGACTCGCAATAGTACTCTGTCCGAGACCGGGAAGCGTTTTGGAGTACTATTACGTCTCGTCCCCTTTTCATTATTCCTTCCACGATCCAACCATATTACATTACTCTATCTCGGTGTAAGGCCTTACTCGGCTGCTGCCTTTCATACATGTTAAGGTGCCCCCGACTCCGCCTCCTTGAGCCCAAGCATCCAGTAGCTGGTGGGCACATGTCAACCAAAAACGGATGCATCATGAGAAGGTAGGCGTTGTGTGTGCGTGGTTGAACTACTTTGAAGACTCCATCATAGTCTCAGACCGAACATAGCATTATTTTTGGGAAACGTGAAGATGGATGTCGTTTTTTTTCTTTATATAAATGTTTTCCCAAATAATGTCATTTTTATAATTTATGCATGTTGTTTCGTCTATAGACCCAAGTTGTTCCATTACCACTACGCTACCCAGATCCATTAAACCCACTAATTAAATAAAGAGAAACAAAAAAGTCAATTAGACCTTGCAATAGACCGATTCGGTCTGCACCACTACGAATGCTCTAACGTTGATATGTCAGGAGATGATACTATACAATTGTAAAATGAGACGAGAGATTTACATTGAGAAAGGTCTTTGATAAATTTTGTTGTGATGACGCTATTACCGTAGAGTGTACATGAACACTATCTTCCAATTATGAGGTAGAAGCTAGATGACATCTAATTCTCCAAAGAACCAGCAACACCACGACATTTTCTACCTCGCGTTGATTTTAGTTATATCAAAAGACAAGGCGTTGGGAGTCAGGTCAAGACTAAAGAATAAATAGTTAGATCACAAGATATGACTATGTATGTTGACATTGTAAATGAGACTACGAAGAGAACAGGTAAACACAAAATCAGAGGCATTGATTCATCAAGTCCATACATTTTTTTTTGCTTTATGCGATAAATCTAAATAAATGACGAGCTTTGTCAAGAATCCCCACCATGAACAATGAATACCATACCATGCAATATTTATGGTTGCAGCCACCTTGCACGAGATAATTCCTAAAAAAGTTAGATGGTTTAAAAACGATCATCTTTTAGAAACTAAACTAAACGTAATAAACATCAAATTGGTATGTTAGGTTTTGAAAAAGCTCTAAAAGTAGGGTATGTTTCCCCAATGGGGGTATTGCTTTATTTAGAAGGGACAAGTAGTTTATTTATTCATATGTATTTTATGGATTTTATTCATGATGATATTATGAACGAGGAAGGGTAATTCTAATGTCACCTAATTGATCCGTATGGGGAACCTGACATAACATGTTGGCACGCTACTTGGGGTTATGAGCTTGTACAACATGATATGGAAACAATGTCGTTCTTGTATGTGGGAATCATAATCGAGAATTAGTCGTTGTAGTGGATAAGAAGACCATAGTTCCAATTCCATTGGCGAGAACCGAAACAAGTACCGTATGGTTCAATTCCATATGAGGAACTGAATCACACATAATAAGGGACATATGCTAACCAATTTATGGCTAACACGCGACGACCAAAGAAAAAAGTATTCGTTGTCTTTTCCAACAATTACTTATTATTGAATATAAAAATAATAAATACTTATTAATTGAAATAAAATATATAAAAAAATTATAAATACCAACACTCTATATTCATCCTTTAATTATTAATTCACACCCATATAAAAATACGATAACTTGTCTTTCGTTTGGAGGATTTCCAAGAGAGGATGGCGGAAATAATTTAGGAGGTGCATGCGCGAGATTATCGGAATGCTCAAATTACAGTAGTAATGCATCCAAGGTTTTAAGTTGTGAGACAAAGAGTAGAAGACAGAGAGCCTTCTCGAAGACATGTGAACATAGTTCGTGTTGAGGCTCATGAACGACTTATGCATGATTTCTTTGCGTAAGATCCAATTTACAGTCTTGAAATGCTCAAGTTTCGGTTCTAGATAAGTTGAACTCTTTTCGCTCGAGTTATACAAACAGTTGTGATGCACAACAACTACTTTATCCATAGAATGACCCTTTCTACCGTCCCGAATTATCTACGCATAAAAAATGTACGAACAGAATATGGATGATAGCTTACAAGTGCTTTGTTGACTTGTTGGACGAAACTGTACGAATGGGTGTCACCACCATACTGGAATATGTGAAACGATTTTACTATTTTGTGGTTCAATTGTTTATGTATGAGTATGAGAGGGCATTGCATGCGAAGGACCCGACTTGGATGTTGGATTCAGGCTACATCATATGATTCCTAGCCATTATTGAGAGTCTTGACTGCACGCATTATAAGTGGAATATTTGTTCAACGAGACAAAAGGGAATATTCGAACGAGGAGATCATGAGAACCGGTCAACAATAATGCTCGAAGTTCGTGATTTGAGATAAGGCACACACATATTGGGGGTTTTCTAATCGCTACAAGCTTTAAGAACTCGAAAGTTTAAGAACGACTTTTCTTATTGATTTAGAAACTCAACTCAAAACTAAATCACTCTCAAGATCTTATGGAACAACTCTCCACACAGAACTTCTTATATAGATTAAGCTAACTCCTTGATATATTATGAATACAAATCCTTACCTAAATAGATTTCCGATTTTGTAAACCTAATCTATATCGCTTAAGGAACAACTTATCTTAGAGATAACTTTTTCCACAAGCTTTGGAATTATCCAACATTCTCCCCCAAATTCCAACTTGAACTCCGGGTATCGCAGTCATTTGAACTCCAATCAAACTCCTCATTTCTTTGAACCTAGTACGAGCTAAGGGCTTGTAAGTATGTCTGTCTTCTTCTCAACTCCAAGAACATGCTCGACCTTGATCTATTCGTTGTCCACACATTCTCTTATAAAATGGTATTTAGAGAGTATATGCTTACTTCTTCCATGGAAGATCGGATTCTCAGTCAATGATATAACCGATTTATTGTCGATCCTAAGTGTGATCTTCTCATCTTCTCTTAGTATCTCTTTCAAAAATTCTTTAAGACATATATCTTTCTTTACGGCCTCCATAGCAGCCATGAACTCTGCTTCACACGAGGACAATGCAACAGTGGGCTATTTTTACGACGTCCAAGTGACGGGCGACCAACCAAAATAGAACAAATGACTAGAAGTGCTTCTTCCACAGTTGACATCGATATTGTGACTATTGACACTATATCCAATCACTTTTTTGATCCATCTCTCTTGAAGAACAAGCCTAGATTTGTGGTTCCTCTTACATACCTTAATATATGCTTGATTGCTTGTACATATGATTGTCTCAGAGTGTGCATATAACGACTTAGAACACCAACTGCATATGCCAAGTCTGGTCTCATATGTAGAAGATACCTCAAGAAACAAATGGTTCTTCTGTGGCGTTGATCTCTAATTCTTTCTCTGCCTCTGAGATCTTTAAGTTTGACTCCATTGGCACATGAGTTAAATTACACGTATCCATCCTCGTGTCAATAAGAATTCCTTGAGAATATCCTTCTTGTTTGATCTTAATCTCATATGCTCCTTGATTTACTTTTACGCCAAGGTAGTATAACAATTTCTGAGGTCTATCATATCGAATCTCCTCGGCATGTCTCATTTCAATTTATCTATGACCCTCCGTGAGGTTCCTGTTACAAACAAATGATCAACATATATTGCCACTATTAGAGACTCTTTCTCGTCATTCTTTAGATACACTGACGACTCATTTTTACATCTTGTAAAGCCCATCTCCTTTAGAACATGGTCGAGTTTGATGGTCCAAGCTCTAGGAGCTTGTTTTAGACCATATAACTCCTTATGTAGTCTATATACTCGATCCTCTTCACCCTGTTGTATAAATCCCTTGGGTTGTCTTACATAGACTAGCTCGTTTAGATCACCATTTAAGAAAGCAGTTTGACGTTTAGGTGGTGTATTTACCATCCTTTTGTTGCAGCGAGGGTTATTAGGAATCTTATGGTTTCGATCCGAGACATAGGAGCAAAGACCTCGTTTAAATCTATCCTTTTTTGTTGTACATAGCCTTTTGCAACAAGTCTCGCCTTATACTTGATCACCAATCCATCTTATTTTCTTTTACTCTTGTAAATCCACTTCAGTTCTATTGGCTTAACTCTAATTGGTTTCTTCACGAGCTCCCAAGTGTTTTTTGTGCGGATTTTATCTCGTCTTGCACTACATCTACCCATTCTTGTAGTTTCATTTCCTCAAGATCATGCTCTGGTTCTCCATCCACGGTGAGTAGAAACCTCCCACCTTCAAGGTCTGAAAGTACTACGAAATCATCTAAATACCTTGTTTCATGATCGTACAGCCGTACATAGTTACCACTTGCTGAGGTTCAGCTTCTTGGACCACGTCATGATCAATGTTCTCTCTTCCTCCTAGTCCTAAACTATTGGCCCGTGATCATGATGATCATTGTTTTGATCATCCTCGTACTCTCCTCCATCGTCTAATAGATCATTAGCAGGAAGTTCGAACATTCCTGGTTCACCTTCTATTTATGTTGCATTAGTAGACCAATCGTAAGCCTTTTTCTCATCAAATATTACGTCTCTACTAACAACCACCCTCTTTGCAATTGGATTATAAAATCTATAGGCCTTAGAACCCGGACCAATTCCAAGATGGACCACACTCTTTGATCTCTCATCTAACTTCTCAATGCGTGGAACATTGATTCTTGTATGAGCAACATAGCCAAAAAACCCTCAAGTGATCAATGCTAAGTTTCTTTAGGTTGAAGCTCTCGTATTGAGTTTGATCTTTCAAAGCTTTGGTCGGAACTCTGTTAATGAGATAAGTTGAGGGCGCATGGCTTCTCCTCAAACGAGTTCGGAACATTCATAGCTTTAAGGGTACACCAAGTCATATCTAACAACGTTCAATTTCTTCTCTCTACAACATCATTCTGTTGTAGTGTGTATGGTGTTGTTAGATGTCGCGTGATTCCATTCTCTTCACATAATAGTTTGAATTTTATTGAGGTAAACTATCCTCCTCGATCAGTGTGGAAGGTTTTTAGCGATAAACTTGTGTTATTCTCGATATTTTGTTTAAACCTTTTGAAACAATCGAATGCCTTGCTCTTCTCCTTTAACAATATTGTCCACATATGCGTGAAGAATTCATCGATCAATAAGGAAACATATTGACTGTTTGTCGGTGTTGGTGGTTAAATTGGTTCGCATAGATCTCCGTGAACTAACTCAAACGCTTGAGACGCAGGGTAAGTCACTTGACTGGAAATGATTTTCTTATTTGTTTTCCTACCAAACAAGCATCACATCGTGTACAACTTGTGGCATACCTTCGACCATATCTTTCTTGACCATGTTATTCATCACACCAACACTAATATGTCCAAGACGTGCATGCCAAGTTCTCGTGACACCATGGTCTTGCACTAGTAAAAACTTAGGACAACTAATTTTCATCGGTGTTTTGTAAAGTCGATTTGGTGATCTCTCAACTCGCATTACTAGACTCTCACGCGAATCACTTAAAGTTAAAGTGTATCCTTTCATGTTTACTTCACACACACTCTTCATGGCTTGACCTAGACTGTTGATATTGTGCTTTAGCTTGGGTATATAATATATGTCCTTAAGTGCTTTTCTCTCTCATGTCTTGCCCACAAAAACAATCATACCCGTTCCTACAATATCATCATATGATCCGTCATCAAACTTTACCGTCCCTTTTATATTTTCATCCAGACTTGAGAAATAATCTTTTGTTCCAGTCATGTGATTGCTTGCACCATTGTCTAGATACCAGATACTTGCGTTTCTATCGTCAATGTCGTAACGTTTCGGAAACACCTTATATTCGTTCAGAAATACCACCTCGTGAACATAGAGAGCATCATCCGCTACTTGAGTCTCATTCAGGTTTGTCTCTTGGTATTTTTGTTGTCTTTCCCTATTATGACAAATTGATGCAAAGTGACCCGCCTTGTTACACACCCAACAAATCACCGTGGAATGATCTCTTTTAGGTTTTTGATTGTTTTTTTCGTCGGCTCCTCCTTGCAACTGGCCATTGGATCTACCTCGACCCTACTCGTCCACTTCCGCCTCGTCCTCTACCTCGTGAGCCTCCATAGACTCCTCGATTACTTTGGTCATTATTTACCCACATGAGTTTTCCTTGATCCTCTCTTTGGGTTTCTTCGCCAACACGTTCTTCGTATGCCTTTATCCTCTCCACTATGTCCTTAAACCCCATTTTTTAGGTCTAGGACTTGTTCAAGTGAAGAGACAATCTGAATGTATTTGCTTCTCGGAAGTGCTTTTAAGAACTTCTTCACCAACTTGGATTCTTCTATGAGTTCTCCCAAATAAGCTGCTTTTGATACAATACCCGATATCTTTCCCGTAAAGTCATCGACATAATTGTTATCATTCATTGTCAATCTGTCGAAGTTCTTCATTAATGTTTGGAGTCTTGCCTCTTTCAAACATCTCATCCTAGATGGCGTGACTTAATTGTAGAATTAGACTTTCGGGAATAGATTGAAATAATAAGGCTATTGCAATACCATTCTTCTTCTGGTCTTTTGAGCCTGGATCAAAGGTTTCACATACTTCATAAACTCGCATCATGACTTTCATTCTCATCGCCCAAAATGTGTAGTTTGTCTAGGGGTGGGCAAATAATCCGCGGATCCGGATCCGCTTGACCCGAAACCCGAATTGACCAGAATCGCATATTTTAGATCGAATGGCAGACTCAAAATATTAGAACCGATCAGTTACGGGCCGGATGGCGGATGTGATACTCAAAGTCCACGGATAACCGGCCCGCCCGCAGACATACGTGAAACACAACCCATAATTATTCACATACCATCAGCTCAAGCCCAATTACTTGTATAGTTCAGACGGATCAAGTTGAAAGTTATAAACACAAGAATACGATTGTACTTAAGCGATGTGGGGTTGTTCCTAGTCACTACAAATGTGAGAGTCATTCTTGACCGCCGATCTCACTCTTCTTTTTTGAGATCAACGATCCTTATTTTGCCACAAGTCTTTCTTCTCACCACTTATTCCTCATCTTATCCTTCACATCTTAACACTATCTCTTTCCTAGCACAATTTATTTACCCCACAACTTTCTTCCCACACAAACCCTACATATATTGTCTTCTATTTTCTTAGGTTTCTTCTCTACTCGCAGCCCACTATGTTCTATATATCTCTTTCTAGTCACCAAATAGAATAAAGAGGTTACTCCATATCCTAACCCCCTACTACACTTAATTGTCAAATCCAAACCATATATTATTGAAACTGTCAAATAGTAACGAATTTCAAAACTGAATTATTAAAAACCAAAAAGTACTGTTTAAATTGACTGTTTCTGTGAACAGTGAATCACGTACGTCTCACGTGACTCATTTTATAATGGAGTTTGGGCGAGCTGAGGTCACGAAGAGATGAAATTCGAAGCTCGGACATAAAGAGACGAAGTTCGAAGAACTGAGATGAAGTTAGGTCAAGTTAACGTCCGAAGGAAGAACATATTTGAGGGTAAACTCGACTTTTCACTTGGCCAAGTTAACGTCCGTTTAAAATTAGAAACAGTTGGCAATTTCAGTTAATTGACCGTTACTACATGGCAATTTCAATAGTATAGGGTTTGGAATTAACAATTTCTGAAAGTTGGGCATTAGGACATGAAGTAACCCCTAAAATAAACTAATGCCTATGTATCTTTTGTTTATTGTTTCTTCCTCTTGTTTGCAGCTCAACTCAACCCTTTTGAAAATACGTCCTCCAAAGTTAGGCACTCTATTTTTTCCGATTTTGTATGTATTGTGTTTTTTGCTTGCTTATGAGATTCATGGTTATTTTATTTTGATGATGATTTTTTTACTGAGTATCTTAAAGAAAACAATGAGGGATCTGAACATTTGTGTACATGATAAACTATTTTAAGATAATTTTTGTTTTAGATCTGAAAGTTTTATAAAGTAGTATAGAATTTCCAGAAAAGTTGATCTTGGAAAAATGATCCTTCATTCCATTAACCTGTAATTTAGTGCAGTAATGTACTGCTTATTGAGATCTCAAGAGGAAATTATAAAAGCTGAAAGTTGTTGATGTTGGATTTATTTTTGTAAAATCGCCAATCGATAATATTTAAACGTTGGTATGATTAGTTTAGTAATCTCTTCAGTTATTTAATTTTGTATGTTTATAAATAAAGAAGATCTAAAAAATTTGTTTTTTGATAGTTTAATTTGTTTTTTCGGATTTTCGGTTTTCAACCCGATCTGCTCGCAATCCGCGCGGGCAGGTCCGCATCTAAATTTTTGATCCGTTGGGCGGATTTCAGGTAATATATAACCGATCCGCAAATTAGGGCGGGTCTAAAATAGTGTGGGTCGGATCAGATATCCGCCCATGCACACCCCTAAGTTTGTCGATGACAACATCGGATATTGAATGAATGATGGTCCAAACCCTATCACTTTCGGTTGTGATGTACCCGTGTCTCCAGTCTTGGATGTGCATGTCTCCTTCTGCCGATTATGGTTGCGGCTTGAACCAGGCTCTGATACCAATTTTAATCGCTACAAGCTTTAATAACTCGAAAGTTTAAGAACGACTTTTCTTATTGATTTAGAAACTCAACTCAAAACTAAATCACTCTCAAGATCTTATGGAACAACTCTCCACATATAAATTCTTATATAGATTAAGCTAATTCCTCAATCTATTAGGAATACAAATCCTTATCTAAATAGATTTCCTAATTTGTAAACCTAGTCTCTATCTCTTTAGGAACAACTTATCCTAAAGATAGTTTTTGCCGCAAGCTTTGAAATTATCCAACAAATTTCTCTCACTTTTGAGCACCCTTAAGAACTTTTCTCCAAGCTTGAAGCACGATCTACCACAAAATAGCATAAGTTTAAAGATTCTCACAAAGAATTAAAGCATCCATGGAGACTCCCACAATCTCATTCTTCTCCATTTTCAAGTGTTGAGCTTTGGAGAGTTGGAAATGATGAGTTTACAAGCTAGAGCGATTTTGATTGTTTTTTTTAACACAATACCATATTTCATTTATATCCTTCTCTATGTTAAAAAAAAGGAATTATCAGATGCTTGGTTATGATTTTCGGTTCCATAACCTTGGATTTGGAATTTTGGTAATGTGTATTGCGTAAATATTGATTTCCTCTAAGTTTTTTTTAAAAGAATTTCCTTTAAGTTAATGTTTTGATTTATAGTTGATTTGATGTTGGTGATGTTAATTGCATGACTTTGGAACATTTGAGCTGATTAACATCTAATTGCTTATATGGGTATTAATACATGTATGAGCTAGTTGATGTTCATGTGTGACTACTTTGTTTGTGTTTTGATGGTCATAATTTTCGGATTAAAATCATGAGCTAGATATTTCATATCGGGTTTGTATAAATTTCTAAGTTGAATTTAGGTCAAAATTCATCTTTATCCATTTAGTGAATTTAATATAGGAAATTCCAAAATCACATGTATTGATTTTCAATTAATGTGATATAAATATGCTAGGTTGTAACGAAACATGAATCCGAGCGTTGCACCAACGTATATGACTTGAAAACGGAGAGAGGAGCTGCCGAACGAGCTCAGGAGATTCGGTGATGAAACATAAGGGGATATGTAACGAAACTTGAAAAGAATGGCATATTTGGTGTATGGAGGGCATCATCGTGTCGAGAATAGTAGATCCAGTCAGAGAAAAGCAAAGCACGCGCCGTGAAAGAGTTCCGGCCAACAAAAAAGCCCCGAAATTAGGATGAGTCCGACTAGCTGCGGAGGAAGTCGTTCACGGTAGAAAACACACGACAAAGACGAGTTGAGGATGCTAGAGCAATAGATTTGAAGTGTGAGATCCCAAAACCAAATTGAGAGGAATCGAACAAACAGGAAGGGGAAAGGGAAAGAAGAAGGAGGGGAAGAGGCTGATAAATAAGCGACGTCATTTTGGTCACATTTTGAAAATAATGGGTCATCCATCCAAAAGTGAAAGGAAAAAAGTAAAGTAAAAATTATGAAAAATTAAAATATATTCGAGATGAACTTAATAATTAAATGGGCGATGAATGATTTATTTTAATTGTGCCAATCAATAGTAACATAATCCGGGTCGATGACACTGGGTTTCAAAATGTGTCTGGGACCCCAATAGGCTTCCTTGTGCTTTTGGACTCATGAAAAATGTCTAATTTCCATCTTAGATAACCAAAAATAAATCCAAGATCCTATTAGCAAAACAAACAAAGTCCAAAATGGAAAGAACAAACAGAAATTGAAAGACCAACTAAACTGAAAATAACACGGGGGTGCTCCCTCGCTCCTTCGGGAAACGCCAATGGGGCCTGAACCCGGATCATGAGGGTAGCCCACCAAACACCTACCACCCCGTCTCGGGGTCAACTCATGCCTCTTGGCAGGGTTGGTTGACAGCCCTCGCTTGGAGGAAATAGTCTTCCCCTTCACTAAGTAGTTGGTGGGTCGTGGTCACCACAACATCCTCTTCTTCATTGTCCTCTAACGATAACGCTCCGAGGTGCCCTTAAATAGCCTCCACTATAGTCGAGTCTGAGAGGACATCCAAAAATGGGGGACCCAGACTCGTGGAAGCCCTTGGCAAGGCTGGTTTGTCCATGTGCACGATCAATGGACCTATGGCTGCTGCCAAAATAGGGGTTGGCTCCTGCCGACGATCGGTGAGATCTGCCTGCCACTTGTAGGATCTGACGACGATGATAACCTAACAAAAATGCCGACCATAGACGGACCTCAGAGAGTTTCAACAATACAAAGTCGCCTTGAAGGGGAAGAGGTAAGAAGAAAAGGGGACAGTAAGAGGATGTGGCCTGCAATAAAATCAAGGTTAGCCGAAGCGACAATATTAACTAGAGAAGAGGAGAAGGGCGACATGAAAACGACGACAATATAGAAAATGTAATCCATAAAAACCCTAATTATCTTTTTTGAGGGAAAAAACTCAATAAACAGTTTTTTAGACACTAAGTAATTATTATATGAAATCAATTAAGGATAATTAAATGATATTTTTTTTCTCTATCGTATTTCCTCCCTTAAAAAGAAGTAGAACCTAGCCAAACCGCGCAAGTTAGCGACAGGCAGTAGCGCGGGAAAATCACCCCCAAACCAAGGCCGAGCAGGTTCGTGTCTTCTTCTCCATGTTCGCAAAGCAGTCACTACTGAGCAATGACAAGAGAGCTCGAAGCAGCACCGTCGGGGTCGATGGACAGATACTTGGCCCCTGTCAACAAACAGCAACTTGAAACCCCAAAACCCACTCAAAGGTAACAACATTTCATCCTCGTTTTCAGCATTTGATTCATGAAGCTCACTCATCAATTTAATCGAGTATCCATTTCTCTCCACTCCAGACATCTATGGAAGAGGAGCTTGATCGAATTGAATGGAAGATTTGCACCCAAGTTCCGACGCGATGATTCTACCTTGCTGATGCAATCTTATTCCGAAGTGTTCTGCTAAATTCGTTCTTTACCGATGTTATTAATCTTCTGTTTTGGTCTGCCAGTTTGGTGTTGTTGCTCAATTGTGGAAATGGGTTGTTTGATTTTGTGTAGATTGGGGGATTTCCGCACGGTTATCACATTGATGGTGCGCCCTGCCAAACTCATGTATGGGATCGATTGTATCCTTTTCCTTTCCTTCTTAAGCTTTGGTTGAATTATTTGTTTTTTTCATTAGCACTTGAGTTGTTTGTTACTGAAGGTTAATTATCTGTTGTACAGATAAACAGGCTTGCTAATGGTGCAGAAAGTTGGCCTCTGCCAAACTGGAAGTTGGTCTCACTCTCTCCACTCTATGTTTGTATGTGTGTGTAATTAAAGATTGATTCGTTATTAATCATGGTTGTTCTTGTTAGTTTTTATTTTATTTTGAGTAGGTCATTTTAAGTGGATATTAGCACTATGGTTGTAATGGTTTCTTGCTAGGTTTTTATTAGAGGCATTTCAGTTCACAAGTGTTTGATTTGATGACTTTACCGTCATATGCATATCCTTAGTAACATGTATCGGCATGTGGTGTAAAAAAACATCTTTTTAGATTGATATGTTAGCTTGATGGGGTTGAGGGAGAATATGCATAGTGCTCTTGCTAGATATTTGGTGGATTTGGTAAGGCATATTATTTAGAGGACATGGTTATTATGTTTGTATTGCAAGTAAGTTGATCATGTTATTAGATAATACAAGATTTGAGCCAACCTGATTGTTGACAATGAGGCTCCAAAACTAGAATATCCTAATTTCGAACTGTCATCTAAAATATGATTCCTTACTCTGCCCATCACATGTAAACTAGCAATTTACCGTACTTTCTGGATGGATTAATCCTCTCCATGTTCTTTCAATTCTGAGACATGGCCATGCTGGTTGCTCAATCTTGTTGTTCATGCTCTTTGTTTGATTCACACTGTATTACTTATACTGGTTATTTTTTTAGGCAAGGAGTCACATCAATTGATTTCGACAATAAGGTGAACGTTCCCCCTCTCCCTTTATCGTGTTAAAAAATACTCATTGTGTAGAAACTAAGTACATACAGTACACTGCGACAGGTCTCTAACTAAAGCTCTTAACACAAGCAAAAATAACTGAATTTCTTCCTGTCAGCAATCATGAACCTCTAAGATTTTTCACAAACTTATGCATGCAGCAGAGTGTGTTTTAACAAGTTTATAACAGTTGCTGCCATAAACCAGTCAAGTCACTTAATCATTTTGAGAAAAGTGATTCTGTAGTTTGAACGATGATTGTAGAAAATAGAGACAATAGATTAGGTGCATAAACCTTATTATTCATCAATTATCTTATGTTTATAATGCTGATTTATGCTCGTTGCTTTTGGTTCACTAATGGTTTAGTTCGGCAGACTCATAGTCCAAAATTCCTTGTTGAGTTGTTTTTTTTCATGCATGCCTCTTCTGTAATTTAGTCTAAGCTGCATTGCCTCAATAATAAAGGAGCTACTACGAGGTTTATGTACTTCATTCTATCTTGAATAATCTGTCCTTTGAAGTCATAGGAAAAGAGTCAAGGTACTGCCTACTATAGCTTGACCTAATGGTCAAATGAACATTCACCTCTTACGAGGTCAAGTGTTAAATACCAGGAGGGTGACCTGCTGGTGGGTAGGAAGAATTAGACTAATTAGAGAGTTTTTTTTTCTCTCTCTCTAAAACACAAGAAAAAAGAGTCAAGGTACTTTATCTGGTGCAGCTGTTTGTGTATTTATTTTCCTCCCTTTCCTTGCCAATTTCTCGTCTTCTAGATTTTATTTGGCATCCACTTTAAATCTGTTAACTAGCTCTATGAACTTTGATGCTCATGGCATTTCCACTGCTTTTCTTATGTAGTTCCGTCTTGCATTTTATTTCAGCCGTTTGCTCCTTAATTTTGAGTTTGAGCATTTTCTTTTGTATATTTTGTTCCAGGGAATATATTTGGTATCAGTGACAAAATCGGGGTGCTTAACTGTTCATGATTTTGAAACTCTTTATTGTCAGAGTACTGAATCTTTGCCATGTGAGTTCCTGTACTAGAGCTGGCTATATCATATAATTTGTTAGATTAATTCAAGTCTGTTATGAGAATCATCTGTAGGATTTTAGACTCAGAACAATTTTTTGTGTGTGTGGATAAAGTAAGGGATGATATGTTTTTTTTTATCAGCTTAAGGGATGATATGTATATGCTCTTGAATTGGAAGTTTCTATTAATAGGATAAATTGGTGGTTTCTCGTTTTTATTTCTAAACTGTATGCATGATTTGTTATGCAAGGATTCTGATTTTTTTCGCTAGCGCTCTAGAAATTTAATATGCAAACAATATTAATATCTGCACATCTAAAACGATAAATGTTTGTGCATGTAAGTTAAAGTTTGTTCTGTCAGGGCCTCTTCTGTTTAGCATGATTTGTTTGTTCTTCTTCTCTCTTTTGGAAAGGCTTGATGGAAGATGAAACCAAACATTTACTGCACCTTTCCTTACATCGCCAACTTAATGCTGTTCGATGGAATATCAGCAACCAAAACGAGGTCTTGAATAAATTATTTCCTCTTGTTACAGAATTATATGTATGTCCTCGATTTATAGTGGATTACTCTTACCTGTTATATCGTCAGTAGTAGAATTGTATGCATTTAGGTTATGGTCATTAGCTTATGCCCATGTCCTGTGGCTTTACATGCTCCATATCTAAATAGATATGCTATGCAATTTTTTCATCAAATAAGTTAATGCTTACATTTAAAACAGTTATGATGCCCTGCAAATTTTTTTACGTATCGTTTATGTTTTTGTAGACACACATACCCATAAACAAATATTGTATGAATGTTTTCTTAGCTGAATACTCTTTTCTCATGCCATGCCAACAATCAGTACCTACGTCTGTGCTTACAGAATGCAGGCTTAAGATTCTGATCTGAAGTTTACTAATTATGCTTTATCATGCATACCCTGGAGGGTTAATTGAGCTTGGTGGAAATGAGTTGATGCTGTTTCTTCCTGTATTTCTCCCTTCTAAGACATTTATTTTTGCTTATTCAGGTTGCCTGTGCATCTGTGAAAAGTAATGAAGTACTTATTTTTGATGTTGGTTATATCTCTTCTAGACCAATTGAAGTAAGTTTCTTGTTATGTATTTTTCCCTCTTATTTGTGCTTTTAGCATAGGACTGCATGACATTGTTTGCTGGGTGGCTTTGATAGTTATACTGAGTCATCAATTTCTATTTGTCTTTTGTTGTCAATCTTATAAGTGCCTTACCTAAAACTCTGCTCAGTTTACGTATTAATTGACTAAAGTAGACATTAAAAGTTCTCAGGGTCTCTCCTTCACACTTTATTATTTCTGAATCCTTTTTGACATCCATTTCATTTTTAGAATAAAATCACGTGCTCCTGGTCTTCCTTGAACTACAAATTAGTACACATTGTCTTTGGAAGCCCTAATAAAGGAGACTTAATCTGGACTAGTAACTTCTGTTAGGTTTATAACATGCTTATTCTGGAGGAGTTATGGCCTTCAGATTTTGAAGCTTTATTATCGCTGAAAAGTGTGTCAATGTTAACAAACAAGTCCTGTGTTTTTACTTAAATTATTATTGGTTTTGGTGTATACATGCATTATTTTGTCTGTATACAACTCGTAACATAGAATACGTGCTGATTAAATATTCTAGGGATAATTGTCAAAACATGCACTAAAGTTTCGTCCACAAATGAAATAGTGCACAACGTTTCGTCCACGTTGTGTGGCTACCCTAAAGTAATTTGCTGATTTAGGTTTCATGAGTAATTTTAAGTAATTTTACTAACAAATGTTCGTGGACGAAACTTTAGGGTAGCCACACAACGTAGACGAAACATTGTGCACTATTTCATTTGTGGACGAAACTTTAGTGCATGTTTTGACAATTATCCCAATATTCTATTACAAAATAATTCACCTCATTGTTTGCCTCCTACTTTTGTTCTACCTTGATGCTGTGTCAGCAAACCTAAAGGTTATATTACTACCTCTCTCTCAGGCTGGAAACTATTACATTACTTGGCAGCCTGGCTCTTACTATTTGATAAAAGTCCTTTATATGATAAAAAATAGAAGATAAAAGTCCATTGTATGAGTTATCCTTGATTTCGCCACTTTATTCATTTTATTTCATTTTGTACTGTCAAGCTTTCTTCATGTTACCTTTTCTGTTATAAACATCAGAATTCTCCTTTCACTTTTAGAAGGAAGTTTCAATTTAAAATGATGACAATTTTGCATTGATGTAGGTATTAAGTACAAGAAATACCCACACTGTTCATGGGGCTCAGGGTTATAAAGGTCTATCTGATATAGCTTTCACCTCAACTGATGATTCAAGGTATGTAAAATTTGATTTCTAGGGTTCAGAAACCAATTTTTTTAAGGGTTAATTGTCAAAAAGTGCAATGAAGTTTTGTCCACAAACGAAAGCATGCATAAAGTTTTGTCCCCGCTTTGTGGGTGCACTGAAGTTTTGTCCACCGACTTTTTTTAGAAAAAACGTATTGCCCACACAACTATAGAATGCATTATGAATTGCCCACACATCTATAAAATGCATTATGAATTGCCCACACAACTTTAGAATGCATTATGTATTGCACTCAAATCTATTGAATCCGCGAAGAACTGCCCATACCATCCATTCTGAACATCCCTGTTACGTTTTTCTAAAAAAGTTGGTGGACAAAACTTCAGTGCACCCACAAAGCGTGGACAAAAGTTTATGCAT
The DNA here is from genome assembly GCA_963921825.1 of Erodium maritimum. Lineage (NCBI taxonomy): Eukaryota > Viridiplantae > Streptophyta > Magnoliopsida > Geraniales > Geraniaceae > Erodium > Erodium maritimum. The sequence goes on along the minus strand of OY997592.1, from coordinate 57,681,472 downwards.
GCTTTCGTTTGTGGACAAAACTTCAGTGCACTTTTTGACAATTAACCCTTTATTTAAAGACAAATGAAGATGGTGTTTTAATAAAACTACATACAGAAAATTTATGGAGTAAGATAAATTTAGTATATGAAGCTAGGATTTTCCATTTGGGTGAAGAATCACATCATATTTGCATGTCAGACACTGTAAAAGGTAGATGTGATCAAAATAAAACCGGCCCAACTGGAAACCATGGTTTATCGGTTCAAATTTCTGATAACCAGAGGCCTCCGGTCCAAGGTGACTTACTTGCTTTGTTTTTGAATTTAAACTTCTGCTTTTAATGATCTCTGGTGTCTAATGGCTTAACATGTTGAAAACGGAGTTGATCTTTTTTTTCTCTTAACTATTATTGTTTTAAGTTCGTAACAGACATTTTTGGAGTATAATGTAGTTGACTATATAGCTGAACTTCAAAACTTCTACTTTAAGATTTAGAGGGATGCTTTTATCACAAAGAATATCTGAAACCCTCCACATCAACGACCATGCACTAATCCTATTTCTTGCATCCTCTTCAACCTTTCAGTCCATTTGGATTATGTATCCAATATAACTAAAATGATTGTTATTAATTCCAGATAGCTTCATTCCTAATATAGTGAATCAGAGCTGATTGAGTTTTATGTTACTTTCTTAATATTCTTTTCCCGGCCCTAATCAGTTTTTTGAACTATTTCTTTGATTTAGTGATGCACTTTTTTTCCTTCATAATTTTTCTGTATAGGCTGGTTGCTTCTGATACTCATGGAATAATCAACTTATGGGATAGAAGATTGGGCTGCCTTCCATGTCGTGAGCTTACAACTAATTCCCGTTGCGCTCTTAACAGTATTCAGTTACATGAAGAAAATGATGTAAGTAAACTACTGTATCTCTTTTGTATATTCTACTCCCGTTGTGCTCTCAACTTATGAGCTTCATTGTGAATTTTCTATGATATTTTCGGAGAAGTGATGAACATAAGGCTTTGTTACGTTTTTTATATTGTTGGGCTACATTTTCAAATGCTGCACTCATGCCAGCTAACCATAGAATTTGTTGGAATCCTACATCTAGTCTATGAAGTGGAATAGAGTATGTATTTCGACTTGTGCAATTAGTAGTTTTTCATATATCTGTTTACGCAAACCTGGTGCTTAAAGTCACAATTCAATAGTATTTTTTTCACTTTAGTTGCCGCTGTACTGGGCATGCTGTACTTGTCTTAGTATATTTCTGTGGTGTATGTGTTCGGGTCTGTTTGACGAAGATGCCAGTGGGCATATATTGTTCTCTCTGGGGAAGTACTATCTAGAAAATAAATGTAAATCATGAAGGCTTGGGATTTGGGAATCAACGACAAAATATATATTTTGGTCTGATCTATTGTTAATTGATCCTATTTGGGAATCAACAATAAAATATATATTTTGGTCTGATATATTGTCAATTGATCCTGGTTAATCAAGTTATAAAAGATATTTGTATTGGCTACATTCTTCTTCATTGTCTGAAAACAACTTTTGCCAGCTTGTTCAAAAATCTGCAATATATAACAAAATGTGTATTACCATACTAAATATGGTACTAGTTGTTTTCCCGTATATTTATAAATTTGTATCCTAACCTTTTGATGGATCCTAATGTATACTGTATATTTTACTATAGATCATTTTTGGGGCCGATAAGCATGGAATGATTTATATGTGGGAGCTACGTGGAGGAAGGTCATCTGGCTCATTTCAAAGTCATAAAGAGGTAACCTCTATGCTACAGTTTCTCCATCCATATGTGCTTCTTGATCTTACAATGCTAGATTTGGATTAAGATTTGGGTTCAGAATATGAAACAATTTCAACCAGTAAACCACTGATTTAACATGATGATAGAACATTTAGTACCAGTACAGCAATACCTTCTCTGGTACCATCGTTGTTCTCTCTGTATATTATGTTGAGACCTGCCATTATTGTCCTTGGTACACAGTAACTCAGTTTTGCAAAACTTAAAACTTCTCTTGTTGGTTACCCTATATCGGCTATGCATTAACTTATAATCCTTTTCTTCCACACAGGCATGTCGTGCTCCTCTAATGTCCTTGAAGGTAGCATCTATGCTTGGGAGAATTGAGTCTTTGAAGGTAACCATTACTTGTCTGTTGAGTTCACTATTTATTGCAAGTATCTGCTATTTTAACTTCTCGACTCTGCTCTTTTTGCACATCAGAGCACCCGCAACAGTGTAAAAGAGTTCCAAACATTAAAATGTATAAATCCCCAAAGAAAACGTGTTTGATATGATACGGTAATTTATGAAGTAACAGCTTCAGATAAGGAGTATATCAGTCTCCCATGCACTAACATTTCCAGTTGATTAAAGTTTTTGTATATATGAAATAACTTAGCATGTATTTTTTAGTGTATGCATATTACCCTAAACAAGACTTCTTGAAAGATTGCTGAATAGCGACATTAGAAATTATCAACTCTGGAGTATAAACTATCTGGAATCATGTTGGGCTTAACTCACTATAAAAATCACTTTTTTGCGTAGTCATATCTTTAGCTTAACTACTTCATCTTTTTGTTTCAGGCACAATCAGATATTGTTTCCAAGGAAGTACACTCAATTGATCTTGATCCATCGTGCCCTTTTCAACTGGCTTTTCATCTTGACGATGGTTGGTAGGTTGAACAATGAATATATGATATTTAACATACCCATCTTCTGTGGTATATTGCAACTTTAGTCCTGCCATAATTCTTCTATTGCAATATGCTAGATGAAGTTTCTTGAGTCATTTTCGCTCTCTTTTTGGCTTGGTCAAGACCTTGGGAAAGGTGAGCCAAGCTCACAACAACTTGACCCACCAGACTTCTGTAAGTTTCTTGGGTCAAATTGAAAGTGAACGGTGTTTCCAGCAAAGATGTAGTTGGACCTTCGAGTCACCCCTTACCGTATGAATACATCCAATGTTTTTCTCATCATCTATAAATAGTTTCTGGCCGAATAATTAACTTTGAACGCTTCTCCGTAATAATTAAGCAACATCTGTTATTGCTTACAATTCAAATTCACTCAATTGTACCTGCTGTCTATTAAAGCCCAACCCGCCTAAAAGCTCAAGCTGATAGGTGGAGGGCCCAAGATGTATATCAGATGGTGAACGGATCCACATCTTTTCGATGTGTGACTGAGACAGAGAGTTCACATGGAGGCTGAGGCATGGGGAGCCCCACACACAGGCCTAAATCGGCCAGATTAGCACTGATACTATGTTAGAGGACCAACTCAACTAAAATCTCAAGCTGATAGTTGAAGGATCAGTTATAGTTTTATACTCTTAACACTGCCATTACTTGTCATTATCTTTCCTTGTTGAGGGAGCATCCACATTCTTGCACTATGACAACTCCTATTTTTTGTTCCATCCAATTTCTTGAATATGATACATCTTAACCACTACACCCAAAAGCGGGAAACATCTCAATTTTTTTAGTGAAATTCAGCATGATCTAAGGAATCAGCAACCAGGAGTTATCTGTGCAAATTGACAGTTATTACAATAGTCATTTAAAGTTTTTAGGGATAATTGTCAAAACATGCACTTATGTTTCGTCCACAAACGAAATAGTGCACAATGTTTCGTCTGGCTACCCTTATGAATCGTCCACACACTTCTGTCAGTAAAATTAACAGAATATTCGAATCTGTAGCCTCACGTGCTATCATGTGCTTGTGTCTGAAATTTTTTTTGGACGAAATTGCCCTAACAATCCTCAGCCACTCATTTTTTTGGACGAAATTCTTATTTTTGAATTTCAAACCAAAAGGGCAAAATTGTCAATTCAGGTTCTGCTGGTACACTTTTCTAACAGAAGTGCGTGGACGATTCATGAGGGTAGCCAGACGACGTGGACAAAACATTGTGCACTATTTCGTTTGTGGACGAAACATAAGTGCATGTTTTGACAATTATCCCAAGTTTTTATTTGCCTGACTAGATTGTATCTCATGATGAATGGTGAAATGAGTTAGTTTGAGCAATCAAAATCAGTCTAATATGACGCTCTTCCCTCTGCTTATCAATTGTTCTAGGTCTGGTGTTCTGGATATTCACAAGTTTCAAGTTACACATATTCATTGCCCTCCCCCAGCATGGTTGTAAGTATACTCGCATACACTCGTATTAATTCAGCACTTGAGCACCAACAATAGCATCTTTAACTCTTTATATCATGTTGAATTTGTGGGCTAGGAATGGTCCCAATGCTTCAGCTGATTTATTAAACCTGAGACAACCATCATGGCTGCCGACAGATTCAGTAAGGTTCCTTTTAATTATTGTTTGTATATAGTTTTAGTTTGTTTCATGATGTCATCAAGTAGTCAGTTTTATATGTGATATTATTTGTTTTCTATATGTTCGTGTTTATGTATAAAATGAATTGTGTTAAAACGATGAAATTGGTGACACATTATTTAATAGATAAACATAAATTTGGATTCGGTGGAACACATAGGTACATTAGTGTTACATCTATCATCTTAGTTCATTGTTTTTCTCTTTTATGGTTTAAAGATATCTTACATTACATGATATAGGGATTTTTGAAAAGTAACCTTAAAAGAGTTTTCTTTGATAGAAACAAATTTCACCATGGTCTCTTGTATTGTAGATGTATGTTGTTGGCTCTTCATATGAGAATGGCATTCACCTTTTAGATTTCTATCCGGACTCCAGCTCTCCCTGTCATGTGGACTACAGGTAAGAAACTCCCGCCCTTTAGCAGCAATTTTGAACTGCAAAGCTGTGATGACATAGTTTCCTACTATTGTCCATAATAAGGAATAAATCAGTATAAATGGATCATCTCTGACATGAATGTGGTGAGTGGTGACATAATGAAGCAAGTTCTGCATATACATGTTTATGTCTATAAACTCACCAGCCCTTTCTCAGCTTCTGATATAGAAAACTGCAGTATAGGACTATTCTGGTGTTATTGCTTACTGGTGTATTGCCCACTGTTATGTTTATTTGTTCCAGCTCTGACGAGAAAAAACACAAGAAGCAAAATAGGTTTATACCTGTATCTGAAGGTATCACTGCATGTGCTGCTCATCCTCTCAATGGAACCATTATAGCTGGTACCCAGGTATGTACTTCTGAGGGATCTACTTCAATGTACCTTGTGTTCAATAAAAAAAATGGGTTAGCTGCTACAAACTACCTTATGTATTGCCCACATGCGAAAAACTACCTTATGTATTATCCATGCATTCAAACTACCCTATCTTTTGAACACGGTCGTATGCTGACAAATTTTGGAATATTCCACTAAAATTAGGGCCGTGGACAATACGCAAGGGTAGTTTTCGCATGTAGACAATGCATAATGGTAGTAATTTCGTTGAAAAAACTAACAGACAACCGTGGTCAAAAGATAGGGTTAGTTTAAATGGACAATACATAAGGTATTTCGCACGTGGACAATACATAAGTACATTGCATAGAGTTGTAAGTTTGTAACTGAACACTTGTTCACCTGGGGCATACTTACACGAGGAAACCAGAATCTGAAGCATTTTTTTTGTTCTAGAAGTAAACAGATCATAGACAATTCCAAAATCTAAGAAAGCTGATTCTAGTTGGTTGCAATGAAGTTGAACCCTGATCGGGGTCTAATCAGAAGTACCTTACTGGGTCTATCGAGACACACTTGAAAAGATTCCCAAAACCGAAGAATAATGCTTCCTTTTAGGAAGAAATTGCTACAATCGCATACCAGCATATTTATAAACCCTGCGCTTTCCTTTAATAATGACTATTTGTCAATAAACAAAGCCTGAGTTTTGAAGATTTATTGTATGCAGGGTTCATCTTTGCAAGTGATCTCCCAAAAACACTATTCAGGCCGGGATTAAGACACATTTGAAGCATGCTTGAGAGACTTTCAGGTTAGTGTGGGCGTAGATACGAGGTAAGGGAGACAAAATGGAGCTATCCAGTCTTGCGAAATCTGGAAAGAGGAATTGCTTTGAGTCAAATCAAAAAGGCACACCAGGTGCTCTGATTCCCAGTCATGCAGGCAAACCAGCTGCGAAAATGCCTTTTGTACATTTCTCTTGTGGCATGAAAATGTAATTACGTTAACCCAAAATTCTCTCCGAACACTATTAAATATAATCATCGCCATTTGTTGTGTAACATACCCTAGTTGATAATCAAAAATAATTTTTATGAACAATATTAATTGATTGACTGGGTGAATAACTTATTTACTATTTGGCAGCAAATATACAAGTGAAGTGATTATTGCATGATGTAAATGAGGAACATTTGATTTTAGTGATTTGCCACCTCCACTCCAGGGCTTGTTATGGGCCTTATAGCAACATTTGGCCTCCTGTAAGCTATATTCCCTACCCAATCTCTCGTACTAAAGTATATGGGCCTTATGGGCTAAGACAGTTCACTTGAAAAGGCCCGTACAATTTGACACACTGATTATTGAATTGAATTTAAATTTGGAAGCAACCATCGAAAAGTTGGTATTATTAAATGAGATAATTATGTGCGAAAAACTTGCTTTAACGTGGCTAGCTAGCTAATAACCTAAACAAGCGGTTCACGGATACGTATAGTGTTCTTCATGTAAAAGGTAGGCATTACCTAATCATCATCCTTAATTCATGCATAATCAGTAGATCCTGATGAGAAGCAACATTATTGCTTGGATGGAGTAGTTGAGCCGAGCTAATAATATACTTAAGTTATAATATAATACAGAGCTTCCACAAGAAGGAAAACATATAATTAAAACAACAATTCGTGATAATTAGCTAACTAACCATGACTAAGATTTACCCATTAAGTGGGTCCAAATTATCACTTTCTAATAAGAGGTCCACTGTTTAAAACCTGAGGTTGAAAATAATTAAAGAATCGAGTTATTTGATATTATGACCCAACATATATACCTCATTTTTTTAACAGAAAATATATGCATGATCTTCTTTTTTATCAGCAAAATTGACATGTATGTTAATGTGTATCAAAAATATTATGTAACCCACAGATGCAAGTGATTGAGAAAGTTGTTAAAATTCCAAATTGAATACTATATAATACTGAACAAAAAATAACAAACCGTGCTTGATTGATTACAATTCAACTAAACTTGAGGGCTGAGCGCATGCATGTTGTCCTATTAGAATGTCTGTTTGAGGAGAAAGGGTGTAATGTCCGTAAATAAATAGTAGATTGCACACAAACAATGAACAAAACAGTGAATCAAACAAGTGATTTCTCCGCTTTTTGTGGAAAAAACCTCACATAAAATTTGCATTAAAATTATTATTATTTAATAGCTACAGGACACTAGAGTCTATGCATCTTGTATGCATACAACTAAGAGAAACATTAACATGTAGTTTTTTATGTGACTTTTGATGTAAGTTTTGAAGTGACGGTTGGAATTGGTCTATCATTTTAAAGTAATGATGACACATTTGATGCAATTATAGAGATGCCCTAACATGACTCAAGCATAAAGTTATGAAGATTTTAACATCGTGCTTAACTAACAAAGAATCAAAGTAAAACAACCATGAACATGAGAGAAAATCCCTACACCTGAAGACTAATGGTTCTTTGAGGTATAGAATACAAATAGGCCAACTAAGCCAATTGAGAACAACCATTAGAGCATGTATAGTGGAAAAGCTTGGATATAAGCAGCACAAAATAGTGGGATTCAGGACTCGCAATAAATTGTGTTTTACAATGGAGTCCCATATAGGGTCTCGTATTATGAGTGGACCAATCATATTTATTTAAATCTCACGTGTTGAGCAACGAGGCGACCCGCCGCAAAAACCCGAGCCGAGACGCAAGCCGCAACCCGGGCCGTCCCATTGTTCATGCTCTTAGGCATATCCCTAACTCTTCTGTGCCTGCAACAAAATGAACATTACTACCTACCAATATAAAATTTCAAACCCTAACAACAGCAGAAGGTATGGACATAAAACTTAGTCCATAAAACAAGCTGCTCATAACTCATTTTAATGGGCATGAGCAACTTTCAAATCTATATCCAAACACAAATAGCATGAATCACATCAATAATGACCTATATGAAACCATATATAGCTTCGGCTATCCAGAGAACAATATGAAACCATCACAGGAGAAGAAATTCATGCACATACTATATTTCCTCCAAATCTGAAGCTAAAAACTCAGTACAGCCTATTCGTTGTAGCAGAACGAGACAATGGTCAGTTGGTTGAATACACATTAAAAGTTCCAAAAGTTTGTTGTTCTACTACATAATAATGCGACCCAGGAGCACGCCAAGACACATCATTTGGGATTCCTCAGAACAATAATGACAGAATCGCCTCGGAGGAACATCTTGCTGATGAACCTGTCTTTGTTAACAGGAAGGGCCTTCTTCTTTCCTTTACCAGTCTTGGGTACCTGAGACAGTAGAGGACAAGATTAATATTTGTTTAGTAGAAGATGAAAAAGAAATGCAACTACGACTAATAACATACCTCAGTCCACATCTCCCTTACATTCTCAAGAACCATGTTACAATGTCGATCGAAAGCTCTGACGCGCCCGAGAAGTTTCTTGTTGTTGCGACAGTTAATGAGGACCTACATAGATATTTAAAAAACTTAATCACTTGGTTCACCATTATATAACTATTTAAGTGATTACAAAGAGTAATACCTGAGTGTTATTTTTAACACTCATCATCAGAACAGAGAGTGGTCCAGTGTTAAACTCCTCTTCCTCATTCTTAGCAACCGGCTGTTGATGGGAAGAACAATAATAACAACTACAATCAGCATGCTACAAGATTGGCAGATTAAAGAACTTGACAGCTATTCAAAATATTGCCTCTAATTTAACAAAGCTAGCACATTTGAAATCATTGATCTGCATACTATGTCGCATGATTAAACATCAAATTCCCTATTGAACACGCAAAACTTAGATAACTTTAAAGAAGAGCAGCGCATCCTCATTCTAAGGAGTCACTTATAATCTACTATGAGATACGAACGCTAAGTACAATCATAACAGGAAATAGAGTAAGAAATTCTTACATCTTCCTCCATAGGTCGGCTCATCTTGATAAAAATAGGCTTCCGATATTTGTCACAGCAATACTACACACTATCCTACCTGAAACGGAACATAAAGTTCAATATATGGCAATATATACTTTCAGCTACAGACATATTTAATCCAATGAAAAAATAAAACATGAACAAAATACTCAGCCAACATGCCTTTATCAAACCAAGCCACAGTTAAGCAAAAACAGCATTGTACAAAACTTCCAAAAAAGCAAAACTAGTTAAAACTTGAATGAAGACTAATAAGCAAAATGTTCAACACAATACACGGAAGAATTCATTATTTTCAAATCAGGAAAAGTTAGATAAAACAAAATTATACGATAAAATATGAGATTAAACTCCCTGATCTAAAATCTCAGATCTGAAATCAAGCGGGGCGGAGAGACAGAACAGAGGGAAGAGAAGGAACAGAGCTGCAGAGGAGAGGGGATAGAAGAACAGAGCCGCGGAAGAGAAGGGAGAGAAGAAACCGAGCTGCGGAGGAGAAGAGGGAACCGAAACTCAAAAAATTGTATGCAGATCTACAAAGAGACAAAAATTGGCAGAAGCTAGAGTAACCTAGCCGTGTCTCTTCAGTTCAGGTCTCCATGAACATTCCTCAACGATTGTCATCTCAGAAGAACGAAAGTATTATGTTTAGTCGTCATTAGACACAAACAGCAAAATCCAGAATTTTTCAGATACAAAATCAACAGAGAATCACAAACAATCTGAGCTACAACTGCGATCTAGTAACGAAACAAATCATGAAAATTAATACCTGAGTTATACAAGTTGAAGAGCGAGCATGGGGATCTGGAGGGCCTCAAGATTGCACCGATTAACAGAGAGACTGAAAAATCCCTGGTTTGAATTCTATTAGGGTTTTATTTAGGGTGGAGCGAGCCAGCGGTCATACTTTAGTTGGGCTTACTGGGAGAAATACCGGATAAAATTTAATGGGTTAATTCTTTCGTATTCCCTTTGAATTGGTAATGAAATTTTAGACCATCCGTGGTGTCGATTTAGGGTTTGGTCGAATCGTACGGTTTACAGGTTTTTGATATCGAATCTTTATTGTAGAGTAGTGTCTTCGTCAAATTTTCGAAACCGTGTAATCGACGTAGAAGAATCTATAGACCCTGACGCAAGTCCATTCGACGGATTCGAGTCCAGTTGAATCGGGGCCTAACGAATCCAGACGCGATGCGTGGCGAATCATTAAAGCCAAAAGTGAATTTCGGCTTTAAATATCCAAACAAACGCTTCTTCTTCACAAATCCTCTGTAACTCGATCATCGGCGCTTCTTCGAGCTTCACTACTCACCAGTGTTTCTCCGAGCATATTCGTTCACTGACGTTTCTCAGAGTTGTCCAACTTCGTCTGTGTTTCTTCGATCTTCCTGATCCTTTGACGTTTCTCTGAGCTCTATCCAACTTCATAGTCGTTTCTCTGAGCATCTAACTTCGACGACGTTTCTCCAACCTTCCCTCCGTTCACCACCGTTTCTCCGAGCTGTCCAACTTCATCGGCGTTTCTCCGAGCTGTCCAACTTCATCGGCGTTTCTCCGAGCTTCCCGCCCCTCCGTTGTTTCTCTGAGATCTGTCGAACTTCGCAGTCATTTCTCCTCTTCCCAACTTCGGTAGTGTTTCTCGCATTCATTTCTCCTCTTCCCAACTTCGGTAGTGTTTCTCCGAACTTTCCTTTGTTCACCAATGTTTCTTCCATCTGAAAAATAGTCGGTTTAAAACACCTCAAGTACCCGTCGGGATTCCATACATTCGGTGAGGTATCGCCACCTCCAACCATGAACGAGGATTTACGCGACGACTTCTCACGTGCAGGTTGCTACTAGTGGGACTACGTTCCCCATTCACAACATTACTCCAACGAGGCGGAGGAGAGGTTATGGGGCAACAGCCGGAGGAATATGTCTCATTGCCTCCCGACCAAGAGACGTTGCCGGCATCCCCCGTGTTTAACCGTTGCAAGGACAACACGGATTTAGTATCACCATTCCTCAATGGGATGACGTACACTGGTCGAACGACTTGGCAAGCCGGTTCAGGCTAGGGACACCTCCGTCAATAGACATGTAAACCAAACAATCTGGTCGTGGTCGTGTCTACCTGGAATGGAGTTGGGCCGAGGAGAAGATATTGGTGTTTGAATGCCTGAACAACTCCGAGAACGCCGAGCATGAGGTCGGTCAGACGACCGATACATTTTGGGAGGCCATCTGATGGGAGCTCTCCCTTGCAACCATTCAAACACCTTTGTCGGAGCGGTCGGCGAAGACTTACAAGCAATATTGGAGTACAACTAACCAAAAGGTGAAGATGTTCCAAGGTTGTTGGTCGAAATTCAAGCACATCTACCAATCCCGTAGATCTGATGACCATATCACAAAGGATACAGAGAAGGACTACGAGGAGAGATACGACCACGTCTTCGCTTGGAAGCACTGGGGGAAGCTAGTACAAAACAAGCCTTGTTGGGAACATCGTTTCGACAATGAGTTCTAGATGATAAATAGTGATTTCATCGAGACTAACGGTCGGCACACACCGAGAATTCCCTACCTGAACAACCCAATGTCTAAGATGGACATGCTGGTAGTCGATGCTGAAGATGCCGAGGGTTCACGTCCAGGACTAGTCCGCAGGCGCCGCCTTGAGGGTCGGAATGCCGCAAAGTCTAGGAAGACGAATGGTAAGGAAAAGGAAAAGGTCGATAGTCCTACCGAAGCCGCATTGGCCGAGAGCTTGAGGGCCATTGAGAAGCACCGCGAGCCGTAGGTATTGGGCCATGAGTCCCTTATGCGGGAGTTCTGCTTATTGTTAGAGATGGATACCTCCCGCATGGAGCCCGAGGATTTGACAACCCATTGGATTTTTCTCCAGGGCATGACCAAGAGGATTTCAAGATTGGTCTGATATATTGTTCATTGTGTTTTGATAATACAAAAATGTGATCTTTTCACTTGGCCTTTTTTATATTAATTTATGTTATTTATGTTTCAGGATGTTGAGAAGGTTGTTATTTTATTGCACAACACTAACAACATTTCTTTATAGAATTATAGCAACACGTACGACAATCCACCATATATGTACCAACAAATAACCACTAAATTAGGTCAGTGGAAGAGTAATTGGTCGAGCAATTAGGCGAACAATTTATTTAGTCGTAATTTACATGAAAGCCGAACAATTTTAGTCAAATGTAATTTGAAATGTCGTTATTTGAATAAAAACAACAAAAATGCTATTCGTTGTCTAATCAAGGTCTAATTCTCACTGTGATGCCAAAAAGATTGAACTCGTAGCATGGATCTAATCCAAGTCTAATTCCCACTATTTTCAAAAAACACTTTAATTGGATCAGGTTTAGACCGATTCGGTCTAATCCCATTGTTGATGGTCTCAATATCCTTTTGTTTTGTAACATTCAAAAATACAGTCCTTGTATCTTGTTATGGTCATTTTTAGATAGATTTTGGAATATTCAATTAAAGTTAATGACATATTTCAAAATATTATGTTAAAATTTTAAAAAAATGATAAAATAATCCCTGTAATAATAAATTAAATAAATATAATAATAAATAAATAAAATTAAAAAAATGAATACATAAATATAAATTTCATAAATAATTTAAAAACGAGAAAAAAATATAAAAATAAAAATTTATAATCTATCGTAATCTAATTTAATTTTATTTTAGGGAAAATTTCATTTTACTACCCTGTCAAACATTTAACTTCAGTTTGATACCCTAGCATAAATTTTTATCAATTTCATACCCTAACCAAACTTTTAATTTCACTTTCATACCCAGCCGGGTAAAAGGTCCAAAATACCCCTAACTATTACTCAAATTTTCATCTCATGCCATTGCCTCAGAATTTGAAAAGAAGTGAAATGACAATAATACCCTTCATTGTTTAGGGTGTTAAACTGAAAATTTCAATAATTTTAAAACAAAATCAGTTTTTTTTTTTATAAATTCAATTTTTAATTTCAAAAAATCAGATTTTAATTTTAAAAATACATAAAAAAAAAAGTTTTTTTATAAAAATAATTTTTTATTAAAAACAGTTTTTTATATAAAAATCAAATTTATTTTTTTAAAAAATTAATTTTATTAAAAAAAAATTGGAACAGCTTCTGTGTCTTCTCCGGCGTCCACTCCGGCCACCGCCGGCGTCGTCCCCGGCCACCCCCACCTCCGCCGCCTCCTACTCCCTCTTCCAACCATCAAATGTTTGATAGGGTAGTAAAATAAAATTTAAAAAATGAATACATAAAAATAAATTTCATAAATAATTTAAAAACGAGAAAAAAAATATAAAAATAAAAATTTATAATCTATCGTAATCTAATTTAATTTTATTTTATTATTGACTTTAATTTATTTTTGATGGTAAAATTATTGTTTGTTTGAATAATGAGGGGTACAGTAGTCATTTCGTAAAAAAAAACTAACAGACGATGGTTACCAAAACGTATGGACTCTTATTGAACGTTACAAAATGTATGGATACTAAAGGTAAGTTACCAATTCAAAAGACGCAGGTACTGAGCCATGAACCCCGAATTAAGTAGATGGAGGAAGAGCTCAAGCATGCTGAAAAGGACCCTCAACCAACGACAACATCCAACAATTAGGAAACGAAGCTTGCCTTTTCGCTTGGAACAATATAATCGCCTCAACCAGAAGGTCTAAGGATCGGATTTTCTTGGAAGATCCTGGCGTTTCGAGCTATCCAAATGAACCATAAACCCAAAAGGCCAAGGCGGGACAAAGATTTGCGCAGTCCCCCTATAAACAAAGCATGAGACGAAGGGAAAAGTTGTGGAAATCCCCCACGATTGGAGAACCAAGGACTAAACCATCCAAGACCATCCAAAGATAATGAGAAGGTGAGATGAGTCCTCAATGTGTCTGTCACACATAGGACACAACAATATGCCCACATGGATCGAAAAACCTCTCACGACCAAGAAGACTCTAGTATGGTTAGAGATGTTTGATGGAGGGGGTGGTTGGGCTAGTTGGGGTGGGTAGAAGAGGAGAAAAAAAGAGAAGAGAACGTAAGAGCGGATTCACAGGGGTTGTTTTGGTGTTTATAACATGTTTCTGTCCATTTGAATAGAATAGAAAAGGAAAGACAAACGTTGTTAACTTTGAAAGTTTGTTGAGACTTTGTGTAAAAAAATTATACGACGATTATCTTTTTTTATTAGCAAATAAATTTTATTGAGTATCCAATCTTTTGAGGCAAAAGAAGGGATAAAGAGTCTGGTAACCAACACTATTCCAATACAACACCGAGCATTCCAACAAGGGAACCTCAAATCACTAAGACAAAACTCAAACAGTTGAACATACAATCAAACAAGGACGGGTCTAACAATCTTATACCCAAATTTTACAAAGATGAAGAAAACAAGAAAAAAGTTTACAACCAAATAGAGCATTCCACACAATGGAACCTCAAAATAGACAACCGAAAAAGGCATGACAACCGAATTTCCCAACCACGAAGCACGAACGAGATTACAAGGTCTTTAAACCTAAATCTAACCACCATTAAGCACAAAAGCCTTAAGGCCATGAAACTAAGACTAGCCAAATAATAACCGACTTCTCAAACCTCATCAAAAATTGTTGAGAGAACTCAACCACATAACATAGTCGAATGGGATCGCTGAACACTGCTCAGTCATCACGAGGAAAACCCAACCCATGCTTGCACCAAGGGTCAACCCAATAGAGGAGTCGCATCTGACAACCTTAAACTTGTCACTAACAGGCAAGTGGGAAGGAGCCAAAATACGAGTTCGACGATACACCTAAAAACACTACAATAGAGGTAAAAAGAACCAAACACTTCAATATTTTACACCATACACTGCTTAGTTACCAAATATAACCCACAGAAGACCAACACACGTCGGAGATAAAAAAAAAGGAGACTTAGAGCTACTCCTACCCCTCTTCTCCGTCATTTAAGAAGAGGAACAAGACTAGAACTAAGCGGGGAAATAAGCAAATCAGGGTTGGAGCAAAGAGGAAGAATACGGCTAAAAATGAACAAGCCAAACTACTCTCTAGAACAAACAAAACAGAAAAGGGATTCAAGAACCAGAAACACCTAACTCAGCTTCAACATCCGAGACAAAACACCCGCTAACCAAACCAACAACCATGAAGCAAAGGGGGGGGGGGGGGAAGATATACTAAGAGACTTGAGCCACCAAAACTAGAGCGTGCGGAGGAAGAGGAGCACATAATCACATTAAAGAAAGACTCAGTGTCTTCGGGTACCACCAGTTGACATGAACAGCCACGGTGGCCCCAAAATCAGTTGAGACACCAATATCAGAAACGCTCGGAAACAGAGCAGAACCTCTGACTCGAGCTCCGGTGACCCTGCAACTACCAACACCTCCAGAAGCAGCGCATCCCTGAAACCCCTTCACGAATCCAACGACATGAGTGGCCAGATTAGAGGAGGACTTGCCTTCGGCGAAGATCAACACCAACACGAATCCAACCACAGATATGACCATATCTGAAGAAGACCTACTGCTATGGCTTTAAAGGAATACCCAACTCCGATTAGGCGCAACATGGTCCAAAACGATCCCGACCAAGAAGAACTGAGCAGAAGAAGGCTAGAGATGAGGAAGTCGAGAAGGGAGGAAAAGGAAAAGGTCTCCACCGACGACCACCATGGCCATTGCCAGTGAAGACAAAGAAAGAGAGGCGGGTAGGGTTTCGAAATACACGGCGAGTATCCGAGAAAATGAGATAGAATAGAGATGCTTTCTACAGTTATCCCAAATTAGCAATGTAAATTTTTTGAAATTTCAGGTACTGTCCAGACAAGTTTTATAGTTTGGTGTAATTATATGTAAATCAAGAATTATTAGTATAACAAAGTGAAAATTTTCAAAAAGTATTATTAAAAAAATCAATGTTAACCATTGTTGAAAGCAACAATGTGTCGGACAACTATCGTTTGTATTCTCTTCAACATCGTCCTAAGAGACGACGAGTCCAACATCCCTGATACCAACCAACTATATGAATACTCTAAAACACATTGTATTCAACTGAATAGGAACGCATTCCGCATTCGAAAAAGAAGAAAAAAACTGAACTGGAATATTCTTGTGCATGGATAGGAACAAACAAAACAAGACAAAACCCTTCTGCAACAGTCACAAACATCAAAATCACATATAAATCACACACACTACGAAACTGTGTTAATGTAACATCACATTCACCACAACACACTTGTATGGACAATTCTCTTAGTCTCGGGGTTGGGAAGAAGAAGAAGCCAACAAGTACTTGTGCTAATTCAGTAATCTTTGCTCTACCTTTTCTTATATACCCATATACGTACAGACAAGGAAAGCCTACAAAAAAAGATTCCAAAAATAGAACGTTCAAAAATGGGGCAATCCGGGAAAATCAAATTAGAAAAATATGGGGCATTCCGAGAATCGAACTCGGGACCTCTCGCACCCAAAGCGAGAATCATACCACTAGACCAAATGCCCTTTTGGTAACATCATCCACAAAGTTGCATCTTACTATTATACAAATTATAATATTTTGGAAGATAAGGCTCCCAAGTTTCTGGCTATATTTCGTTGAAATCATTAAAATATACGTATGGGTGAATTTTGATTACATCTTCATTTGAAAATTTATTTTGACAAAAGGTTCTCTCTATAAATACTTTTTTTTTGTAAGAGAGCCTTTATTTCTTTTTGAGACGGGTAACCGGAGAATTGTATTAATACCCAAAGGTAATCAAACAAGAGAGGACAAAAACGTCCATGGTTCCAGATGTATGTCCGAGCCGACCGTAGCAGACCCAGCGCTCATAGACCCATAATAATAACCTACTTGATATCGTAGGTGCAGACTCAAGACAACTCCTTACCAACGTCTCAAAACAGCGAGACTTGAAATGAAAAGTCCTAATCAACATAAGCAACAAAATGTCTAACCAACAATTTATTCGACCTAAAACATGATAAAAAAATTAGCCCACGATCGAAAGAACAAACTACCAAATCTGCGATGCCAGTTCTTCTAGGCCCCGTGCCATTGGAGCGATCTGGTATCGTCAATTCTTTGTCTTGATTCGCCCGGATCTTTCGAAGTAGTGCGGGAGACGGGGGCAACGATTCGACCCACAACGGTTTGTTCGGGATCGAGGGTCCCGACTTCGGGTGCCGTGGAGTCAGACCCCGACCTATCGTCCTTCCTCCCGGATCCTAGATCCATCGAGGGAGCGGACCCATACCGGCGAGAGGTGGCCCTAGGGCGGGAGGCCGCTGCATATGGAGGACGGCGCATGGAGCCCGTATCCCGGAGAACGGCGGAAGGAGGGTCACGGTGGCTATTGAAGGATGCATCGAATCGCGAGCGGTGGGGAGGAAGGCCAGATCGGAATCGAGAAGAGGAGCAGACTCTGGTATTCAATCAAACAAAATAGGTTATCCTATCAAAAGATCGGATCCGGTACCTGAGAGACGTCCGGGACGTCGGGGGGACGAAAGACGAGGTTTGGGTGAAAACTGAGAAGTAGAGAACCCGGTGGGGAAGATACTGAGGATGAGGAGGACGGTGGCGTGGCTGGCGGGCGTGAGTGACAGCGGCGACGACAGTAAACCCTAACGGGTAGAGAGAACCTCACGGAGAGGTAGAAGAGAACTTTTTTTAGGATCCAATATCAATCTTAGAGAGCCTTTATTTAATAAAAAGAAAGTTCGATTTTGTATGTCCACTTAAATTCGGAAGTTTGCTAATATATGCTTTTCATTAAAGGTAAAATATAATATTGTACGAAAAATAGAATCGAAGATTAAGAGTTCAAAATTGATTTGTGTAAAAGTCTTTCCGGAAATTTTCCCTATACGCATGGGGAAATAGTATGGACACATATTGTCCCTTATCTACTTTCTTAGAGTCGTGATCTATTGTAAACACGGGTTAACAGGAATCAAGCTAACCAAATTTTTTTTTTGAGTGGAATACAAAGACACCACAAAGTAAATAATAAAAGTACTAAAAAATGGTCCAAACATCATGGGACCAAACTGAATATAAAAATGCTCAAGTAACCGAACCGCTCCACTGAGATGTTTAGAAAAGGGATCTTGCGGTAGCGTCTGAAGACATCGATACAACGAATCCAAACTAGGAGCTATGGCAGAGCCATTCCATTCACGGGTTAGCGTTGAGGCGGAATGAAGACTTTCCCGGGTTGTCAGTTGCTGGATCCCTATCAATCGACCTGAACCCTCTATCTACAACCCGACCCAATGGTACACCATACAACTTAATGGTAACTCAGCCTGACCCAAACCCACCGTGTAAGCCTTGTCCCCACCGAGGGACCCTAGGCTTATGTCGTTGTCCCCGCCACCACAGACCCTAGCTCCCACCTTGGGACGAAGAGGTCTTTTACCTCGCTGTGATGGTCGTCGTGCTGCTCTAACCGCAAGTCTTACTGCCGGAACCCGTATCCTCCTCCTCAGTTACGGAGCCCCATCGTCGACTTTTAAGGATAGGAGCTGGTCCTCATGTCTGCCCCTGGTCTATACCTCGGGCCACCAGCTGCTGTATCCCCCGATCTGGCGAGGAGGTCAATCGTGCCTCCTGATTCCAAATGACTCGGGCCCATCGTGGTCGAGTCCCCCACGCCTGAACACCGCGGGTAAGACCCCTCATCAGCCCCTATGCACCTCCATGCCTCCCCGATGACCATTCCACCGGATAATCCCCCCGCTGCTGCTTGGACGTCAAATACCAGACCATCCCCCATCGCCAGATCGGCCCCAAAAGGACCTATAACCAGAAACAACCCGGGAGATCTACCAAGTGAGCCAGAGAACAGAGTCCCTGATTTGCTATTGTTGTTGGAGATCAATGTAGGAATCACTAGAGCCTCAACGTTGTCGTCGTTCATCGAAATTCGAAACATAGTCGCCAAAGAGGAGAGCAGGTCTAGGGCAAGCATTGGAGCTGTATGAGTAACCAAATTAATTGACATTGAGCTCAATAGAACATATAACTAATTTTAATTAGTTGACTAAGAGCATCCACAATGCTAGCATGTTGGTGCTGCTTGTTCGTGCTGATTATTGAATTAAAAGATTATTATTTTAGCACTCTCTCAACCAACAATCAGCACTAACAGTCAGCAACCTATAATGGTTGCTTGTTCGTGCTGACTGTTCATGTTAGCTGTTCGAATAAAATAATATGAATTAAAAAATTAATGAAAATTCTTTAACATAAAAAAGTTAAGAAATGAATTTAAAAGAAAAAAATTAATAAAAGAATTAAAAAATAAGTTAGAAAAATTATAAATAAAAATAATTAGATTTTTTTAAAAGTGTATATAAAATTTAATAGAATAATTTATATAAATAATAATTTAAAAGGAAATATTGACATTTCATGATGAGGGGTATTTTGGACTTTTTACATTCTTTGGATGGAAAAATAAAAAAAAGTTAACGGTTAGATACCAAACTGTGGTTAAATGTTTGGTAGGGTATCATATTGCAAAAAAATTATATTAGGGTATTATCTTGCAAATAAATGTTTGGCAGGGTATTATATTGAAATTTCCCTTTTTTTTCGAATGAAAAAAATATACTATTTATTTATCAACACATTTTTTCGTATTGATATCGTTATCCTACGAAATAAAAGAAGAGGACAAATACTCAACAATGTGTTATCCTCAATAACAAGAATAAGGACAAAAGTCCCAACAATAATTACAACACAGACATGAGCATGCCAAGAATGACATTTCCAACCAAAGAACTAGATTCAATCCAACAATCCAAACATGTCTAAAACCTAGATTTTACAACCATGAAAAAAAACAAAAACAAGGGCCAAACAATGGGGGAAAACAAACCTAGCGAAAATAGTCAAGAAAACCGGATTTTCCAACCATGAAGCATAGAATAGAACCCATCAAGGGATTAAACAGGAAGTAAAAAAACAAAACATGTCTAACCCTATATTTAAAAACCATGAAACCTAAAGAAAACCATCCAAAGCCTTAGAATAGCAACAACACCTAATTGCAACAGCCACATACCAACTACCGACCTTCACTCAGACCACCCCAAAACAAAACCCGAACAAGTGTAAAACCCCTATCTCATCAGGGCCATCTACTCAAAGAGTAGTGTGGCCATCGATATGCTTGTGGCCAACACCGCTAAACGGAAGAGATAAATCGATAGTTAAAGGCCACCAGTACTGAAACATCCCTAAATACCTGAACCAAAAAGTCTTCAAACAGAAGGACAAAACAGCTCATCGAAGGCCAGCACCTTAACAAATCGACGAGTCCCTCCACCATAGTGAATTGGAAAAGGAGAAGAACAACAATAGAACAAGTAAAAAGGATAAAGTATAGCCAACACAAGTACAAAGCAGGAACATACCAAGCCAACTCACCCAAAACATCATGAGTAACCCGCACCAGTAGCGAAAGACCAGACAGATAGAAGGGGGAGCAAATACTGTTGAGCAGGAACAAGAGACGACCATATGAGGGGACTACACCACCAAGGTCTAAGGCGAAAGATCAGAGTCCAACATGACTTGCTCTGAAATACCGACGACAAGCACAAGCGGATCCACGGGGGTTTAGTGTATGTCATGGCATACCTTAAACATAATATAATTTGGTTTGATGGAAAATGATATCATATTCTACCTTGTAACCTAGGTTCAAGTCTTGGAGTAGACATATTTTGCTGATTTTTTTGTTACTCTTATTGGACTTCATTATTACATATGGGCCTTAAAAAATCTGCACCATGTTATGAACATATGTGTTGGACTTGAATGACTAATTCATTTCTTGGAGACTTTTAGAATTATGTTGCAAAACTTTTGGCTTTCCATTTCCCTTCTTTATGTGTAGGTTAATGTGTATTGGTTAATATGTCATTAAGGTTATGACCTCTCATGTACATGTTATGAGCCTATAAATAGAGGTTATTGTAAAGAATGAAAGCATATCAATGAAATAATCTATTATACTCTCTCCATGTTCTCTTGTTCTCTTTGATATTGCTCTTCTATTTACAAGTATTGTCCTTACTTTCACAACACATCGCTATAATTAAAAGGCCTTAAAATTTCAGATTACAACTTCCAAAAATATATATCAAAGGTTAAAGAAAATAAAAAATAACAAACCTTTTCAACTTCCCCCAATTTGTTCTCAAATAACGCAAACACATATTCTCTTTCTTAGACACAATATCGTCTTGTTTTGGATTTTTCATATTGAAACTCAACTTCTATTTAATTATTTTGTTTTTGGATTCTTTTATGTTGGCACTCAGTCATATTCATATTGAAAGTAATATTGTTATTTATTGGGACTAGAATTTGATAGTTACATTTGAATTGTAATTTAAAATATTAGTATATTTAATCATGCAACACTGGTAAACTTGGTTATCGTTGATTGATTGATTTATTTATATTTAGTAATTACCGGAGGCATACCCTGAGACAAATTCCTGGATTCGCCTTTACGATAGGTCGGTAGTCGGAGCACCGACAAGGCACCAAGGCCACTAAGAAAACTGAACAATTCCGATGGTTCACGAGCCACCGAGACTGAAACAGGACCTCAAGGAAGCTATAAAGAAACTCTGTATCTAAGACATAGGCGATTGCTTATGAAGCTTGTGACCGAGAGAGGTAGAAAACGAACAAAAAACAGGAGGGGCGAGGCGAACCAACCAGAACTCCAACCACAAAAACCAAATCTTAGAACGATGGCTTGAATCCCAAATAAAAATGATACTATTAATCAAGTCCGAAGACTAATACCCGAATTCGATTATGAAAGATAGGTCTTCGACCAATAACTATAATGACATGTTGGAAAAATCATGTCTAAAAGGTTGTAAGTAGAAATATAAAACTATAATGAAAATAATTGTAATAATTAAAATGGTACCAATAGATATTAGGTTTTAAGGATATTGTTATCACAATAATCTAGTCCATCCCGAGAATAACAATAGAAAAAGAAGTATATGGACTTGACAAATCCGTTTTGAGAATTCTGGTTGAATACAATAGGAGTACACAACTTTCTTGAAACTCAACACTTCCCTCTACTAAGAGCACCCGCAACGCTGGTGGGGAGGACGACAGGGAGGAGTTGGCGGGAAGCCAACGAATTGGTGCTGGCGGTGAGGGCCGACGCTGACCTCACCACCAACCCCTAGCGCTGCCGCCAACGGCTAGAAAATCTTGTTGGCCAATTTTGTGACCTTGAAAAAAAATTGGGTTTGAAATTAGCAAAAATTAAATTTTCTTATCTCCAAATTATGTATAAATAGGGACTATTGTTCCCAACAAAACACACACCTTCATTTTTCTCCTCCTACATTTGAATTGTTTGTGTCCTTTTTTATTCACCGAAATAGAGGTCAATGGCGATGGTTCCGAGAAAATATTGGAGGGTGTACTCCAAGAATACATGTCCATTGAGTTCGTTCAGGGTTTGTTAGACGACGCAATGGTCGTAGTAACCCAATGAAAGAGAAGGTACATCACACGATACCGGGAAGAAGCGAACGAACGTTTAATGCGCGATTAATTTGGCACAAACACTGTGTACAAGGAGGTGCATTTTCGTCGTCGTTTCAGAATGCCAAAGATGTGTTCCTTCGCATTGTCCATGCATTGGAGGATAACGATGCGTACTTCAGTCAACGACTTGACGCTGTTGGCAGGGTTTCGTTATCTCTATATCAAAAATGTACTAAAACCATTAGGCAATTGTGTTATGAAATTGCAGCCGATGGACTGGACGAGTACCTGAAAATAGGCGAAACAACGAGTACCTGAAAATAGACGAAACAACGAGTTTGGAGTGTGTGATTTTTTTGCAGGGGATTCGTTAATATCTTCGGTCCGACATATCAACGTAAGCCAACACGACATATCTGTGAACGCAACACATGGATTTTCGGGAATGCTTGGCAGTCTTGACTGCAAGCATTGAGAGTGGAAGAATTGTCTGACGGCTTTGAGGGGCTCACATTCAAGGAGAGACCACAGGAATAGACCAATCGTGTCCTTAAGGCGGTTTCCACGCGTGACTTATGGATTTGGCACTCGTTATTCGGTATGGTGGGATCCAACAACGACTTGATTGTGCTCAACCATTCTTGACTGTTCGTGGATGTTATCAATGGTTGGCAACTACCGGTCCAATATACAATAAATGGTAACCTCTTCACACTTCCGTACTATCTTGCTAATGGTATTTACCCTTCATGGCCAATTTTGTGAAAACAATCCCATTGGCTCAACGACCGAAACATAAGAAGTTTGTAGAAGTCCAAGAATCTTGCAGGAAGGATGTGGAACGAGTATTTGGAGTCCTCCAATCTCGGTTTTACATTATCACTCGACTAAGTCGAATGTGGCAGCCTCAGTCCCTCAGCTTAGTCATGAACGCATGTGTTATCATGCACAATATGATAGTCGAGGCCGAACGTCATACATATGATGACTTCATTGCACCAACATATGAGGGTGGGCCAAGCGAACCAACATTTGTGCGACGAAGCTTCGTCCCTTCCCATGCCATAGTTGGAAACACCCAGATGATGCAGGATGAACGTGCTCATTATCGATTGAAGGACGACCTCGTCGAATATATTTGGAATAAATTTGGCGAAGCTTAATTGTATTTGCATGCTAGTTAGTTTGAGCTCAATATTAGCATTTCAATTATTTTCTTTCAAAATATCATTGTCACTTGACTTTTGTAAGAACCACCCCCGGTTGATCCCGGTCGAACCGGTGATTTTTGGCGAAAGTTGACTTTCGGCCGGAAAAGGTCAACCGATGACTCTGGGAGTCATTCAGGACCTTTCCGGGACCCAAAAAGCTTAGCCGTCGTTACGGTTAGCTTAGTTGGGTCATTTCCTTTCAATTGACTGTCTTTGAGAAAAAGTCAAACTCGGGTCAGACTTAGGCCAATTAACGACTAAACCCTAATTAAATTAAAGGTGCTGGAATTTCTTAAGGACAAGGTGGTCCCCATATGGACACTTGTCCATGGTGGCTTGGAGGAGAAGAAATGGGTCTCTAATAACCCATTTACCCTCCTAAGTGACAAGCTATAAGGAAGAAGCAAGGAGGGGCATTTTAGTCATATCCACCTTAGGTTTAAGACCCCATTTTGTCACAATTCAGCTCTTATTTTTCTATAGTGGCCGAAACCTACAAGGGAGAGAAGAGAAGAACAAGCTTCTTAACTTGAGGAAGAAGAAATGGAGAAAAGGAGGAAGCTTGGAGCCATTTCTTCATCAAATCTTCTCCAAAACCTTCTAGTCTTCATCATCTCATCATTCTGAAGGTAAGTAAGCTCTCACAATCTCCTTTCAATCAATTTAAGGTTATGGATTTCCATGGAATTTGCATGAACTAGATGGGTTTTGGTTTTTGTATTGTTAGATAGTTGTTTTGATGAAGTTTAGTGAAGATTTTGGTTAGAAATGAATTGATTGTTGATGTTTGAGGGAAAACCATTATGGGTATTGAAGTTTGAGGGTTTTGGTGACTGATTTTGGAGTTCGGTGATGTTAAAAATGGAGTTTTTGAAGTAGATTTTCGTGGAAACGAAGTTGGGGAAGAAGGGGTTTGAGTCTGCTCAGATTTGGCACGGGAAGGGCCTTTGGCCGGCCCTCTGAGCGGCACGGTCCGTGCCTGGTATCGGCCCTCTGAGTGGCACGGTCCAGGCACCAGACCGACCCTCTGAGGGGCACGGTCCGGGCCTGGTTCCAGAATTGTGGGCTGCCCGAATTGGGCCTAGTTCGGGCCCGATTTACCCTTTTGGCCCAAGTGTGTCGTTAGGTAATATTTAAGTATTTCACTTTAAAACCGACCTTGTATGTTTATTAATTGTAGTATTAATTTATGATCCTAGACTTCATTCTCGAGCTCGGAGGATGAGACTTCTAGGCGTTCGCGTTGACTAAGCTTTTGGAGAGCACTTGAGGTAGGGAAGAGTAGTAAATTCTGCTTTTAAATTAAAGAATGTTAATAGGATGTGATTCACTAGAATAACCGCTTTTCAATTATGGGAATTACTGTGCTATAGAATCACATGTGGTCATGTCGAGCCTTAGAATTGCGTGTTGGTTGTGTTTGATTATGGTTATTCGTCCTTAGATGTCGATGGATAGTATACTCTTGGTTAAATTAAGAATCTTATTATGCCATATGAATTTTGATGAATGCAATATGAATGGTTGTTTCGTGACATGATTGGTTGAATGAATGAGATGAATGTGATATGAATGATGTCGTGTGATATGATCGGGTGAATGATAGACCGATACGGTGTTCTTGGTAAGTTGTGACGGTAGGATTCGTTGGTATGATAAGTTCGGTGTAGTGTGGTTTGTGTTGTATTATGTGTTGTGACTGTACCCCGAGTGACGGGAAGATACCCGACCGAGGTGTGTGCCGGTCCGGTATGTGTGCATTGAGATTTTCCTCGATGTGTGTTCCGGGAAGACATCTAGACCGAGGGGTATTCCGGTATGATGTATGCTGTTTCACCCCGATGCTCTGTGTTCCGGGAATACATCTAGACCGAGGGGTATTCCGGTATGATGTATGCTGTTTCACCCCGATGCTCTGTGTTCCGGGAAGACATCTAGACCGAGGGGTATTCTGGTATGATGTATGATGTTTCACCCCGATGCTCTGTGTTCCGAGAAGACATCTAGACCGAGGGGTATTCCGGTATGATGTATATTGTTTCACCCCGATGCTCTGTGTTCCGGGAAGATATCTAGGCCGATGTACGGTTCCGGTACGATATGTTGACCTCGTGTGTGGTTTGGAGTCTCGTGGGTTAATTATCTTTTATTTCGGTGTTCATGTGTTTCTTTAGTTTTTTCTATTGGCGGATAAATTATGTTCTTGTTGATCTCTATCTGTGTTGTTCTTTTTAGTAAGTGTTACTAATCGGGGAATTTGGTGACGGAGCGGGAGTCCTTTTTCCCCTTTAGTACTTTTTCCTACTGAGCGTAAGCTCACCCCCTCTATTTTTACTGTTTTACAAGTTTTTTTGGTGAGTAGACTTAGAAAACGTCTCAGGGATCGGGAGCTCACTGAGGGTCCGGGAGATCACTTGTAGTAGAGACGTACTTTCTATTTTCGTACTAAACTATGTTTTTACTTGTTGGATTTGAGCGTGTGACTCATGTTTATCGGAGTTGTTTATTTTGGAACTAAATTCGGAGGTTTATTTCGTTTAATTTTCCTTTTATCATTATTATTTTAGTTCACGTCTCGAGTCCAGTCAAGGCCGGAATTGGGGAGTGACAATTTTTAATAAATATAGGTTATTTATCAAATACATTTAGAAATTGTATTTTTTTATTCAAATATGCAGCACGGACATGCATGCACTGTAGGTTGTTGATTGGTAGTACTCACTGTTGGTTGAAAATTTGCGGAAATATTAAGTTTTTAATCCAACAGGCTACACGAACATGCAGCACCAACAGACTAACATTATAGATGCTCTAACAACGAAGGCATGCTTTTGTATGTATAAACATGATTTGTGCGAAACTAAATATTCTACTTCAACGTTTTCTCTCTACTTTTTTCAAAACCTTTCTTCTCCAAAACCCACTGCCACCCTTTTTCCCAACCTCGCCGGTGACGGATTCGGCCACGACTGAGATCGTTGCCGTCGAGGAGCTATTCAGTCCACCTTCCTTCCCTTTCCTCCCTCCCTCGCCTTCTTTCTCCCCTCTCCTTCTTGACCCTCATCCGCCTCAGGTTCACTGTTCCGTTCCTTGGAGTTGTGGGTCGCCGGAGGAAGCTAAGCTCATGCTCTCCCCTGGCCTGCTTCTCCGGCTGCGAGTCTTGGTTTTTTGGCTTCCTTCTTTCTCACCTCCGACTTGCTTCGTTTGTACTGTTCGAGTTGGATTGGATCTGCTCGGGTAACTTGCGATTTCATATATGGTCTTGGAGTTTTCGTTGGGTCCTTACTCGTCGGTTTTTGGTCGTGCCTACCAGTAGGCGTTTCTCCCGGCCGTTCTGTTCGAAGCTCGTCAGCGTCTAGTGTTCGTCGTCCTTCTGCTCGGCGTAGTTGGTGGGTTGCGGGTCGGCTTGGGTTTTGAGCAGGGTCGGACCTGGCCAGGGTTGGTTTGGGCCGGGTTTGGGCCACCCGTGGTTCTGTCCTAGACCGGGTCCATTTCAAGGCTGGTTCAGGTTCGTGACAAGGGTAGGTTTTTGGGTTGGGTCGAGTTCAGAACCGGTTCAACATTCGTTCGCCCTTGTTTTCGGTTCATTGTGCTGTCTTTTCTGCTTCTCGGGACCTTATTTTGGGGGAGTTCAAGTTTCAGGCTCTTTCCCGGTTTGGTTTTTCTCGTGCTCGGTATTATTACAGGCCTTCCCCTTCAGGTCCTCATGTGGTATTCGCCGACGAGGGTTTACTAGTTTTGGTTTCGGAACGCTCAGCTCGAGTTCCAATCTCAGATCCCTAGTTCGTGGAAGGGTCAGGCTTAGACTAATGGTGCGATGGTGGTTGAAGGGTGCGTCTTGGTTGAGTGGTTGATTCTAGACGCAGAGTTCGTTAAGATCTCTGTTTTTTGTGTTGGCCATCGGGGTAGCAACTCGTTCTTGTCACTACCAGGTTTTGTTTCATTTCTAATCGTGGGATGTGTTTCTTTATGCACATGGTTGTTGATCGTATTAGATATGGATCAATCGCGTTTGGTGGTTCGATTTGGCGTTTGTTTGGTCGTTTCCTCAGCTGGTAGCGTTGTTCTCCAGACCCATTTGAGGTGGCTCACTAGTGGCTTTGTATCAGATCTACCATGGGAAGCGTTTCTGATCTTGATTCGTTGTGCATCTGGTCTGGTCACTTGTCACCGCGGATGGTTGTTTACTTGCCGGAGCAGGTTCTGATCTTCTTTCATCTTTCTTTTTATGGTTTGGTTTTGTGGTTGGGTGGTGCTGCACCCTGTGTGGTTTTAAAGCTTGGCTAGGTTATGGGTTTTTGAGACAGTTCTATGGCCTGCTGAATCAATTCTTATTGTTGCCTCTACTTTTGTATTTTCCTTTAATCGTGGTCCCTTCTTACTTAGATTTTATTGATATTCCTTTCTTGGTCGGACAAGTGTTGGTAGTCAATGAGTCTAACTCTTCGTTTGGATCTCTGGATTGTGTTAGGTTATAACGGGTTATCTTTGATAATTGAGCAGTGTTTAGAGGGTCTGCGTTGGGGTTTCCGCAGAAGTGTATGGTTCTTTCTTGCCTGTTACTTAGTCTTTGTGGCTCTTTGAGCTCAGTGCTGATGCCCTCTTTCTTATTTTCCGTCAACGGTTTGAGGATTTTTAGTTCCGACTCCCCGTTCAGGGTTGACCGATAGTGTTGGCCTTGGTTTCAAACTTCTAGTAGGTTTCGACCAGTGTTCAGCGCTCGCATTTGGGTTTTTGTCGTAGTGAAGAGTTCTTTCGGTAATTTGTTACTGAGGATCGAGGTTCCGATGAGCGATAGTTCACATGTTTTACAATTTATCATCTCTATTCCTTTGGGATTCATGTTAGTAAAATTTGGATATCAGATCTCTTTTCATGTGTTTCATGGTAGGAAAATCAGGGTTCTAAACCTTTTTTTTCCTGTCGTAGTATGATTTTATGTTCTTAATGGTTTTACAATTTAGGTATTTAGACTTTTTTCATTGTTCACTCTATTTGTTAGGATTCACATGAGGCTGAACTATTATATCAACGCACTTGAGTCTGTATTTTGATCATGGTTTCAGGTCTATAGCTAGAATTTACTGTACTTCTTTTCTACCTTATGAGAGGTTTCAATTTAAATTTAAATTTGTCGATAAAAAACATGATTTAAGCACCTTGTAGATTAGAGCATTTACATCAAGGGAGGCAAGAGGCAAGAGGCAAAACCTCTGCTGGCTGGGCTGAATTGTGCTCCAGCACCTCCAAAATTGAGAGTGTTCCACATTAAGAGGGGTAGATA
Source organism: Erodium maritimum (assembly GCA_963921825.1). Classification (NCBI taxonomy): domain Eukaryota; kingdom Viridiplantae; phylum Streptophyta; class Magnoliopsida; order Geraniales; family Geraniaceae; genus Erodium; species Erodium maritimum. The sequence goes on along the minus strand of OY997592.1, from coordinate 57,652,186 downwards.
TGGGGATCATGCTACTCTTGAAATGCTGACTAGATTTTTCTTGAGAAGGAATGAAAGTATTATTAATTAAAGCATTCAGATTATCGGAAAACTTCTCTCACCATACAACAAAAAACTAGGCTAATATTGCAAAATAAGCACTGAAAAGTAAATGTTGCTCTGGGCATAGGGTGGTCGAAGGGAGAAATCTGCGGTAGCATCCGAAGACACCGATACAGCATGCTCCAACCAAAGGGCACTGATCGAGCGGACCAAGTGGAAAGTTTATAGTGGTCGACCGATAACTCCCCCGGTTAGTCAGCGTGTGTCCTCCTCCCTTGATTGATACTTGCAGGGCTCCTGAACGCGGGATTGCTGACCCCAGACTGATAGGGAAGAATCCTATCGGTTGTTGGTAGTATCGTCGCCACCAGTCTGCTAGGGAGATGGTACAGTCGACCAACCCCTCCCTAGGTCTCCAGAGACTCATTCCTGAAGGCGGGGGTGCTTGTGCCCCCCCCCCCCCCCCCCCCCCCCCCGCCGCTGCTAAATGTGACGTCATATCTGACGCCATTGATCCTTCCGATTCATCCATCATATCCCCAAACGGGTCAACCCATGGATGCCCGACCCGCATCTGATACGATTACCCGACCAATACCTGGCCGCCCATGACCCAATGTCCCCTGACCCGAAGCAAGCCCTACTCGAGCCTGGTTTGCCTGGTCCAGCTTAGTGATCACGCAGCCCAAGACCAAACCGAGCACGCAGAGCCCATGTCGACTCAGCCTATCAGGCGCAGCAAGCGTTCGCGCGTAGGCCCCGGCCCAGACCCACATCCTCGCGATCCCGGCCCAATGCCGCTTCTGAAACCCTAGTGGGTCTGGGCACCATCTCCGTCCCTTTTCTTCGCCACCATGCCACCGCCTCCGGTTACTCCTTTGTCACCGGGGCACTGTCCGATGAGAACATGATCGGCAGGAGGCCGTCGCCCTCTCTTATCGTCTCCTCCTTACCGTCAAGCTCTTCCCTTGGGGCCGTGTTCTAGCGGAACACCAACCCAACCTCCATCGGCTTCTCTGGATGACTCATGCGCCCCACCCTCGCTTGCTCCTTAGTCATTGTCCTCTGTGCCGAGTACGCCATAGGAGGATCTCTCCCGCTACGCGTCGTCAAACACACCATCGACGTGAGTGACCTTCCATCCATGGAGTCGGATTGCAATGGAAACCCGTCGTCCTCCCCCAATTCCGTCCCCATCGTCTCAAGTTCCGGGCTGCTTGGCTCCCGAAGAAGCTCGGCAACGAAACTTACTTCTCCCCCATCCAGATCTCCTGTTGACGCCATTGCTGCGATGTAGGAGATGGAGGAATCGCAAAACCCTAAACTCCACCCTCTAGGGTTTACGCGAGAGAGAGGTTGTGCTTTAATGCTGACTGGATAATTAATTATGCGTTTGCTGAATTTTTAAAATTCATTTTTAATTAACAAATTAATAAATAAAATTTTTAAAATGAATTAATAAATACATAAATTTAAAAAAAAATGTAAAACTAATTAATAAACTTGAAATTTCATTAATCATCAAATATTACAATAATACATTCATTAAAAATAATACTAAATAAAATACATAAATTTATTTTATAATAGCTTCAATTTGTCTCTGAAGCTTCTCGACTTGGGCGAAATATATCGACAAAATTTTCACGTGATTCAGCTGTTGTTCCTCGGTCAACTCATCCGTGTCCATGCGTTGCAAGTCTTTAATTTCCTGCAGATATTTATCGACTTTGGCGTCTAGAGTGACGGTAAGCTTTGCGACCTTATAGCCAATAGGGCGTTGTTGTTCATGCGGAGTGGCAATTGGAGAACATGGGGCAATTGAGGAACTTGGGCCTTCGGATGGTTGGTCGTCAGCACCGAGATGTGTAACATTTTCATCTTCGATGGGAAGTGAGCTAGGTGGGGTTGTGCTGTAACTACCAGATTCGTTCAAGCGTCGTCGTACACACCCGCCAAGGCCTTCCTCTGTCAAGAACTTGTCATCGTTTTCCAACGGCTCGATCCAATGGTGGAGCTTGAAAATCTTCGGCTCGCTTTTGAGAGGCTCGGTGTGAATCTGATAGAGTTCCATGACCCACTCCTTGTACCTTTCTTCGTTCCAGCCGCTATGATCTAATGACTTCTCCTTCCTCAGCAGTGTGATATATCGCCTCACTCTTGACGCACATTTATTAAAATGGATCTTGACGGTTTGGACTGTAAAATCTTCGTCTTTGAACCTCCCAGCTCTGACGAATCTTTTGGTCACAGTGGACCAGAACGTGTTCCCATCTTGAGAGGTCCCCTTGATGGAATCTTGGTTCTCCTCTCTGGGACCGCCCTGGTCCTCGGTCCAACGGATGATGAAGTAGAAGACAAGTAGGTTCCGGAGTTGCCGCCAACATGTTGTTGTTGGGCAAAAAAGTTTCCTGCAAGACCGTAAGGGTCGAACGTTGGTGGTCGGAATAGTGGTGGGAAAGGGGGGGGGGTGGTGGTTGTCCCATTTGATTGGCTGGTGGTCCCATTAGACCTACGTGAACACTAACAATTTAATTAAAATTTAATAAAAATGTAACATACATAATTAAAATTTAACATATATAATTAAAATTTAACACACATAATTAACAATTTAATTTAGTTAAAATAAAACATACATAATTAAATATTAAATTAAAATTTAACACACATAATTAACAATTTAACTAAAATATAACATACATACTTAATAATTTAATTAAAATTTAACCTACATAATTAAAAGCTGAATTAAATTTTAACATACATAATTTAAACTTTAATTCATGAAATTAAATGCATTTGTAATCAAAATTAATTTAAAAAAAATACCTTGGTTCCAACCGACTTGCATGAATTGGTTGAAAGCATCAGCGGACCAACTATCGGTTTGCAAATATTGTTGGTAGCTATCGGGTAGATTGGTGTTCGGATCTTCATCCGTATTGAGGTCTGGCGGCGTGTATTGTCGTTGTTCCGGTGAGCTCGGCGATGGAAGCGAATCATCATCCGACATTGTGTAGATAGAAATGGTAATTGAGAGGAACTAAAATCGAGAGAGTTGAGAGAATGTAGATAGAAATGGTGTGAATTTGATAAATAGGGATGAAGTATTTATAGGGGTTCTGTTTGTTTTTAATTTTTATTAAAAAATATATATAGAGAGCCGTTGGGAAACGACCGGATCTCCCACCGCCACGCGTCAGTACGCCAGAGGCTGAGAGGCGATACAAGAGACAGAAAGGCGCGAGGCGTCTTCCAGCCCCGCGCTCCGCACCCCGTCGTGAGGGGCTACGCCCCGACCCCCACGCCCCGCCTCCACATCTCCCCACATCAAGGGGAGCGCGAACCCCAAATCCCGAGACACACGCCCTTTACTCCTGCTCCCCTCACGCCCCGACTCAATGCACATGCTCTTATAAACTAGTTATTTCAACTCTGTTTTCTCTTTCTATTTGCAATCCTTAAAATGAGTAGAATCCATGTGAGGGGAATCATTGCTTTGAAGTAGCATTTCAATGGGTGTGATGATTTGGTTATCGATTGAGTTGCTTAATAAATTGATTTTATAAATACGTGGCTATTTCAATAAAATAAATATTGTAGAACACCAGCACCAAATGGTGATTTGTTTCAGGGATGTGTAACAAGATATGAATACATAAGCCTTATACCACGGTACAATCAGTGATCCCCATGTGCCTTAATTATCATCATCAACCACAGTGCGTTTCTCATTTGTTTTGTATCACCAATCTAATCATGAAATAACAATCTCTAATATGAAATTCGAAAAAAAGGAAGAAATATGTGTTTTTTTAATAAGCGAAAATTTTTATTGAGTAATTATTCTACTAGAATAGAACAAAGGAAGAAAAGGTCTTTAAAGAGACCTAAAGACCTTTACTTCGTCCCATAACAAGCTATATAGAGCAACAAAAAATAGAATAAACCCAAACAAGATGTAAACAAAAACTTTGCCTACTTCTTATCTGGGTTCAAACAATTAAACCGATTAAAGATCGGGACATGGGTTAAAGCTTTTTCTTCAAGGTAATCCTCGTCCTTTCTACCCTCAGAGTCCTGTTTGAATTGATCGAGCGCCAAAGAACATAAATCAACTGCCTTTTTCCCAACTTTCTTGCTATAACTCCAATTCCCGACGCTATCTTTTTTCGCAACGTCCACGATAAATCGTCCCGAATTAACCCCTTTATCAGCAGAAGTCCTGGATCTTGTCTGATATAAAACAAATGGTGGAGCAACCAACTTCGACTGACCCTTCTTTGGTCGTCCACGTCTCTTTGGTTCAACTCCACAAAACGGGGGTTTTGACAAGGCGTCCTTCCAAGGACTATCTTGAATCCCGACGACCGGGTTTGGTTCACTACCCTGAGGATGATCCTCCTTAAATGGACCGTCGCTGTCCCGGGCTATTAAACTCGAACCCACAACAGACACCAGGCCCAAATCAGTCCCAATTCGTTTAAAGACACCAGCCAAGCCTAGGTCCTGGGTCTGCTCGGCTCTGCCTTTTTATGAGATGTTTTATATATATATATATAATCATTTCAATTCATAATTAAAAAAATGGAAAACCTCGTTTCGCTTTCTATTCTAATCTTTTTTCACGCGTCTAGACTACGCATCACCTTTGAAATCATGTCATGACCGTCATCTTTCCCATATTATCAAGGGTAAACTACAAATACATACCCCATACTTTACACGATTAACCGATACCTACCCTCGTGTTTTTTTATAACCAATACTTACTCAAATGTTCCCGAAATATAACAGATAGCCCCTGCCGTCTGATTTTCCATCCATTTTCTGTTAACTGTTTCAAAAATACCTACAATACCCTTAACCCTAAATATATCTATTTTTTTAAAAAAATCTACCTTATCACTATCCTTATCCCTAACACTTATTCCCTCTCCACTTTACAAATCCACCCTTCGTCCACCTCCAGCCACTCCTATCCCCGCTCCAATTATTCCACCTTCGGACGGCGGCGGCGACACCCACGAAGACCACGAGTCGGTCTCGGAGTTCATGTCCGGCGAGGTTCTCCGATTTGGTCCTGTTGTAGAGCTAGGGTTCGAGAAAAAAATTGGGGGAATCGAAGGGAGGTGCTGAATCGAAGGTGGGCAGCTGAGAATCGGAGGTGACGGATCTGGAGAGTTGAGGAATCGAAGGGAGGTGCTGAACCACGGGCTCCATCTCCGGCGAGCAGCACCTAACAGATGCTCAACACATCTTCTCCTTCTTCTTTTTTCAATCAGATCTGGAGAGTTGAGGAATCGAAGGGAGGTGCTGAACCACGGGCTCCATCTCCGGCGAACAACACCTAACAGATGCTCAACACATCTTCTCCTTCTTCTTTTTTTCAAATTCGCATTTGTACAAAATTTGATTTTGGTTTCTAGATTTGAAAGTTTCAGATGTTGATTTTCATTTGAGCCTAAGATGAAAGCTTGGGCTAGAATTGATTGTTGCAAGATTGAAATAAGTTCATGTAAAGATGAGGATTTGATTGTTGAATTTTTGATGTTCTTCATGTTCTTTGTGTTCTGCAAATTTTTTTAATTATTGAAAATTGATTTTAAAAACATATGGTTGTAATAATGGAAGATGGTCGAGGGTATTTTCGTCATTTAACAAAAAGGAGACTGACGGAGTTGGACGGAATGGGCTATCTGTTATATTTCGGGAACATTTGAGTATGTATTGGTTATAAAAAAACATGAGGGTAGGTATCGGTTAATCGTGTAAAGTATGGGGTATGTATTTGTAGTTTACCCTATTATCAAATAGACAAAAAATGTTAGAGAAAACATTATGATGGATGGAAACGGCTCGTGCTTGGCATGTGACGCCGAAATTATGTCTAAATACCACGAATACCGTCACTCTCTTTGCTCTTTGAACCATCCTTTCAGAGAATGGCTCAGACTTCGTTTCATTTTGAGCAAAGGGAGGGAGAAATTGAGAGAGGGAGAAGTGGAGAGGGGGAGAAGTAGAGAGAGATAGAGGTCGATCAGAGATCAGAAGGCATACCTGAAACCGGTCGGAGAAAAGCATGGATGTAATAACCACTCCCGGTCAACACCAGTCAAACCTGCGAAAAACAGGAAAATTTAAAAATTTTGAGCAGACACTGAATTGAACCGGAATTGGACCCCGAGGGTCATACCGGACTTAAGTTGACCCCGTTATTGACCAAAGTGAGTTCCGGGGAACTCAGGGCAACTTTCTGATCAATTTGGGAAATGTTGACTTTTCGCTGGAAAAGTCAACCGAGCGACGTTTTGGTCCATTCGAGGACCGTTTTGGATCCAAAAAGCTTAGCCGTCGTCGCAGCGGTCTTAGTTGAGCCGTTTCCTTGTATCCCGTCAAGTTTCGCAATTTCTTGGGAAAAGTGCCCGTTCGGGGCCCGAAACGTCCGATTTTCGCGAATCTGAGTGGAAAATATCTAGTAGATATTTTCCAAAAGGTGTGGGACCCACCTTGTCACTTGTCCAACAAGTGGTGGTGTTAGTTTTGGGGGGGAAATGAGTGGTGAAGCCCTTATGTGGCCGGCCACACTTTAGAAAAAGAAAAAAAAAAGGAAATTGAGTTAGTTGTTTAGAAAGAGAAAGAAGAGAGAAGAAAGGGAGAGAAGGAGAAGAAGAGAAGAGAGAAAGTTAGGGTTTGGAGCACTATTCACGTCATCTCCACCCTTGGATCGTCTCAAGGCAAGAAGAAAGTGCACTCCCATCATTCTCCTCTACGGTATACACCGAACCGATTCTCGTTTCGCTTAATTTTGGAAGTTAGGGTTTGTGTAAAACTATTAGTTTAGGGTGTTTTGAGGTTAGGGGAATTGTTGGAGACGTTTTGGAAGTGTTTGGAGTCGAAGTATAACGTTTTCCGGCGACCGAGAGCTCGGGAGGAGCTCCGGCCACCATAGGGGGTGGCCGGCCACCATAGGAGGTGGCTGGCCAGAGCTAGGGCCGGCCACCACCATGGTGGCCGAGCCTCATTTAAGCCCTAGGGCCCACGGCTAGGTTGGGCCGGGTGGGGCCCACGTACTCGGGTGGTCGGTTTTAGTGTTCGGGAGGTTTAAACCGTTCCCCAAACAATTTATCCTTAAGCGAATCGAAAATTGGAATTAAATTGGAGAAGTTGTAATTGACGGGTTTTAGAAACTTTAAACGTTAATTAATCGACTCGGAAGTCGGAATTCGATTCCGTCAAGTGCATTGGGATCCTTGAATTATTCTAAGACCGTAGAAACAAAAACGGGGACTTTTGGAGCCCCGGAAGGCCATTTACAAAACCCGGGCAGATTCGCCATGTCGGGCGAATCGGGCCTTTACGGGTCCTTTATCGACAATGTCGAGTAATTGGGAAGTTTGGGAGTGATCGACATTGTCAGGGTTACGTTTGGGCGTTAAGTTTATTGAAGTTCGGTTTATTCCTACTAGTTTAAAAGTGCCTTGAATTTGTGTTCTTTTAGATCGTGCGCGGACCGAGGCAAGGGAAAGCTGGGTGAGTGACTGAGGTCACACCGGAGCTCGTTGGTTGGCTTTTGGAGAACACGCACAAGGTAGGGAAAAGTAGCCGGATCTCGGCCCTGACTAGGGAAAGTTAACAGTAGAATTGCATGTGACACCGGGGTGTCGTGGGTTAAGTAAGTTTATCGAATATTAGAAAGGCATGATACGGGAATGTAGCGTTTATGAGAAAAGCATGTGACACTTAGCAGTGTCGTAGGAGCAGAGAACTTAGCGATATTAGGATTACTGGAGGCATATGACCATGCCCGGAGGTTTACTGTTTAATTTATGTCTTGGGTGGCCATGAGAGCCGTGAGAGCCCGTGTTATTATTGTTGAGTTTGGGTGGCCATGAGAGCCCGTGTTATTATTGCTGTGTTTGGGTGGCCATGAGAGCCTGTGTTATTATTGTCGAGTCTTGGGTGGCCATGAGAGCCCGTGGTATTATTATTGGTGTTTTGGGTGGTCGTGAGTGCCCGTGGGGTTGTGAACCCGTACTTTATCGTTGGTGTCTGGGTGGCCATGAGGGCCCGTTGGGTTGTCAAACCCGTGTTACTTTATTGTTGGTGTCTTGGGTGGCCATGAGTGCCCTTGGGTTGTTGAACCTGTGTTACTTTATTATTGGTGTCTTGGGTGGCCGAGAGTGCCGTTGGGTTGTTGAACCCGTGTTACTTTATTATTGGTGTCTTGGGTGGCCGTGAGTGTCGTTGGGTTGTTGAACCCGTGTTACTTTATTGTCGGTGTCTTGAGTGGCCGTGAGTGCCGTGGGGTTTTTGAGCCCGTGAGTTACTGTTGGTGTGTCTTGGGAGGCCGTGAGTGCCTGTGAATGGTTTGGGTTGTTGAGTCTGTGTTTTACTGTTGGTGTCTTGTGTGGCCATGAGTGTCTGTGGAGTGTTGAACTGGTCTGTTACTGTTGGTTGAACCTTGCTTGTGATTGTGGATCCCGGTAGGTTGCAAGCATTCGTTGGCTGGCCTGACCAAGTTTGAATCCCGGTAGGTTGCAAGCATTCTTGGGCTTGCCTGACCAAGTTTGAGTATCAACAGGTTGCAAGCATTCTTTGGCTGGCCTGATCCAAGTTTGAGTATCAACAGGTTGTAAGCATTCTTGGGCTAGCCTGGTCCGTGTTCGAGTATCAACAGGTTGTAAGCATTCTTTGGCTAGCCTGATCCGTGTTCGTATGAGTGGGGGAGATTACTAAGCAGCTGGTATGCGATCCTTTGTGATCTTGGGTGTTGCGTGGTGGTCTCTTGAGTCTTTGGAGGAGGTCGTCAATCGTTGTGTCGGGTCTACTTTGCGTGTCAAGTGTCGAGTCATTCGAGGAAGGTCACCGTGGGTGTGTGTCAGTCGGAGTACTTGAGTTGGGGACAGTGATCCCCGGTGTTGAGTTTGTTGTCGGTGTTACCGGCATTGTCTGCTAATTATGTTGTAGTCAGTCTGCTATCTGTGGTGGTGAGCGAACGCTCACCCCTACCTGCTTTTCCTACATGTACCGGTCGCAGGTTGGGCTAGGTGAGCTTCTGAAGCTTGAAGAGCTAGGAGCGGGATTCTGGGTTTTACTTTTGAATCTAGTGACGGATACCTTGTTTTGTCCAATTGTTGGGACTGATTTTGAGTTGTAAATATTATTTCGTTGAACAAATGGTGATTTTAAAGTGTTTATTCAAAACAGGTTTCAAACGGTTTTATTATTTTAAATGTTCGCGTCCCTAGTTCGGTTTACTGAAATTGGGGCGTGACAATGGACAAGGCTATGTATGACGGACATGAGGAGTTTAATATGGTATGTACACAATTTATTAGTTGTTTAAAAAAAAATATAGAGTCCGACAATAAACAATGTTTTAGGGATTTATGGAATTTCAGTCTTGAAAATCTAGGGCATTAGAATTAGAAATTTTTAGGGATTTAAGGGTTTCATCATTTAGGGATAATCTGATTATTGTGTATCCATAAAATTAAGGGTTTTAACGATGAAGATTAATTTAGGTGGACTGAAATGTAAGCCTTTATAATTATGTGCACTGATTAATCAGATTATCAATTTTTTTCAAGACTGTAATTTAGGGGATTTCTGAATTTGAAAAAAGTGATGTTTCAGAAATTCCATTTTTGTGTATGTTCAGGGTTAACATGATGTTAGTATGTGTTAGGAACAGATGATGATGTCTGTATGTGGTTAGTAAAAAAACATGTTATGCTGAAATGCAAGTTCGTGGAGTGTAGCTTCAGTTTTGGTTTGTTCTTGTTTCTCTGAGAGTTATTGTGCTATGCTGAAATACAAGTTCGTGAAGTGTATCTTCGGTTTTGGTTTGTTCTTGTTTCTCTGAGAGTTATTGTGTTTGCATGACCTTCAATTCAGCTATCATATATATTGAATAAATTTGTTGATCAATTTTTTTTAATGTGGTTGTGTATGAAATTTAGAGTGAATAAATCCATTAAGTTTATCTTATATTGTTAGGGTAGAAGAATAGATAGTGAAGGAATTGTGCATTGTTATTGAGGAGTACAAGCTCCACTTCGAATGTCGTTCTCTAGAGGAAATCATGGTAGGAGGTTTCTTGGTTGTGGGGATTTTCATGTACGTACACATAATTTCAGCCATTCATTAGGTTGATTATCAATGTTAATTCTTTGGTAATGTATAATTGCAGGCTGGTCTGAAGTGTGGATTTTTCAAATGGGTTGATTCGCCTTTGGAAGTTTGTAGTAGGGGGAAATAGTGTTGCGTGAATTGTATGATAGACTTTAAAGCTTCGAAGGTGATCTGAGGAAAGAAGAACGCAAGAACGTGGTCTTGGTGAAGAACACAACATGGAACCGTAATTGTGGTTTAGTGTTGTTGGTTATTATTGTGATGCTTTGTTATGTAATATTTTGACGTATGTTTAGTGGATGTGGGAATGTAGGTGGGAACAAACAATTGATATATCTTTGAGGTTGAACTATTGTAAGGCGTGATACGTAGGTGGAAGTGGCTGACATTATTGAACACTGTTTATCTAATCTTGTAATGTATTGTTGGTATGTTATTTGATAACCTTTGTATATGAATAAGTTAGTTTATGTACTAATATCATAATCTCGTAGATAGATAGTCCATTAGAAATGCTAAACAGGTTACGAGGATAACTACGTAAACAAGTTGATTAATATCACATAGATAGTCCATTACATGCAAAAAATAAACTACGATCTTAAACATTAAGTACATTAAGTTCAACAACCCATTTTAGTTCAAGAACATTAAGTACATAAAGCATTGTACATTTAAATTCAAAAACATTAAGTACATAAAGCACAATACATTTGAGCAGCAATCAGACTGTTGATAATACGCTCTTCCATCCATTCTACATTACACTTAAACCACGCAGGCTTCTCGACGGGTTGAAGGTCATCCTGAACCTGGTTTAACCAAGGAGGCCCCTGCCTCGCGGATACACCATCAGGGGGTGGAGGAAGGTCAGCCTCTGTTGCGCGGGTACACCATCAGGGGGTGGAGGAAGGTCATCACCTTTCTCGCGCATTAGGCGCTCAATATAGTCCAAGCGTTGATGTGCTTCCTCGAGTAGTTAGTTGTAATCCTGCACCCAAGTTGGGTCATCTACAGGGTTGGCTCTTAGTGGACCGGGCATTGGTACTATTGTTCTTGCATTTTCTCGTCGACGCCACCTACGCTCGAGGCGAGGATCAAGACCTGGTTCCATCCTGTCACAAACATATACATGTTTACGCAACTCAAAGAACATACACATATAATGATACCAATCTTCAAGTTGAGCCAAAACATATGTAAGTAGCATTCATGAAAAGCAATGTGCATGATCAAGACCAAGTCATAAAAAGTACAATACAAATTCAACTTAATTAAGTCATAATTCAAACATCCGTTAAATACGAAGTAATAAACTAGAGCATTTAGTCTTCGAACTCGCGCTCGGAGCTATCTTTAAGCCATTGCACGTAAACCTTTGCGTGATGCTTCAGACCGTGCATAGAGGTCGCTCCATAAGATGTACGAGCTCTTGTTTGAGCAACAAGTCTGACTCTTTCAGCAACAACCCTTTGAGCAGCACGCCTAGCTCTTTTGTCCGATATCATGTTTTCCCCAATACTAGTGTTCGTGTCCTCCATTGAGTATATATAAGCAAACCTCAACTTCAAACCCTAAAATCAAAACCACCGAAAATGAAACCTAACTGAAACCAAATCAACCCCCTAAATCTGAAACCTAATTGAAACCCTATATTTCAGAATACTAATCAAACCCTAAATTTCATAGTACAAATCAAACCCTAAATTCATCAATACAAATCAAACCCTAAAATCATAATTCAAATCGAACCCTAAATTCATCAATACAAATCAAACCCTAAATTCATCAATACAAATCAAACACTAAATTCATCAATACAAACCAAACCCTAAATTCATCAATCCAAATCAAACCCTAAATTTCATATTACACCAAATTTCTTCATCCTACAGTGAAACCCCCGAATTACAAACCAAGTTTCATCATTCGTTTCGAAACCCTAATTTTATTTCATATTAAAACTAAAGAAATGGATCAACGTAGCCTCACCTACAATCCTCTTTGAAGAGCAGTTCCCACACGAGTAACACCGATTCCCTCGACCTACAGGACCTCACGCCACCACACAAGCAGTTCCCACACGACTTGCAATTTTTCAGAGAAGAAGAAAGGGAAGAATTTCAACAGGTCAGATTCAACATGGGATATATACCCATTTTCAAATGCAGGGGCATTAACAACCTTTCGCATGGCAGTTTCACGGTTTCGTTATCCTTTGACAGTTTTTGTCCTTTTTTGAGAATGGAAACTGAGTTTCAGTTATGACATAATACCATATGTGGACCACTGTACATATTTGACAAACCACCTTTGTCCATAGTCCCGAAATGTCGTTACCCCTAAAAAAATCAGTACTCTTATCCTTTGGACTCTTCGGATATTGTTGTCAAATGAGTGATCATGGTTTGCTTTTAGTTTGGATATACAATATTAATGTTTTTTTTATCTAGAAAATTAAAGATAGATCAAGCCTGATACATTAGGGCATGAACGAGGGTATGATTACTCATATACAAATACAGAACAATCCGAGCCATAGATGCTAGGATTCTTAGAAAAAAAAGGGTATAATAACACCTATATCTAGATTTGACCAACTTTAAGCACACAAATACAACCTTAAAAAAAATATAGACAACTAATACAAACAAAAGGAAACAAAGATGAAGCAACAGGGCCCATTCCCTAAGACAAACCAACACAAAACAAGCCCAAGAGGAAAAAAAAACTGAAAGACAACTTCACCTTAAGCGTCACGCCTCTTCCAAACTTTCATGAACCTCGAACGAAGAGAAGCCACCGTCGCAACGATCTCAACGCCTAAAGCACCCCCGTGGCCAACATCAACGAAAAGAGAAGAGGCATGTCATCCGACACAAAACAAGCCCAAGAGGGAAAAAAACTAAAAGACAACCTCACCTTAAGCGCCACGCCTCTTCCAAACTTTCATGAACCTCAGACGAAGAGAAGCCACCGCCGCAACGATCTCAACGCCTAAAGCACCCCCGTGGCCAGCATCAACGGAAAGAGAAGAGGCATGTCATTCGAACTCATCGTCGGAAAGACGAGGGGAGGAGCTATTCCCAGCAAGCAGAAGCAACAACCGACGAAAACGCTCCCACGACTAGCCAAAGCCAAAGACTGCTTGCACTGCTCGGTTATTCGAGGAATAACCGTCGGAGCCAACACCTACGACGATCTCGGAGGAGAGTTGGACTCTGAAGTCATGGATCTCGACCGGACAAGACCAGAGAGGGTAACGAGTCAAAGAAAGATGAGGAGAGCTTCGGAGTTGAAGGAGATGACCAAATTAGGGAGGAGCCCTATGTCTGGGAACTGAAAGACGGGACAAAGAGAAATGGGCCAGGTCAAGTCAGGAATAAGGGATGGGGAGGGAAGAGAGGAAGAAGAGAGAGAGGCTCACCAACTTCAACATTCGAATCGGCCCCAACTAGAGGCATAGGAGGCTAGATCTACGACCAAAAGAATACATGTTTATTGGCTTAGAAGAGACCGAGATTTATAGAGAAAAGGGCAGGGACGAAAGGAAGCAAAAGGGGGGGAGGGAGAGAAGGATGGAGAAGGGGGTGGAGGGAAAGAGCACGGGTGGCTCATATGGCCGGAGTCACGTGACCCACCAGCGACGGCGATAGAGGATAAGAGATGGTCGGGCTAAGGTTGGAGAGCTTTAGAGAGAGATGAGAGCGTCTCTCTCTAGAGTTTATTATACAATATTAATGTTATATAGACATCAGAACATGAGATAAATAAAAAATATGATGAATAGTTACACTATTATTCTATAAACAGAGTTCTCGCTCTCTAAACCCTAGGAGAGAGTTTGTGGAGATGAGCTATGAGGCGGCGATTGTGGAGCTCTAGACGACTACAACGTCATCCAGGTAGGACAGTGGCGCAAGGCATGACAACATGCTATTTCTACGGCCCAACGAGACGATGGATGCCAGGGTGGGGCGCACGACCTTGTCGTGTGTTCCAGGATACGTCACGGATGATCTCGATAAGAGAGATCCATCGGTACCCCGTGATGGGCGTGGGTCTTGTACCACAGTGGGATTCTGATATCGGATCTGGCGTCGAGCACCTAGTTTCCATCCCGCCCAAGAGCAGAGGGAGTCCGAAGGGGTGGCCCACGAGGATGGCGACGGAGAGGACTCGGGTTTCGAAAGCGGATGATGGTAACAGTAGTACAAGGTCAAAGAGGGAAGCGGTGGGTGTCAGATTCATACCTTCGTCAAAGATAACTCCTTCCTCGGTCCGTTTTCAACGCCGATACCCCTATGACCGAGGGGAAGGGATGGCGACATCATGTGGTACCGACGACACCAATAGGGTAAGGGGTCGCCCCATGTCGGATAGGGAAAAGTGACTTTGAGAGGGTGGTGGTGTTACCGCCACCACTGCTTGTCCTCGCCGGGATCAATGGCCTTCGAGCCCTCAAATCAAGATCCTTACGGGACGGAAGAATCCGACGGGGAAGGTTCAGGAATTGGAGCAAGAGGGTTCAACACGCTTCGATGGGGCGTCTCGAACAACGATGTGGGGCTCAAAACACCCTCGCTTCAGTTAATGATGAGTACTTGGTCCAATGGGGATCGACCAGCAACACCGTCTCACTAGACATAGAATGGTAGAGGTTCCACCAAGATCTGGCACGGTACCCTTCTACCATCTCGGAGGCCAAGATTATCGCGTACTTGGAGCCTTAATCTATCATTTCACGGAGGATGATGCACGCTGGTACCTTGGGAGAGTATACAATCCGCCTAAACGCCACTCCGGAAATGAGAGGGCTCTGTCCTAACTTCCCGTTTGGGTTCGCTGTATCGGTTTCTTCATAAGCTACCGCAGTATCCTCTTCCGAACATCTCAGTAAAGCACTTCAGTATTTGAGCATTTGTATTCGGTTTTAGTTTCAATTTCTTTTTGGTCTCATGATGTTAGGACCCGTTATCAAGTACTTTTGTGTTTGAACTGTGTTTTGCCCATTTTAGGTTGGGCCTTTTTCTCTTATTAATATATGGTTATGCTTACAGTTCAAAAAAATGACGAATCATACGTATTTGTAAATATCGTCGGTAAGTTGTATATTTTATAAATTACATCCCCTATTATTTTTTTTATCTACAAATCCGTTATTTTTAACACAAATTAATCATCTGGTAGTCATGTGACTTCAACTTTTTTGAAAATGATAGTTTTACCATCTACATTATACGTGTTTTACATTATCTACACGCTCCATCATGTACGTCCTACGGTTCCACAAGCACGCCTCGAGGTCTATCCCCTGCACGGCTCATGCCAATTTTCCCATCTCTTAGTCCTAGTACTCTTCATCTCAAGATCATTTGGTTTGACAAAGAAGGATATCGACTTGCAAGCGCATGAATCAACAATTCTATTGACCCTACACTTGGCTGTGCATGAATCAACAAGCGCATGAATGAAAGACTAATTCTGATGGTGGAATATAGAGATCAACAAAATCACCGATTCTCACTTAAAGGCCAACTGAGAACGAAGATGTGGTGAGCCAAAAGAGCAAGTGATGTCCAAGGTCAAAGATGGCCACATGAAGGAAACTGAGACGCATTTCATAAAGAAACAATGGTGGAGGATGATGAAAGACTACCTAAAATGAATCGGTTGGAAAACCTTGCACAATAATTGTCCTCAAGTACTTTTCAAGTGAGCACTCTACCGCATCCGAGAGCACCCCAACATTTAGAGTCCCACACTTCCACATTGGACTAGCTCCTCTTCATCATCTACCTTGAGTTGACCAAACGTCAAAGATAGAGAAAAGAAAATGAGAAGTCCCCTGGCAACATTAGTTGTACTTGTTCGAGGTCTCCAAGATGAAGATGGAGATGACAGATGTGAAGTATATGGACAACTTGTTGGCGAGAGTATCTGACTATGAGGCAATTAGGCGAATGACAGTTCCAACATGATCGATGATCAATTAAACACACAATTTGATTATCATAAAATTGCGGGCTAATTATTTTATAGCGCGAGAGAACTAAATTATTTTTATCGTATAGTTTTATTTCATTGTAAATTTAATATGTAATCTCAATTTTGTTTTTGAATTTGTCTAAATGAATTATAATTGTATATATTTTTATATTAATCTCTCATATTCTGAGCTTTTGGCCTAAATTGCACGGTTGACCGGTAGTCTGGCAGTATCAAAGTCGAAATAAGTATGGTGCGGCAGAGTAGGATGACTGTTTGAATGAAAAAATCGAATTAAAATAAATTAAATAATATATCTTAATTTTTTTAAAGTAATAATAATAGATCTTGATGATATACCTCTAGCACCAAATTAAAAAAAATAACAAATTCTTTTGTTGTGATGCCATCAACTTAGTTGATTGTACTTTATGTGAGCGAAAGGTTCAAAACCATCTCCTATCTCAACTGCAAATTTGTATCTTTTTTGTACATCACTTTAGCTTTTTCGAAAAGAAAACCTTTTCGATAGAAGCCAACATGCAAGTAGGATTAGTAGGATTCATGCTTCCCCAATCTTGAGCTCTATTGATCTTTTACTTATTTTGTCCGTTCTAAAAGCTAGCTGTTTTCTTAAGCATATAATTGAGATTATTATTATTAATAAAAATGGATAAAAGACATATATATAAAATAAGACGAGAGGTGAGACAAAGTCTGAAACGTTATGTTCGAAACGTTAGTCCTATGATTAAAATATCTAGCTAATCCAGGAGAAAAACGTGGGAGGAGATCCTCGGTGTGGTGGTTGCTTGGTCGCAACTCACAATGATCATTTTCTGACTTGACCTGAAAATGCTCATGATGTTCGATATGGGGCACTTGAAGGGGTAACGAGTATCCAAGGAGAACACTAGGAAATGAGGGATACAATTGGTTGGGTTGGCACCGATTTTAGCAGGGCGAGGTGTGCGTCGCCACACATTCCCCGATAATCCTAACGCTGGAACCTGGGTCGAGCCTCCAATGAGCTTGGATGATCGAAGGGCGGTTGAAGAGATATCGACTCTCAGCAGATCGATACCAAAAAGGTAGTAGGCAAGCTCTCCACGGAGGCAGCACAAGAGGCGGGGCAGAATGCAAAGTAGTCGATGGATGTGGATACTAGAGAGATAGTAGGCATGCTTGCGATGGAAGCATCACAAGAGGCAGAGGAAACGGATGCACCACCTCTGGTGGTAGAGGAGAAGGTGGTGCTTGATCTTGAGCGGTGATGGGGGAAGGCAACGACACTGGTGGTGGCTAATGGATCGCCGAAGGAGACGGAGGAGGATGTGCTGAAGCTCGATCGCGAACGGTTTTAGGATAACGGAATGCCATGGTGGTGGTGGAGGGGAGGGGTTGCTACGAAGAGGGAGGAGGGTCGATGAGAGTGGTTGTTACAGAGCCCACTAACAGGAAGAGTGGCAGAGGAGTGGGCTAAAATTAAGGAATATTATCTAGTAGTTATATTATTATCTAGTAGTTATATTAATTATCTTGTTATTTTAATTCCCTAAATAGAGTTGATTAGGAGTGGCTTGAATCATAAGATTCCATGATCTCCACATTTTTTCTTAGTTTAGCAGAATCCATAGCCTATTTAAAGAGCCTGGAATGTTAAATGAAGAGGGCAATGAATTTATTTCCGATTAGCTTAGTATAATTAACTTAGTATCTTGAGATCTTGCGTTCTCTCACCCAAACGAACACTCCAATAGCCACCATAGGTCGTCGACGTCCGCTAACGTCGCCGACAAAAGGAAGCAGCAACAGCTCCCATTCCGACTACCAAGGAGCCATAACCCGATCGCGTAACCGGGATCGTATCAACGTGGTATCAGAGCTGGAGGTTATGGCAGAAAGTCGTACATTACAAGAGAAGTTCGAGGACTTTCTTAGGTCATATCGCGAGGACCAGGAAGCAGCTGAAGCACGGAGGCAAGCAGATGAATCCCGCCGCCGAGAAGAGGAGACACGACGAGCAGAAGCAGATGCACGCTTGGCAGCTCAGGTGGAACTCCTCACCACTTCGCTGCAGCTGAGTAGAGCAGAAACCAGTGCTGCAAACCTTGCCCCACAGGGCCCCACCGTGGTCGGCACCGAGGAGGGCATCCGCGTTCAAGAAAGACAAATCCCCTGTGGAATGAATACAAGCCCCTGAGCACCAGACCCCGCTCGGATGTCTGAACAACAAGCCCCCCGAATGATGACGGGATATGTAGAACTCGGATGGGGAGTACCGAGGACCACAAGAATGGACTTCCCGCGATTCGATGGCAGCACTGATCCTCTCCTTTGGATTAATCGATGTGAAGGGTTCTTTCTCCACCAAAGAACACCAGAAGAGGAAAAGGTACTTGTTGCTTCATTTCATCTTGAATATGTTGCTCAACTTTGGTTTATGAAGCTATAGAGAGAACATCCCCGGCTGCCATGGGAAGTGTTCAAACACTGTTGCAACCTCTGTTTCGGTGCTTCGTTACGAGGGAATAGATTGGGCGAGTTGGAAAAACTAAGTCAAACTGGGTCCGTTGAACAATACCAAAGCCAGTTTGAATAATTGTCTACTCAAGTGCCGCAACTAACACCAGAACAAGAAGTCGCTTTGTTCTTAAGCGGCCTAAAAGAGGGAATAACAATTGACGTGGAAGTGCAGAGACCCACAGACATTCTGACCGCAATGCATCTTGCCCGAGTTTATGAGAAAAAGCACTCCCGAGAACAAAATGATGGCATGACAACACGCAACACCGAGAGATGGACAACCCAGAATCCATAACATTCCGAGCCTCCACAAACACCATATTTCAGAAAAATTTCACGAGAAGAAAAGGCCGAGCGAACTGCAAAAGGGCTATGTTACAATTGTGATGAGAAATACGGGCCGAGACACTGTTGTAAACGGTTATTTTGGCTGGAAATCCACGAAGATGAAGATGATGAAGAAGGTGAAGGATAACCATGACGATAACGCTTGCGGTCAAGCGTTGTTTGGAAGGGGTGGGTACTGTTACAGAGCCCACTAACAGGAAGAGTGGCAGAGGAGTGGGCTAAAATTAAGGAATATTATCTAGTAGTTATATTATTATCTAGTAGTTATATTAATTATCTTGTTATTTTAATTCCCTAAATATAGTTGATTAGGAGTGGCTTGAATCATGGGATGCCATGATCTCCACATCTTTTCTTAGTTTGGTAGAATCCATAGCCTATTTAAAGAGCCTGTAATGGGAAATGAAGGGGGAAATGAATTTATTTCCGATTAGCTTAGTATAATTAACTTAGTATCTTGAGATTTTGTGTTCTCTCACCCAAACGAACACTCCAACAGCCACCATAGGTTGTCGACGTCCGCTAACGTCGGCGGCAAAAGGAAGCAGCAACAGCTCCCATTCCGACTACCAAGGAGCCATAACCCGATCGCGTAACTGATACCGTATCAGTGGTGTTGACGCCATACGGGTGGGAGGGGGATTACGGCTACAATAACTACGTTGAAGATGAAAAAAAAGGGTAAAAGAGGAAAACCCCTAAAAGACCCAATAAGAATATCCACAAAATCTACTTCAATATTCAGCTCTAATTGTTGGCTTTAAAGTTAAAATTTTAACTAATATTTATTAATCTAGATTCTGTAATTAAATTTATTTTGATCCATTGAAATGATACATAGTTATTTCGATAAAACTGAGAGAGAACCTTAATAAAATAGGTTTAAAAATACATGATATTTTATTTAGGATCATATATTGAAACTTACTATTAAGTATTGGTTCCTAGCACTACACTATCCATCTTTTCAAAATCATATTTTCGATACCTAAAGTATTGGTCACGCGATTCTGTTAAAAAAACTAACAGTAGAATATAAAATGACTGTTTTGCCCTCCTAAATTTAAATTAAAGTACACATATGAGTTGAATGACTATTTTATCCCTCTTCTTCATTAATTATTTAATAATTCATTAATAATTATTTAATTCTTAATAATATCATACACTTTCAAACATATTTTATCAATTTCCCTTCTTATATATGAATCATAACAGTAATTGGTTGTCTTATTCAACCGAGCGATGAGGAAGAACTAGTACCCTAGAGTGATGAAGGTAGATCCCGTCGTCGCTGTGGACGAAGAAGGGCGCTCTGGTGTCGTAGAGACCAAAGAGAAAGATATGATTTTTGTGGACATCGGCTTACGCGACAAAGGCAGGATCGACAGTCGTGAACGAAGATAGAGATTAAGGCGGTTGTGAAGGTTAGGATATGTGGCGGGTTAGGGTTTCCCACCATCGGGATACGCCATGGTGGCAGATCTCCCACTCTTCCTCTAACTGGTGCTTCACGTTTTGTCTCTTTGATTATCACTTCGTTGTTTCTCTAAAAGGTGCGATAGGCCAGGTGAAGAACTCGACACGAGAGTTTGATGTTTGGGAGCTCGACGACAACATGGTGGTACAATTTCTAGATGACATGAGTATGATAATACTCATAGGAACATCCACAACCATATGGCTCTTAATATGTCACATGTAATGGTTATGGTAACGATGCAACAAGTATCGAAAGACTTAAGATTATGATAAATGTAGGGAGCAAGATCATGGAGGCAACACAATGATTCAGACCCGGAGAAGAGTGGCAACAATTAGGATTCAGACTCGGTATCGTGTGTCTAACAAGTAGCTTTCCATCCCTTGCAACATTGTGACTTCTCAGTGCTGTGGTGGTACGATCTCTCATGGTCGTAGTAACATGGCTGCTCTGGGTATCGTGCCAGATCTTCGTGGAACCACTGCCACCTTACGTTCAGTGGGGCGGTGTTGTTGGTGACCCTTATTGGACCACAAGCTCCTCATTGACCGAGGCGAGAATGCTTGTAGCCCCAACACTAAATGAGACCCCCTTTAAAACGTCCTCCCAGTTTCAGACCTAGTGGGGAACATTTCCCCGTCCCGTGTCGGCTCAATTAGGCCTCGCTTGATTCGGTCCAAAAAAAAATTGAGCTCAAATGTCTGAACTCCCTCCTGTCTGGCCCAAAAGTTTCCAGGCCCATTGGGCCTTTTCTAGTCCCCGAAGACCCGACCTGTCTCGGCCCATCCTTCCCTGTGTGGTTCCACTATGAAACAAGAAACCTAAGAAAGGTAGTTGAGTCCTTGGACCGCCACTGGTTCGCTGTGCCTGGAACAATCTCCTGGAGACGCTGCGTCACCACCAGTTGGGTCTCCGGCTCCCGACTTTCCTAATCCACCTGCTCGAAAAGCCGGAGCCTTCTCCACCTATTAAGTATGTGTCCATATCACACGATTGAGAGGAGAAAAGTACACGTGAAGATGATTTTGAGAGGGAGGAGGAAATCTTCCATGGTTGACTAGCACGAGCATCCTTCGCCGGAATCCCTCGCGGACTACCTCGTGGCCGTTTCAGAAGTGAGCTCTGATGAAGACTGCCACCGCCCGACCGTACAACTAGAGGTGCATCCGCCCATGTCGCCGTCTGGGCAAAGAACACCAATCCCATCATTGCCGTAGTTGCAATTTTGGAACGAAACGATGACATTGGTCGAGAGGAGGGAGACACAACGTATATGACCAGAGGAGAGGAAGAGGTTGTTGATCCTCCTCTCGTTGTCGTCGTCGTCGACTTGACTCTGAATGAGGACATTGCTACGGGGATATAAGTTTCAAAATAATCTATTTTGTCACATGAATAATTTAATCATCACTAATAACAAAAACAAAAAACAAAAACATATTGCATATTAATCAAAGGAAAAAGATTGATTTAGGTGCCTCATTGTTACCATGCCATTTGATTAAACAAACGATAAGCACTTTATGCATGTGGAGGTTGACAAAAACCTTGCTTTCTTGAGGGTGGTTGGCTTGAGGGAAAAGTTAATTCGAATTTTCTAAGCAAAAGTGGTTACGGGAAACAACAAACTCCTTATCAAACAACTATCCAAAATCCTACTTGGAATTCCATTTTCCTTTGAATTAAACATTTTAATATTTATTTATTTTCTCAATAATCAATACATCCCTCATATAGGGTACCCTCCTAGAGTCCCCTCTCTTTTGGGACTCCCCTCGTGGAAGGGTACATGGATGGGCATTTTAGTAATTTTGAAGAACCAAGAGGTCCCCAATCTGCATATGAGTGTTTGGAAGGTAATGGATTTTTCAGCCCCCACATCTTTCCATCCCTTTCGGCTCCTCATGCCTCTCATACAACTAAGTATTTTATTCAGTGGACGAAAATACCCTCTAGCTAATGTGAGTAGACTTGAGCAGTGAGTGTCGCCAATTAGTTGGTGAACCTAATCGTGTCTTGTATGTTGGTGTTTGATTTTCTCTCTTCACGCACCCAAAAGTCACCAATACTCACAACCCCCATGAAAAGAAAGCTCCCTTCACCAAACACATAGTTGAGATGACTAAGTTTTGACTGTTTGCGTGCCTCCGTCTGATTTAAACGTAGATTAATTAAACCGTGACGTGATGATATGTAACACAAACATATGATTACCATGAATTGATGGAGAAATAGAGTTTTTGATCATTTAGTGCCGATGTAGAAGCAAGAAAGCAATGATGTTGATACTATAGATAGAATAGAGTGCCACACCACAACCATCATTTGAAGACAAGCATGAGGGTATTTTGGTAATAATGGAGCAACTGAAACAACTCCAATTCCTCAACTCACTCTCTCTGTCTTGTTTCTTGCTCAATATTCTGATATTCTATAGCTCATCACATGCTGTCATTCTATTAACCCCATTTCAAGAGATTAGTGAAGAAGACAAAGCCTCATGCATTTCTGGTTCTCCAACATTCTAAACTGGATATCATCATCTCTCCCAACCAAATCCAACCGTTGGATCCCATGCCCACTTGTTGTTAATCCTCTCTCTCTATATATAAAGTAGCTAAATTATATGTACATATATTCTCTCTGTTCATTCTCATCTGGCTCTGGGTAGAGATTTATACATATGTTGTGCTCTCTTCTTGTCAATGGCTGCTGCTACTTCACCAACTCCTCATACCCATCGCGAGGCCAGCAGGCAAGAAATCCAAGCCGCCATTGCCAAGGCTGTGGAGCTCAGAGCTCTTCACGCTGCTCTGGTTCAAGGTAACAGCCCCGCCGCCAATCTCAGGTTCACGACGTCCCCTGTTTCGCGCCCTCCTCCGCCTCAACTCACCCCCCAAGATTATCCTGTTTTCACCCCTGTGAGTTCCTCAAACCCTTTTCCATTTTTGGGTTTCTGATTTCTTGTGCAAAACCATTTTAAAAATCTTACCTTTTGTCATTGCAAATTTGACTAAATGTTTTTCCATTTTCTCCAAGTTTTGGTTTTTATTTCTGGGTTTGTTGCTGGATTTGGAACTGCAATAATGAAAAATGCTAGCTTTATTGATGTATATAAATTTTAGTGATTTGGGCCTCTTTCTTCCCCCCTGGTATCATGAACAAAATTAGCACAAAAATGTTAGCTTTTGAAATTGAAAGTGAGCAGAATGTTTTGCTGATTTCTTCAAGTTTTTGTTTTTAATTGTGGGGTTGTTGCTGGGTTTGGAGCTGCAAATGGAAATTCGGTAGGTTTATGATCAGTAATACATTAGAACAATGAAAATTGGTAGCTTTGTTGATGTATTTACACGTTGTAAGTGATTTGGGTATCATTTTTCTGGTCAAAATACCATATATATATATATATATATATATATATATATTTGTTCAAGCCCTGAAGTTTTAAGACCCCCAGTTTTATTTTCTAGAGAAATGGACTTAAGTTTGAGAAAATTTGACAGAGCTATGAAGACGAGGCAGAAATACCAAGCTATCAACAGATTCACAAGAGTGGAACAGCATCCGAAAATTGGGAGGATTATGATTTAGGAGGAGGGAGTGGCCATGATGTAATATTATCCAATTACAAGAAGGGTTTGACTTCTGGTTTGGGTTTGGTCAACCGTGATCAAACCCATTCCCATATCTGCCCAGCTGATGACCAAAAATTCATGAATGGTTCTTGCACAAGCCACATAACAGTGCTCCAAACCTCCCCAGGGACAGACAGGCACTTCAAGTCAAGCAGGCGAAACAGTTTGGGGGATTTCAAGTCCATATCATCTTGCAACAAGTGCAGGCCTGCAATGCTAGTTGCTGGCTCAGACAATGCTTCAAGAACCAGCAAGAACTCCAACATTGTTGTGCCATTGACCGATTCTCACGCCTCCATGCATTCCCAGCCCAAGGCCAAGGGGACGAGTCTCTCAAGGTGGTTCACAAAGCTGAAGAAGAAGAACAAGCAAGAGAGTTCCCCCAATAGAGCTGAATCAGAGGAGGTTTCTCATATCCTTAGAGATTTGGGGATACTATCGATTGAGAACTTGAAGAAGGAGTTGATGGAAGCAAACGAGAATAGGGATGCAGCTCTGATGGAGGTTTCAGAGATGAAGTCCTCTCTAGGGGACTTGAAGAACAAGCTCGAGTACTTGGAGAGTTATTGTGAAGAGCTAAAGAAGGCTTTGCGGAAAACAAAAGATAGGGAAGTAGTATCCAATATTGGTAGGAGAGGGAAATCAATTGACGGAAATGTGGAGAACAATATGCCTGTTAGCGAGGAAGTGATGGTGGAGGGTTTCTTGCAGATAGTGTCTGAGGCAAGATTGTCAGTGAAACAATTCTGCAAGACACTTGTTGGACAGATAGAAGAAACTGATAGCACTCTAATGGACAGCATAAACTCCCTCCTCAATCCACACAAGGTCTCCCTCAGCTCCAAGCACACAAAAGCTGTATTGTACCATCTTGAAGCAATCATTAACCAGTCTCTCTACCAAGACTTCGAGAATTGCGTGTTTCAAAAGAACGGATCACCAAAGTTCTTGGACCCGAATCAAGACAGGCAAGCGCAGTTTGCTTCCTTTGTAGCTTTAAGGAACCTGAGCTGGAATGAGGTGTTGAGGAAGGGGACAAAGTATTACAGTGAAGAGTTCAGCAAGTTTTGTGACCAGAAGATGAGTTGCATCATAACAGCATTGAACTGGACGAGGCCTTGGCCAGAGCAGCTCCTGCAGTCGTTCTTCGTTGCTGCTAAGTGCATTTGGTTGCTGCATTTGCTTGCGTTTTCGTTTAACCCGGCGCTGGGGATCTTGAGGATCGAAGAGAATAGGAGCTTTGATGGGCATTACATGGAAGAAATGTTGATGGATAGGCAGAGGTTGCAAGGGACGAGCAAGGTTAAGGTTATGGTCATGCCGGGGTTTTATGTTCAGGATAGGGTTTTAAGGTGTAAGGTTGTGTGCAGCTATAAATCTGTAACTTGAATGGTGTGTTATTCTGTTTTTTTTTGTATCAACCAGAAATATTTCTGGGCTTGAAATCAAATCAATGTGTTGATAACCTGTTTCTTTTTGGGATTAATAACAATTTTAATATAGGGGTAATTTCACTGCAATGTTTAAAAAAAAATTTGTATCACCTCAGTACCTTAAACTTTTATTAATTCATTTAGAGTACTCTAAATCTTTTTTGTGTCACATCAATACCCTAAACTTTTATTAATTTCTTTTTAGTACCCACCGTTAACTTCTAAAAAATCAAGTAGAACAACTAATTCGATCATACTCGGTTTCATATCAGGTAATTAAGAAGTAATAATTGATATACAAGTGAGTTGCAAGCTTAATCTTTTGAATCGAGGTTCAATCTCTTACCATGTTCGCACAATTTAACATTTATGCAGGTCATTATAGACCCAGATAATAGTTAGGAAATGATATAAGAAGAAATAGTTTGATTCAGCACAGAACCTGCACTCGGTTCAGCTAAGAATGTTTTGTTTTTGCTTTGACAACACTGATACCATCACTTGTCCGTAAGAATATGTTCATACTCTATTCTGAGTTATAGTTCAAAAATGGAGAATCAGAAACCACAGTATATAGCACAGATGACAGCAATGAGGATCATGCACCTGAACCTTCTTCACAGTCACTCCACCAAAAGCTCACTGAGAAACTGGCTGTGAGCGATCTCACGTAGTGCCACCATTTTGGTGGGATGTAGAGCATTTCCCCTTCTTCCAGAATGCAATCCATGAATTCCAAGTCTTTCATCTTCGGGAACTCTTTCACATCTATGTTGTCCAGATCAACCTTCAAATTAAATTGAAAATGCCCATGCTCATTAACAAAGCCTACTAAGGAATAACAAACTATGCTATGGGATTGATATAATACTAACTGTTTGATCATTAAAGAAAGAAAAGGGGCTCAATTTAACCAAATGCCAACTAGCAGATTATATAACCCAACCTTTTCACGTGCTAATTGTTTCATTTCGAGTAGTATGTAATTGGTTTTACAGCAATGAAATAGCTAATGCTTTCAACATATATCTAGAGAAGTAAGTGGATCCACCGAGACATGTAAAACCAAATATGTGCAGACAAATACAAGTCTAATGAGAGATTAAGAAAGTAGCTACCTGACTAGAATTTTTAAGCATGGTTTCAGTATATGGGTAAAGTTCTTCAGACACTGAGGCAGGGTAGAGCCTTATATACTTCTTACCAACAACCTGAAAATAAAGAGCAGATAGTGGATGAAGTCAACTACACATTCAAATGTGTTAAGATTCGTATAATGCAACATAGTAGGCAGACAATACATTATGATGAATGATTAGTTTGTTAGTGTCAAACAAGGACCAGGGAAAGGATCAATACTCCTTCTGCTGAAGCCCATAATTAGATTGACTTGTTAACAAAAGTAGCATCCCTTTTGTCTTATAACATAGTACTAATTAGTAAATAATGAAATGACTCTCGGGGATATAAAGCATTTCTACCACATGCAAAACCACTGCCAAGGAATGTTTACCTAATCTTGTACACAAGATCTACAATCAGGAAATGATATAGACACAGAACACGAATAATTACAGCATAATAGATGGGTGGTTAGCGAACCATATATAGCTACCAAGTTCTTCTCACATGGAAATATCTAATGTGAAAATTCTTCGAATGTAATGCAGCCACAGATTTACGCTTTTGCCACGATTCCAGTTTCAGATTGCATGTTGGTTAGGGTCATTTGTATGTATTAAGGACTTCCTCCGTTTGTCCTTCGAGGGTCAGAATTAAAGTTTTTGTCAATTAGAAAGAGATTTTTCTATCTATTTCCCAGCTTTTTATAAACGACCATCTTTAGACCGGGTGCCCTCTAGCTTCCTACAACCACTCTTCGTCTCTTTGCACTTCTAATTGATGCTGACACCCCTTATATACTTCACATAGTACTTTCGTATGGATTGTCAGTCCAACTTACTTTTCCTCCCTTCATAGCTAAAAGCTTTACTGGCCAGATTCAGCATTTTTAAGATGAAAGATGTATTACACACTACTGACTAATGATGAATTTTAGAGTACTAACACAATTGGATATTTCAACTAAAAGAGTAGAAATCCAAAAGTGAGAAACTAAAGTAAATGGGTTACTCTAAGGAGAAGTAAAAAAGTACAGTAATAATGTCATTTGTGATCATGAGATATATAAGATGCATATGATTGAGTTCAAGGTACCTGAGCAAATATATTATGGTGTGGATCATGGTGCAATGGAGTCACTGTCCCAGCAGGACCAAACCAAGCATTAAGAGATCTTAGCTCACCACCACCAGCAAAACAGTAGTCGGGAATACAAATGTCCTTCCGTAGCTCGCTTATCTGCCATTTAAGTGCATTTTGCGTCAACAGCTAGAACTCTACAATGTTGATCCATATATAAATGTGGATGTACCTGGTCAAACAACGGATGCTGGGCAAGATAGGTTGGACCAGAAGGACAATTATTGGACTGCATTCTCTCAAGAAACTGGGAAAATGTGATAAGTTCTTGCTTCCAATCTGGAAACAGATAATTTTTACCAACCTGTCATGCATTAGAAACTCTGCAAGTTTTCAGTTCAGAGGGAAAAAAAGATTTCTTTTCAACATTATCTTTGAACTGAAAGTTAAACATCTATAACAGGGCATATGAATATAACCAACAATTTTATTTATTGTTATTTAATAAAATCTTTACCAACTTATTCTTTTCATAACAAAAGAAAATTATCATCAAATTGGTCCATTTAACTTCCCATTTTAATATAGATGGAGGTCAACAGGTAGCAGTAAGATCCTGAATATATCAATGCATGAAGCTAATTACAAACGTACAAGTTCCTTAAACAGTCAATTGAGTCAACTCCAAATTGCGAACCTCATACATCTTTAGAAATCATCTTGATCTTCACAATTACGTTCCACTAAGTACAACCAAATATGATCTGACATATTTAGTTAGTTGATCTTCTACTTCTTTCCTAAAGTACTTGAATAGCTGAAAATTTAGAACACACATACATTAGTTTTGGGGGAATCTTCTTGAGGCATGGATAATAGTTTAAGGTTAGCTTCAACTTCTAGAAAGCAAACTAAGGGGACCATGGAAACTGGCTCCGGGGAAAAACAACTACCAAATTAGCCTTATGCATGGATCTATTCACTGTCATCGTCCAGAGGCAGCAATTAGAATCCTTAGGTATATGGATTCAGGGAGAAAATAATGAATTGCAGAAGAATGTGCAAGACCACAGGACAGATACTGCTAGACAAAGTATTGTTAAGTAGCAGTGGAGTAGATATTAGTTTTTCTGTGGTCATTTGTACCATAAAATGCATTAAAATTAGGAGATATGCAGAGACCCTTAGCAAACAATTATGTACAATGTCAACAAAACAACAGTGTGAAAAGGAAAAGAGGAGTAAGATGCTTCTTGTAAAATATCAAAAGTTATTGAAACTTGTTAGACTCAATTGAAAAACTATCATAATGCATGATGACAAATCACCTCGACTGGAACTGTGCGACCACCAGCGACTTTTTTCAAGTAATCCATGTCATGCCACTTTGTCCTGGCCGGCCAATGAGACATACAATCACTAATTATAACTGGTGAAGCTGGTAGAAAATGTTCACGCAGAAACCCTTCCAGAGACAGAGCAGACCTCTTCTCCACAATCTTACAAGACAGAGACTTTACAGGTAAAACCTGAAGCAACTACAAGCTCAAGAGCGAGATGTCAAGTATAGGCAAAGCTTAAAAATAGTACAGCACAACATAATCAACTAACACAACACAGGCAAACCAACATGCCAAGATTATGACATAAAAAAACTAAGAAATGCAAATGCAAATCAAGTTGAAGCAAACACGTAAATCATCCAGGTATGAGTTCCTATCTTCTCGTTTCAAAAGCTTAACCTCATGGAACAAAGAAGAAAAAACATGTGGTTTCTCTCAATCTAATACCAAAGTTCAATATAAGAGTTAGATGAGCATAAAAAGTGAAGTCCCATTTTTAATAGTTTTACTAATATACTAGTCATGTAAACCAACTCACTATTGGTGTAAAATTCAAAAACTATCCAATACACCGTATGTGCCCATATCTAGATTTCTAACTCGATTCAGTAGAAAAGTGCCAAAAACATGCTTTCAACTACAAATAACTTATTTTATTATTAGTAACGCAATATAACTAATTTTTAAATGCTGAATACTACTTAGAGTTATACCATTTATTGTTTTACGAAGAAAATCGAGTACAGATATCAAATTTAGATTGGACCATAGCTCAGATTCATATATCTAGAATAAAACTAAGTTTGATTCCAACCACAAGATATGAAAACTGGCTCCAATTTTGGCCACTAATTGACACCTCCATGGTCACATCCTCCACCTTAACATGCTCTAGAAGAATGTTAGCCGGACCTTGCAATGGAACAGTTCAAACAACACGTCCTTTCAAGATGCTATGCAATTACATCACTTCTAAATTTTAAAGCAATTAATTGATATCCACATAACACTCTCAGCATCAAATTTCCATTCATCCAAAAATGAAGAGATTGCAATTTGAAAACCGGATCTCACCTCCACCTCATTGAGGTTTTCGGGAGCAATCGGAAACTCCGATTTCCCAGAACCCTCTCCAGCTCCATTGGCTCTCGTCTCCGAGACCTTCCGCACAGCAGCGTCCAGATCCTTCCTCAGAAGCATGCCTCCCATGATCAGACCCATATCCAAAACCCTAAGAGTCTCTTCGAAGTCGCCGCTCGCGTAGTGGTGCTTGGCGACGTGGAGGCAGGCCATGGAGAAGGCGTCGCGCCAGACGGGGAGGACCGAGTGCCAGGGACCTGAGTGGAGCTGCTCCCACGCCATCTCACGCGCCGCCTCAGCCGCGCGGAAGTCGCCGGAGGAGGCCAGGGACGCCATGCTGACGTAGGCATATCCGCCGTGTTCGGAAATGGAGTTGAGGAGGGTAGGGGACTCCGAGTCGAGAGTCGGGGTCTCGAGTTGGTTGGAAGAGGACGCGAGGGGTGCGGTGGACATGGGCGGCGCCGGCGGAGGAGAGCGGAGCTCCGGTGGGGTGAGCTCGATGGGAAGATGTTGCGTTGTCAGTGAGAAGGGGAGAGATAAAGAGAAAAAGCGTTGGGCAAAATATCAAAAAGTTGTGGGCTTTATTACGTGTCATCTACCTCAAAATATCTTCTTGTGACACTTTATTTTCTTCACAAAGCTCCTTCCAAAATATCTTCCAGACAAGCCAAACATAGCCTTATTATTAGCAGATATTTAGGTGGAAAAAAGGGGATAAAAGATTAGTTATAGTCATAGATGGATACCGAAATGAGTCACTTGGATGCTTCCTTAATTTTTATCCTATCTTGTGAGGAGTCGAAATTTATTAAGAATTACCTTTACCCAAAAAAAGTTGGGACCAATCTCAATCATTTAATGAAATATTTTTTTAAAATAATAGCTAATATTATTATTCTTCAAATCATTTGACAACATTTTTCGAAGAATTAAGGGATCTCCGTATACTGTCGATCAATAATACACAACTATAAGTATTACGAGCTAAACAATGTACCATTTTTTTTGATCGGTAATACAAATTTAAATTAAAACCTCTTTTGATGCGAAAGAGGAGTTACAAACTAGATCTAGCTACAGACCCACAAAAGGTAACCCCAAGACGATCATAAGCCGACTTTTAAGGGTAAACCAAAGAAAACGAAAAACAACAACAACAACAGGTAAACCAACACAAACAAACAGCGCACGCAGCAAGAACACTCCCTAAAAACAAGACATGATCTAAAATCTAAATATAACCACCATGAAGAACTAATTTGGAAAAACGGGTCTTGAGTACCCAAATCTGACCACCATGAAGCACTTTGAGGAGTCATTCCAACTGCCGAGCCCAACCAGAAGCAATCCAAACCCTAACCTTGAAAGCAAAGATCAACTCCCATCTCGATAGAGTTGTCAATCCTCAGAAGAGAGAAGAAAACTACTAAAATGCTTGCGGCCAGCACCGCTAACGACTGAGACAGACTCGGTTTACCATACAACCCTAGTAGATGGCTTCTGACTTGCAGGCGGTCAGCACCTTAAACCGACGAGCTCGACCCACAACCAGATCGAGAAGAAGACCAAATACAAAGGGGTGCATGAACGAATAGGAGAAGCCTAACCATCCGAGATTAGAGAGGGAGAGTACCTCACTAATACCGACTAAACGGGCTTGCACTCGCACCCGATACTCAAGACGAATCTGGCCAACCCCAAGAAACGCCTAATAGGAGGATCCAGTATTTCTACCGGGCACGAGGCAGACCCAACAGCCGGGCACCAGCAGCAGCACGCACAACAGAAGCCCGAGGGATTCTGACAGTCCAAACTGATGAGGAGATCCGGAAGGGCAGGAACCCACGAGCAGCAATGAAACCCGTCAAGCCATACCTCGACTCCGGTGAACACCGGTCACTACTCTGGCGAACGGGCCACTACTCCGGGGAACCCAGGAGCAGCAACGAACTCCGGCAAGCCTTGCCACCACTCCGGCGAGCACGAGTCTCGAGAACACAGATCCGACGAACGAACCACGACTCCGGAAAACAGGGACAGAACTCCGACAAGACTCCGGTGAACACGTCCTCGACTCCGCCGAGCACGACCCAAAACACTAGCGAACTCAAGCCTGGACTCCGGCAAACACAGGATCGGGAGAGCTCCGGCGAGCTCAACGAACTCCACTGAATCTTCCACACGAGCAGATCTGGAAGGAGATCCAGATATGTGACGCCTGCAAGAGGGGGGCGAGCTAGAAGTAACTAATTGGCACGCTCACCAACAAACAAAGCAGGAGCTTGAAGACGGGGCTTACTCTCGGGAGCCACCGGTGCAGGAAATCCGACGAGCAACCTGGAGGGCTAGTCGAGGGGGAAGAGAGGGGGGAAAGGTATGTGAGAGAAGGAGGTCACCACCGGCAGCCACCATGGTCGGAGCCATGGCCGCAGCCGATGGTGGCGAAGAGAGAGGGGATCTGGCAGCTAGGGTTTCAAAGAGGGTAGGGAGCGTTTTTTAGAGAGAGAGTATATTGTTGTTTTTTCAGTAGGAGTCGACTAGTAGTTAGCTACTCTACTGAAAGGTGTGTACCATTTTGTTGGATACTCTACTAACATAACTTAAACTAAAATCTGGTAACGCCTTCAATTTTGATCTGCATTTCATAACTAACAGACCCAAAGGTGAGAGCATGACTTCATATCCATTAATGGTCTGCACTACATTCAAGCAGTCTGATTCAATCACCCATGCTACCCACCCTTCCTCATAAATCTAGGATAAAGCTTCATTTATACCGATCATCTCAATAACTTCGGGTTGCTGCTTACTTGGGAGGATGATACTTCTCGCATTCACCGCCCAACCTACTTCGTTTCTACAGATCATTCCTCCCCCTTGTCAAGATCTAACACGACCCCATAAATATTGATTTTCACCAACCTATCAGCCGGTTTTATCCACGTTTTAGAAGCCCAACCCCGCGTCCTTACTCCTCATACATTCGTCCTAGATTGTTCCTACTCCTTCAGCATAATGACCATCATCCTCCAAAACTCCTCTTCACTCACCACCTCCTATCTCCACACTCTCGCGTTTCTGCTTCTCCATATTTTCCACCATATGCCAGCAACTTTGGAGCCAGTCACAAGGGTCTGAGTGATCTCCCTGAACCACCAAACCTACTCTCTCTTAAAGCCTGTGCATTACAAAGTTTTGGCAGATATTTCTAAGTTCACTGTGTTGGGATGCACTCTTCAAATTTGTAGAGATATTTCTAAAAGGGTTTTTCGAAATTAAAAAATAAATCAAATTTGCTGGTCTAACGAATATGCTGACCAAGGACACGTGGCAGAATCGTCGGCCCACTACATATTCTATGCGTCGATACGTGCACACGTGGCTTCTACTGATTCGTTTGGTCAATACTGAATCTGTCGAATAGACTCTACCCCGAGTCGGCATATTCCTAGACCGTTTAAAGCTTCTTTCCCGATTCGACGTGACAACAGACTGATTCGACCGCACAAAGGGAAAAAGACGTTTTTTTGTAGGATTCGACGACGACGAGACCCCACTGTGGAAGGTCTAATAGACCTGATAAAATAACTAGAAAATGAACTAACAAGTCCAAACATCCTGGAACTAAAAGAAATAACTAAAAAAAAGATTAAAAAATGCTCACAGCGATTGAAGACACTGATACTCTAATCCAAATGGTGAGCTAGGAGAGAGTGAGCCCATTTCCGAAAAGTTGGCACTAAGGCCGACTAAATACTAATTTGAGGATCTAGCGTGCGTTATTCTCCCTTGATTGATGGTATAGGGCTTCAAGAATGCGAGAGTGTTGGCTCTCAAAATAATAAACGTACTTGGTGAAACTACTACTGCCATACGTCTAGTGAGGCGGTAGTATCCGCGAACCCCCTGAAACACGAAATCATTATTGGGTGAGGCAAGGGTGCTTGCTTCCACCCCGTAGCTATCCCCGGCACACCCCTGGGTCTCTCTTCCGTACGATTCTTTGGGAAGGAGTGGGATTGACATCTGATAGGTGTTGGAAATGGGAGAGGCCCTTTTCCTCGTAAAGAGGGACCACCAAGAAAAGACCTAAATAGATCGGATGAATGTGCATCCTCGTCCACCGTCTTACTATTTCTATTCCGGTCTTGGGACCGCCTGTTTGAATCATAGTGTCTGATGAAAGGATGCTACTCTTGTGATATTTTGACTCCAACATGGGCCTATTTTAGGCCCATGGATCAAGCCATATACTTAAGACCAATCCTTATTAGGTTTTGATGGAAATAGGGGAACAAAACGCGGAGAGCTTGTTCCAAGAGTGTGGCGGAAACGTTGATGAAGAAAAATAGAGGTTCTTTGTTCTTCTTGGGTGATTGATCACCAAAGGATTTAGATCAAGCTTGAGAGGCGGAAACAATTTACAAGGAGAAAGAGGAGGACTTTAAAGTGATGCTATTGCTTTGTCGAGTGGTGGTGCCGAGAGAAACCATGTCTCTAATGGGTCTTTATTTGTTTTGGCTTCTTTGATTAATTGGTAAGAAATCAAGAACCAATATATTTGGTAGTTGTGTTGTCTAGCCAACAAGGAGGAGCAAGACTACTTGATTTCATGTGTGATAAGTGTATGCATTTTCTTAATCTCAATCTTTAATTTCTTGGGATTAGTTAGTATAACAAAAGAAATTAGGTGTTTTTTTTGTCATGTAGATTACCGACTTGTATTGAGAATTAGAGAATTGCATTGGTAATATTTCTCGATTAATATAAAGAACTCGTCGTTGTCCTGTGTACGTAGACACATTGTCGAAGCACTTAAAAATCTTGGGTTCTCTTTTTATTTTTCTGCACTTTAATAATTGTTTCGTATTTTTCGCTTATTAGATATTTGTAATTTTATTGACCGAGTCGTGGGATCAGGGTTGAAAATCAAGAGATTGATGTTCGTTAAATTGAATCGCGTCGATTCATTTCTCCGAATCCAATTCTGGGGTGCATCTTTGATTCAATTTCGGGTACTAGATTAGCTACACTACTCCATATGGGACTTGTTCGTCCCAGGGGCCTCCCGACCCTAACAATCCTGGGATCGAACCACCCGTGGGTCAGTAGGGGATCTTAGAGAGAGATCCCTATCACCTTGTCCCGTCGGGCATGTCGCTGCCATATGCCCGACACATCTACAACAAAAACAATGGTCTGGTAGATGTTCATAAGTAAGGTAGAGAAAAATTTGTACCTCCGATTCCGAGAGATAGAACCACAATTGACTCTTAAGCGGATGACGCGTGTCTAGACGACCTGAATCCGCGTAGAATTACCCTAGGTAATCACGCCGCGTTGTCGTCCACAACAAGACAGATGCCTAGTGCGCTTCCCAGACAAGCCTACACCCAGTTCCAAACTTCGACCGAGAAATTAAAGATGTGAACCCTGACTAAGAAGTGGGTTAGTAATAGCTCTCTTGACCTCATCTGGGGTCGTAGGTCTACGAACAAGACCAGGGAGCTCCGAACAGCCCACTACTCCCCAGCCAACACCCTAGCTGTCTACCCTACTGTTCGAGAAAAAAACCCAGACAACTCTGCCTTATAAAGGTGTTTCCACCATGTCCGGTATATGTCAAACCTCCATTAACTAGTCCACCAGGGACTACTATTAAAAGGTCAAGGAGTTGAGCCCCATGTCTCACAAATACGCTGAGAGGATAACCACCACCCAGATCGCCAGGCCACCCATGCAGCCGCCTAACTCGTCTACTCCCACCTGCATAGGAACCCGTGAAGCTTGCGAGTCCTGTTGGGTACTTTTCCACCTTACCTGATCACCGCCTCTTGCTGCTCCAATCGGGTCTTGAGGATCCACCTGAGCCTCTATCGCCCTAGCAATCCCTAGGGTCAACCTCTGCCGCCACAACCTCTCTACACCCGTTTGTTGATTTCGAGTCGTGTCTCGTTCCCTCCTCAGCCTCCGTCTCATCCTCTTCGAGCAATCCCCGCCTCCGACCTAGTACCTTGTCCGAGTAGGCCCGCCATCATGCAATGCTGGGATCGGCTGTGGATCCCCAGTCGTGCGTGCTAGAGAAGCGCGACATAGAGGAGCAACTAACGTCCCCGCCACCCCTTGCTTTCCTCGGCCGTGCTCCACATGTCGGAGTCCACCACACCAGGCCGCGATATCCACCCACCAAGGCCCAATGTCGAAGGTTCCTTCCACTCGTTGTCTGAGGAGGGACACTCTCTCCCACTCGCATCGTAAACACCGTCCTCACCTTTTTCGCAGTCGTCAGACCCATCGACAATACACCAAAGACACAGGGAAGGAAACCACCGAAAAAGAGCTCATCAGACAAACGATGTCGCCACCGTTGTCATAAAGAAAAAAGACTAGTTCATTTTCGCAACAAACCCTATTATGTGAAAGAGAGAGCGACCACTTGTAGACTATAATGATTTTGATTGTGTGTTTTTTTTGTCTTGATAGTTAACACTTTCTGCTAGAAAAAAAAACATTGGGTGTGAAATGCCCATTTCACCCCATCCTCATTATTGAGCTCCAAATATGACCTAAGGACTACGGTATTAACATCCACTATGGTAGGCTACACTCAAGATGAGTAGCTCCTTTCTTATATAGAAATGTTCAACATTTTTCTGCGGAAAACAGAAAAGAAGAAGAAATATTCAACATTTCAAGCGAACATTTTTTTTCTGAAGTGTATAAGAAAAAATGACAACTGTGTGCTCAATATACATGAGTAATTGCGGTATTTTGGTATGATGATGTCGTATTTTTATCAATAAATTGTAACAGAATTCTTAATTAATGCTAACCTCCTCTTCCCGTGTCTCCTTTTGATTAAGTGGGTTAAACCAAATAAGCAGAATCATAATAACAATAGCACACAAAATATTCCTCACATCTCTAGGCCAACTTTATGTTGAACAAAAATTAAAACAAGAACTCTAACATTAGGAACGAAATACTAAAATAAAAAGCATGGTTAGCCAAAACAACAATAAGAAGAAGAAGAGATGAACAAATATTACTGGTTTTCTGCAATGGAGAAGAGAAAGGCTATGTATACAAAAAAGCAACAGTACCCAGAAACCCAAAACCTACACCACCATCTTTTGCACATAGATTCTAAAGCTAAACTAAAAAAAAAATCGAAACTTTGTAATGATTCGGTTCAATAACCAACCAACCAACCATGGAATGGTGGAGACAGACGCTAATGACGAGGTCTCAAGGTCGGATGGGGTTGCTGTTATGGTGAAGAGGGTCGGGTCCTGTCGGGACGAGCCTGGCCGAGTCCTCCAACTGCAGAGAAGCCTCCTTGTTGTTCTCAATCCCCTGTTTCATTCCAAGGTATCAGAAACCCAGAAATGGAGCATTTGAAATTAAAAAAAAATGTTCTTTCTGGACTTGTTTCGTTACCATAGTGGTGGTGTCGGTGGAGGCGTGTCCCGGTGATGCCACCGTTGCGCCGCCGTAGAAACCTGAGCAAAAACAGAGCATTACAGAGCAGTAAAGAGACTGAAAGTCAGAGAGAGAGAGATGGAGAAGAAAACTAACGGGAAGAGTGGACAGAGGAGGGCGAAGAGAGGGCCATGAGAATGACGCAGAAAACTGAGAACCAGACAAGAGCTCTCCGAAACGCCATTTTTGCTCGTTGAGAGAAACAAACAGAGCAGAGCTAGTTCTGCCAACGTGATTGCTCTCAGTACCTTTGTAGACGACGATGCGACGCTTGGACCGTCATAGTGTGAAATATCTTCTTTGCCCATCCTAGGTTAGCGTAATTAACGTTAGTAGTCACCCAAGGGCAAAGGGCAAGGATGTCATTAGGCCGAGCCCTCCTCTCCCCTTACGGAGACACGTGGAAACAAACGATTGGAAGTTTTCGAAAAAACGCACGATACGTATGTGTGTGAAATGTCGCGACAATACGGACTGTCAGAGCATCATCGTCCAAATCATTAGGACTGGGACCCACGCGATCAAACCGCTGCCCTTGGTAATTGACCCCTATACCCTTTCCAGTGCCACAGTGGTTGGGTGTGCCAGACGAGGGGTGATTTGGGCATTTCAAATACTGGGCCGCCGTCTGGAATCCTAGAACCAGCTAACCGTTGTGATTCCGCCATGGTTGTTGTAGACCTCAATTCGATCCGATAGGTATCAAATTGAACCTTTTTGATCAACCTTTATTAATGAGTAACAAAGTACTTCTCATGAATTAGGTTGATATTAGTTTGTGTTTACAAACATAAATATCAATAACAAATTAAAATCCAAACCAATGTAGGAGTAGGACAGTTTTTGCAGGAACTAGCAATTTCCTAAAAAAAAAACTGCAGTCAGTAGTCACAATTTACAAAGGTAGCTTTAGCCTATGTAAAGAATATTAACATAAATAATACATTCTGACATTCTTCTTGTCCAAGGAAAATGAGAAAATGAATTTAAATGTCATCTACCAAGACTTATTCATTTACATGAAACCCTCAAAACATAAAATCTTGCTCTTCTCCATGCTACCTTATTAAGTGATGAATAAATTTCAAGTACACAACTCAGTCTCTAAATGCACAACATAGCATTGAAGGGTCATTCACCCAGGTCAGTATGGGGATGCATTTTTGCAGTCCCTGCAAAACATGTAAACAAACGCACATCAGGCCAACCCTATAAAGAATGAAAAAGAAAAAATCATGTTCGATGGTTTCACTCACAATGTAACTTGTCTATGCACCAAGGTAATGGATCAACTCGTCGTCATCAAACGAGAAGTCTATATCTGTATCTATTGAACCTATGCCATCCATTCCAAAATTAAACGGGCTATTGAATCCACCATAATCCAATGACAGACTGTTGAGAGGAGACCCAAAGTGGCTATCAAGATGTCTATCTCGATCAGGAAATGCATCTTTTACATAGTGCAACTCTCCTCCACTTATCTCATTTCCATCTCCCTGCAGCATAGGTGCAAGAGCTCCAGTATCTTCTGGCCTCATCTGGGGTTCATTCATTACCATCTGAGGATGCTGCACATCCTGACTGGGTCCATAATCAGCTGCTGATGCATGGTAGAAATGGTAATCTTGATGCAACTCTGTGTTTTGCACTAAAGGATACAGTAAGGGTCTGCCGCCCACATACATGCTCTGAGTGGAGATAGCATCAGCTGAAATAAGGGCAAGGGATTGACTGGCATTAGAATCTGGAAGCTGGGGTTGCCCCAGATCTACTATAGGAGCATTACCCTGATCACTTTCATGCATATGGTTTATATCAGCTGAAGTGTCTCTTGGCTCATAGGGTAAATTGTATCCAATTAACGGCACATCATTATCCACATTGTTTATATCAGGTACATTGTCTCTTGGCTCATATGCTATGTTGTTGGATGTTTCAGGCTGTTGATCAGAAGAATTTGGCCGTAGACGGGGCTTTTTCCTCTTATTAGGTTTCTTAGTCGCTTCCTCTTTATTCTGAGGATCTCCAAGCTGTTCTGTATCCGCTGGTTGATTGCTCCTGTCATCTTTTGAAGAGACAGAACCTACACCATCTTCCACACCACCAACATCATAATCACTATCACCACTAATGGCAGGTTGCTTCTTTCCTCTGCGCCTACCTGCAGGCGTCTCTGTTATGCTAGATGTACCATTATCACTAGGCTGCCTAATCATGGACTCCTCCCGGCTCAAAACACCCAACCAAATTGCACTCTCCTTAGCTGTCATCTTATCTTGCAAGCACTTTGACTGGCGAACATGTCTCCTTATCTTTGCAATATCCGGTGACATGTGCTTAATCACAGCAGTCAACACACCAACTTTCCACATCTTCTTCAAATCATGTGGCTTCTTATAAGGAGGACTCTGGGCCTGGGGCATTCCTAATTTGCCCCACCAATCTTCATTCCCAGTTGGCCACCAAGGTGGTGGAACACCTTTCTCTAATGGGAACTTTCTCTGAGGAGGATCACAGTGTTGCATCAGAGAAGACAGAAGAGACCCCAAAGTTGCATCCTGCAGGTCCTGAAGAGTGCTTTGAGAATTACCATTCCGGATATTATCTGCTTCACTCATGGCCAGACACTCAGCTTCATACTTAGCAATTGCTGCAGGTCCATTCTTGTCAAACTTAACCTTTTCTTTCCACCAAGCCCTTATGTTATCAGATGCTCCACTGACAGGCTTACCCTTCTCAGGAATGATCCCGTACACAAATCCACGGGCTTTGCACACTTCCATGAGCTTCAGCATATACTTGAGAATCCCATCCTGAGCTCTAGACATTTTCTTCCTCCGAGCCTGATCAGAGGACTGTTTAGGCTTCTGCTTCTCTGCAGCTTGTTGGGCTGCAAGCTTCTGCCTCTCCTTAATCCTTTGGAGTTTGATGCGATCCTTCCACATCCGCCTCTCCAATTCTTCTGCTTCAATTTCTTCATCACTGACATCTTTCTCAACAATATTCTGGCACCTTAAGTCATCAAGTTCAATATCTGAACCATCACCCAATGTGTCAGCAACCATCAACAGGCGCTCCATTCAGTAATAAAGCACAGTAGCCCAACCCAGGTCTGTAATCAGAAAAGAAGACAGTTCCTTAGCCTTAACTTCCTAACCACAAACAATACAATATGCAGTCATTCCCTCTCAGTATCCATAACAGAAACACCAAAATTGATAATTGACAAAGTTTTCCCCAGTATTTTGCCACAGAATTACCCTTTCTCACTCTCTCTAACAATACCAACCAGCTAACACCTAGGAAAGTTAACCAAAGGGATTACCATGATTACAACTTTCAGAAACCCCACAAACAAAAAAACCCAAATCACTTCACACATTCACAATCCAAAAAAGAAAAGGAATTGCAAACATTTCTATACGGAATCTTCAATTATGTTGGAAACTACCCACACAACATATCCAACAAAATTCTTCAAATGAATCAGTAAAAGTCCAATAAAGAAAAGGAATTGCAAACATTAGTACAAAATCTTCAGAAAGACAGTCAATTGAAAACTACCCACAAGTGAAATCCAACAATTTTCTTCATATGTATCAATATTGGGAAGACTGATTAGAGCAAGACTAAAACCAGAAAGAGGGAGAACCAACTAGCCGTGACCGTACAGAAAATTACAATTCTTACCGAAGTTGAGGCCCAATCGGTTCGCCTTCGCGCTCTGATTTCAGCCACCGTCACACTGAGCAGATCCGCGAATCGACGAAAGTCAAAATTGGCAGAACCCTAATCCACTGCTCTCTCCTGAATTGATTTATAGAGGCTGATGAAATACGAGGCAAAGGGGACGAATCAAATAAAGATATTGGAATAGAAATGGCCATTTATTTATTTACTATTATTATTTTACAGAGGAAAGCATTGTAACGTATATCCGTATACTTCTTTGGACTGTTAATGTGTGAAGTGATTTGGGTTATTATTATTATTTCAATTATATGGATATCAATTTATTATTATTTATTTTGTGTTATTATTGTTTTTTTGGAAGGTATTAGTAGGATTTTGTATTATTACTTAAATCGTATGTATTGTAGTACCAAATACAAATAAATGGGGGTTACCCCTAAGGTCAAGATTATAATATAGGACCCCACCAAGGCAGGTGTACCAGCGCCCTTGACTGAACTTGACCAACGTTTCATCGTTGGTTTGAAAGAAACCCACAGACATGCCAGAGGGCCATGAAGACAATGCTCCAAACCATGCCAGGTTGTTGTGATAACATATTGGAGAGGAAGACTTGTGTCGTGGGACCGGTGCAATCAAGCTAGCACTATAATCGATGAGTAAAGTAGGGGAAAGCTTGCGAGACAGTGCCGAACCAATGGGTGCTCCCCGAACTCACCCATTCTGCTCATATGTTATAATATGAAAGGTTGTGTTGCAAGCCTCGCCCTGTAAAATCTACCCCCCGGATCCTTGTTGAGACAAACTGCAGCCCTTTGAAGCCTCATCGCCCCCACCACAACGAGTACTGAAGCCTCCTCAAACACAATCTCCACCCTATCAGATCTGGGGTAAGGGTGATCAAAACTCGTTGTGCACCGGTCTTCGACTGCATACATTAGGAGTGGAAGAATTTCCCAACAGCGATGCCAGGAGCCTTCGGGCGAGGAGATCACCACGACGTCATACCATAATGCTGGAAGTTGTAGCGTCCTAGGATTTGTGGATTTGGTATGTATATTTCGGCGCCACTGGTGAAAACAATGACATCAACGTGCTAAACGACATAAACTTATTCAATGACGTTCTTACCGGCCTTGACTATGTCATTGAGTACGAGATCAACGGGACTCGATACAACCAACCTTATTACTTGATTGACGACATTTAGCCAACCTATAGTTTGTTTGTGAAGACGATTCGCCATCCCATCCAACCCAAACACAAATTGTTTGCTAAAATCCGAGAAGGTTCTCGAAAAGATAATGAACGAGCTTTTGGAGTCCTTCAAGCACAATATTGCATAATTTCCTAGTCGCTCGTGTCTAGGACATGTATATGGTCTGATATCATGCACACTTGTATCATTCTACACAATATGATTGTAGAGGAGGAACACGACCGGTACA
Organism: Erodium maritimum; assembly: GCA_963921825.1. Classification (NCBI taxonomy): domain Eukaryota; kingdom Viridiplantae; phylum Streptophyta; class Magnoliopsida; order Geraniales; family Geraniaceae; genus Erodium; species Erodium maritimum. The sequence continues at coordinate 57,609,340 of OY997592.1, read as the reverse complement.
CTCAATGAGCTGAGGAATGGTACAACGAACCTCCTCCGGATATACTTGATCGGACACCTCTAGAACAATGGCACCACGAAGGGCCCATATCCTACCAACGATACTTGATCGCTCGAGGACATATCAGAAATAATACCATCCACCGACAACTCCAAACTGACGTTATTGAGAACATATGAGATTTCTTTGGAGCAGATTACGAATAAGATAATTAAGTTTATGTACTTTTTTTTAATGAAATAATAATTGAGCTTATTAAAAGTGTGGTAGTTGAATGTGTTGGCTGCTAGATTTATGTTTTATAATTCAAATGCATCTATACTTGTAATTTTATTGTTTTTTTAACGAAAGGTGCAATTTTAGTACTTAAACTTGATTATATTATCGGGCATCGGGGAACAGGCTCCCCGACCACCAGAAGATCAGTACTAGCGAACAATGGTTCACTGATCCTTTTAATATCATAACCGTCACAGACGATATTTTGATGTCCCTTGGGAAATGAGATCGTTCGAATATCAGAACCGTCACAGACGGTATGTTGACGCTCATTGAGCACTAAAAGAAGACGGTGAGGAGGAGCGGGGTACCGGAGATCCTGAGGGACCTCAACAGTAATATTGAGGGACGATCCGTGAATCGGGGTTCCTTTCTTGGGAAAATCCCTGATACGCTGTTCGCCAGGCGTTGGTCCTACAAAGACAAACGCAAACAAACGAAAAAAGGCCCTTCCGATTAGCCAGATCCATAATCGTGAAAGGAGCCAAGGCGGTTGGAGTGGTGGAGGCCAGGGAGAAGGGCGCGCCAGCAGTGGAGACCGCAGAGAGGCCGGAGTCGAGAGAGGGCGGGGAGCGACCCATGGTTGTCGAGGCGGGACCCATTGAACCCTGGGAGGTCCTGACAAAGGCGCAACCCTAAACCTCGCGTCGCTCAAAGCAGGAACTAGAGCAAGGTTGTGGTACGCTTGAGAACTCGACGATCTAGAGTTAATAGGAAGCGGGACGAGGCCGTTTCTTGAGGAGGAAGCAATCCAGGGCCACCACAAAGATCCTCCCGCCTCGGAGCCACGAACGGAGGCGGCAATGACTGTAGGGGCGGCGACGGCTTCGGGAACAATAGAGACGACGACTTCAGAGACGGAAACCACCTGAGTTGCAGAGGAGGGACGTTTCGGCGGTGGCGAGAAGATGCCAGCATCGCGGTGGCTAGAGGCGCCTCAAAGGGAACCCTAAGTGTAAGAACCGCCCCCGGTCGAACCGATGTTTTTCGACGAAAGTTGACGTTTTGCCTGAAAAGTCAACCGATGACTCCGGGAGTCATTCGGGACCTTTTCGGGACCCAAAAAACTTATCCGTCGTTACGGTTAGCTTAGTTGGGTCGTTTCCTTTCAAACGGTCTTTTTTGTGAAAAAGTCAACCCGGGGTTAATTTCGGTCAAATCAAGAGTCTTAAGGAATAAAATTAATGTGCTGGTTTTTTGCTAAGGTTGGAAGTGGACCCCACATGGACACTTGTCCATGCTAGCTTGGAGGAGAAGAAATGGGTCTAGAAAGACCCATTTACCCTCATTTTGGCCACTTTAGAAGGAGGGGAATAAGAAGGGTAAAAGGGGAATTTCTCAACTAGGTTTAAAGCAACATTTGGCAAATATTTCAGCCACTTTTGTTGTTGGCCGAAAATTAGAGAGGAGAGAAGAAGAGAAGGAAGTCATGGAAGCTTGAAGAAGAAGAAAGGAGAAAAAAGAGTGGTCCTGACCTAGTTTCTTCTCAAATCCTCTCCCAAAACACCATTTCCTTCTTCTATTCTCCATTTCTGAGGTAAATCTTCAATCCAATCTCGTTTTTATTGAAGTTTTGTTGTGGGTTTGGGTAGAAAATTGCATGAACTAGATGGGTTTCCATGGAATTGGAGTTTTTGATATTCAAGTGGATGATAGATGGAGAAAAGTAGATTTGATTGATGAAATCTCTTTGGTTATATGGTTTTGATGAAACCCATTTGGATTATTGAAGTATTGAGGTTTATGGGACTGATTTGGAGGTTTTTGGGAGATAAAAATGGAGTTTTGAGGTGTTGTTTTCGGGGAGAAGAAGCTGGAGGAAGAAGAAGGTCGGAACAGTCAGACCCGTCACGGATCCGTGACGGGCACTGTGACGGAACGCGTCACGGCTCCGTGACGGAGGCCGTGACGGCACACATCACGGTTCCGTGACGTCACCCGTGACGGGGAACCTCACAGTTCCGTGACCCGAACCATCACGGAGTCCGTCAAGGCTCCGTGACCAGAACCGTGGTAGATCATATTTGGACCTTTGGGTTCCATTTTGCTGTCTTTCGAGTAATTAGGAGCGAGCCTTTGGGGGTTAATTGAGAATGTTTTCTCTCTAAAACCGCTCTTGAATCACGCCTAATTCTCGTATTAACTTGTAATCTTAGACGTTGGACCCGAGCACGGCGGAGGAGGCTTTTAGGCATCTCGAAGTGACTAAGCGTTTGGAAAGCGTTCGAGGTAGGGAAAGTAGCAAATAACGATTTAATTGCAGAAAGTTACTAGTATGCATATAGGTTGCGAATACTTGATATACTGATAGAATTGCATGTAGGATGTGAGGAACGAGTGAAATGAGGGATAGCTTACGAGTCATGTCGTGCCGTAAGTTTGGGAATTGTCGTGCTGTAGAAATGCATTTGGGCCATGTCGAGCCCTTAGGTTTATGTGTTGGTTGTGATGCTGTGATTGATGACTGTGATGCTTGATATGTGGTTTATCCGTTGTTAGATTGAGGATCATGTTAGGGTATGCTCGGTGTGATATGTTGGTATGTTATGACAAGTGTGATATGTTTGGTATGACGTGAACCAATGCTTGTGATATGATCGGGTGATTGATAGACCGATGTGATGTGTAGTGGTAAGATTGTTTGATTTGGTATGCTGTTAGTTGAACTATGGTATTGTGGTATTGTTGAGACTTTATTGGTATGTTCTGAGACGAGGTGTATTCCGGTACGATACCTACATTGAGGGGGTATGCCGGTGTAGGGTGGTATCTAGGCCGACTGTAACACCCCGCCGTCCCACACAGGGCCCCACGCAATGCGATGTTAGGTCTGCAGCCCAGTACACCCCAACCCCTCTGGTGTACTGTCCACAGACAAATACCAACCTAGGTTGTTGGTGAGACTTGAACCCAAGACCTCACCTTTTATAACATTTCCTTGAGTGATGCTATCACCAATTGAGATGCGATCACCAGATTGATAATCATCAGTAACAATTACTTGCCGACGGGCAATTCAATGGTCGACAATCCTCCAATTGCCGGTGGCAGTGTTGGCCAGTCTCGACCTATGCTCCAATTCCTATGATTCTATGATTACCCTGCTTGTAATGATCTATATTTGGCTAGGATCAATCAAATTCTGGCGTGCTTTAATTTAGATTCTAATGGTTAATATTTGGTTATGGTAATCAGGATTTATTTCTATAAAACCATTATGCTTTTCTTTATTGATCTCATAGAGATGATGACATTGTAGGAAACGCAAGGTTTTGCTACTTGCCTCCATCTCCATAGTGAAAATACCATGGCAGTTAGTAGAAAGCCTTATATCAGCTTGTTGACCTCACTATCTCCCCCTTCATGGCTAGTGAAAGAGCCGACAGATTCCCTCCACTCTCCACCGTCACCCCGGGCATTGCCACAGCTCTGCTCCCGACGAACCCTCCTTCCTCAACCTTAATCTTCCCAAACTTGACCTTCCCTCCCTCTCCTTCGTACACGTGCCCGAACAGCAACGCCTCCTTCCCCACGCACCCACCTCTCTCGATCTCCACCATCTCAGGGTTCAGCAGAGCTCCCACGCTGTCCACATACACCCCTCCGTCCAGCTCCACCTCCGACCCCATGAGCTTCATCCACAGGACGAACAAGAAGGACCCGCTTGTCATTTCCATGAAATACTCCCCAACAAGGGTCCTGAAAGCTTGCCATATGGTGTCCATGAACACCCCAACACCCCATATCAATGCGGTTTCTCCTTCTTTCTTCTTTCCAACAAGTACCCATTTCGCAACCGCGCAAGCCAGAGCTGCCATGATCCCGGAGGATGACCAGAACAGAGGAAGCGAGACATGCAGTGGGATCTGCTTCACTGCCTTGAAGCGTAGAGTCCAGTCCAGAGGAGTGAAGATGATCAGCCCCATGAGGAAGTATGGGAAGACGGTCTGTAGTAATGGCTGAGCAAAAGTGACCCACAAGGTTTGGGACCATGTCCTTGCCAAGGTCACTTTCTCTTCAGCTTTCGTCGCTGCTGCCATCGGACACCCGGAGAGGTTGACCTTCACGTCGGATTGCTCCAGGAACATCCTCCAAGCCTCGGGAAGAGGCGCCCCGTTTCGCAGATGCTGACATATCTCGTAGATCAATGAACGGCCGTGATCGATGGAAGCACTCTGGGAGGAGGATGAAGCTCTGATGACATCCACTTCATGGCGCCGGAGAAAGGGATTGAACTCCAGGCCCTCTGATTCTTCGCTGGTGAGGTTTTGATCGATGACAATCTCTCCCACATCGATGTAGGGGAACTCAGACTCGTCCCATGGTTTGGTGCAGTCAAGTGCTACGTCACGAGCAGGCTCGTCGTCAGGGACCGGCCTGACCTGCAGCTGGAAGATGTAGCGGACCCCACCGGGAGAGTTCACCCGGCGCTGGAAGTCATCGGCAAGGAAAAGCAGAGGGCGGGTATCATTCTGGTCCCTGGGAATGGCGCCAGTCTCCGGCGGGAGAATCCCAATGGGCTCCACCTTACCGGCGTCCTCCTTGATGTTCTCGTCCTGCGGCCGAAGCTTGAACTTGACGTACATTTCCTTGCCGTCGGTGAACCTGAAGAGCCTGCATATGTTGGAGTAGTAATGCAGCTCAGCGTAGGAGTCAGAAAGGCGCAAGGAAGCCCACACAGCATCACGCACGTGCGGGGCACGCTTCACATACTCCTCTCTCGCCGGAAGCCCACACACAAGCCACGTTGCAAAATCTGCCACCGTCCTGGCGTAGAACGCATTGCCAGTCTTGAGCGTCAGGTCGAGGATGGGAGGCTCGCCACCGCTCTCATCCGGAAGTATCCTGACGGCAGCTCCTCTGGCGTCGATTCTGGCATCATCGTCGGCGCTCAAGCTGTTGCTGTGACGGACTATGACAGGGTAGCGTTTTCCCTTCGAGAAGATGTTGTGATCGGGAAAGCCTTTGACGTTCTCGTAGAGATTCAAGTACCCCTTCCCGCTCACGCCTATACGATGGAAGTATCTTGACTTCACTTTCAGGGTCGTGATGGCCAAATTTGCAGCCAAGTTTCCCACAATCTTCTTGTACTTGGTGTCCATCTCTTCTATCCGTTCGTCCAAGGCGTGCATTGTGTTCTTGATCATGACAGGTGAATGAGACCCGACGTAAACGCCACCAGATTGGAGGACTGTACTCATGGGAGCCACTGAGAGAGCCCCAAGAATAACATCTCTCTGAACGACCGAACCTGGGAGGATGAGACTCTGGCTCCCGATGACCGAATTGTTCTGCACCTCAATGTTTCCATGAACATACCCGTCACCTGAGTAGAAACCAGGGACTAAACGGCTGAAGTCACCCAGATGAACACCATCGCCAATGGAAATCAAGTGCGGGTCTGATACAGAGTTGATGGCCCTGATTGAACAATGCTTGCCCACTTTTGCGCCCAAAAGGCGGAGATACACGCAGAAGGCTTCTGTCCCGGAGAGAAGTTTGGCGAACCTGATGTGGCAGGCGACGGTGAGTTGATGACGAAGACAGGTTTGCAGGTGGGATTGCTCTTTCCCTTCTTTACCGGTAAGAATGCGGGTGGAGACACTTGTGAGGAAGCTCAGTATCAGGCCATGGACTAAGTAAGCAATGCCTATTGAGATGGCGAAGGTGGTCGGGTTTGTAGGGACGCTTGAAAACATGATGGCATATGCAACAATAGAGAATGGAAGCCAGTGGAAGGCTCCGAAGGTGCACAGAAACGTGAAGTGCTGAATGGAGGAGGGCTTGTCTAAAAGCCAAATGTAAAGGACATACATGAGAGCTGCTGATAGAGAGCTAAGGAACCCAACCATGTAGATTCCACTGAATTGGTAAATAGCCCCTGTTTGTGTGTCCTTGCTTATCAGCATTGTACCCTGATACCATTCATGACAGGAAATAAAAACTACCATCAGTTTCTCGATTTCATTTAAAAAATCATTATAAGAAGGTTAATTGCAGACAGTTATCGTATACTATAAGTCTTTTGCATATAACGAAAATGCCCTTGATCCTAATTTCAATAAATATCATTGTTTTGTCTTTTGAATAGTTTTGTCTTTTAAGGAGTCTTTTTTACATCTAATCAAAATGTTTTTGGTAGTTATGAAGTTTTTTTTAGATTAGGGTCAAGGGCGTTTTCGGCATTTTCTGACATAAAAGAGCTATCTATGACTTTTTGAAAGTTTAGGTAGTTGGATGTAAAATTTTAAAGTTGATGATAGTTATTTGTAAAAGATACATAGGCTATCTGCAATCAACCCTTGTAAGAATGTTAAGAAGAGATGACTTACTTTTTTAGCATTATAACCCTTTGGAGATTTCAGTACAGGCTTGCCTGCTTCAGTCTTTTGTAAAGCCGGTACTTCAGCTTCTTCTGCCAAGAAACTTCCTTTCTGAATAACAGCATAAGGACCAACAGAAGAGTTTCTGCCAATTCTTATCGGTTGGAAGCTCAGGACTCCGTTCCTCACCTCATGACTTTGAACCAAAGCTCCTTCTGAAATAACAGCTCCTTCTCCAATGGAAACAAGAGACGGGTCTGTAATTTCAACACTATCAATCAAAACAGAGGATCCAATCTTAGCTCCAAGCATCTCGAACCAGTAATTTAGAAACACTGTTCCTCTGAGATGAACTGCAAGAACCCTTGAAGAAACCTCCTGTGCCTTGTAAAGTGCCCACCATTTTATGAAGTCTACGGACCAGATAGAGATCTCAGGGGTTAATGCGTAATTTGGTCGCAAGAATGAATTTCCAAAGAAAGCAATGCAAATGCCTGTGGACATCATGCATGAGATCCAAGCAAGAGGAGCAAAAGCCAATGATACAGCATAGTCTAGCCAGGGAGCTCCAACTGTCCATGTCTGGGTCGCAGATAATAGACTTGTAAAAGCTGAAATTGACAGAAAAGCTGGAATAATCAGCACTGCAGAGACATAAATGAGAGCCAGAAGTTGTGAACACCATAAACCCATTTGGTGTAATTTGGATACTTCAGTGACCAATTCGGCAGAATCATACTCGGTCTCTTGAAGATAAGGAGTGGTCATGGTTTGAGGTTGCGACTTCATCAAAAGGCTTTCTGAAAAGCTTGCCAAGTCGGCAATGCAGGTTGCTGTGAAGATATCAACAGCCCCAACAGGCACTCCTAAGAAATCCGAGAGCTTCTGAGCTGCTCTGACAACACCAATCGAATCAATCCCATAAGAGACCAGGTTCTCAGTGGGAGAGATGTTGTTGACATGAATCCCCGTCTGCTCAGAAACCAGTTTCCTCAGAAACTCTATAATTTCTTTGTTGGTTATTCTTGGAGTTGATGATATAGGTGAACTGTTTGCTAGCTGAGGTCGAGGAGTTCTTCCCTCCCTACAGGTACCTGTTGTGAAAGAGCGAAGCAACGTTCTTCTTGCAATGATTGGTTCAGGAACCATGTTTAGTGTTCCATCAGTGAACTGCTTGAGGCACTCAAATCTCTTGATCTTCCCAGATGTTGTTTTACTGATGGTTTTGGGTTTGATCAGCTTGACAGCAGCAATGGTGACCCCATGTTCTTCTGCAACACGGGTTCGAATCTGTTCAATGACTTCTTTGCCAACAGGCTTCCCATCTCTAACCTCGGCAATCACAACCAAGCCAACTTGGTCTGCAGTGTCTGAAACTGAAACCCCTTTTGCTGAAAGGACTTCTTCTGGAACACCAATGACTGCACAGCAACCAGGACGCAAAACTTCTGATGAGCTCTCCACTGTCTTTTCAATATCTGCTGAGTATATGTTCCTACCAGCTACAATTATAAGGTCCTTGATTCTTCCAGTAATGAAGACCTTCCCATCAATTATTCTCCCCAAGTCCCCGGTTCTGGTGTACCTTCTTCCAGCATGATTCTGAAGTTCATTTCTGAAAGTTCTCTCGCTCAGCTCTTCTCTTCCCCAATAACCAATTCCAGCACTTGGACTGCTGATCCAGATTTCACCTTCTTTTCCAGCTTCTTCAACCTCTTCCTCAGTCTCTGGATCGACTATTCTAATGTCAACATCAGCATTATCAGAATCCACATAACCACAGCAAACTCTTCCTTGCCAATCTACCAAGATAGGCTTCCCGTCTCCAAAAGCACAGCTCACAAACACACAATTTTCAGCCAAGCCATAACCAGGAGCCATCACCTCTTGAGAAAGGCCATAAGGTTGAGTGAGTTCAACAAATCTTCTTAGAGTTTTCTGCCTCACAGGTTCAGCAGCTACCATGAGGAAAACCATGGAAGAAAGATCATAATTACAGACCTTCTCCTTGTCAGCTTCCAATCTTCGAACCATAAGCTCAAAAGCAAAGTTAGGGCCAGCACTGTGAGTAGCTTTGTATTTGCTCATGATCCGCAACCATAAGAGAGGTTTCCTTATGAAGGTCATTGGGGAAAACAAGATTGCAGTTCCCCCGCTAACCAGAGCTGTAAAGAGTCCTCCAATCAGCCCCATGTCATGGTACTGAGGAAGCCAACTAACAAGTACTGTATTTGAGGTGCTCTTGTAAATTCTCCTCATCAGCTTCACATTATGAATGAGTCCACCATGAGTTATCATCACACCTTTAGCATCACCAGTGGACCCTGAGGTGAACTGTAGAAAACATAGATCAGATGCCTCGGGTTCTGCTGATCCTATCTCTTCTGCAAGCAAGCTTTTGGAGTTCTTGATCCAGGAATCAGTATGCAGCCATGGAAGCTTAGGCCAGCTACCTTGGTTTTTCCCATCTTTCCCTGCCAATGAAATCAAATTCTTCACAGAACCTGCACGAACAGCTGTGTGATAGCCAGTGGTTGACAGGATTGCCACTGCACTACATGATTTAGCAATGTTTTCAATCTTCAAAAGTGCTTGTCCACCCCTTTGCATCGGATCCGGAGGAAGAACTGGGACTGGCAAGACTCTAGCCCTTAAGCACCCAAAGAAAGCATCAACAAAGTCCATACCGGGAACGTAGACCAATAGAACCCTGTCACCAAGCTTGATAGATGGTTTCTGGCCTGTTAAGAGTTTGTGAGCAATGCAAGAAGCATTATCATTAAGTTCTTTGTAAGTCCTCTGGCACACCACTGACTCCTCTTCATTAATCCAAGTGTAGACTGTTTTGTTTTGTGTGAGTTTATGAGCTCCCCAATGCTTCACATAGCCATCAAGGCAAGAAAGATTAGGAAACTCAACACCGGGGAATTCACTTAATTTGTTGCGCTTTCTTTTCCAATAATCCGATTGCAGTGGAAACAAACTCTGAAAACAGTGAAAAGAAAGGATCCATGAATTAATATGTTCATCTCAAAACTGTAAATACTCATGATATAGGGATAATTGCAGACAAGTACCCTCAAGTATTCACTTTTTGCAAATCGTAGCCCTTTTTTGTTATGGCAAAAAGGTACCCTGAACTTGTCTTTTTTGTTGAACTTTGTATCAATTTGTTTCCAAATGACGATTTTACCTTTCAATTTTTTTAAGTGAAAACAAAAATCCAGAATTTTCATCTCCCTTAATTTTCTCTCTTTGTATGGTACAAAGAGGAAGAAAAGTAAGGGAGATGAAATTTTGGATTTTGGATATTTTGCTTTTCACTTATTATTTTTAAAATTTCAAGGGTAAATTTTTAAACAAATTGATACAAAGTGTAAAAACAAGGACAAGTTCAGGGCACATTTTTGCCATTATTAAAGAAGAGGCATCAATTTGCAAGAAGTGAATACCTCCATGGTACTTTTTCGCAGTTATCCCTTCTCTCAAAAATATCAATTTTGAATACTTTTTTTATATAAAAAAAATTACCTTGACATATGGAAAAGTTGGAGAAGAGTTGCTGGCTGCAAAATGCTTCTGGACAAGAGCCATAGCATAAGTTGAATTTCTCTCAGTAAGCTCAAATGCCATAAGCCCACCAACATAGTAAGTGTTCCTTAGGCCTTGAAGTTTGGATTCCAATTCATCATAAAACCCATCCTTCATATCTGCATCCAAGTATTATAAACCATAATCATCCCTCCATTGGAAGAGGAAATAGAACAAAATAAAATGATTGGCATACCTTGGCTTCCAACATGAGGGAAATATTTAAACCTTCGCTGCAGGATCACCTTCTCAACTTCGCCACCCATAGATACAACTGTCTTTATTGCCTTCTCAGTAACAGATGGGCCCATTATATTGGCAGAGTTTCCATATGACCAGAACAAGTAAATATCAGTGTCAGCAAAGAATTTCTGCATTGCAACTGGATACCCAATTGTTTCAGGATCCTCCATATATTCCCCAAAGTAATAGAAGCCAAGTGGTATATGTTCAAATCCTTTTATCTTTAACACCGTAGTGTAATAGTCAATTGTCTGTACTTTCGCAAACAGCTTCTTTTCAAGCTCTCCCATATCCATTGCAGTTGTCTGAGGATCTGCAGTGATAATACCTACTTAGACACCTCCAAAGTTTAAACAATAACAATTTTCTTGGGGAAGGTAATAATTTATAATTTATAAATGGAAGCAAACTTCAGGAAGTGGTAAATGAAAGATTGGGGAAGGTAATAATTTATAATTCTTCAACTCATATGCCCAAATCAGGGAGGAAAGCAACGAAAAGTGGATAATTCATGGTTTATGTTATAATAAATTACTTCATTTTAACAAACAAACAAAAAAAAGAAAACATTGATAGCCTCTGCTTTGTCATGATCATGCATATCCAAACTAGTGATATGAAAAGTCAATTCATGTTTCAAATTCTTTCAATTCAACTTCTTCGTCACTTCCCTGTTAAAATTCCAAACAAGTTATAACAGTAAAACAGAATGATCTGCAAACCTGTTGATTCCAATGGCGGTGATCTGTAAGTTTTTCCATCTTTAAAGGCAAAGGTACTAGAGATGAATATTTTATCAAACTCCATAACTTTGACTTCTCCATTGCAGTTTCTAACATCAATACTAACACTATCAGAATCACGTCTGACTTGCAGTACTTCAGTATTGCAGTGGACCTTTATAGGAAGTAATTCACTGATCTTCTGCCATAAACTTGTATATCCACCCTTAAAACGTCTTATCTTTCCAGCCATTGAAGTGCGTGTGAACTCATGAATGTAAGCATAAGGCATATCTTGAACAAAACCATATCCCGAAGCAGTATACCCATAAGCCACTGATTTGGGAACAGTTTTGACTCCATGACCCTCAAGATAAGTGGGAGTTAACTCTGCAGCATATTCACTCACAGCATGGACCCCAACTCGACCAGAACTCTTTGCCTTATCCTGATAATTTGTGAACACAACATTAAGCTTGAGTGCAAAACTGTAGTGCCAAGCATGAATCGGGGTCTATGAGTAGAAACTGACCTGGAGTTCTAAGGTTAGTGTCATTACAGATACATAGTCATCTGCAACTTTAATGTCTTGATACTTTCCTGTAGAACTGTCAATAAGGGCAAGCTTGTGTGAGTCCATTTCTTCTAGTTCAGACCCAGTCTCCTTTGCCAAGTGAAAGATGGTTGGAGCACTATTTGCAGCAAGAACTTGACCCCCCAGATCATATATCCTCCCTGAAAGAATTAGTAGTTACTGTTAGAAACATATGGCACAACAAAGCTAGCTCGGAGTATGGCACTATTGTTTGTTTGTTTACCTTCTATTTCAACTGATTCACACATGCCACCTACTGTGTGATACTTCTCTAATACAGTAACATCAGTGTAACCAAGCTTGACAAGTGCATAAGCAGTTGACAAGCCACTTGGACCTGCTCCTACTATTCCGATTCTCGTGTTCACCGGCAAGCATGGATGTAGCTTGGAGAACTGGTCCTCTATTGAGTTTCCTCGGTTCATCTTTTTTGCAGTTCAGGCCTCCAACTAGGAAAGCCTGCTTAGAACAAAGAAGGAACTAAGAGTCTATTCAATCTTTGTATCTCTAATTTTTAAAGAAAAGTACAAATCAAAACAAAATTTACGAATCTTCTGTTCATTCCACTTTGAAATGAGCTTGTAAAAATAAAATGTACATCCCCAACAAAATGGTAATTAAATGGAAAAAGGACACCAGGACTTAAAAGCTCTAACATTCGTAACTAAGTTCCATATAATGAATCATAGGCTATTCCCCTTGTTTTTTTTTTAATGTTTTTCGCGACTGAAGGTTTACAAAAAGAAGGGTGAACCTGGCATCTTGAACGCAATATCAACAAAATTCACAAGAAACAGAATCGTTTTATAAAACAAATCCTCTGGCTCAATTGAAATCCCGCTTTACTAACGACTGGAAGTATCCAACACCATCTAATTCAATAAGCCAAGTTGGATTGAAGTCAAATAACTTCACCTGAAGAAATGAACTTGTGATTAAGACCACTAATCTATATTCAACATTAAGACCCCTCATGTTTCTTCCCCAAACACACATTTTGTGTTTCAAAAATGGAACACAAGAGTAGAGGCGAATCAAAAGTTATTCATCAATTACTGTCACCAGTGCCAGGCAAGGGCAATGATGTCCATACGATTGGCCTAACTAGTTAAGAGGACTCTAATTTAAAGAACGCATAACAAGGATCTCAAGAAACAACCTACCCATTAGAAAAACAAAGTTATCAAATGTTCCCTGTGCCAACAACTAAATGCATCAAGACACAGTCAGTACAATAAGAAGCATCTGACTAAAAAAGGGCTTGAAAGAAGCATACCTCAGAGACGAAAACAATGCAAAGAGCTGCAGCATGAACCAATTGGACGGACTGTATATCCCCTTCCCTGTAACGCCAAGGTCACAGTAAGTTAACAATGACAAACAACACCGTGCAAGTATGGACAATTCAACTATGCCACCACTCAAGTACTCATCATGGTAAAGAGCCATAATCCTCCCTCCCTCTTCTCTAGACACCATTGTTTTCTATGACAGTTCAAGCATATAGAAGACACACACTTACACCCAACAACACAAACACAAAACCGCTCTCTTTCCCTCTGAGTCATGTCACCACAACCAGTAAAAGCAAAACTACAAGTTCTCACCATTGAAGGAAGAAAAAAGTAACTTCCTCAGCTTCTTAGAGAGGATACATAAATTACGACCCAACAAAACAGATAAAAACACAATAACCAAGCCCTTTCTTTCTTTATCCCCACACTCCACAACCAGATACCGAACCCAGTCAATCCACAATTAGTAAAAAAAAAAAGTTGACATTTTTATACCAACCCAACAAAGGGGAGAGCAAAAGAGACTGACCTCAGAGGAGAAAGGGGCAAAAGGGTCGCGTGTTTAGCGCCAAATGGCAGAAAAGAAATGGAGTAAACGGTCAGAGAAGCCGATACTCCACGAAGCGGAAATGCTGAGCTCACATTGGAGCTCGAATTTAAGCAGGTGAGATTCTCCTCGGGGCCAAGGAGGAAGCGACAAAACCGAGATTTGATTATTAACGAAAACATCCTCTTCTCGGTGACTCCGAGAATAAACAATCCAACACCGCGAGATATTCCCTGCGATACCAGATCCCTCCAGGACATTGGTGGAGAGAGCTCCGTCTTCGCAGAAATCAATATTTTATACTGAAATTGATTGGTCGAGTCGATAGAGCTGAAGGGATCTTTGAGATTCAGAGAGGGACGAGAGGTTCGATGCCCAGTTGGATTTTGGGGCACACTTGGACCATATGGCGGATTTAGCAACCACTCGTTTGTTTTCTTCAAAACATTGGCGGGGAAACGTAACGGCAGTAGACGGTTTTGACTATTGTCTCCCACGAGCAATTACGGGAAAAACTCGTATAAGGGGTTTGTATTTTTTATTTTCGAACGTAAGTTGTGAATTTCTTATAAATCAGAATCAACGATACACTGGAGTGCATTAGATATAGGGCCGACTACGGAAGGACAAGCACATAACGAGTTTTTCTGGCTAACCAGTGGGAAGCCATGTCCGCAGTTCTTTTTACAAATTGAAAGGTTGTCCCCTCTTGTTGAGAAATAAACTCACGGACATCCCTAATAAACACTCAATGGGCGAGACCGGAGGGTCGCCATGAGAGATCAGGTTGAGGGGGACCTGAGCATCAGAGCGAATAATAACACTAGACCCAAAACTCAGTGCATTCTTCAGCGCCGTCGTCAGGGCGCAGGCTTCGACCATGATCAGGGCCCATACTCCCGGAAGGATATCATTCGCAATCAGACGAACCGACCCATGGGTGTCCCGAGCAATGATACCCCATGCAGACTGCTGCGTATCCTAAAAGACGGCCCCATCCACATTGATAACGATAGTACCTGGGGTGGGAGTGTCCACTTAGCCAGCCAGACAGAGGGTACACTTCTGGGTTTAGGGGAAGCAGCCTTCGCCTCCCGCCAGGCCGTCAGATGAGCTGTCGCCGATGATATTACCCGTAAAGCCGCCGGGGGGGGGGGGGGGGGGGGTTCCCCACCATTTAAGCTCATTCTTGGCCTTCCATATTTCCCACAAAATAGAAAGAACCGCTACCACCTTATCCCGAGGCCTCCCTGATTCTATCCCCTCCCACCATTGCACAAACGGTCCTCCTAGACCCTGAGGGATGAGGTCCCCAGCCTGTGCCCAGCATGTCTTTGCGAAACCACATTCGAAGAACAAGTGGTCAACTATCTCAGGAGCTCGTCCACAAATATCACAGGTAGATAGGATGGGAACAAACTTACGATTAAGGTTGGTAGCTACCTGTAGAGTGTCAGTCAGACCTCGCCACAAGAATATTAGGAGGCGTGGGGGCGGGGATTGACCATAGAGCAGACCACGTTACCAAAGGCGTATGCTGCCTCGCCGCTTGCCTTGCTGTGGCCAGTATCGAATAATCTGTCTTTGTAGTATAATGCCCAGTCCGGTCAGCAGCCCAATACCATGTGTCCTTAGCCCTGAGCGTCGAAAGTGGTAAATGAAGTATATTATCTCTTTCTGCGACGGAGAATACTTAGCCCATCCGGGAATCATCCCAGCACAACCTCCCTGGCACCATGAGGCCCGCAACTCGATCCCCAACAAGCGTCTGGTTAGACGACGTTATCTCCGGGTTAGGCCCCAAAAGCCATGGGGTGCCTGTAATGAAGGTATCTCGGTCATCCCCTATCGCTATCCGAAGACCACCACAAAGTAATTCCTGAGGAAATAGAATACTAGCCCATGTAAAGCTTTGATTCGCTACGATTCCAGCCTCAAGAAAGCTAACCTTTGGGAAGTAACGTGCCTTAGGCACCCGAGCCATCATAGATTGAAGCCGATGGACTAGACTCCATGCTTGGATTCCCAAAAGAACCTTATTGACATCGCTCAGGAGATGAAATGTCATACCTCCAGCTTCATTCGGTATACATAACTTGTCACAATCTTGTCAGATAATCGGCCGGCCAGACTCCCCCCCCCCCCCCCCCACCAGGATCGGGCCAGGGCCATATGGATCCGAGAGATAATCTTAGAAGGTATCGTAAAGACCGACATAAAATATACCGGGAGAGAGGTAAGCACTGACTGGATCATCACTTCCCGTCCTGTTGGTGAGAGGAGCTTCCCATCCCAGGATCTAATACGCTTAATGATCCTGTCTCCCAAATATGCCATTGCTGCATTCCTATTTCGCCCGATCATATTCGGTACCTCTAGGTACAAAGACGTTGCCGAAGTCTCCTTAATAGCCAAGATCTGACAACATTGCTGAGCATCTTCAGGTGTGGCCCGATAGAAGATATAGCAATCATTTGCGAAGAACATATGTGAGATTTCCGGGGGGGGGGGGGGGGGGGGGGGGCTCGCGACACAAACCCCCTCAGACGCCCCCCACTCTGGGCTTGGTGCAGTAGGAAGGATAAACCCTCCATACAAAGTAAGACGAGATAGGGAGACAACGGGTCACCCTAGCGTAATCCCCGAGTCGGTGTAAGCTGAGTCGTCTCCAAACCCTCAGACGAAACCGTATAGTGTACGAATTTCATACAACATGCCACCAACTCAATCCAGTCCACCGAGAAGCCCAAATGACCCATAATCTGAAGGAGGTAGTCTCCTTCAACCCAGTCATATGCCTTACTCATATCGAGATTGAGTTCCATAAATCCTACCGCCCTCTACCGCTTTTGTCGAACGAAATGGATGACCTCAAAGGCTATAAGGATATTATCCTGGATACACATGTCCGGGATAAAAGCCCCCTGAGTATCCGAGATAACGGTTTGAAGAAGGGGCCGCAAGCGGTTGGATAGTACCTTAGAGAGGATCTTGAAGATGACATTACATAGAGCAATTGGGCGAAGGTCTGTTACCTTATCCAGGTCAGGCTTCTTCGGAATTAGGACAATGGAGGTGTCGTTCAGAGTATGATCGAAGTCACGAGAAGCCAACACCTCCCTTATAAAACGCACCACCTCGTCTGCCACAGTCGGCCAGTAATGTTGATAAAACTGAGGGTTCAGACCATCTAGACCCGGGGACTTGTTTGGCCCAATCTGAAACACTGTCATCCCGACCTTTGACACTGAGCGTGGAGATAGTAAGGACTGGTTCTGTACTGGAGTAATACACACTGAGATAGAGCAATGGGAAAATCCTGTAGGTCAGGCAGACTTGAAGTAAACAACGTGTTGAAGTATCCCACAATTAATTGACGCATCTCTGTGTCCCATGTAACCAACTCTCTAACGTTGTTTTTAAGAGACAAGGTTGCATTAATCCGACTCTTGTATGAATAAGCCGCCTTAAAGACCTTAGTGTTGCGGTCACCTTCATCAAACCAGTGCTGCTTCGCGTGCTGGCGCCAAAAAGCCTCATGTTCCCCCAATGCATGTTCATATTGGATCTGAATAGCCTCCCGATGATGCACCCTTGCTCTATCCGTACTGCCGTTGAGCTCCGCAATCCGCCGTTGGCACCATTTAATATGATTAATATTACGACGAAAATGTTGACGACCCAATTTATCCAGGGACTTGCCCACTGACAATATGACTTCCCCAATAGGTTTCCCCGGGTGCTTATCCCAGGATGCATGAATTAGACGACCGCAGTCTGGATCACGAACCCATTGAGACTGGAAGCGGAACTTCGGAGGGCCTCCGTGGGAGACCTAACATGCCAAAGACAATAGGACCGGCCAGTGATCAGAGGTCGTCACACCCGTATTACAAAAGTCCAGGTTCGACAGAAATGAGAAGAGTGTATCCGAGATCAGGGCCCTGTCCAGCCGTGACTGGATCCGTGCATCATGCCGTCGGCCCCTGTAGCAGATATACTGATGTTCAGTCATTGGGACATCCACTAGGTGCAAGTCATTCACCATAGAGCAAAAATCATCCACAAGACTCAAAGGATACGACCGACCTCCCGTAGTCTCGTCATGGTCAAGAATGCTATTGAAGTCCCCTATCAGAATCCAATTGGGTCTCGTGGGGGCATGGAGGTCCCGGATCATTTCCCATGTAAGATGCCTCCGGTCCCGACGAGGTTCTCCCTAGATCCCCATGAGCCGCACATCCACATGTCCAGGGGCCGATACCTTCACGTCAATGTACCTCGCAGTTGACGCCTGGAACGCCACACCTATACCAGAGACCTAAAATAGAGCCAACCCCCTTCGACCCGGCGTACGCCTAGATCCTCGTACGTAGAGGACACATAGGTAGTCCTGAAAGCCTAGAGACCGAGAAAGGAGAGCACAATTCTGAGTATCCAATAGAGATTCTGAGAGGAAAAGAAAATGAGGACGATGGCCATAGAGCAATTGCCCGAGCTGTTCTTTGTGCAATATCGTTCTCATACAACGACAATTCCATGCCAAGACCCGAAGATTAGGCTTGGCCTGCGATGACGGAGCCCTAAGACCTGGGTCCCAGTTTCGCTGCGGAGACCGCAAAACCAGAGGCGATGATGGTGTGTGTGTGTGGGGGGGGGGGATCCAAGGGGAGTCTGGGTCCAAACCGCCATCAGCCCTTGCGACGTAATCCCATCCAATCCTGGAGCAGATACAACTAGAGGCACTAATGGGACGAACGACGAGGGTCTGTGACCTGGCCTCGTATCCGACTCCCGTAGAGGAGCAGAAGGAATTGGGTGGTGACGTTACATGTTCCGGCGATGAAGAGATGGGGCTTGTCCCTGGGTCCCCGTCCCACAAGTGGTGGGGTTCAAATTTGCGAGATAGTGGTGCAGGGAAGAGGAGCGACGGCATACACGACGTTGTGAAGGCGAGGAGAGCACCTACGAATCGATCTCGTCCAACCCAGGGTCAGGTAGGATCAGCGAGGATACGACCGGGGAAACTCGACCCAGAGACGGGAGAGTAGCGTTGGAACTCTGCTGGGAGGGGGGAGATCTGCGTTGGCGACGACGCGCAAGAACCCTAGCCGACATGAGGATTATGGTTCTTTCCTTTGGACTGCTTATTTTTTCATAAGGGGTTTCATATGAAAAATAACGAGTTTTATCTTTTTAATTTAATTGTATTTTATAGTGGTGAGATCCAAATAAGGCCTCAGATTCTGAGTGTATATTAAGTGGAGGTTGAATTGATATTTTTTTGAATTTTGTATATTTTTTTATTAAATCAGTAAATATAGTATTAAATTAAAATAAAATTAACAAAATAAATAAATTATAAATAATATTGATACAAGTTATTAAAAATGAACTTCAACTTTTATTCATCCCTTTAGAGCAACTCCAACTTTTATTCATCCCTTTAGAGCAACTCCAATGGTAATACATTGCGCAGTGGTTTGGACACATTTTATTTTGGGAAAACTACCGATACCTACCTAAAACCATGCCCATTTGACTGATGTTTACTCTCAAGTTTAAAGTTAACTGATGCATACCCTTAAGTTTCAAAAATGTAACTCAAAACCCCTCCATCAGCTAAAATGACGAAAATACCCTCAACTACACTTCAATAATTATGTTAAAAAAATTATTTAAAAATTACTTTTATTTTATATATATATTTACTTATTAAATGAATTTATTTTTATTTAAAAAATCACTTCATTTATATTTTTAAAAAATATTTTAAAAAATCACTGAGGGTATTTTCGTCATTTTAACTGACTGAAGGGGTTTTTAGTTACAAATCGTAACTTAAGGGTATGCATCAGTTAACTTTAAACTTCAGAGTAAACATCAGTTAAATTGGCATGGTTTTGGGTAGGTATTGGTAGTTTTTCCTTTTATTTTTTTCTCTTCCAAACCACTACCTCCTACCACTACACCTCCAATGACAAACAACTAGTAGTTGTTTGGAGCCATTGTTTGCATTTTTCATATTTAAAAAATCACCCTAAATAAAACTAGTTATTTTATCCATGCCAAATGCGAAATACATAAACTAATTAAACTACGAATGATGATTAAACATACTACGAATAATAATTAAACATACAACATTGTCACAAATCCGACGACCATTCAACTACTTGTTCTTCAATGCAATGTGCACACGCCACTTCGGGTGGTCCTTGAGTATGTCCCAACATGCACGTTTAGTTCATGGTTTGTTTTTTTAACTCGAAATCCACCACATTCGCAACATAGATTTTCTCATCGTTTACTCCTTTTTTTAGGAGCGTTGACATTGTCTTGATATGCCTCATCAAACAACGTGCACCTTTGGCTAATCCGAAGGAAATGATCCTCATCTGCTTTTGCGACCGAGCAAGCCATTGTGGATTTCCTCTTTAATGTAAGTGGAGTACAACTTTTCTAGTATTCCCCCCATCCCCCCGACTTCGGCGAATGTGACCCATGTCAACACAAATGTATCTCCTCATCTTTGGACCAAAGTAGACCAGTTCCCCAAGAAAAAGACATCATTGCAAACACGAGAGAGAGAGTTAAGAGAATCCGAGAGAGAGTTGGAGAGAGAGGTGTGAATTTTTTAGGGAGGGTGGGTGGTATTTATAAGGAGGAGGTGGAGTTAGCGTGGCTGCGAATTATTCCGATTAAAAACCAAATTACAACTTAAAGCTACATCAAATAGACCACAAACGTTTCACGAGGTTATCTATAAGTGAGGCATGAGCGGACTGTTCCTCCGCATTCATACATGTGGTGTCTTGGCTTTGCAATGCCACCAACCTTTGTAGGATATATGCCTGCATCTTTGCTTTGGTCGCAGTGATCTTGACTTGGGTCGCAGTCATTTGAACCTGGTTCGCAGTCATTTGAGCTTGACGCTCGCCAAAGACTTGAAGAAACCGAACTGCTTCGGGTGCAACGGTCGGTTCCACCTCCACTTTTTTTAGGCCGGTCGGACGCTCCTCCCGTTAAAGTGATTTCAACTCGATCGAGGTTCCGTCACCCGATGGGTAGTTGCAGTTTTCGTCCAACCTTGTACGCTTTCTTGCTTCACTTTCTACGTCCAGTTCCGGGACGTCAATGTCAATGTCACATTGCGGCGTCATGAGGTTCTTCCACTTTGGTTTTTCCCGTACGATTTCCCAAACATGCTTCCAAGCAAACTTGCGATTCTCCTCTTTCTTGCACGCCCTTTCAACGACTGCCATGATGTCAATGTCTGCACTCCCACTAGTGACTGCGTATTCATACTTACATATTTCTCCTGAAATTTAGTAACTTTTTTATTGATTGGATGTCAGTGGTCCTTACAATTCTTCCACGGCCGTTTTGGGTCACTTGGGTTCCTCATCCCATCGACCTCATCTCCGACCTTTTTCTAGTACATGTCGTTCTTCTGTCTCTTCCCTATGATGCTATTTAGAGAATGATTGTGTTAGTCTTAGTGCTCATAGTTCAATCTTAAACATCCAAATGTATATATCCTCGTTAGCAATAAAATTAAAGCGACTTTATATTACTTATGTATTGGAGTAATATATTGATGTGTGTGATGATCTATGTCTATCATGCGAATAGAACCATAGATCGAGATAGATCACACTCGATGGGTCCCTAGTCGACAAATCTTTACTAGAAGCGACTAGTATGAAAGATGACTCTTTATGGCATACGTTTTGTTAGTAATTGGAATGGAATTTCAGAGTCTGATCATAGATATCATGTGAGACATGATATTGGACGACCTGACATGAATATGTGCCATAGACAAGTCATGAACATATTCATTGTCGTAACTTGTCATGTATAGTTAGACCAAGGAGTCTTTGTGATCGTTATGCAGTCAACAACTGAGTATGACCTGAGCGTAATGTTTTCAATAGCAGGGCTTCCCTAACGACCAAGATTGGATTGGGGACGGGCAGCATGAGTGACACGAAAGACGGCTAAGGGACTTATCCCTCATACTACGGTATGGGAAAGATACTGGTTCTCGATGGCTTGATCGAGAGTGACCGAAAGAATAACATGACCATGCACATGATACTGGGTATCATATATTCAGTCATCTCACATATCAAGGAACAGTGGTTGAGAATAATAAGGATGACAGCTCTATGCCTTACATCAATTAGGATATCAAAGATAAAAGGATAATGACAGGGACGAAAGAAAGGTTAGAATTGACATGGTCGATTCGTTATGCAGGGTCAGGAAATACTACAGTCTCGCTAGTTGCCACTTATGTAGGATCAAGTAAAATGAGATTTTAAATCGATCTATTGACATGTATAAACATAAGGGTCACACCGGAGGATGAAACTCATTAACACATTAATGGAGAATGACCAAAAAGGGTGTCACGCCCCAAATCCGGTTTTTCCCAGACTCGAGACGTGAACTAAAAATAATAATAATAAATGAAATTTTAAACAAAATGAAACCCCATAAATAGTTTAAAGTCAGCAATTCCGGTACAAGAGTCAAATGCTCGAAATCCAAATAAAAAGAAGTTTAGTATAACGGGAATACGTCTCTAGACAACCCAAAACTAGGACTTTCGCTAAGCTCCGAGACGTCCTCTAAACCAACTCACGATCAAAACCTGTAAAAACAGTAATGAAGGGGGTGAGCTTTCGCTCAGTAGGAAAAAGTAGTAAAGGGGATGAGCATGTCGCTCACCCCACGGATACCCGTCCAAATATGGCATACTATTAAGCAACGAAAACTAACGAAGTCAAACAGGAAAACACGTAGTCACAATCACAATCATAATCATAACATCGTTTGATCATACCACTTACCCAATCACCACACTTAGCGTGTGAAATCAACCCTGCTCAACAATTATCGATTATTCAATGTTCACACCCAAACCATATCTCAAAGAATCATCGAGTAAATACACACAATAAAATAATAGCAAATACACTCACAGTGAGTCTCCTATCATACGCCGGATCACACCGCACGACTCAACATATCGTACCGGAACACACAACATCGGTCTAGATATCGTCCCGGAACACACAGACTCGGGGTACCAAGTATATCAGGACACACAGTATCGGCCAGGAGATCATACCGGAACACCTAGCCTCGGGACATATCGTACCGGAACACACATCATCGGTCTAGATATCGTCCCGGAACACCAGCTTCGGCCTAGATATCCTATACCAGAACACACAACGTCGGTATAGATACCATACCGGAACACCTAGCCTCGGGGTACAACGTAGGCCGGAACACCATCCTCGGCCTAGATATCCTATACCAGAACACACAACATCGGTATAAATACCATTCCAGAACACCTAGCCTCGGAACATATCTAGCCGGAACACACAACATCAGCCTAGATATCGGACCGGAACACCATACTCGGCCTAGATATCCTACCGCGGTACACACATACAAGGTCTCAAACATGTCACAAGGCAATAGTTCACACTAACATTCACCACATTCTCATAGCATATTACGACCATTAATTTAACAACGGAACATACCACAGACCAAACATTACAAAGCTACTAATCACAAACAGACACAATCATCACACAATCCTACGGGCACGACATGCCCCACATGCAATTCTACAGCACGGCAAGTCCCAAACCTACGGGCACGACATGGCCCGCAAGTTATTCCACATTTTAAACGACTACACTAGTTATTCACATCCTACATGTGATTCTACCATTATTCCGGTTACTTATATCCTATATGCAATTCTACTAACTTTCTGCATTTTAACCGGTATTCGCTACTTTTCCCTACCTCAACCGTTATCCAACACGAACAACCACGAGTCGCCTAGTAGCCTCCTCCGCCGCGATCGGGAACAGCGTCTAAGATCACAAAGTAACACGAGATTTAATAATAATTCAAGGTTGGTTTAAAGAGAAAAATCCTAACTTAACCCCCAATTCGTTCGGTTATAGATAACCTTTCTAATTACTCGATAACGACAAAAACGGACTTGGAAAGGTCCAATTCTGCTCCATCACGGAGTGGGTCACGGAGCCTTGACGGGCTCCATCACGGAGTGGGTCACGGAGCCTTGACGCGCTCCGTCACGGTTTGGGTCACGAAACCGTGACGTGCGCCGTCACGGTCTCCGTCACGGATCCGTGACGTACCCCGTCACGGTCTCCGTCACGGATCCGTGACGTGCTCCGTCACGGTCTCCGTCACGGTCTCCGTCACGGATCCGTGACGGGTCTGACAGCTTCCTTCTTCTTCTTCCCTCAACTTCGTCCCCACGAATCCAAACCTCCAAAACTCAATTGTTAAGCTCCAAAACCTCGAAATTCAGCCCCAAAAACCCCAATACTCCAATACCCAAAGTTGGGTTTCATCAAATTAACAAAACCCAATCAATTCCTACTACAATCTTCCATTTTTCACCATGATTCATCTATTTAACAAATAAAAGCTTCAATCCCTTAACACCCAAGATATATTCATGCATTCCCAACAAAACCCATGACTTAACTTTCATCAGAAGAGGGATTAAATGAATGCTCACCTTAGGAAATGAGTAGGGGATGAGAAATATGGAGGAAATGAAGAACTTTGATGGTGGAATCAAGGAACAAGGCCACCTTTTCTTCTCTTCTTCTCCTTCTTCAACAATGGAGCTCCCTCTCCCTCTTTCTCTTGCAAATTTCGGCCAAGGAGCAAAATGTGAGTTGATTTTGCTCACATGTGACATTTAACCTAAAAGGAAATGCCCATTTTGTCCACTTCCCTCTTATGCCCAAAAGTGGGGGAAAATGAGTCTTCTCTCAGCCATTTCTCCTCCTCCAAGGGCTTAGGGACATGTGTTCATGTGGGGTCCATCTCCACCCACAATTATTTCAGCCCAATTTAATTAGTCCGATAAAACCCTAATTCGACCCCGTTTGACCTGAATTTGACTTTTTCGTAAAAATACTTATTTGAAAGGAAATGACCCAACTAAGCTAACCGTAATGACGGCTAAACTATTTGGGTACCGGATAGGTCCCAAATGACTCCCGAAGTCGTCGGTTGACTTTTTCGGCAAAAAGTCAACTCTTCCCGATTTCCTCCGATTCGACCGCTGTTGACCGGGGGCGGTTCTTACAAAGGGAGTTGTCTCGGGAAATGACCAAAACTGGGGTTTGGGTCATCTGCCCGTAAGTATTTACGACATTACAGATCAAGACAAGACTTGGAGTCTTAGGATTGATTGCGTTGGATAATGTTGGACATATCGGGATGGAAGGCGTGAAGGCGATGAGCACGTCACGGGTCATCTTCGGGAATGGCCACGGGCCATCACCCGCGAGGCCCATGGGTGGCCCATGCCACCAAAGGCCCATGGAACCAACTAGTTAAGTTTTAACTAAATGGTTCTAACTAAACTAGTTAGATTAGGTAATTCGTCATTCAATCCACTAACTAACTACCAGCTTCTATATACTTTACACCATCGTTTGTCTTATTTACTATTATTTTATTATGTTGATGGGATAAGATGACTTAAGAGTCATATTTTCAACATTATAAGACACAACACACAAAAGGAAGAACAACCTCTTCGTTCTCTCCCTTGCAATTTCGGCCAAGACAAGTTCTTCCTCCATTTTTGGCGTTCTTGAGTCCTCACAAGAAGAACTACGTGGCTTTGATTCCCAAGTGGATATGTAGGCGTCTTGGAGACTCAAGCCCGATCGTTCCTTACTCGGTGTTCTTGTTTTGGTATGAAAATGCTGTTTTTTTCTTGTGATTCTAATATTTGGTAGTTGATTAAGGTTTTAATGGTCTCTTGGTTTTATTTTTCTTTTCGCTGCGAGTTGGTTCATCCCATACCCTACCCCGAGACCCAATAGTTTGAGCCATGCCGCCGCCAAACGTTCCTCCTCCGCGATGCTCCATTTAAGCTGCGGACAAGTACTCGATGTGTAAAACCCCATTTATTTCTAAAAGGCTTTTGTGAAATCAAAACGTTGGGGTAGGAAAGTGCAACCTTGTGTTTTGGTTTAAAAGGGAAAAAAAAGGAAGAAGAGCTGTTTGGGGTCAGCCAATCGGGCTAAGCCCAGAGAGTGTGCAAG
Organism: Erodium maritimum; assembly: GCA_963921825.1. Taxonomy (NCBI): domain Eukaryota; kingdom Viridiplantae; phylum Streptophyta; class Magnoliopsida; order Geraniales; family Geraniaceae; genus Erodium; species Erodium maritimum. The sequence continues at coordinate 57,583,605 of OY997592.1, read as the reverse complement.
CCCAGTCTGGATACCGGGCCCAAACCCAAGCTGGGTGTGCTAACCCTAGCTACTGCACTGTTCACTCTTCAGTGTGCGCACACAACCCGAGGAGCCTCCCTCTCTCTATCGAAGCTCCCAGCTCCTTCTCCCTCTCGTGTCTGCACAGCTACCACGCCGGAGACCACTGCCGGACGCGAAGCAGACCACTGCCGGGACTTGAGGAAGCGCCGAAGCCGTCGTCGTCCGTGTCAGGAACGGAACCCCGCCGGCGAGACGCGATTGGCGACAGATCTGGCTCGCCTTCGCCACCGGAGGTCTCGAGCTATCCTCTACGTTTGAGCTCAGTTCACTCCCCTACGACGTTAGGGAAGCCTACCCGAGGTGAGCGAGGTGTCGCCGACCTTCCTCTCCCTTCTCCGGTTCTCAGCCACCGTCCGCCGCCGTATTTGAGGACGAACCCTCGCCGGAGAACACGACCCGAACCTTTCGTGCACGGCGTGGATCCGTGAGAGCGTGCCGGAGCTCACGACGCCCTCTCCCTGTCACGGCTATCACTCCCGGCGTCGCACGGTTCCCTCGAGCTCCTCGCCATCGCCGTCGCCGGCAAGCTGCACCAAACCCTCTCGTCGTCACACTCCGTCTCGGGGTCAGTCAGACTAGGGCACACCAGAGCTTGGGCCAGCAAGGAAAGCGGGCCTCGGCCCAACTCAAGGACGGGCCTTGACTTCAGTCAAGCCCAGGTTAGACCTGAATCAGGTCAGAACCGGGTCAAGCTGGGTTTCGGGTCCGTGTCAGTCGGATCTGGGTCTGGGTCCGTTGGGGCCTGGATCCGGGTCGGACCCAGGTCGGATCCGGGTCAGACTTTAAATTAATTAATTTAATTAATTTAAATGGTTAAAAATGGATAATTAAAAGACAATTTTGGACTTTTTTGAGTACCCTTGTACTACCGAGACTGATCGGACGTTTGCCTGTTTAACCCAGGCTTGGACCTCGCTCGAGAGCTTGGACTTCGCCCGAGGAGCCGAGGCTAGCCGGACAGCTGTTGATAGGAGTATTTGTTCGTAGGAAGACCACAAGGTAGGGAAAGTCTTAATTTCTTAATTAACGCCTAGTATGCATGACTAGGATAATAAAATCGGAAAGGTCCTAGAATTGCCTATAGGATGCGAATAACTAGAATAATCGTATTTCAATTACTAATCAATGGATGAGTCTAGTATGCATGTTTAGGACAATGACAATTAGTGAAGTGTGCTTTCAATACTTGGGAAATTGATTGACTGGTAGAGATGCTGTGAAGAGCTCTCGGATGAGTTGTGTGCTAGGTTCACATGCTTGGTTGCTAGTTATTAGGTTAGCTTAAGAGTCTAATGAAACTAGATTAACGTCTATTATTGAATGACTATTTGTTAGTTCACATGATGATTGATTGGTTGAATGCATACTTGGTTGATTGAGTGTTTATGTTGATATAATTGTTGGTTGAACGGATGATCGAGTATGACTGGTTGTGCCAAAGGGGTACAATCAGGTGATCGATGTACCGATGGTTGGTGACAGGTAAGTGTACGGTAAGTATGAAATGGTGTTGGTTGTCTGGGTTGTGATGAAAGTGTGTTCCGACGTGTGTTGCTTGATGGATGAATGAAATGTTTGTTCCTTTATTCTTATTCTTGAATGTATGCTCGTTTATTGGTTCGTCTGTTTGTTTGCTTGGTTTGGTACTACACCGGGGGGGGGGGGGGGGGGGGGGTAATCCGGTGCCGTTGTGGTGGTTGGAGTTGGACATATACAGTGAGATATGGACTGAGTATTGGAGCCTGAGGGCATTAGTTATTGGACATTACGAGAGTTGATTATTGGCAGATCCTGCGGGATATATTTATTGATTATTGGCATATCCTGCGGGATATTTATTGATTATTGGCAGATCCTGCGGGATATATTTACTGATTACTGGCAGATCCTGCGGGATATTATTGATTATTGGCAGATCCTGCGGGATATATAGATGGATTATGAGCAGATCCTGCGGGATATTATTTGGGTTACTTCTTGAGAGATGGTTACTAAGGTTTCACCCAAGGATGTGCGTCCCAGTGGAGCACTACCTTGGTTCCCTATGACATAAGGTCCTTTGGAGGCATTTCTGGGAATCCCGATGATAAGCGCCCATTTGGGATTGTTTCCGGTGCCCCGACGCATGTGCTTCCTCTGGACTGAGGAAAAATCTGATATGATATGGATACTCTGGTGGATCGGAATGTGGGAACCGATGTGATCCCAGAATCTATCCATGGATCGGAGGCTTGAGAAAGCGAGTGGCTGGCGAGATATTGATTATTCCATTTTTACTATTATTGATCCGTTAAAGTATTTATTATGAACTTCTTTTAAGTTACTGTCATCTTTGAAGAAGCGATGTATTTCATCACAACGGATTCCAAAACATTTCTTTGATTAATAGTATTTACTTGTTCCCAGTGTGATGGATTTCTACTTTATTATAATGCTCTCCATCTATTCTCTAGGAAGTTATCGTTATCCTTGAGAATGCACTATTGATATTGTTACTTCTTATTTGTTTATTACATCCTTTGGTCTAAGGGTTTTAAATACTTTTGTGACATCGAATTAAAACAGTTTTAATATTAAACTTGGAGACTAAGGTCATTTACGATTTTCCCTACTGAGCGTAAGCTCACCCTTATTTGTTTGTTTATTGTGTGTACATGTATGCTTGAGATTTGGGGGAATTCGAGGCTCGGGAGCTTCCAGATGTCTTGAGGATTGTACTAGAGATGTGTTGGTCCACATTGTTGAACTTTATTTACCTTTTGTCACTTGTCAAGTTTTGACATCTTTTTTTGGTTTATTGAGAAATACTTTGGACTCGTTCTCAGTTGTAAAGGAATTTATTACAGTTTTATTACTTTTACCTCGTTTGTTTTAGGTCACGTCTCGAGTCCGGCCAAAACCGGATTTGGGGCGTGACACGATGCATGTGCAGGGTTCTTCCCCTTCCTTCTAGGTTGGTTGGTCAGAGCAAATTGGGAAGGTTGCTCATTGGGGCTTTGTGACTGAGGCCATTGGGAATGTTGGAGCGGGTTGAATTGAGACGACATTGATTGGGTCGGTTGGAGGAGGGAGGTGTAGGATTCAATGTCACAATTGAGCTCTTCTTCCATGTGTGGCGATTCCTCAACATTCAAGGCGTCCATGATGGACTCGAATTTAAAGGGGTCGGCCACTGGAAGCGATGTAGAAAAAATTAAGCAAAACAAGAGAAGAGGGTATGTGTAGAATAAGAGGGGTGTGATTTCGGGGCAGGGGTCTTTGTGTATTTTTTGAGAAAAAAATAGGTTTTTTTGAAAATATGACATCGCCACGTGTCGGCTTGTGGTTGGGCCACCGACTAGCCGTTGGGCCAACGACGGCTAGTCACATCATTGCAGAAAGCTGAGGCTACCACCTACGACGACACCCCAAACCACGCCAGCTGCGACAAGTAGTCGTGGCAGCGAGCCGTTGTAGGGCATACGACGACACACTTACAACGACTAAGCGACAACCGCTGCAACTGCTCTTAATAATACAACCCCAAAAAAATACAAGTTGAAGCATACAATCCAACATACACATCATTCTTTCTAAACCTTGACCACAAGTTGAAGCATACAATCCAACATACAAGTTAAAAATGAACTTCAACTTTTTTATTTATCCCCTTAATAATACAACTCTTGGATTGTAACTCGATTGCATGGACGGGTTGGGTTACATGGACGGGTTGATGTTCAACATCCTCTGGAAGCTGCCTAGTTCATCGGGGTTGAAGTCAAAATCATCCCGATTGAATTCCTCCAGCTTGTCCAGTTCGGACTCTGGTCAAGACTGTCACTGAGTTTCTTCGTCGGACATTTTCGATCGGATTTTGAGAGAGAGGAAGTTTAGAATGTGAAGAAATTTTGAGAGATGTATGAGAATCGTTGGTGGTTTGAAAGAATGAGGTTTGAGGTATTTATAAGGGGAATTTGTTTTTTATTGTTTAATTCGGATTTAATTTAATCAAAAAAATTTATCATTGGTTGGCAACAAATGAATTTTTTTGTCCCCACTTGGCCACGTGTCGTCCAATGGTTGGCTGGCATGCGAAACCGAACCGACGACTCAACGACTCATGATAGCGGGACGCGAACCGCGACCCCCTATTTAGCAGGTCGACGCCGCAAAAACCACGTACCACAATGTACGACCCACGACGCCAACCAGCTAAATAACGGGCCGCGAATCCCAATTCGTGTTGGGTTGCATGATCTAACGGATCCTAACAGAGTCAACAAAGTCTTTAAATTTTAATTTTTAATATTTATGCACCCGAATTACTCGCGTGTAATTCCATTCATTTTTTTTTACTTTTTAAAATTAAAATTCAACAAAATTAATATTATTATTATGCTCTAAAATATATTTTAGGTCAGTTTAAGTCATTTTTCTTATATTCATATATTCTATTAACAAGAAAAGAAGAAGCTATATTTATCAGTTCTTGCCTTATTAATCATCATAAAGGACCTTGACTTTTTAATCTCGGGATTTTATAGCGATTAGTACTAATTGTCAACTAGTTTTCGGATAGTGACTTGCTAACTCGTCATTTTTGATATTATATTTAGGAAGAGCATGACATGCAATTTAAATATGACATCAACTTTACTTTTGTGCTAGATTTTCTTGCAAATCTTCTTTCAGTGGCTAGTTTTTTTATCAACAAATTTTATAAAAATCTTGTTTTATGAAATAAAAGAGGCAAAAGAAAAAACTTCAAAAAAAGTCGTGTACAAACAAAGGCAATTTTTTTTTTGGGTAAGTTCAAAAAATTTATTAAGAAATGAGACACTTTCAAGAAAAAAATATTCTAAAAAGTCAAAGACCAATTCAACGATAACACTAGACTTCCTGAAAGGGAAGCTAAAAAATCAAGCATTTTCCTAAAACAAACCAAAGAATTCAGATCACAACTATCCGGATTTCTTTTTGACCGCCAACATGCGAATTTTAATCCACGCATCGGTTCTAAGAGACAAATTAGCAACAATAGAATGGGTCTTAGACCTGCTAAAATGGAGATGAGTTGTGCTGGACAAAGGAACCACCTTCTTTTTTGGAGGACGACCCCTACCAGGCTGAAGGAGTGCATCCTTCCAAGGATTGTCCCGCTGATATGACGAAACCACTCCCTGAACTGGACCTGAATGATCCACAAAAGAAGATGGATTTGGGTCATGGGGTTGCTTGACCCGCAAGCAACCCATCTACCACCACCCCACTTTGAACATGGGTTTCGTCTAAACAACCCAACGCCGAGACCTTATCCATGCAGATTCGATCGAAAATTACGGCCTGATCTTCGTCTTGATTAGCGAAACAAATAGCAAGGCGATCTTCACCGATCGAATCAGATTTGAGATTTGATATTTCAAATTTCGAATTCGAATTATCTGCCAGAGATTGCATCCAAGAACGACTCTCGATCTGATCGCCATAGGACGTCGCCGGCGATTGAAAACAAACTACCTCAGATGGACATATGACCTGAACAACACCATGCTCCAATGAACCATGCCCCATGCTCTGTTGCACGATTTCAATCTCAATGTCGCCTCTAGAGCTCCGGCACACCTCCGATGATCGAATATACACATCCTTGTCACCAGAGACCACCAGAGCACGAACATACGGCGAACCAGAAGCGAACTCTCTCATAGATGGCATGCTCTATTTTGAGTCACCAATGAGTTGATCGGGTTTCCAACTCCTAGAAGAGCAACGAACAAATGATGGCCATTCACCTTCAACCCATTCAATGTCTCGATTGCCTGAACACCCGCCTCCTTCGATCGGAAGCAAACAAATCCAAACAGTTGATATTTGTGATTTGGTGACTCAACGCCGACAAAGACACAACTTCACCAAAAGACCAAACGTAGCCATTCTTCCGTAGTTCCATAAGATAAATTAGAAACAAAGAGCTCTTCTTCTACAATTCTTCTCGGTGAACCATTGTTCATTCATACCGACCTTCTGTGATCGAGGAGCATGTTCCTTGATGCACATCAATGTAATCGATTTTAAGAAGTTATCATATTGCACCTTTCGCTAAAAAAAACTACACTGACACAATAATTTTTCTGTTAATTTGATTATCTAGTTGTAGTAATCGAAATCATACCTAAATTTTATAAGTAATCAAACTAATCTAATAAAATAAACTGAATAATCAAACCATAATATTTTCGATTCGAATTCGTTTATTACTGTGGTTACGATCGAATAGTGCCAACCTCTAATCATAGGAGAGGATACATTCGTCATGGGGAGGGAGACGACTCCCTCGGAGGAAAGCGGTGGGAAACGAAGAGGTAGGAAACCGTTTGGTTCTCGAAAACCTCACGGGGTCCTGCCCAAATGGACCCAAGTGGGAGGGTGGAGAAATAGAACAACCAAGGAAGGTAGGTGATAGTGACATGGTCTCTCCCTGGCCACAAGTAAAGGCCAGTTGCTGATCTTCAGGGAGGCGAGTCCCAAGGATACGTGGATTCAGATATGGTATCAGGAAAAGTAGCAAAGGGTGGCAAACACCCTCGCCTCCTTCAATGAGCAGCATAGGAGTCAATGAAGGGTCCGCGGGTACCACATTCTCACTAGCCATGAGGTGTCATCAGTTCCATCAAGTACCGGTGCGACACTCTCCTACCAGATCGAGAGCCAACATTCCCACGTTTTGTTAGGCCCTCTCTACTATCCAAGGGGGGACGATGATGTGATCCGGATGCTCGGGGGAGTGCATAGGCTAGATGTTTACAATCAGTTCTATGGTTTAAGGCTAACTAGGCCTTTACTCTCGGTTTTTATTGGTTGTATTTGTGGTCTCAACCGCTACCATAATTATCCCTTGTAGACTCACTTTAGAGTTTTTCAACATTTTATTGTTCATGCGTTTATTGTTTTTTTTTTGTCAGCAAAATAGTATTATAAATCTCTCCCTTTGCGGTAAAGGGAGGACATAAAGGTTTCTAGCTACAAAAACCCAACAGTACAAACAAGAGCACTGACATTCAAACCACAACCTCCATTCAAAAACCGGACCGAGACACCTCGTCCAATTAAATGAAGGGCACATCATAAAGACGCCTCAACCAAGAGCCTGCCAAACATGGCGCTCAGAAAACAAACAGAACACCGACCTAGGGTAGGAGCGATAAAAACGGCCTAACTACCAAATATTGCAAACATGAAGAAAAAAAAAGGTCTATAACCCAAATATTACCAACATGAAGCACTAGAGATCAGAACAACAAGATCGACTTCTCAATACTCCGCAGACCTCCGACCCACAACCTTGGGAATAACGAGAGAAACAGGCCTATCGCCAGAGAACAGGCGACGCAAACGAGCACTGCTCAGTCTTCACAAGGAAAACCCAATCCGAGCCTACACCACGGATCGACTCGAAAGGAGTCGACTAATCCGACCCCTCAATCAACCACGACAAATCAGAAAAGAGGAGCTTAGTCGACCTCAAGAACACCCACCTCAGTTCTGAATAAAAAACCGAAACCTTAAATTTCCACTATTTAAACGAGACTAAAATTTCTCACACTGCTCAATTAACTCGATTAACGAATTAACCCACCGACGGCCAACACACGCTGACGATCCAAAAGGAGAGTTAGGCTAACCCGACCCCAAATCTCCACCGACTAAGAAGAGAACCAGAGAACACCTAAATGAGACAAGTAAATCGACGAAAAAGCATGGAAATGACGAAGACGAACGACTAAACTAATCAGCGAAAAAGCTCCTAACCCATGATCCTACCCAATCCAAAAACCAGGTCCCCATTGCAGCTGAAAACTTCGAGATGGAGAAGGGCTGTCCCTGAGCACCGGGGACAACTGGAACCACAAACTGACAACCAGTAACTCACTGAACGCTCCGGAGCAACGACCAATACCGAAGTAGCTATGAATGGTGCATCTGAAACTGAGTCCCACGATCTAAAGCCAAAGCCAAGAAACGCGTCCCACAAAGATACTGAAGAGATGCCGGAGGAGGCCAGAATCAGAGCAACAGAAACTGGGCCGGGCCAGGACCAGAACCGAGCCCAAACTGAGGACCCACCTAGGCCTGACCCAAAACCTGACCAGACCTGAACCCCTCGGCCCGACCTAAACTACAAATCAGAACGAAGAGCTGATACACCCTTCAACCCCTACGCACCAAGCTTCACCTAGAAATTAAAAGATAGCCACCACCAAAGACGAGCTTCGAGCTCCACCACCGTGGGACTTGAAGGCATGGCCAGAGCAGCAAAGACAGGCCGGAGAAGGGGGCATCATACCAGAGATTCAGATCTGCGAGGCTACGCTTGGCAGAGGATGCAATGAGTAGCACGAAGCCTTGAGACCTTGAAGCCGGACAGAGAGCACAGAGGGAAGCTCCCCGAGCTTAATTTCAGAAGCAAAGACCTGAAATAACCCGGCTTCACCTGTAGGTATGATTCACGGAGCAAAGGAGAGCAGAGAGAAGAATAAAAAGAGGGGAGAAGAAGAAAGAAGGGAGGAGAGAAGGGTGACCTCCACCGGTAACAACCTTGGCCTGAGGCCGTAGCTGCTACCATGGGGGTAAAAGGGGCGGCGGCTAAGGTTAGAAAGCTAGGGTTTTGCTGAGAGCTCGGGGTGCAGAGAGAAAGCCCGCCTTAGCTAATGTCAAGTTGTAGTATAGCCTCTACTTCAGACTTTGTTACATTTGGATCCAAGGAACAAGGTTGTTCCTGCGTTTATTGTTGGTAGCAGTTGTTATCTATTTTTAGTCACACAAAGTTTAAGCTTTTTTATTATTTAGGTTTCCAGTCTTAACTGTGGATTGCGGATGTTCTCCGATGTTTTTTTTCTGACCAGTGCCATCGAGCTCTTTTTTTTTTTGAAACAGGTAACCGGAGACTTTCATAAATACTAATAGGTAATCAAACAAGACGGGGCGTGACCGCCCCGGGTTCCAGATGTATGTCCGAGCCGACCGTAACAGGCCCGGCGCTCATGGACCCATAATAATAGCCCACTTGAAATCGCGGGCACAAACTCAAGACAACTTCTTACCATCGTCTCAAAACAACGAGACATAAAGTAAAAGGTCCTAAAGCAAACAGGAAATACATTGTTCCAAAGATAACGCATATAACAAGAAAACAAATAAAAATACTTTGCTGATGTTGCAGGCTGCCTGGGACCTCCCAGCACTGGCTGTCTCGGGTCTGTAGGTATAGTCTGAGGGCGACTCCACCCACCCCTTCCAGGTCGGGTCATTCTTGCATCGGAGGCTGCTGTGCCTCCGTCTTCTCTTCCATATCCTCTTTCTGGTATACCGGCCACACGATGTCGGATCATCCAGCGACCTCTTCGACTCCGGCGGACGAGCATACAATGACCCGCTCCTAGTCTTTAGGGTAGTCAGCTTACCCTTTCCTCGGCTGGGCCCTCTTTTCCCCAGTCCTGCATGGGGATCTTTCTCCTTCAACAGGGGATCTTTCTCTTTCCCCTCCCGGGTCACTACAGTAGCTCCAGGCCCAGCTCGGTCAATAGGATCAGCAGCAGGGTGGACGTTAGCTAGATTGTCAGGCTTCGTGAAACCCGGGGGCCCTCTAGAGACTCGACGCCCTCCCTCCTACATTACATTGGTTGCCCCTCCTGGGGTAACCCTAGCCAGATTGTCAGACTCCGAAATGTCTGCACTGGGTAGACTTTCACCCATAGTAATTTCCCTGGATTGAATCAGCGGATTCAAGGACAGATCACTCAGGAGATAAGTAATAGTCGGGTGTGTCGTCGGGTGGGGGGGGGGGGGTGGGGGGTGTATTCCAGACCGTCCTCAACAGCTGATCCACATCCATCTGCCTTGGGACCAGGATAGACAGATCGTACCAGATCTCTTCCCGACCAATCCCCGACAACTGAGTCGTGCAACCCGTGATTCTGTGGGTTAACATTCCACACTTGCGACAAAAATCCGCTAGCCTCTCATATTGCAGTTCAATCACAGCGGAAGATGTGGTACCTGGAAATCTAAGTCGTAGTCTTCTCCGTAGAGGTCTGTTCAACTCCATTCGGACCCACATCCATAAAAACATGTCCTCCCGTCTAGCCAACGGAATCGGAGCCGATAGTACTTGGGTGCCGATACTATCTGCAATGAGACCGCGGATGTAAGAGTTCCTGGCTCCCACCGGGACATTTAACGCCCTGACACCAAGCTCCACATGACGGAAGTTAATCTCATTGGCCGAGACATATTGTTTGACTGGCTCCAACAGAAGGGGGAAACCCTTTAAACTCCAGGGGCCCTTATGACGGATATTTTCCATCGTCTCTACGAACGGGAAGTGATATCTTGTAACCTCCGGGGACATGAATTCCACCCGAATTCCATTCACCTTCCACTTCTGTAACATCATCGCACAGACAACGTTTTGATTGTGGACCCGGTCCCCTGCAACCCGGGCTGCCAGGGAGAACTGGTATGTGCCCTTGGTGAAGAGCGGGACCCCTTCCTCCGAGACCACCACCTCGTCATCATCGTCCTCCCAATCCGGGACGGGGGAGATACGGGTCGAGTTAACCTCAGGTGGACATACACTCAGCCCCCGTCCGCCGGCTGGCCGAGGGCTCGTGTCCGATATCCGATCTGTCGGAGGACGGTATCTAGGCACCACCGTCGGTGTCTGTGGCCGAGAACGGGACAACAGGTCTGTCCGAGCCTCCCTCACTACCAGTTGGCTTTCGCCCTGAGCCAAGACGGTCGCCGGAGCCTCAGGAAACTCGGAGGCTGTCGGGTACGTACCAGGCTTGTCCTTCAAGGCTAGGAGACCAGTCGGCCATTGGTGGTCCGGCAGGGGGCGCGAGGGGTCTACATCAGGTGACAGGGTGAAGGTGGCGCCGGACAGAAAACCTATTGGGTCGGGGGCATCGTGCTGATGAGATTCGTCAGCGACGGGTTAGATCTGGTCGTTGGATGTCATTTCCGAGTGAGTCCGGCAAGGAGCAGACATATCCGGTACAGAGAGGGACTGAGACGACGAGGGGCGGCGACGGAACGTCGTCGGAAGCAGCGGAGACGACGGTCTCGTTGGGGAGCAGAGAGGACGACGAACGGTCTAAGATGGCAGGACCAACTGGAGCGGCGAGCGAACACGAAGACGCAGTCGGGATCGGCGATGGCGAGGACACAGATTGTGGTCGGCGAAGGCGACGAGACCCTGACTAGGGTAGAAATGAACCTCACGAAGAGATGGACAGAGAGCTTTTTTTCCTCAAAAAAATAGCAACCAAAAATTCGATCTCTCTTTTATAATATCTATTATCCAACATTAAAAAAAACGTCAATTTTTGTTCTCAATACATTTATTATGGTATTGTAATTGAAAACTAAAAGAATTTTGAGGGATATTCCACTCCACCAAACCCTAGTTAACATTTAGCAGCCGGATGAACTAATACCCTCCAAATGAATGATAAAGAAATACATGAAAATGTTGGCCATTTGTGGGCACAAGTTTATATAGATTGAGCGCAAAAAGTTGCCGATCCATATCTCACTAAGTATAAGAAATGGTTTTGGATATGATCACACACTCATTGTCTACAAAGATCAGCATGATTCGGCAAAGGCATAGTTTTGTTCTTTCTGTTCCGATCAAGAGCAATCTTACAAAACCTAACTTTCACTTGGAATATTAGCATAATCCATCTCATATCCTCTTTGATATGCTAATAATAATTTTCGCCACGACCGGACGCATTTGGCTCTAAGTTACATTACTTAAATTTGATTGGGACAAAACCGGACGATATCAATTTCAATAAAACGTTATCTTAAGATGTAAAGCGTAACTTGTCGTTCCATTAAAATATAAAATTACAATGGATAAGTTCAGAAAGATTATAAATCAATCGACTCATGCATGCTCTGCACTTGAACTGTGTTATGATACAATCAAGCACTTGCATATAGTTGAATATACTTACCCCTGCACAAAGTCTAAACACATAGAAGATCATGTGGAAACAATGTTTTTGTTTTACTGCTTAATTTTTCCGATGAAAGATGTTTAACAATATATTTATTTTGAAACGAACAAAAAAAAAGATACGATAGATAATCTACATCGTATAAATATTGGACTTTCAACAACAAAACAACACATAATACACAAGGTATCTTTGCATCCAGCACATCCAGCTTTTGTTCCCTCAGCAATTGGACAATATAGAGTTTACTAGGTTTGAGTGTACAAGGTTCTTGTTTCCCCAATCCTTGTCACTCCTTCTCCTTGTGATAGCATTAGTGAAAACGAAGTTATAGCAGTGTGTTGTGTCAAAAATGACAGTAATTGGGTCGCTCATTCTGATGTCTGTATTTGTCTTTATAATTGCTTATAAAAAATTGTTATGCAAAGGTTTAAACAAAAGGTTTAGCGCATTTATATGACAACACAGTTATTTTAGGTTGACCTGATTTTCGCCCACTTGGGTTAGTACGATGGTGAAGAGCTATTTACGTCTCACATCTCCTCCAGATCATTTGTTCGAATCCTTCGAGTATATTTGTTTGAGAGCATGTGTGGTTGATGGATTAGGTTAGATTAAAATAAATTGTACAATACCAGATGTATAACTTATTATTATTGTAATTTTATTTATTATTATGTGTAAAGTGATTTAATTTTGCCATTGATACGATAACTGGCCGGTGGGTTTGGGAGGTGGTTTCCCTGAAAGTATATAACAATTTGAGTTTTGGTTTCAGGTTCGGCCCTAATCTGATATCTTATGGGTCTAGTTTTCTATTAAGGATTAAGACTAACTTAAATACAAAGCAGTAGTAAACCCAATCGTATATTTATTTGTCCAATGGAAGATAATGATACATACGACTTTAAAGATACTTTTAGTAGAACTTGAACCCTAATTCCATCCAAAGACAAAAGTATAAGAACAGACACGGCGCTGACATGACTCGCTGGTACGGCTCGTCGTGTCAAAGGATCGTGTCAAGGGGGGCGTGTCAGCGTGTCGTTGTAGAATCCTGCAACGACGCGACGCGTCGTCTCTGCCTCAACGGCTAGTCGGCGGCCCAGTGGGAAGCCGACACGTGTCGGCGCCGATTAAAAAACAACCCTACAATTTTCTATAAATTCATATCCACCCAAACAAATTTTCACCCCCTCTCACTTGTTTCAAGCTCCATTTCCTCTATTCCTCTCCAAATTCTCTCGTTTTTTTTCCTAGTTTTATTTTTTTCGATGGCGAATTTTCCAATGCCAGAAGAAATGAAGCAAATGACTCCCAAAGAAATAGACCAAGCGATGAGCAGGCTTGCTGAGACAACGGTAAAAACAATACACGATCAAGTGCTGTCAGCGATAATGCCAAGGGCTCGGGATGCTGATGAGGCCAAGGGCTCAGGGTCGGCGCCGCGACCAAAGCAGAGAGTGATTGAGCGCAATCGAGAAGATGCACACGAAGGGTTGATCTGTGACTACTTCGCGCATAGAACGGTGTACAACGACCAACAGTTTTGGCGACGGTTCCGGATGCCGAGGGACATGTTCATACGGATCATGAATGGTTTGAGTGACCGGTACGCCTACTTCCGTAACGGAAAGGATGCTACGGGGAGGGCCTCTTTCACTACACACCAGAAGTGCACGATATCACTTTGTCAGCTCTGTTATTGAGGTCCCGCCGATGCCTGCGACGAGTATTTGCGAATGACGGAGAGCACTTCGTTGGACTGCCTGAAGAAGTTTTTCTTGGGCGTCATCAAGGTTTACGGGCGGACATATCTACGCCATCCGACCGTGGAAGATACAAGACGTTTGTTGGGAATGAACGAAGAGCGCGACTTTCCGGGGATGATAAGGAGTCTTGACTGCATGCACCGGGATTAGAAGAACTTTCTTGTGGCATGGTCTGCACAGTTCGCAAGTAGGGACCACGGGAACGTCCCCACGATCATGATAGAAGCCGTTGCATCCCAAGACCTTTGGATTTGACACTCTTTTTTTGGGACACCGGGCTCCAACAACTACATCAACGTGCTCAATAGGTCTACCTTGTTCTCCCAGGTAGTAAAAGGCTTCGCTCCAAATGTGAAGTTTAAGGTCAACGGTAGAGAATACGAAACCCCGTATTACTTGACAGATGGAATTTATCCTGCTTGGGCAACATTTGTGAAGTCATTACCTGCTCCACAGAAGCCCAAGCAAAGATGCTTTGCTAGATACCAAGAGGTGTGTAGGAAGGATATCGAACGAGCGTTTGGAGTTCTACAGGCCCGGTTTCACATCATTACTCGCCCGAGCCGAATGTGGGATACGAGCTCACTAGCAGTGATCATGACTGCTTGTGTTATCCTACACAACATGATCGTTGAGGATGAACGGAGGCCATGACCCACTGATCCGTTTGCAGATATTGGTGTCCCGGACCCAACCGTCCGTAGAGGACCACCACCAGCGGTGACCAGGGAAAGTATCATGGGCCATAGAACAAGGATTCGGGATCGGGATGTTCATCACCAACTCCACGCTGATCTCGTCGAACACATTTGGGCTAGATATGGAGATGGCGGTCGCAATTAAATATTAATTGTCAATTTTAATGTATTTTATATGTGGCTTTAAATAAAAATAGTAGTCATGCATTTTATATTTGACTTCAAATCAAAGTATTACAAATATTTGGGGTGCTTTTTAAATTATTTTAACTGTGTAAACATGGCTTCTGACACTAGTCATGTCAGACAATTGGAGGAGACATGTCAGAAAGCTAAAAAGCACTTCTTGACAATGCTCATTCACACTACTAATGTCAAACCATTGGAGATGCTCTAAGTTTTAAAGTAGAGCCTACAATTAACTTGATATGATTAATTAACCTGTCAATTATCATCCTTAATGTATCACCGGTCTTGGTCAAGTCAAGTATACGTATCTCCATTGTTACCGTTTCCAAGCAATAGTAAACAAAAGCTCCATAAGACCCTACAACTCGCACAAATACTAGATTCCGAATGAAACCATCCGCGTAACTTGCCGTTTATGCACCAAAACGGTCACTGGGCCTCGTACAAACATTAGTTTCCAACCATTTACATTACTACTTCGGGGCCTGCACGACCGACCTCAACAACAAAACCTCGAAATCGACTTAAAATGGATCCTAAGGAAGGAACGTGCATTTAAAGCAAATACAAACATGAAACTAAAGACGCAATAATGACTACAAATAGAATTGGCTCATAACATGATGTCGGAGCGGACAAGCAACCTCCAGAAGAAGTTGAGCGGGACAGAAGGAAGCCTGTGGCGAAACCTAGGATGCCTCAACATATATATCCCAGTTATAACACCCACCACCTGGAACGACGTTACATACGGAACCATAGCAGCCACCAAACAGAAACTCAGGAACAACGCGGTCGCTCTCGGGTCTCTCTAGCTCAGTAAGGACTGTAACCTCTCGCCCTGAGTGGCCATGTCTCCCACCACCGTCTGAACCCGCCCGCCTATGCTCCTCAGGCGATCATACCCCATCCTACAGACGTCAGGCAGCCATGAAGTCGGGAACGTGTCAAACTCCTCGTCCAGCTCGTTCGGATGAACCGCGTCCACATGTGACAACCTCGTATCCATGTGCAGAGGATATCTAGGCCTCCACCGGAAGTTCCATATCCCGATCAAGAACAGGTAGAGAAAAAACGGTGGGAAGGATCAGCTCGGGGTAAATAACCAGGATCGTAAGCAGAATGTGGATGAGTACGGTAGTGAACGGGTTCCTCCAATGGGAGATCTGATCGTACCATCTTCCCACAGCAACGAGGCCGCTCAAAACACCCATGATCCTGAAGAAATTAGCCTTGCTCCTCCTCATGCTCCACATGTGTGAGTCCACGTCGAGCATATACTCCACCACCTCTTTCCTCAGTGGTGGCTCGAAGCGGCTCAGCCTCATGGACACGATCTGCATAGCTTGGTGCCTCAACATGTCAAGCTGGATCACAGAGAGTGGATGAATGTAATGCATTTTTGGCAGCAACGGATGCGAGTACATATTCAACATGTTGATCAGAGACGAGCACAAGAACCTCGCAGCCAATTGAACCTCCCCAGTTTTCTGCACGCCAGAGGAATGAAGAACGAGCAGAGGATACGAATGCGTGTAAACCCGATCAGTCTCCAGTGTAGACAACCTAATCCTCACTTTCCCGATCCTCGAATCCTTCCCTCCATCGCCCTTGTGCAAGTGCCCGTTATCGAAAGCACTGATTGTAATGACCGTGCACGGATCATAGACCTTCCAACTGTACTGCTCGTTCCACCTCGGAGTCAAGCTGTCCACAATTGTCCTTGTCCGGATCCATTTCTGTCCGTACTTAGCTACACAATACGCGTCTGTCGTGCCCCTCCCGTCTTTAGTCTTCATAGGCATAAGCCCGTGAGCGCTCAAGATCCCGACTTCAAGAACCCCAATGCCGGGTCTCCATAAATGCTTACCAGTGGGTCTAAGATCACTACTGTAATGGGTTGATTCGTCCAAAACATGATACCCTCCATCCAAACATATCCTCAAATGAATCCTACTAGCAAACTTAATCTCCTTCTTTTGCTCCCCTTCCCTGGTCATATGCTTCTCGCGATTGAACCATCTTGTGTTAACGGGTTTATGATCTAATCTCCTTTGCACAATGGGTAATGGTATCAGGCATTTCCCCAATACTTCGTCTTTGTTGGGGGCTACCCTGTCTTCAACTGTTAAGAGCAGAGGCTCGTCGAATGGTTCAGCAACTACTAACACCAAGTCCTCGTTCCAAATTGGGTTGATACTCTTGACCTGAGATGTTTTTGTCCTCAATACTTGGTGTCCCAACACAGCCTTCACAAAAACTTCTGGGTACCTGGTTCTATCGCTTGGCAGCAAGTCCTAAGCTTCGATCACATTGACACTCACATACCAAAGCTTGGGAGAGAGATAGACCTTTTACCGGATATTTGCAACGCCATCAGGGCCTACGGCTGTTGCGTATGAGTGCCAAGCATCGGGAAATGCCTCGTCAGCCTGTGTCCCATCCAGCCAGCTAACATGAGCTATCCCTTGACCTTGTCTCCTCTCCGGTCCTCCAGTCTGTACCACTGAGGCGCAAATGGGCAGTCTGGTGGGACACTTTTCGGGATGTCATTGAGATCAAACCAAGCCCAGCCCATGAAATCAGTGCCGGCCTGAGGCCAAGCAGCCCAAGCCGTTGCTTGGGGCTCAAGAAAAAAAAGTATATATGTATTTTTATATATATAATAGAAAAGCCCATATAAAAAAGCCCAATGCAGCCCCTTCCTCTTCCCCATTCGGCCATTCGCATTCCACGATCAGAATTCAGAAACACCCTCACGCACGATCGTCGTTCATAATTCAGAAACAGACCTGAGACCTCCCGCGCCGTCGCCCGTCGCCCGGACCTCCCGCTGAGTTTCGCATCAAAGAAGTTCAGTACATACTGTACATTCAGGCTGAAGTATGTCCTTATCAGTAGTTTTTAATACTCATTACCATTAATTTTCCGAGTTTATTTAATATAAAAACATATTTGAATGCTTTACGTGTTAAATTTTTTTTGTTCATGGTCTATGCATGATCTACACAAATTAGGAACTGGAGATTGTCCCATCTTTAATATAAAAACATATTTGAAAGTCACATAACATTATGGGTTAAATATTGAAACTTACTCTTAAGTTTTGGTCACGAACACTACACTACCTATGTTTGAAAAATCATATTTGCCATACCTAAACTATTGGGCACGCGATTCTCTTAGCAAAAACTAACAGCAGAACATGAAATGACCCTTTTATCCTTCTGAATTTGAATTAACTTACTCTTATGAATTGAAAGACTAATTTACCCCTCTTTGTTAACTATTATTAATTACTTAATGTTATAATTAATTCCTAATTATTTCTTTTCCATTTTAAATTTTATTTCTTGTATTAATTTTCAAATTTTCTTTTTTTTTAATAGTTTTTTCTTATAATTTTTGTTTTTTTTTCTAACTTTTGTTTGATAATTCTTTTAAGTTTTCAATAAAAATTAATTCCTTCCTTCTTCTTTTTTATTTTTTCCTTGTTTCGCTACTTGTTTATGCTCTTGTTTTGGATCATTTCAGTGAGTTTGACACAGACCCATCATGCATCTCTCGATCATTTGATTGAGTTAGATCATTTTATAATTTTTTTTTGCAGCTCTCGATCTTAAAGCAACTCCAGCTCTTGATATTAAAGGAACTCCAGGGATTAACATCACCATCAAACCATCAATTGCTCTTCTATCAGTTACAAACATGCACCAAAATCATCAACAAATCCAACCCAAACTCACCCACCATGCTATCAACAAAGAGACCTCAAACCTGTAAAATTCCTCCACTAGTTTAAGACCCAATATCTAGACATTTTTCATAAGCTCACCTTCCTCGAAACCACAACACCGTCAAGACCACAAAATCAATTTCCTAAAACCAGCCATATGAACCTAAATCTGAATCTTCATATTCAAACACTAAAATCCCTAACTCCCTGTCCCAAATTTTAAATGCTTAAACTCTGCAAAACCTGGTCCAGAAGAGTTTGGGGGAGAAAAAAATTTGTGGATCTGGAGCAACGATATGCATGTGTTCTTCAATCTGGTGCAGAGTCTTGTCGTGGATCTGGAGAAGCGGCAACGTCTAGGGCAAGGACAGAGATGTGATTCTTATCGTGAATCTGGAACAACGGGAGCAGTGGCAGAGGAAGGCCGGAGATGAAGTTCTCGCCGGAGAAGACATGCTCGTGGCGTGGAAACGGCGACAAAGAAGCTTCCCTTCGTAACGTGGGCGAAGCCAGAGAAAGCGTGCTCACCGTCCCGATCAGCTCGCCGGTGAAGACGAGGGTGCCGGAGATTGAAGTGCATGAGCCGGGATTAAGGAGATGAGGATTTTAGAGGAGGCCAATTTGATTTTGAAGATAACGATTAGGTGTTTGGAAGAGGTAGATCTAGGTTGATTTGCAAAGAGGTTTAGGGAAATGAAAGGTTGTTTTGTACCAGATTTGCTTTTTTATTTAGTTTTATTTGTACTTATTATTTTATTAGTTAAAACTCTATTATTATATTTAATTTATTATTTATTTAATTTAATTTATTATTTTATATTTATATTTTAGTTTTATTTATTATTAAACAAGGGTAAAACAATAATTTTCCTTATTGAAATCATAGAGTTAATATGAGTAAGGGCAAAATCGTCATTTTACTCTCAACTAACTAGCACATGATGTCACATGACTAACGGAATGGAATATTCCATCCATTTTTACTAACAGAATCACGTGCCCAATAGTTTAGGTATGGGAAATATGATTTTTCAAACATGGGTAGTGTAGTGTTTGTGACCAAAACTTAAGAGTAAGTTTCAATATTTAACCCTAACATTATTATTAGCTACATAATCAGTCTAGAATTATGTTATTGACATACATGTAGCAATTCGAATCGGTCAACAATTATATGGTTATGAATCTGTCATGAATGGGAGTGGGAGGGATAAATCTGTTGATATAGTTGTGGCACAAACTCCAAATCTGCAGAGCCCTTAGAAATTTATAAATCTGTTGATATAGTTGTGGCACAAACTCCAAATCTGCAGAGCCCTTAGAAATTTATAAATATGTTGATATAGTTGTGATACTAGAAGACATTTTTCAAACTCCTATTACTCCCAAAAGCTAATGAATGGGGAGGATCTAGATAGAAAGTGGCTTCTTTATTCAAAAGTTGCGAATAAAGTTTTTTGCTTATGTTGCAAGTTGTTTAGCCACAATAAGTCTTCTAGCTTTCTCGCTTCCACGAGATTTGATAATTGGAAAAACCTTAGCAGAAGTCTTAAAGAGCATGAAGTTGGCAAAGATCACATTAGACGTATGCATTCGTGGAAAGAATTAGAAAGAAGATTTAAGAGTGATGCTACTATTGACAAAGACGTGCAACAAGCCATTAACAAGGAGAGGGAGCATTGGAAGCAAGTTATGATTAGGATTTTTGCAGTGGTTAAGACTCTTGCTAAAAACAATATGGCTTTCCGTGGAGATAATGAGAAGATTGGCGATGAGAACAATGGTAATTTTTTTGGGTATAATTGAGATGCTAGGTGAGTTTGATC
Source organism: Erodium maritimum (assembly GCA_963921825.1). NCBI lineage: Eukaryota > Viridiplantae > Streptophyta > Magnoliopsida > Geraniales > Geraniaceae > Erodium > Erodium maritimum. The sequence continues at coordinate 57,563,313 of OY997592.1, read as the reverse complement.
CAGTTATGAAGGAGCATATTCGGCGCATTCAGGGTAAAGAAATTCATTATCATTATCTTAGTCATAAAATTCAGAACGAATTGATTCAGATGCTAGCTGGAGAGTTGAAATCATTGATAATCAAGAAAATTCACTTGATTGCACTCCTGACCTAAGTCATGAAGAGGAAATGACACTTGTTATTCGATGTGTGAACACATCAACCGATCATGCCAAAGTTGAAAAATATTTCCTCCAATTTATAAAGGTTGATGATACATCCGGAGAAGGACTTTTTGATTCACTTACACAGGCATTACATGATCTCAACCTAGATATCGATAATGTGAGGGGGCAAGGGTATGATAATGGAGCAAATATGAAAGGTAAAAACAAAGGTGTGCAGAAAAGACTACTCGACATAAATTCTAGAGCATTTTACACTCCATGCGGATGTCATAGTCTCAATCTCACACTTTGTGACATGGCACACTCATGTGATTTGGCAATCTCATTCTTTGGAATTGTGCAGTGTGTTTATTGCTTGTTTTCTTCTTCTACAAAGAGATGGAGTGTTTTTACTGAAGCAAATGGAACTAATGGCATCACTGTGAAGCCATTGTCTGAAACTCGTTGGGAAAGTCGTCTTGAGAGTGTGTCTGCTATTAGATTCCAAATTCCAGAGATAAAAAAAGCACTGCTTAAGTTAGCAAAAACAAAGGATGATCCTAAGACACGAAGTGATGCCGAGGCATTGCTATGAAAGAAAGGAATTCCGAGTTTAGAATTTGTGTTCGGTATGGTCATTTGGCATGATATTTTGTTCTCTATTAATGCCGTCAGTAAGTTATTGCAGGCAGAAAATATGGACATCGATATTGCGATTGCCCAACTGAGAGGGTTGATTTCCTACTTTCAAAATGCTCGGGAGCACGGATTTGAAAAGGCTATGGAAGAAGCAAAGAAGATAGCACGTAAAGTAGGTATTGAACCTATACTCAGTGAATCACGTTTCAGAAAAAGAAAAAAAAAACAGTTTGATGAAAGTGGTGAAGAAGATGTGGTATTGTCAGCTGAAGAAGATCTTAGAGTGAACTATTTCATTAGTTTACTAGATTATGTCGATTCATCACTTCAGTTCAGATTCGATCAGTTTCAGTTATATGAGAACACTTTTGGTTTTTTATTCAATGTGAGAAAGTTGCAGTCTGCAAATGATGATACTCTGAAGGCTTCTAGCATCAACCTTGAAAGTTTTCTGAAGCATGGCGATGCCTCTGATATTGATGGGAGGGATTTGTTTCTTGAGTTAAGAGTCTTGAAAGAATGCTTGCCACCTGGAACTGAAAAGGCAATTGAGATTATAAATTTTTTGAAGATGATGGAAGGGTGTTATCCGAATGCTACTATTGCTTACAGGATTCTATTGACTATACCAGTTACAGTTGCTTCTACTGAAAGGAGTTTTTCAAAGTTAAAACTGATCAAGTCTTATCTTCGTTCTACAATGTCATAAGAGAGGCTAAATGGTTTGTCTATGATCTCAATTGAGAAAAATCTGCTTCTGGATATTGATTATGAAAGATTGATGAATGATTTTGCTAGCAAAACTGCGAGAAGAACAATTTTTCAAAATTGACGAACATATATGCATTTTAGGTATTTTCAACTTACTTGGTTGTAATTCTTATTTTTGTTTGCATTCGTTTATTATTAACACTACTTCTTTTTTCTTTTCTTTTTATGTTTTTGAAGGTTTGGCGTGGAGCCTTCTCTCAAGATTATGGATTCACTTTTGTATTGCATATTTCTTTGTTGGAATGTTGGAGTTCACTATTGTCTTCTATTTCATGTAAGTACTCTCTCTCACTATGTTTACTCAGTTATATTCTCTCAACACATGTACCTACTGATGTGGACATAAATTGCATCGATTCTAGATGTTTTTAGCCCACATTCTTAAGCATTTTAGTCCCGAGATTGTATAATTTGGACCACTTTTCTCTCGTTAATCGTATTGTGTCTCTTATTATGTTTTGTAGGTGATTTAATATAAAAAAGGGCTAAAATAGAGGAAAACCCGGTTTTAGGAGTTCTGGAAGCTGACTGATCTTGTGAAAAACATAACTTTTTCATACGAATTCCGATTGCCTTGAATTTTATGTTAAATCAAAGGCAATTCAGAGATCTACAACTTTTGTCAAGGGCCCAAAGCCGTTCCGGCCCACTATCAGGCCCGCGCGTGGCTTGCAAACTTCCGGACGAGTTTCCTACTTAAAAAAAAAAAATGAAATTTTCCTATTCCAAATCCGAATTTGAGAAGGAAAAGAGGGTCTTGAAGTCCTATAACACGAATTTAGAGAGAACTAACTTGTTTTGGGGACAATCCTAGAGAGCTAGAAGGCGGAGATTGGTGAACTTTGAGGCTTGAAGGAAGAGAAGCAACTTGGGCAAGCTTTGTAAGAGAAGAGAGTGCTTGAACTCAACCATTGTAATTCTACATTGGTATTGTATTTCCACTACTCTTTCAATATGATGATTGCTTATGAATGTTTTTCTTCATCTTCTTCTTCTTCTTCTTCTTCTTCTTCTTCTTCTTCTTCTTCTTCTTCTTCTTCTTTCTCCATGAGTAGCTAAACTCCATAACCTAGGGTTATGGGGGAGTAGAGATTTACTTTCCAATGTATTGAATGTAAGAATGCATATTGTGTTGGTTGATTTGATTTAGGGTTTGTATTAGATTTGAACTTAATGCTCTATCTCCCGGGTAGGCTTGATAGAAGGTGGGAATTGCAATCTGACACTCGTGAGAGGTGGGTTGTAATTAGGTCAGAAATCTTTTACAAATTGGGTTTAAATCTAGACTAGTGATAGCTAGGTTAACACGATTGCAATAACCATAGGATTCAAACCGAAAGTTAGAAATTATCAAAGAACGTAATGCTTTGGGTCTCCCTACATCCTGATTCGTGAGAGCTGGGTGGTTAGATTCCATTAGGGTCCGAAACAACGTGAGGAGTTAGGACTAGTTTGAGAGATAATTCGTTGCCCCTAAAATCAAACAACTTCACAGTATTCATCGTCGTTTAAATGCATTGGAATTGGTCTCTATGAACCCCAAAACCTTAGATTATCTTTTTCTCTGATTCTAATCTCTTCGGTTTTACCTAAATACTTGTTCACCTTTTAATTACTTGTTTACATTTGCATGATCTTTTAAAACCAAAAACCATCATATTATCGAAACAGCTTAACTACGATTTTGATATAGAACGTGCTTGACTCGTGCTCCCTTGGGTACGATAATCCGGAACTTAAATTCCAAAAATACTACTTGACGACCGGTACGCTTGCCGTGTCCTTTTCTATGATAAAAAACCAGGGCGTCAAGTTAATGGCGTCGTTGCCGGGGAGCAATTAAGGCAACCTTTTCTATATAGTTTGTGTTACGATTGTTTCATTTTTTTTTTATATATATACCTTTTTAGTCAATTCTTTGCAACATGACTTTTATGGATTATAATTATTGTGATATATGCGGAGCTATTGATCATTGGTTTTTGGATTGCGAGTTTCTTGTGGTTTCCGTTAATCCAAATTGGAGGGAAACTTCCTCACGATTGCCTAAAGAGACTCAAAGGCAATTGAATGATCTCGTAGAATTGATTAATAAGACAACCTTCAAGGAACTACCAATCCACATTGAAGATGATCATTCCGAGCACTTATGTGACACAACAGAGCAAGAAACTCCTGATTCAACCATGAGTTTAGAGGTTCAAGAACAGCCCCTTTCTTGAGAGCATCTTCCATAGTACCCCTTGGATATCTAATAGATCTGTCAGCCAACTCTATGGATACTATGGGAAGATTTGGCTCAACAAGAGTTTGTGAACTCTTTTCTTCAACTATACAATTATTATTTACATCTATAGAATTCAATGCATCAAAACTATATGGAGATGGAATGGGCATAATACAAGAGGGATAAGAACTTGATACCTCACATTCCGCACTTACCTCTAAACTCATGGTTGAATCAGGAGTTTCTTGCTCTGTTGTGTCACATAAGTGCTCGGAATGATCATCCTCAATGTGGATTGGTAGTTCCTTGAAGGTTGTCTTATTAATCAATTCTACGAGATCATTCAATTGACTTTGAGTCTCTTTAGGCAATCGTGAGGAAGTTTCCCTCCAATTTGGATTAACGGAAACCACAAGAAACTCGCAATCCAAAAACCAATGATCAGTAGCTCTGCATATATCACAATAATTATAATCCATAAAAGTCATGTTGCAAAGAATTGACTAAAAAGGTATATATATAAAAAAAAAATGAAACAATCGTAACACAAACTATATAGAAAAGATTGCCTTAATTGCTACCCGGCAACGGCGCCATTAACTTGACGCCCTGGGTTTTTTAGCACAGAAAAGGACACGGCAAGCGTACCGGTCGTCAAGTAGTATTTTTGGAATTTAAGTTCCGGATTATCGTACCCAAGGGAGCACGAGTCAAGCATGTTCTATATCAAAATCGTAGTTAAGCTGTTTCGATAATATGATGGTTTTTGGTTTTAAAAGATCATGCAAATGTAAACAAGTAATTAAAAGGTGAACAAGTATTTAGGTAAAACCGAAGAGATTAGAATCAGAGAAAAAGATAATCTAAGGTTTTGGGGTTCATAGAGACCAATTCCAATGCATTTAAACGACGATGAATACTATGAAGTTGTTTGATTTTAGGGGCAACGAATTATCTCTCAAACTAGTCCTAACTCCTCACGTTGTTTCGGACCCTAATGGAATCTAACCACCCAGCTCTCACGAATCAGGATGTAGGGAGACCCAAAGCATTACGTTCTTTGATAATTTCTAACTTTCGGTTTGAATCCTATGGTTATTGCAATCGTGTTACCCTAGCTATCACTAGTCTAGATTTAAACCCAATTTGTAAAAGATTTCTGACCTAATTACAACCCACCTCTCACGAGTGTCAGATTGCAATTCCCACCTTCTATCAAGCCTACCCGGGAGATAGAGCATTAAGTTCAAATCTAATACAAACCCTAAATCAAATCAACCAACACAATATGCATTCTTACATTCAATACATTGGAAAGTAAATCTCTACTCCCCCATAACCCTAGATTATGGAGTTTAGCTACTCATGGAGAAAGAAGAAGAAGAAGAAGAAGAAGAAGAAGAAGAAGAAGAAGAAGAAGAAGAAGAAGAAGAAGAAGAAGAAGAAGAAGAAGAAGAAGAAGAAGAAGAAGAAGAAGAAGAAGAAGAAGAAGAAGAAGAAGATGAAGAAAAACATTCATAAGCAATCATCATATTGGAAGAGTAGTGGAAATACAATACCAATGGTTGAGTTCAAGCACTCTCTTCTCTTACAAAGCTTGCCCAAGTTGCTTCTCTTCCTTCAAGCCTCAAAGTTCACCAATCTCCACCTTCTAGCTTTCTAGGATTGTCCCCAAAACAAGTTAGTTCTCTCTAAATTCGTGCTCTTCTATTTATAGGACTTCAAGACCGTCTTTTCCTTCTCAAATTCGGATTTGGAATAGGAAAATTTCCTTTTTTTTAAGTAGGAAACCCGTCTGGAAGTTTGCAAGCCTCGCGTGGGCCTGATAGAGGGTCGGAACGGCTTTGGGCCCTTGACAAAAGTTGTAGATCTCTGAATTCCCTTTGATTTAACATAACATTCAAGGCAATCGGAGTTCATATGAAGAATTATACTTTTCACAAGATCTGCCAGCTTCTAGAACTTCTAAAACCGGGTTTTCCTCTATTTTAGCCCTTTTTATATCATATCACCTAAAAAACATAATAAGAGACACAATACGATTAACGAGAGAAAAGTGGTCCAAATTATACAATCTCGGGACTAAAATGCTTAAGAATGTGGGCTAAAAACATCTAGAATCGATGCAATTTATGTCCACATCACCTACTGTGATTACCATTTCTATGTTGATAGTGGTTTAGGGAATAATGAATGGGGAGATAATTGGGTTTGCATATTAAGAAGTGATATTGATGAATTTGCATATTAAGATGTGATATTGATGAATGTAATATTATATGGTTTCGGTAAAAAAATTTGAGACTAAGGGGCTCAAAAAAGTGAGTCGCTTGGGGCTCCAAATTCTCAGGGTCGGCCCTGCATGAAATCGTCTGCTGCAAAGTCCTTGTCCTTGACCACCACTTCCAGGGCTGAAGCTTGGATCCTGTCTTTTGAGAACGCAAAGACATGGTTCCATTCAGGGTTTGACTTATTCTCGAAATGCTTTGTGATTCCCTTGTAGTTCCCGAGCTTTACTTCCACGTATGGGTCACAGCTACCTGTAACCTCCTTCCTAGGTAAATCTTTGGCCTTGACTACACAGACGTAAATGTATTGCATCTGCTCCACAAGGTCATAGGTGCTAGAGAGCTTGTCACCGGTAACCCAAGCCCCGCCAATGTTTGGTGAGGTCTCTTTCAGGGAAAAGTCTATGGCTTGGGGAGGCTTGGCCATTTTTCTACTTAAAGATTGATATGAATCAAGAAACTAAGAGATTCTGAAGGCTTCACAAGGCTAATAACATCCCAAGATTGTTGAAAATGTGAGCTCAAAGGAGTGGAGCTAATAAAGGATCTCAAAATAAGCTAATGAAACATCCTCGGATACAGATACAGATATAGCTTGGTAACAAATGTCATAACATGCACTTTCTTCAAACCTGCATAATAAGAAACATAAATTGATGATTGACAATTATAACTCCACACCAGGAAGCACCACCCATTTTGGTGGTAAAAGCACAAATAAATGTATATATAAACTTGAATCAAGACAGCCTGATGTATGCTATGAGGCAGCATATGCAATGTTCAAGACTCTAACTTTATGACTTCTTCCTACATTTTCTCAGTAGCCAAACAAAGGGTAATCAAAAGCAGATGAAAATGCTGCATTTATCAGAAAAAGGTACATTTTTTCTTACAAAAATCAAAGAAATGAGCATTTGGTGGACAGAACTTGCAGATCTAGTTAGCTAGTTAGTAGAAAGAAAGAAAGAAAAGAAACCCACTATACACAAGTAGCAAGTAACATGGCAGTGAAATCAAACAACCAAAACTCAACACATCTTTCTTCTAATAACTTCATACAAAAGAAACTGCAGTTTCAAGAGTTTCTACAACTACCCAAACTAACTCCAAAAAGAAAACCTTAAAAAAAGACATTCTTGTCAAACATTGTAAAAGGGAAAATGAGGATGTAAAATGCTAACCTTGCTTTGTCAAATACACGATGACACTTAACAACATGAAAACCCAAATGAATACTTTTTCTTTCTTAGTTTTTCTCTGCAACCACAAAGAAGCTCTCTGTTTTGGGGGTTTTGGTTAGTGGGGGAAAGAAGAAGAAGAAGTGAGTAGCAAAGTTTAAGGTAAAGGGTGAAGCTAAAGGAGAAGAGGGAAATGGGACTGGGTGTGAGCTGAGATCTGTCCGCGGTTGATTGAGTGAGAATCTCTGTGATAATCTGTAATAAGCTAATACAGAACACAGGTTGGTACCAAGTACCAACTTTGTAAACCTCTTTCATTGTAAATTACCAAACAAATATTGTTTGTAACACTTTTTTTTTGGCGAAGAAGCGGGATGCATCAATATTATATATCCACCAAGTGACGTACATGCATCGAATGAAAGCGTCCAAGCGAACGATAAAATACAAACTCCAGACTAGCTAGCCTATAAAATTACAGACTCCAGACTGATTGGCCTATAGAATTACCGACTCCCTAACTGACCCAGAACGCAACAGAGTACGTCCTAGAACGTGCAAACAGCTTGCACGTCAGAGGTGCAACAAAATCGTGCACCCCTAAAGTGTCACTAAGGACACACCAAACCGTGCCACAGCGGGCACACCAAACCGTGCATCAAGTGCACACCAAAACGTGAAACTAGTGTACACGACCCGTACAACTAGTGCACACTGAAACTGCACCGCATGCAGTTAATGAAAAAAAAACAGTAAATATACATAAATGACAACTACGACCATGAACTTCATGCGACCGGCCTCCGATATCAGGAGCTACCGGGGGAGGTGGGTGACGGCGACAGGTACATATTTTTTCCGCTTAGGATGGGTGCACGGGTCTGACCGGGAGAACACAATATGCAGAAGCGCGACAGAGTGGCTCGGACTACGGAGCTCCGGTAAAAAGTAGAAGCAGATCTGACCGTCTTGTCAAAAACGCGTGGCTAAGAGGCTCAGCCGGAGAAGCCCGGATCGTTGTTGTCATGGGATAAAGCCGGCCGGCTGATCGTCGTCGTCATAGGGAAAAGAGGACGGAGGGGGAGCCGGGTGGGGGGGGGTGGGCGTGAGGGCAGAGTGAAAGGTCTGATCTGGCCGGGTATATGGTGGATTTAGTCGGAGGAGTGTACGGGGGAGGGGGTTTGATCGGAGGAGGTGGGTAGGTGTCCGGTCGGAGTCCGGGAATGGGCAGGGAGGAGAGGGGAAGTCGAAGTCGGGGTAGGGAGTGGAGGAGTGGCGCTGGGGGCGGCGTTGGACTCGGCCGGAGGGAGAGGACAGACGGCACGGGGGGAAGGGAAGTGGCCGGCGAGGCGAGAATTGCAGATCTGGCTGGAGAACCCGTCGATCTGGTCGGACGAAAGCGAAGAATGGTTGGCAGGGGCGACGACCGGAGAGGAGGCATGGTGACGACGTCGGACAGGTGCGGTCGGAGAGCGTTAAGGTCGAGTAACAAAAGAGTCCCTCCGGCAACCCCGTGGTCAGAGCCACAGTGGTCGTCGGTGGCGGCGGCAATAAGGGTGTTGTAGGGTTTGCTTCACGAGAGAGAAGCACAGTGCTTGAGAGATAATAATTAACTATTTATTTGCTCTTTAAAAAAATGATTTGTTTATTGTTTGTAACACTTTGAAATCTGTTTCTTTGGTGTTTGTAATAAATAAACACACAGGGAACGAGGAGCACGCGTACGAAGACTATGGTTGGTTTTGGCACATGCCAGGAAAAAGGTAGGACCCTTTGGTTTAGGAGAGTGGCTACGTAACTTAGGTCATCACCCGTGGTTTCGTGTACTTAATCTACTCGTGTTAGACTCGTTTATGGTTTTATCCATTTATGAATGTAAACATATTTAGAAAATAGTGTGTTTAGTTTACAAAAGCACACTCAACAATCCAATACATGTTATCTTTGTCCGGATTTTCTCGACCGATTGCGGTGTTGGCCGCCGGCCCGACCTTGCAATTCTATTCTAGGGTTCTGGTTCTTTAGATGGGAGTAGCTGTAAATCCGAAACTAAATTAAGGTAGGGGTGACTAGGGTTGGTAGAGATTTAGGTCTATATGTGCTTAGTGGTTGAGAAATCTGGTCTTTAGGATTGTTTTACAAAATTTGTGCTTCAAGTTAGATAAATTTGGTGCTTAGAACTTAATCTGTGTTTTTAGTGTGCATGTTTTCTGGGTTTGCTGTTTCCTTCTTTTTTTTTTGATCAGCTAATCTCTTATTAAGTGACCAGGTTTTCAAAACGAAAAAACAAGGCCAAGGGATGAAACCCTCTTGAAACAGACACGAGCATGCTTACTGAGCACCTCACAACCAGTGATAACAACGGTCTTACAACACCCAGATTTAGCTAACTTGAAGTAAACTAAAACCCACACATGGACAGGGACTCTTACCCAAGAAAATTACAACCATTAAGCCAACAATAAGCCAACTAGGGAAACTAAGAACAACCAACACAAACAAAAACAAAAGTACAAAGAACACCTACCAAATCAACAAAACTCAAAGCCCCTACCTAAAAAAATCAGGAGGAATCAATCCAAAAGGTCCCCCGTTACCAGAAGGTAACTCACCCCCATGCCAACACAGGGAGATGAACCAAAGGAGGGGGGTCGGCATCAGATGATACCAGAAGGAGAGAAGACCCCTAAAATCCCCAAACTCTGTACCCCCAAGGTCGGACCTCATGGTCGCCGGCCAGCACCGGAAACGACCGGTCTGACTACTCTACAATGAGAGAGGAGGGTAACAGGGAAAGGGAAAAACCTGATTCGAAGGCCACAAAGGCGGGGACCTCAACCCAAGTCGCTCCAGCAGATCCAGACAAGCTTTACGCGTCCAAAAAGGCTCCTCCACCACAGGTAAGCAAACAACAGCCACAACCAGCCAAACCCTCGCCGGGAAAACGTCACCAACGAGTCCCGGAGTCCCAGCAGCCAAGAAGAACAAGGAGAAGGTGGATCTGGGACTGGAAACCTCACGGAACCCCCAAAACATTGCCTAGTGGCGGATCTAAGAAGAGTTCCCCAGATCTGCGAGGATCCCCCACAGAAAACGATGGGGAAACCTCTCCCACAAGCAGATCTGGAAGAAAACAGGTCGCCGGAGCTGAAGAGATGGCGACGGGACACGGAGGGAGAAACACCCAGAGCAAAAAGAAAAAAGAAACGGCAGAAACGAAAGGAGGATGCCACCGACGTCTTCCCTAGCTCCGGAGGGAACCAGATCTGACGTCAGCGGCGTCGAGAAGCAAAGGGAAGGTCGGAGAAGTTAGAGAGAAGGCAGAGAGGGTTTTTGTAAAGACCGTTCAAAAAAAAAACTATTGGGTCGGACCGGACCCGGCCCAAGCTGCAGATCCGGCCAGGCCAGGCCTGACCCGGCCTTACTCCCTTTTGGGCCGTGGATGCTCAGGCCCGCCGGAGGCCCAAGTGTGCCAAGCCCACTTAAGGCTTCGGTATAAAACCGAAGCAATGGGTTCTAAAACCCTAAATTCACCCTCAGACTCACGCAACCTCTCCCTCCCAATCGGTTCCTCTCTCCCTCTCGCGATCCAGACCCTCACCACCTCCACCGCACCTCTTCTCCTTCGTTTTCAACTCCTGCCACCACAACCTCGCCGATCCCCTCCCTCACTCCTTCTTCTTCGTCTTCTTTGAGTCTCCACGCCGTCCCGACCTCCCTTTCCCCTTCGACGCCGTCTTCTCCTCCGTCCAACCACGACGGACACCGCCCTCCGTCTTCTCCAACTCACGTTGCCGCCGCCGCCGTTGGCCGACCCCATCGATCCCTCCTCGTCTCCGTCCAGCCACGGCGCCACCACCGAGCCACTCGTCGTCTCCGATCTGGAGAGGACCGGCCGCGACCACCATCTCCGCCCGAGCTCTGTCGCGCCTCCACGGACTCGCCGGCGCCGTCCCCGAGCTCCTCTCGCATCCCCCGTCCCGAGCGCTCTCCTCTCCGTCTTCCTCACCGGCGCTCACCAGATCCGGCGAGTTACGGCCGGATTCGTTCAGATCTGAGGGGAAACCCTCAGCCTCGCCCCGTCGCGCCCACGACCACCACCGCCCGCCACCGTTCGTTTTCCCACGGTTAGGCTTCGGCCGGCTAAGCCCTTACCGGTGGTCAGCCGGATGTGAAAACCGAGTCCCTGTTATTTTTCGTTACCGAGTTATTCTTTCCCTTTAATGTATTCCATGCTTTGTTCTGGATCTGGCTCGGTTTAAACCGTTTCCCATTTGAATATGAAATGTAAAGAAATCAATGAAAGTGAGATGTTGTTAATATGTTTAAAACGAGTTTGGATTTAAAAGTTGAATTTGTCTTACTGTCGGTGTGTCTTGGGAGGCCGTGAGTGCCTGTGGGGCTGTTGAGTCCGAGTTTTACTGTTGGTGTCTTGGTGGCCATGAGTGCCCATGAGTGTTGAACCTGTGTTGTTACTGGTTGTTGATTTTTCTTGTGATTGTGTTTGTGATTGTGATTGTGGTTACCGGAGGTTGGGGGCCCGCTTCCTGAAACGGGGGTCCACGAGCACACGCGTCTGCATGTTCAAACGGGGTAGGGGGCCCGCCCGCCAATAAAGGGGTCCTGGCCGCACGTGTGTGTTTTGGGTTTGTGAGCATACCTTGGCTGGCTTATGGGTTAGAGTCCCAGTAAGTTGCAGCATTTTCCGGCTGACTTATGGGTTAGAGTCCCAGTAAGTTGCAGCATTTTCCGGCTGGCTTATGGGTTAGAGTCTCGGTAAGTTGCATCATTCTTGGGTTGGCCTGATCGGGTTAGAGTCCCGGGAGGGCGTTCTTGGCAGCTGGTTTGCGATCCTTTGTGATCTTGTTTGGTGTGCGATCCTTTGTGATCTTGTTTGGTGTTGCGTCGTTTCTTTCGAGTCCTTGGGAGAGGTCGTGATCGTTGTGTCGGGTCTACTTTACGTGTCAAAGGGTTGAGTTGGTCAAGGAAGGTAATAGTGGGTGTATGATCAGTTAGAGTCCTTGGGTTGGGAGCAGTGTCCCCCGGTGTAGACTTTATTTTTGGTGTTACCGGCATTGTCTGCTAATTATGCCGTAGTCAGTCTGTTATCCGTGGTGGTGAGCGAACGCTCACCCCTAGTTTATTTTCCTACAGGTACTGATCACAGGACGGACTAGGTGAGCTCTCGAAGCTTGTGGAGCTAGGAGCGGAGTACGGGTTGTTTTTGAGTCTAGTGACGGATACCTACTTTGGTCCACTTATTAGAACGTGTTTAAAATTGTAATTATTATTTTGTTGAACTAAACTGGTATTGTAAAGTGTTCTAATGGAAATGGTTTCAAAGTGTTTTCTTATTTTAAACGTTCGCGTCCCGAGTTCGGTTTACTGAAATTGGGGCGTGACAACTTGGTATCAGAGCTCGAGGTTTCACACCTCGGACTGTCCGTCAATTAGGTGGGGAGAGTCGAGTCAGTAAAGTCCCGCCGTGCGTTGGGTACGTAGGTCGGGAACCGTGTGTAAACCCTTAATGTCTTGAGTTTTGTTTTGTCTGTGTGTATGTGCAGTACGGGGTTACTGGCATACTGTTTGTGTGTGCTGCGTGAAACGTTTTTAAGTTGTCGCGGGTCGAGTTAGGAGCGCTCCTGTAGTCGAACGTGACGGTGCTGATGTCAAGTCGGTACAACGTAGTTCGGGGATGCCTGGACCGGGTTGTAACTACGTGATGTCAAGTATGAGGTCTTAAAATGAAAAAGGGAGAAAGCTTTAAAATTGATTGGCCCTGAGGGCGTGTTTGATGTTGGTTGGCCCGGTGGGCGAGTGTTGTTGTGTTGTCGTTTGGCCGTATCGGATCGTATTTTGGTTGAGGTTGAATGACTTTTTTTGGTCTGTGAATCGTGGCGCGTGTGTTTGCTGATTTGGTAGTCAAGCGTGTGTGTCGTTTAAGGAAAATTTTGGGGTTAAACGGGTTAAGGTCCGAGTTAGAACCGAGTTTGGAAAACAGGTTTGCGCGAGTGTCACGGATCCTGTCACGGATCCGTGACGGACCAGAGAGTTTTGGAAAATTTTAGATCTTCGTCACGACTTCGTGACCCCAACCGTGACGGGGTCTGTCACAAGTCCGTGATCCTTGTCCTTCTCACCGTCTTGATTGTGCAAGTTGAGTGTTGGCTTTGCGTGCCAGTGTTCACGGTTGTGTTGGGGTGTTGAGGTTGTAAGCAATAGTAGTTGCTGAATTGAGAACATAATCCCATTTCCGAGGTTTCCCTTACGTAAAAGAGTGATTGAAGGGTTAATGACTTGAGCAGTGTGACATGTTGGTAGTAGGTTTTGGATGGTGGGTTGCCCTGACCAGAGTGGTAAGTCTTTGGTGCGTTACTAGTATGCCATAATCGAACGGGTGTCCGTGGAGGTGAACATAACGCTCATCCCCTTTACTACTTTTCCCGCAAGGGACGAGTAGCGAACACTGGTTTGGTTGCGGAAAGTTATAAGTAAGTGCATAAAGGACTGGATGAGGGCTTAGTGTACGTTTGTGTGGTTAAATTTGAGATTTCCGCCTACGTGTTATGATTAAAGTATGTTTAGCGTGAACGGTGTGACGTTAGTAACAAGTGCGTTGGGGTAGACGTAGACCGTGTGAACGTTAGTGTGTTCGAGCTTGTGTCTTCTTTTGAGTTCGCAAATTGAACGTTTGCGTGTATCCGTGCAGAGGACCCTGAGACATGGCTCGGGGCAGACAAAGAGGATCAGCTATGACGTGGGGACGGGCGCCCGCGCGTGGCAGAGGGGGACGGTCAGCAGGGACACCAGGACGGGTGCCCATCGTTGTGCCCGCTGAGTACGCGGAAGCCCAGGGTACTCCTGTCGGAGAAGACAGGAGGAGCGATGCGGGACCATCTACGGGCACGCCCCGCGTCCCGCCGGTCTCAGACCCTCCCACCACGACCGCCCTTAACGAGCTGACCAGGGCAGTACAGAGTTTGGCGGCAATCATCGCCAGTTGAATGTCGGCTCGGTTGGACCGACATCGGCAGTTTTTGGACCTGCATCAGAAGGAGATGTCAGTGGCAGAATACGAGGCCAGATTCACGGCTCTGACTAGGGTCGCGCCAGAGACGGTGGCGACAGAGCAGAACCGTGGCCTGAGGTTCGAGGAGGAACTGAGGCCGGTGACTCGGGACCGAGTCCTCACCTCGAGGTCGCGAGACACTGCAACGACAGTGGAGCAGGTTGTCCGGGATGCGTCCAGGACCCGCGAGGTTCGACAACGGCCGATCAGCGTGGCGTGGGAGTCCGAGTCCCGAGACCCGATAAGACAGAGGACCACGGGGTTCTTCAGGCCACAGGCTCAGCAGGACGGAGCAAGACAGAGGGCATCAGTTGGGCCAGTCACGACACAGAGGGTGTCGATATGTCATCGCTGCGGGGAGCCAGGCCACTTGCGGCGAGGGTGCCGGACAGGCCAGGGCTCGGGGTCGGGAGCCGATGAGACCTGCTATCTCCGGTGCGGCCGTCTGGGACACACGACAGAATGGTTCCGTGCAGGCCAGGACATGGAGCCGAGGGCTGACCGTAGGAGGTGTTTCCGGTGCCACCATGTCGGGCACGCCGTTGCAAGGTGCCCTGAGCCGATTATGGCAACGTCAGCGCAGCGGCCGCAGCAATCGCATACCGTGCAGGGGAACAGAGGTCGCCCGCTTCAGAGTCAACAATTGAAGTTTTCTCAGCCGTCAACGAGCGTGCCAGCTCCGAGGCAGCAGCAAGGATCTGGGGGAAGAGGGTACGCAGTTACCGACTCCCAGGCCCTGGGATCCCCTACCTACCGCGAGACCTATCAGGGTACGTGTTTATTGTACCTTTTATGAGCGTTATTCTAATTTCGCGGACGAAATTACTTTAAGGGGGGTAGATTGTGAAGACCGTTCAAAAAAAAAACTATTGGGTCGGACCGGGTCGGACCGGACCCGGCCCAAGCTGTAGATCCGGCCAGGCCAGGCCTGACCCGGCCTTACTCCCTTTTGGGCCGTGGATGCTCAGGCCCGCCGGAGGCCCAAGTGTGCCAAGCCCACTTAAGGCTTCGGTATAAAACCGAAGCAATGGGTTCTAAAACCCTAAATTCACCCTCAAACTCACGCAGCCTCTCCCTCCCAATCGGTTCCTCTCTCCCTCTCGCGATCCAGACCCTCACCACCTCCACCGCACCTCTTCTCCTTCGTTTTCAACTCCGGCCACCACAACCTCGCCGATCCCCTCCCTCACTCATTCTTCTTCGTCTTCTTCGAGTCTCCACGCCGTCCCGACCTCCCTTTCCCCTTCGACGCCGTCTTCTCCTCCGTCCAACCACGACGGCCACCGCCCCCCGTCTTCTCCAGCTCACGTCGCCGCCGCCGCCGTTGGCCGACCCCATCGATCCCTCCTCGTCTCCGTCCAGCCACGGCGCCACCACCGAGCCACTCGTCGTCTCCGATCTGGAGAGGACCGACCGCGACCACCATCGCCGCCCGAGCTCCGTCGCACCTCCACGGACTCGCCGGCGCCGTCCCCGAGCTCCTCTCGCATCCCCCGTCCCGAGCGCTCTCCTCTCCGTCTTCCTCACCGACGCTCACCAGATCCGGCGAGTTACGGCCGGATTCGTTCATATCTGAGGGGAAACCCTCAGCCTCGCCCCGTCGCGCCCACGGCCACCACCGCCCGCCACCGTTCGTTTTCCCACGGTTAGGCTTCGGCCGGCTACGCCCTTACCGGTAGTCAGCCGGTTGTGAAAACCGAGTCCCTGTTATTTTTCGTTACCGAGTTATTCTTTCCCTTTAATGTATTCCATGCTTTGTTCTGGATCTGGCTCAGTTTAAACCGTTTCCCATTTGAATATGAAATGTAAAGAAATCAATGAAAGTGAGATGTTGTTAATATGTTTAAAACGAGTTTGGATTTAAAAGTTGAATTTGTGATTCGGGACTGAAAACGTTGGATCTTATGGTTGGATTTAAATGGAATCAAAATCAAAGAATTTGAAAAGAAAGAGGTATTAAAATGAAAATCAGTCTTAAGAAAAGGAAAAGAAAACGGTTTTAAATGGAAAGGATAGGGTTTTAAAATGGAGAGAATTTAAAATCAATTTGGGTTTAAAAACGAGAATCAATTTTGGAAATAAAACGGTTTTAATCAAAAAAGGAAAACGAAACCAGAGTCGAGCAATAGGTTTTCTTGTTAAGAGTATTGGATCCAAACTGGATTGAGAATGGGAACCTGAACGTTTAAACTAGACGTTAAACGGATTTAAAACGGAGTTTGAGCAGTTGAACGAATCTGGAACTCTAGTTAAAACGGACTGCTAATTGGGTTTAGAAAGGGACAAAGGCGGACCGCTGAATCGGACCTCGTGCATTGGGACCGTGCCTCGCATGCACCGGTTTCGGTGCTCGGGTACTCAAACCCGATTCGCCGTGACCCCGCTTTTATCCCACTCGAGCTTAAGGGACAACTGTCAGCTCTAAACTAGACTAATCGTAACCTTCAGTTTAACGGTGGAACCGTTATTGATTTGTGGCTTCGTGTTAAATTTAGAGTCTGGCTTCGATCGAAGAGAAGATCGGAGGTAGCGAGCCAGGACGTCAGCAGCTAGGAGACATAGCGGTTGCTCTTCAGTTGAGGTAGGGAAAAGTAGCCAGATCTCGGCCCTGATTAGGGAAAGTTAACTGTAGAATTGCATGTGACACCGGGGTATCATGGGTTGAATAAGTTTATTTAGTTATTAGAAAAGCATGCTACGGGAACTTGGTAATTATTAGAAAAGCATGATACGGGATTGTAACGTTTATCAGAAAAGCATGTTATGGGAACATAATAATTATTGGAAAGGCATGTGACACTTAGTAGTGTCGTAGGAGTAGAGAACTTAGCGATAATTGTTTTACTGGAGGCATATGACCATGCCCGGAGGTTGATTGTGAACTTATCGATATTAGGAGTACTGGAGGCATATGACCATGCCCGGAGGTTGATTGTGAAACTGTTGATATTAGGACTGTTGGAGGCTTGGGTTAAGTTGAAGGTTGATTGTTTATTTTGGTGTCTTGGGTGGCCTTGAGAGCCCGTGTATTATTATTGTTGAGTCTTGGGTGGCCATGAGAGCCCGTGTTGTTAATCGTGTTTGGGTGGCCATGAGAGCCCGTACTTTACTGTTGGTGTTTTAGCTGGCTTACGAGTTAGAGTCTCGGTAAGTTGCAAGCGTGTTTTATTGTTGAGTTTTGGGTGGCCATGAGTGCCCGTGGGGTTGTTGAAACCGTGTCTTTACCTTTGGTGTTTTGGGTGGCCTTGAGAGCCCGTGTACTAAGGTTGGTGTCTTTGGCTGGCCTGACCGAGTTAGAGTCTCGGGGGGTTGCAAGCTTTCTTTAGCTGGCTTACGAGTTAGAGTCTCGGTAAGTTGCAAGCGTGCTTTATGGTTGGTGTCTTGGGAGGCCGCGAGTGCCTGTGGGGCTGTTGAGTCCGTGTCTTACTGTCGGTGTGTCTTGGGAGGCCGTGAGTGCCTGTGGGGCTGTTGAGTCCGAGTTTTACTGTTGGTGTCTTGGTGGCCATGAGTGCCCATGAGTGTTGAACCTGTGTTGTTACTGGTTGTTGATTTTGCTTGTGATTGTGTTTGTGATTGTGATTGTGGTTACCGGAGGTTGGGGGCCCGCTTCCTGAAACGGGGGTCCACGAGCACACGCGCCTGCATGTTCAGACGGGGTAGGGGGCCCACCCGCCAATAAAGGGGTCCTGGCCGCGCGTGTGTGGTTTGGGTTTGTGAGCATACCTTGGCTGGCTTATGGGTTAGAGTCCCAGTAAGTTGCAGCATTTTCCGGCTGACTTATGGGTTAGAGTCCCAGTAAGTTGCAGCATTTTCCGGCTGGCTTATGGGTTAGAGTCTCGGTAAGTTGCAGCATTCTTGGGTTGGCCTGATCGGGTTAGAGTCCCGGGAGGGCGTTCTTGGCAGCTGGTTTGCGATCCTTTGTGATCTTGTTTGGTGTGCGATCCTTTGTGATCTTGTTTGGTGTTGCGTCGTTTCTTTCGAGTCCTTGGGAGAGGTCGTGATCGTTGTGTCGGGTCTACTTTACGTGTCAAAGGGTTGAGTTGGTCAAGGAAGGTAATAGTGGGTGTATGATCAGTTAGAGTCCTTGGGTTGGGGGCAGTGTCCCCCGGTGTAGACTTTATTTTTGGTGTTACCGGCATTGTCTGCTAATTATGCCGTAGTCAGTCTGTTATCCGTGGTGGTGAGCGAACGCTCACCCCTAGTTTCTTTTCCTACAGGTACTGATCACAGGACGGACTAGGTGAGCTCTCGAAGCTTGTGGAGCTAGGAGCGGAGTCCGGGTTGTTTTTGAGTCTAGTGACGGATACCTACTTTGGTCCACTTATTGGAACGTGTTTAAAATTGTAATTATTATTTTGTTGAACTAAACTGGTATTGTAAAGTGTTTTAATGGAAATGGTTTCAAAGTGTTTTCTTATTTTAAATGTTCGCGTCCCGAGTTCGGTTTACTGAAATTGGGGCGTGACAGTTTTTTAGAGAGATAGATCTTGATGATGTTTCTTTAAGATTGGTGTTTCTATGTGGATTTTAGGGGTCTTCTCTCCGTATGGTTTCTTGTAATCACTTGCAGTAGTTCTGTTTCTCTTGTCTGTTTTTCCTGTTGTTGTTTTCCTTAAATCTCGACTTTGATCTTCATGGGGATGCTTTTGAAGGTCTGTAGCTAGATGTAGTTTTGTTTGTAATCTTTTTTCACCTCAAAAGCGGATATAAAATTTTAATATGCTTTGTCGATCAAAAAAAAATATACATGTTATGTTGTAGGAACTAAAATGTTTTTGTTTTGTACCATTTTGTTGGTGGGTGTGAGGCGGGTAAGCAATCCGCAAAGGTATTGGACATTGTAAGCTGTAATTCATTGGACAGAACATTTGATTTTTTTATTCAACCTTTTTTTTCCAAAATAAAGATGGTTTTGGAAAGTATCTTATTCTTCTTAAATTTTCTTAATGCAGTCTTCAAAATGAAACTGAAATTTGAGTAAACAAGAATCAAAGAAAATATTAAATTTTTTATTTTTGAAGGTAATTAAATTTGTTTAATGGTTTGAATTGTTAATGCGATGTATAATATTTAGAAGTTTGGACCATTAATCTTAACTAATGTTTAAATATTTGATATTTGTGATCACTGACCTGAAATTTATATCAAAAAACATATTACGTTACATATTTCCATGAGTGCTATTACAAGAAACTTTAGTTATGGATATTTATACTTTCTAAAATAACTATAATTGAAGTTTAGGGGTCGACATCGGTCGGTTAACGATCATTACCCTACTTTGCACCATCAATTTGTTCTGTAGATCCGATCAGTCCTACGACAGATACCTACAAGATCTTGGCAAAGATCTTGTCGCGGTGTCTCAGGGGCGTGATTGGAGACCTTATCAGCAGTACCTAGTCTGTGTGTATCCAGGGGAGACAGTTGTCGGACAGTGTCCTCGTCGCTATGGAGGTTCTGGGGTTTGTGCGTCGTTCTTGTCATCTGACCGCATTGGTGAAGTTAGACTTTGAGAAGGAGTTCGACTGGTCCTATTTGACTCACGTTCTCCGTAGCATGGGGTTCGGAGGAAAGTGTATTATGTGGGTCTCCTCGTGTTTACGAGGCTTCTCCTCAGTGTTGATCAATGGGTCTCCATCCGAGCAGTTTAGAGTCTTACAGGGAGTCAGGCAAGGGTGTCCGTTGTCACCCTATTTATTCTTGATTGCTCCTGAGGGGTTTCATCAGATCTTTGAGCTAGGGATTAGGCAGGGGTTGTATGGTGGCATTAGGATTGGTCCGGTCATCCAGGTTTCTCACATCCAGTTTGCGGATGATACTCTTTTGTTCTCGGAGGCAGGTGTGGAGCAGGTTCGCGCCGTTAGGTATGTTTTACACACCTTCGAGCTGGTGTCTGGCCTTCGGATCAACTTTGCCAAGTCGTCCTTGGTAGCGTTGGTTACGCCTGATTCGTTGCGTGAGGCTCTCGCGAAAGCCTTGCAGTGCTCTTTGAGCCATCTCCCTTTCACCAACCTCGGTTTCCCGCTTGGGGGCAATCCTAGACTCGCCTCTTTTTGGGACCCGATGGTAGCTAGGTTCAGAGATAGGCTGTCTGTTTGGCGGACCCGGTTGATCTCTTTGGGGGGGGCGCCATACGCTCATTAGGGCGACTCTGGCGAGCATGCCGATCTTTTTCATGTCTTTGTTTCGAGCCCCTAAGAAGGTGGTCCATCTGTTAGAGGGACTTCAGAGGAGATTCTTATGGTGTTCGGGCAGAGAGAGGAGGTGTCTCTCCAAGGTCCCATGGGAGGTGGTTTGTATGCCCAAGGAATCAGGGGGGCTAGGTGTTCGATCTCTCGCAGAGGTAAACACAAGCCTTCTCCTGAAGTGGTGGCGGCGTTTTGCGACTGAGGGGCCTGTTTTCTGGAGGCGTGTTTTATGCGCTTGTTTTGGGTGGAGGGAGACTGAGTGGTATCTGGGAGCGCTCTCGGTGCCTTCGGGTATCTCCTCATCTTTCGTTCGGCATGTGATGAGGTTAGCTCGGGATCCTGGGTTCGGAAGAGTGTTTGGTTCTGACACTTTGAGATGGGTGGTTGGTACTGGGACCACGGTTCGTTTTTGGGAGGACCTGTGGCTCTTTAATACCGCTCTAGCGATTCGCTACCCTCGTCTTTATACGGTGGCTGAGGGTCATCATGGGTCGGTTGCAGAGTTCTTCGCGGGGGGGGGGGGGGGGGGGGGGGGGGAGTGGTCGTTCGTGTTCTCGAGGGGTCTTCGAGTACGGGATGAGGTAGATTTGGAAGAGATTAAAGTCCGCCTTTTGGGTTTTTCGTTTGGTGCGAGATCGCCCGGATTCGCTGATCTGGTCTTGGGATCCGAAAGGGTTCTCTACAGCTAGAGCTTTTCAGGTTTTGGCTGGGTGGGATGATTTTGGTGTTGTGCCTTGGGCTTCTGTAATCTGGTCTGCCCCTGTTTTGCCCAAGATTCAGTTGTTTTCATGGTTGTTTGCTCATAATGGGGTCCCTACTATTTCCTTCCTGGTGGATAGAGGTGTGCCAATTCCGCTAGCCCGTTGGAGATGTGTTCTGTGTGGTTCAGGTGGTGAGGATGTATGGCACCTTTTTGTTGCTTGCTCTTGGACTTGGAGGGTCTGGTCCCTGATTATGGGGTGGTGGGGTGTCGTGGGAGTGTAGCCATTGTCTTCTTCTATTTTCCTTAAGTCTTGGATCTCCTTGGTGGGGTCTAGGAGGCTGAGATCGGAGTGGGTTGACATTGGGCTTCTTTGTCTGTGGCATATCTGGTTGGAGTGCAACCATCGTGTGTTCTCTAGATCCGCTAGCATTGAGCCGAGCATTCTTCTAGCTAGGGTTCAACATGGGTTCTTCTCCAACTTGAGAGCATCCGGTCGACTTTTTAGCTTTCTCGAGTGGATCGAGTCTCCGGCTGCTGCGCTGACTAGGAGCGACTGAGGATTGTTGTATCATGTTTGAGGAGCTTAGCACCTTGTCCCCCGGTCCTCTTTGGTGGGTTCTCTCGCCATGTCCGGTGAGTGCTTGTTCAAGAGTCGTCTTGGGGTTGCTTTATCTTGATGGGGTCCTGTGAGTACTTGTTCCGGGGTCGTGTTATGGGGCCGATCTACCCGTTTTCGGATGGAGGAGCATGGATTACTTAGCCTTCTTGAGGCCAGAGGATTCACCTGAGCGGTCTCCTGTGGTACTGTTCACTAGTCCGATCAAGGTTGCCCGAACGATCTCCTGAGGCATTGTTCACCAGTCTGGCGAGATTGTGGTTGTTGAGGTGGACCAGGGTGGTTGTTTTCTCTTGTTTTATTTGTTGCTTTTGTCCTTGGGGCCGACTTTTGTTGGACTTTGTTCTGGTTGTTGTGGTTTCTATCCCAGAACCCACACTTCCATTTTAATGAATTTCTTTCTCTCTGATAAAAAAAAAGAATATAACTATAATTAAGCCTTCAATTATGAACTTGAACTTTTAGTTGAGTTGGTCCTCTAATATGATATTAGAGCTTGACAATTATTTTGATGCCTTTAGTTTTTTTTACACGAGTAATGAGGTATTGTATTAATGTAAAATAGCAACTTTACAGGGTTTGACATAACTGTCCAGGATTCCATATATTTGTCCCGACCGGCCGTAGCCCGTCAGGCGCTCATGGATCCATAAAAGTAGTTTGCTTTGAATCGCAGATCCGAACTTAGGAGTTCCTCTTACCGACATCTCAAAAAAACTAAGAACCAAAGTCCTAATCCTAGCTAGCCAAAATTTTATTCGACCTAAGACAACAAAATAACCTGGAAAAAAAGCCTTTAGTACGGATTTCCTGAGACTTCCTGGCAGAAGTAGTCCCGGGTCTTTGGATATAGGCCCCAAGAGGTACATCTCACCCCCGCTGAGGTAAGTCATCCTCCCCTCTAGGGGCCATACCCCCCGGTCGCATTTCTTGGTCCTGGTCCAGGCGGGTCACTTCCTTGTACTCCTGTGTGCATGGCGCTCCATCGGATGCGCCTGCCACCTTCCCTATTTTGGCCTTCCGTGGTCGGGGACCGATTCTGGGGTTGTACTTCAGCAGGCCCCGAAGGTTCGCCGGGGTCCCCTCCGGAGTATAGCAGCGCACCGGAACCCTAGGACATCTCGGCAACATCCGTTCCTGGGCTCGCGAACCTGAGCCTCCCCCACCAGAAGAAACGATCGGTGGCGGTCCTGGGGGTCCTTCCGACGGGACGATCACAGTCATCATCCTAGACCTCGGGGGCTTCGGGCCACGTCGCTTGGCTGGCGGTATTGGTGACACAGGAACCCTAGTAGGGTACCAGTGTTGCCGAGGAGCAGCAACCAGTGGAGGAATTGACGACGGCGGCCCTGCAAGCCCCCGGGGAGACGCTACCATGGTTGGCCTTCGACCAGCCGATCCCGGTGGAGAGGTGGACGTCAGCGTAGTGGGACGATTGACGCCCTGAGAATTAACTAACAAAAAGGCCGCGGCAAGCGCACAGATCGTCAAGTAGTATTTCGGGTCAAGTCCGGTTATCGTACTCAAGGGAGCAATAAAACAGTTACTCGATTTAAAATCCGTTATTAATCTGTTTCTGAAAAGAGTTTGTTTTGGTTTTGAAAATGTAAATAACAGTTTGAGATCTAAAGTAAAATAAATGGGAATCAAGTAAGAGACAGAATATCAGGTGTTTGTGAAATCAGAGAAAAGGTGATCTAGGGCTTTAACGGGGTCACAATATGACTATTGACTCGCAAGGGTTTGTGTTTACATGTGCAAATAAGGTAAGTCTAAAGGTAACGGAAGTTCTCTCAGCTGGTCCTAAACATCTTTCGATCGAATTAGGTCCCTAATATAATCTGACCACCTAGTTATTTCTAATCTGGGTGTAGTGAGACATACAACATTACGATTCATGAACTCCTCTAACTTTCGGTTTATACGCCTATAGCTGTTACACTCGTGTTAACCTAACTTTATTAGAGACTAGATTTAAACCCGAGTTACATAATCCTTAGTCCTTTTAGTCACTCTCAGCTTTCGATTATTGAGTGTTAAAACCTAATCAACTATCAAGTGATCAATTTGATGAAGCATTAATTCCAAATTATGTAAACATTATCCTAAACACAAATTGCACAATATAACTACAAGCTCATTGAATCAATTACTCATATTGCTTCCCCTAGCCCTAGATCAATGGAAGCTTAGCTCATGATGGAGAAGAAGAACAAGCAAAGTGAAGAAGAAGACATATAGATAAAATCACAACAATGTTCAATCCTTGCTCTAAGTTGCACTCTTCTTCCTTCAAGCTCCAAGCCCTAGCTCCAAAGTTCTCCTTTTTGCTCCCAAAATTCGTAACCCTTCCAAATAAGTATTAATTTAGTATATATGGGGCACTGAAAATCGCAGGTCTGGAACACGCGTGGCCCGGAGCGTGGCACGGAACATGCCACATTCCGGCCCTATAAGTGGCACGGAACGTGTCATGTACTGTCCCTCTAAGTGATACGGAACGTATCACATACCGGCCCTCTCCGAAATACGGACCGGGTCACATGCCGTATCAAAATAGAGAGCTCGACTCTTTTTCCTTCCAAGCGCCTGGTTACCCACACGGACCGTATGGCATTCCGGTCCGGTAGGTCGCACGGAACGTGCGTTGTTCCGACCCGGATTCCCATACGGAACGGGCGTTGTTCCGGCCCGGTCTCCCACACGGACCGTATGGTTGTGAGGATCCGAAGTTAGCTGCCCGTTCTTGGCTCGATCTTCTGTCCTGCAGCTGCTCGGCTTATTTGTTCTGATAAATATACTCGTTTCGCTCCAAATACCTGGAAACTCTAGATTCAGGGCTCACTGCACGAAAGTAAGAAGAAATGCATTAAACAACCCAATCCCGGGACCGAAAAGCTTAAGATGTGGGCTTAAAAACATCGAAAACGATGCATTTTGCTTCCACATCAACACCCCCACACTTAAACTTTTCTCGTCCTGAGAAAACCAAACAAATAAAACAGCACACGATATGTCCTGGTTAAACCCCGAGGTTCACCTCGATAGGAGGAGTCCGGGCCTCCTTTATTCAAACACAGAAAAGTAAATATGCACGTGCAATGCATGAACCTAAATCTAATGCATTCCTAAAACACACTACATGATGCATGCAAAAGAGGAACGAAAATAGGTGACAAAATGAGTAATCATGCTCAGTGGATCATAAAGACTTTCTCAGAATCGTTACGTGCCATAAACCTTGCATTTATCAAAGAAGCATATAGGCTAATGAATACCACTAAGTAAGATGTTGCTCACATTAATGATTAACTCCGTTCATTTAAACTCGCATTTCTTCATTCACAGTAACCGGGTGTTTCCCCTTTTCCCTTTACATGGACTTTAGAGATTCATACGCTATCATGCTAGACCCATATCCACTAATTGTAAGGAATCATAGTTATTATGAATCAAAAAGGTCTTTAAATAAGCTTGTAATGTATGGCTAGGCAAAGGGCGTGGAAGAGATATGAAAAGAAGCTAAAATAATACCTCGTGACAAAAATGCTTCATTCTCACACCAACAAGTGTTTCACACATCCTAAACCCCGTTTGTGCATCATTCTCCAATTGCACTTTCTACCACCATTTCCTTATATTGAATAACTAAGTGTAGCACTAATTTTGCCCAATTTTCTTTTTATCCCCTTAGCTATCCAAACTTTCACTACCATCATTCAAACCACCATTGTGCCTTACCCCACACTTATTTTTTCTAGGGATATAAATTTGTCTACTTGTCCCTCTTTTCCATTCTTGCTTTCTTTCTTCTATGGGGGAAGGCTAATTTTTTTCTTCTTTTTCAATACAATCCCATGGATTACAAATACACTCATTTTCCTTTCTCTTTTACTCACTCACTATCCCAAATAATAACCCCTCTCAAGAAGCATCTAAGCCAAGAGATAAGGGTTCAAACAATAACGAGGATATAAAAAGAAACGAAAGGCACATAAGATCATAATGTTCGGGTCAGAAATGAAAGGCTAAAGCTCAAATGGGGTGACTAAGAGATATAATTATGCAAAGGTGGGCAGTTTTGGCTCAAACGGTCCATAGATGGCCTAAAATTATTTCCTTAATTAACCATGTTCCTTATTCTTATTTCGCCTCGAATGGGTCATGCATGTAGTTCTAGACTCAATTTACCATGCATAGGAATCAAGGAAAATCAACCCTAGTTCTAGCAAACACTTGAAACACGAGTGAACGAGCTAATCATAATGCATCTGCTCTCATACTCATTCGATTCATTTATGCCCATATAAAACTTTAACTTATGCAAAGAAATTGGCATTTACGACAGTTCAATCATCGAAATCTTAAGAACATCTACACTATACTCACATATCACCAGAAAATATTTTTGGATTTTTTTGATTTTTCATTTTTTTTGGATTCTTCACAGTTTTTATGACACGAAATGATGCATGAGCACACAAAACAAAACACAATGCAATGCAAGACATACCCCACCCCACACTTGAAACTCAACACTGTCCCTAGTGCGACTCTAAACACATATCTACACATGCACATGATGGATAAATGACGAATGAACACCCCACACTTATGATCAGCAGGTATAAACAGTTCACACAACCTATATGCTTTTTCTATCAGCACAGCAAGTCAGGCACTCATGGCCCCCAAATAGCATACGGGAAGATAATAGCGATAGACAATATAAAATAGGAGGGAAAGAGATACTGCCCCTCGAAGAATCGCTACGTGAACTGCACTGATGGTGGATATCCTCGTGCATGGATGGGTCGAGAGCTCTTTGCCCGAGAAAACCTCCAGGAGGTTTGGCACCAAAATCTGCTCCGCTGCTCTCATCTCGCTCCCCACGCCATGTGTGGGGTTGCCTCCCAACCAATGCATTTGTTTAACGTCGTTAGCTCGACGAAAAGGGTGGCCACAAAAGCCACTCAAGCATTGCTCCGGAAGCCACTGATCGGCAGAGCACCTGCTAGACACAGACTCAAAAACAGAAAACACATTAAAACACGAAAAATAAAAAGATAGAGCTCCTCCATAACCATGACGCCCGAGCACTGCGGACAACATAGAAAACCAGTTAGACACACAGCATGCATATAAAAATAATAATGGAGAAACTCAACACCTTTATACAAAAGGATATAAAGTGACCCGCCTGTGGGGCGGGTCTCACTGGTCCCTCGAGGAACCCCCAGGTCGGGAATGGTACCAATCCGACTCCATCTGCCTCTTAATCCACTCAACGTGGCCCGACATATCCTTCCAGAGATCCACTTGCTCTCGGACGTACCGAATATAAGTGGACTGACTCTGGAGAATAGTGTCATGCCTGCCCTAGCCCTGTCTCAAGTCAGCTACCTCAGCCCGGAGCTCAGTCATCTCCTCATGTATAGCCATCACTCGCTCCTCTAGTGTCGAATTACCCCCAACATCCTCAAATAGCTCTTTCTTGCTAAATATGACTCTGTCTATGTAATCCCCCTGAGTGGGGAGAGGCATGGCTTCCTCTTGAGGATCATCCCACATTCCGAGAGATTGTGCCAATTGGGTAGCTATTGCAGCACACCCAATTTTTCCATTTTTCTTCTTGGCCTGTTCCTCCAAATACTCCAGGATAGAAAATTCAAAGGGAGCTCTTCTTCCCACATCAAAGCAGTACACAATTTTTATTTCCCGATGTGTGAGAGTATGAGCATTGTCGGCCCTACCAAAAATGGTGTATGGCAAAACCCTGTGGAAATATCTCAGCACCGGGGATTTCAACCGAGTAGCGTTCGGACTGTTGTTAAAGCCATCCCCAGGCTTTGAAATATGTGCCCAGCATTCCCCTACTGTGGGTGGGTCGGGTAGGTCCCCATCATAGGGAGTGAAACCAAGAGCCATCCCGAACTCCTTTTGGGAGAGTCGGAACTCTCGTCCACACAACCAGAAGCACACGACCCTGTCGTTATTGGCTCATCGAATGTTAAATGACGCCAAGAACTCCAGTGTTAAGTTCCTATAGGAACGAGGATACCAAGTGGAAAGAGTTGAACAACCGACTCCCTTCAGCCGGTTGATAAACTCCTCCCTGCACCGGAGTCCTGTTTGCACAAAGCCCAAGTCGACAAACTTGGGTGTCATTATTTCTCTTCCCTGCAGAAGCTCGAGTCGTGTGTTCCGAATATTATTACCATTAAAAATAAGGCACGGGATGCCAGGGGTACCTATATCCGAGTCAGGCGAACGGGGACGTCGTGGCTGTGGACTCGTGTCAATCCAATATTCCACAGGTTGCTCCGGGGCTTCTTGATTCCTTGCTTGTGAGCTTGATCCTTCCCCTTACTTACCCTTTCGGGTCACTTTATATCCTTTTGCACTCGACGACGGTGGTACCTTTGACAGGTTATGGGTGAACCCTAGCTAGGGTTTTGGGGAGCGCGTATTTTAGTGACAACTTACAAACATAATATGCCATTTTGATGCCTTCAGTTAAACTAATATATGAATATCATGTATTTTCAAAAAGAAAAAAAAACTGTATATCATGTCAAATTCACTTCCAAAATTAAACCGGACAAAGAAGGGGTATTATTATTATTATTTTAAATTATGTGACCACATGTTGATCAAATGACCATTGTTGGGATGTTTTTTTATTTATTTAATTCAATAGTGTTACAAAAATGAAGTTGAAGGGATGGCATGATACAAATAAAATAAAATTGTAGTAACACAATAAAATGATATAGTTTAAGGTAGTAAATTGAAATTCCTGTATTATTTATATATTCTCAATATAAGACTCGGACGATATATATTTAATTCAATAGTGTTACAAAAATGAAGTTGAAGGGATGGCATGATACAAATAAAATAAAATTGTAGTAACACAATAAAATGATATAGTTTAAGGTAGTAAATTGAAATTCCTGTATTATTCATATATTCTCAATATAAGACTCGGACGGTATTTATTTAATTCAATAGTGTTACAAAAATGAAGTTGAAGGGATGACATGATATAAATAAAATAAAATTGTAGTAACACAATAAAATGATATAGTTTAAGGTAATAAATTGAAATTACTGTATTATTTATATATTCTCAATATAAGACTCGGACGGTCTAATAACATGTTGATGGTGTTTACTAGATTTAACAAAAGCGGGTTTGAGAATGCGGCAGAGAGAAAACTTAATTCTCTCTGCGCGCAGCCCCTCCCCCCACCTTCATTATAGCCATCATTGAAGCTTATTTTTCCACCATTGAAGCCCCCTGCTTCCATCATTGAAGCCCCTGCTTCCAAGCTCTCTTCTACCTGCAGGTGAGGTCCTCTCTATCCATTAGGGTTTACTGTCGCCGCCGCCGTTACTCACGCCCGCCAGCCACGCCGCCGTCCTCCTCATCCTCAGTATCTTCCCCACCGGTTCTCTACTGCTCAAGCCTACTCCTCTTCTCGATTCCGATCTGGCCTTCCTCCCCACCGCTCGCGATTCGATGCATCCTTCAATAGCCACTGTGGACCTCCTGCCGCCGTTCTCCGGGATACGGGCTCCATGCGCCGTCCTCCATCTGCAGCGGCCTCCCGCCCTAGGGCCACCTCTCGCCGGCATGGGTCCGCTCTCTCGATGTATCTGGGATCCGGGAGGAAGGATGCGGATCGAATCGTTGCTCCCGTCTCCCGCACTACTTCGAAAGATCCGGGCGAATCAAGACGAAGAATTGACGATACCAGATCGCTCCAATGGTACGGGGCCTAGAAGAACTGACATCGCAGATTTGGTAGTTTGTTCTTTCGACCATGTGCTAATTTTTTATCCTGTTTTAGGTCGAATAAATTGTTGGTTAGACATTCTGTTGCTTATGTTGATTAGGACTTTTCATTTCAAGTCTCGCTGTTTTGAGACGTTGGTAAGGAGTTGTCTTGAGTTTGTGCCCACAATTTCAAGTGGACTATTATTATGGGTCCATGAGCGCCGGGCTTGCTACGGTCGGCCCGGACATACATCTGAAACCCGGGACGGTCACGCCTCATCCTGTTTCATTGCCTATTGGTATTAATGAAAGTCTCCGGTTACCCGTTTCAAAAAAAAAACGGGTTTGTACAAGAACAAAAAGAACCTGGAAATTGTATGAAAGGTTATGATTTAATGGTATGATGTGATGCGCAATGCAAGGCACAGAATGCTCAGACCAGCCAGCCAATTTCTAACAGTCAACTAATTTTGGGTGTGAAAACAGCAAAAGCGGCCTGGTATTTTTCGATCTGATTCATTGTTCTCTATACATATACATAGAGACTACGAAGATAAATGATTTACATTAAACGTCAAAAAAGTTGAAATAAAAGGTAAACAAGATGCTAATGCATATTCAACTAGTTTTCCATCTAATTATGAAACAGTTCCTACCAGATTTATTTTTATGGCCAGATCAGTTTCTGATAGACTGTATATATTGCATCTCTGCATCCACACCATTTCTCTGCAATGGACCTGAAAAATCACATTCAACTACTTCAATGCTAGCATTCATTAACAAACATCACTTGTATCTTTCATATACTATTCCTTTACTCCCAACAAAAGGTCACTGTTACTGTGCAAGTGTTAGCCCTGTCCAGATGTAAATCTTGTGGCGTACACTCTTTTAGAAACAAATCACATAACTAAAGTTGTCTTGTAATGTAATTAATGATATCATTTCCTACAATTCCCGGGGTGAAAACCGTACAAATGCTCAGTATAATGCTAATGAATGTTTGATAAATAACAGTTCCTACAATTCCCTGTTGCAACCTATAAATGTTGAATACAACACTAAAGAATTTCGGATACTTCTCTACTTGATGAGTCTGAAAACGAAGGCAGGGCTATGCAAGGTGATTGTGTTCGTTCCGGGTTGGAGTGACTGAATATATATAGGTTCTCTAGGTTCCTCGCTGACTCCACTCTGTGTAGCATACTCCATTGCCATCTCATAGTCGACCTGCATATATTCAGTACAGAACAATTGCATTTAGTTCTGCATGATAAGTATATTTGGTTACTGAAGCAAGCACATAATAGTGATCACATATCAGGAGGGGAAAAAATTCACTAGACAATGCGTTTGTGAGATAAACTAGTGGAATCTTCTTTGTACCGATCCAGTCAACAAATCTTAACCAACCATCGAAATTATTTATGTTAGAATCTTAGACTTTGGCGGGCTCTAATGTCTTATCATATATATAAGTGCTCAAGATCCTAAACTAACAGATCATTCTTGTTAGTTGGATTTGGGCACATACCATTATGTGCTGCTCAATTATGTCATCACCCACTGATGTATATTACTTCTTTTTACTTACCCCAACAGTTCATTACATAAGTCATGACATCAGAAAGGAAAAAGGCACATCAAAGAATACATAGAGGTCACCTTTTCAACATGTTTAACAAGCTTTTCTTTCAGCGTCTCTTCGGTAATCAATTCCGCGGACACTTTTTTTAGTATCTCTGCCTCAGCATCACCATAACGCTTCTTTTTTGATGCATGTGATTGCGCCATATCCTTCAGGACCTTGTATATAGCACCTGTAGCATCAGGAATATACCTGCCAAGTAATATGTTTACTTTTAGTTTGCATGCACATGAACATCAAATAGATTATAGGGTATACATGTTCTCTGATTAAACACTTAAACTTACTTGCTCAAGTTTCGTTTCCTCTCCTGCTGTTCACGAGCCTGTAGTTTCTTTACTATCTTGGATTTCAGCTGGATGCAACACTGCTGAATGGCAGACTGAAAAGAAAACAATGTGAGGTCAATAAACCACTGGTACAGAGGGTAATATGACAGCTCTAAACCACTCACCTTAACAGCAGATGCAATTTCACTGATATCATCCCCAATGTACTCCTTCCCAGTTCCTTTAAAGGGTATTTTTGTGCTCACAACGCTAACAAAGACACCTACTTTGTCTTGCATGTGGTTGATTTTGTAACTACTCCAGCTGGAAAACAATGCCCTAATGAGATTTGTTATTCATGCATACATACTTTTGTATTAGAAAAATCATGACAATAGTGTTCACCCTAAAAAAAATGTATACTACAACTTACTTGATTCTCTTTACAGCAGTCCTGGTGACAACATCAGCACCTTGCTCGAAGAGAAGAGGAATGCGGTTTGCAAACCGGAAAATATTTAGTCCCTATAAATTAGAAAGGTGTTGTATGATAAGCAAATTATGTATCAACAAAACGATACAGTACTTGAATTATAGTAAAGCCACATTTGATCAGAGCAAGCCAGAAAGTTTGTTCCAAAATATGGACATATGAACATCTCCATGGTCTACATGAGTACATATGTATATGCTTCCATCTTATAATTACATTATTAGTCCCTTTTTCTTGTGTCCATAAACTCTGTTAACAAGAAACTAAGCAGCAGCTAACATGTGCTTACATCTTTATTAAATTTTAGGGATAATTGTCAAAACATGCACTTATGTTTTGTCCACAAACGAAATAGTGCACAATGTTTTGTCCACGTCGTCTGGCTACCCTTATGAATCGTCCACGCACTTCTGTTAGAAAAGTGTAACAGCAGAACCTGAATTGACAATTTTGCCCTTTTGGTTTGAAATTTAAAAAATAAGAATTTCGTCCAAAAAAGTGAGTGGCTGAGGATTGTTAGGGCAATTTCGTCCAAAAAAAATTTCAGACACAAGCACATGATAGCACGTGAGGCTACAGATTCGAATATTCTGTTAATTTTACTGACAGAAGTGTGTGGACGATTCATAAGGGTAGCCAGACGACGTGGACGAAACATTGTGCACTATTTCGTTTGTGGACGAAACATAAGTGCATGTTTTGACAATTATCCCTAAATTTTAACATACAAAAATAACAATAACCATATGGAACTCGATTAATCTATTCAAAGCAACTTTCCAGACTGGTTAGTGTTCCAAGTTAAATTCATTTCAGAGCATAGATGAATAAAGTCAATTCATAGCCAGTAATTATTCAAGTGAGACCTGCTGCCTTCAACTTGTAGCACTTTTCTCAGAGGGTGGTCAAACAGAAAAAAAAAAGTTGCACTTGATGTGAATATGTTAATGACATATAAATGGGAAGCAAAACTACAGTGCCTTTCCACACTCCTCATCTAAAAGGCCATAGATAGTTAAAAGAAACACTGGCTAATAGTATCCTAAATTATAAAAATGGGCAATTCATACAGACAAAAAAGTATTTACCTGCTTTACATCTTTTCCACCCACACTTACACCAGCTTCAACAATAAATGGGTGACCTTCAAAAACATGTGCACTGTACACGGAGTTAACAAAAAAGACATGGGGAAAATGTTGGCTAATAAGCATAAAGATTCAGCGTTAAATATGTGACCCCATTCTATTCATGTCATTTTCCTAAAAGAGTTATAAAAAAAATAGAAACTCAGACCTGCCTGAATAAGTTGCAACGAGGTCCGGATGCAGCTCCTTTATAATGCCTAGGCGGAGATTGTACTCCCCCGCAGGACTTAGACACTGAATTTTAATTGAAGTATCCATTATACCACAAGAAAACATGTAGAGTATAAGGGAATACAAACTAAATATTTTCTTTTTCTTTCACAGAAGTAAAGGAGTAAATATCAGGAACAGCTTACATCACCACTAGGGTCATCAAATTTAGCTTGACGAAACAGCTGATGGATGCGAACTATTTGCTTATCAGTTAGAGACTTAACATCCATTTTGGGGGTAAAATCTGGACCCATTTCTCCTGAAAAATGACAGGATAATCTTGGTAAAACCCAGTTTATTAAGCATAAAGGATCATCAACTCTAAGGTAAACATGAATTTCAAATTCATTTGGAAGTAAAAGAAACAGAATGTTCAGAAAGCACCAATATCCACAAACTCTGTTGCTGTTGTTTATGCCAAAATGATGCACACCAGCACACCACTTTCTAACTGGTAATGAGAAAGCTTCCACACAAATTTGGGCCAGGAAATTTAGAGAAATTAAACTAAACATGGCAGATTTTGCCAATGGGACTTCAGCTTCTAAATTTTTTCTCTGGTAGTAAGCTGGACTGCTGGAGAAATACATATAGAACTTTATGTATACTAACCCTTGAAATTATAACATTGATTGTCGAATGAACTCTTTCATACTCCAATGAGTTTGGACATTGATATTTGTGCTCCAATGATTTGATTGGTATAACTTTCAAATAATATTAAATATCTGACTAGTTATCATTAGAAACATTATGCACTTAAATATCTGACTAGTTATCATTAGAAACATTATGCACTCCACTAATTTCGAGCACCAATGAATGATCCTCTGTTAACTTGACCGACACTTTCAATCCAAACTAAATTCCCATCTTCATTAAACTTCCTAACCCACAGTTTCACTGGCAAGTGTTCAATACATACATGGCACATACAAATCCTATTATTGCCTCCCGGACTATAAATACAGAATACATGTGTGGATCAAAACGTCTGCTAACTTTTGACAGCTTCAGTCCATGCAGCTGTTTTGTCTTACTGAACTGGTCTACCCACAGTTTCACTGACAAGTGTTCAATATATGAATGGAACTAGGGAACTCTCTTATTACCTCCTGAGCTAAGGATACAGAACAAATTAGTGATTATAGTAAAACTAGACTAACTCCACTTCACATTCCACACAAAAATTAAAAGCATTGAGATCCATTCTGCTGAGTTATTAACCACCAAGGAAGGTACCTCTTCAAGAATTAGTAACCTTGTAAATAGTAATACTTACTTTGTAACTTCCCACATCAGTTGAAAGAACTGATAGCGAATTCTTACCTATTAGACGTTCAGCATAAGGTTTTCCAATGTTCACAAATTCATGCTGAAGAAACTTCAGAAGGTCCACTTTTGAGGTCTCTGCAATTAGGTGCTTGATAAGTAGCAAATCAACTGATGATGGGTGGTGCTTTGTCTCAATAGGTATTGGAGGCATTACATCGGTTCTTCGTGCAAACTGTACAGTGACATTTTTACTGCATAGAAGAAATAATGTATACCAGTTTAGATACCATAGAATAATTTTGTATGTGCATGCATGCACCAGAGAGGGGAAGAGAGGGAACATACTCAGATGTCTCTGGTACAAACTTAAAGAGAAATTGAGCATAAGGAGTGATAACAGCCATCTGTCTCATGTAATGCAATATTTTGGACTGCAAACGCAGCAGCAAGAAGGTTATTTGCTTCCGAAACAAAGAATATAATAAGTATTCCCTAATATCACAGTCAAACATAGAAGGTGTGCCATGAATTTGAACTACTGGAGCATAGTATGTGATACATACACGGTAAGTTGTCCAATTTCCTTCAATGACAACTTGAATTTCTGCCCCATGCCAACTCTGTTTGTTGTCCCGCTTTTCATGCACATGAATATGAGGAATGTTCCTGAAAGATCACATGAGGCATCATGGATGATAATTCACAAGGTTAAATTTTAAACCTTCAAGCACAACTTGTACCATTAGACATTTTACATGGATTCAAAAATTGTGTAGAAAACTAAAGAAATCTGCATAAATGATAACTGTAAGGAATCATGTCGTGTTATAATGTAACTAAACTCTTCTTCTGTTTCCAATATCATCTGAAACATACCTATGAATGTCTATATCCAGCCTGCAGAATGAAGTATAACTTTGTTTTTTCATTGATGACGAGATCTCTATGGGAAGTCCAGTACTCATTTTGGACCAGATTAATGCCTGCATATGTTTACATGGATGTGTTATGTACCAGAACAGTCTGAATGTGTAAGCACATGAATCATTTTATAAATAATTGAATTATGAATATTCTTAAGATATTGACAACTAAACCATAAAAGACAGAAAATCACATGGCAGGACAGTGTGAAGTGTTACCATCTTTGCACCAAGACCAAACTTCCCACGTGTCTGCTTCAATCCATATTTTGTACCAGACAGAACTGCACAAGCGAATATGATGATGACAAGCTTAGATAAGTGTCATTTCTATGGCTAAAGACGGCTTTTCAAGTTGTTAAATTAAATGGAAATAAATCTGTCAATAACAGTGGCACCTCGTCCAAACATATTTGGGATATCATCATGAGCCATTCCTCTTCCATTATCCTTCATTAAGAGCAAAACAAAAACAATCAAACAAGATAAATCCAAACAGATAATACAAGGGCATCACTCGCGAAAAACAATACTATGTTAAAAGAAGGTTGATCTTTGGAAATAAAAGCTAAACCCTACCTTGCATGTCACCCTGTAAAATGAAGCTTCACCCCGACCTTTAAATCCCTTTGGAGCAGCAGGCTCTTTCACTTTCTTTCCGGACGATGCATTCTTAGCTTGGATTTCTTGAATACGGGCTTCCTTTGCCAGCCGTTTCTGCATAGCACGAATAAATCACAACAAGAAAACATATGGTAGAGAGAAAACAAGGTTTTATCAGTTAGCTATATTATCAATTAGCATCCCCCCTACATGACAAACTCAATTACATTCTCGAGCAATTGAAAGAGAAACTGAAAATACAGTAACACATCCACATAAGACCTAAGAACACACACCTCACGGGCCTTCTCCGTCTCATAATCATCATATAGCTGTGCATCGACACGCTCTCGATCAACAAGACCAATCATAGAATTGAACTTGCTTTTCCCAATCTCTTCACTGCAACAGCAGATTCAAATTGAGAACAAAAATCATGGACAATAAGCTACAGTTCCAAGTAAAACTGAAAACATTTCAAAGTTATGCACAAATATGAACACTAACATGGTAACCTCTACTACAGGAAGCTCCGAGATAGACTCGGCCGAATCAAGCGAGTTCTCAACAAGCTCTCTCACAGTAGTGTATAAGCTTTTCCCTGGCTGAAACCCGTAGGAAGATTAAGTAAAACAACTGAACAGAAGAAATTTGGGTCTCCATCTCCATAGAAAAAGCTTATAATTGGGCGAAAATCACAAAATTTCTGAAACTTACATTGTCAAACCCAGCAATATTCTTGTTCTCCGCGAAGAACTCAGCGGGTGATTCTGAAAGAAGCAAACATTTAATCAAAATCAAATCAATCTGAGCCAGGAGAGAGAGAGAGAGAGAGAGACTGACTCTGCTTGAGGACGCTTTGCTTTGATTTTGGGGGGTTTTTGGATTTAGGTTTCTTCGAACCAGCTGGGCTTTCGCTGATGCCTCCATTCTCCATTGGATTTTCTCGAGAGAAAAACTGGAATTTAGGAGCAGAAATTAGTAAAAAGAACTAGCTGAAGAAGACGCAGACTGTGATGAGCAAACGAAAACCCGTTTTCCCGAAAAACCCCGTTTTCCGATTAACCACGTTTTTGGATACAG
Organism: Erodium maritimum; assembly: GCA_963921825.1. Classification (NCBI taxonomy): domain Eukaryota; kingdom Viridiplantae; phylum Streptophyta; class Magnoliopsida; order Geraniales; family Geraniaceae; genus Erodium; species Erodium maritimum. The sequence goes on along the minus strand of OY997592.1, from coordinate 57,526,040 downwards.
TAGCTTCACCTGGATTATGTTTGTCACGCAACCAAACAGTCCGCTCATACTTTTCCCGCCAATTTATATAACATACATTATGTAAATTTTATGCGACTAACTTAATAAACCATGATGTATTTGTAAATCATGGAGATGCCTAGCAGACATTCTCTGAGTGGTGACTAATCTTATTCGTCGGCATATGTCGGTTTTATCTATATGCGTTTAATGGTCGGGAAAATGAATATGTGACCCATTTATTCTTATGATGTGGTTTTGCGAAGGCAAGTGGGAGGACTTCCACCATCCACACCTTCTTTGAACTTTGAAGCATGATGGGAAGACATGATGGAAGGCACACATTAGGGCCGAGCAGCAGAGACTCTTAGTGTGCCATGGGAGATATGGAAGGCAAGGGACGCCCTGATGTGGAACGGGACCATACCCACCGCCATAGGGGTAATCTCGGCTGCCCGTACTCACCTCCTAGCATGGCAGGAAGAGAATGTCAATGTCCTGCCCTCGGTCCAATATTACCCTCGTTGGTCGTCTAAATTCATTTCTTCTCTAGTAAGCACATGAGTTATAAATGTGGATGACGCCACTTTTCAGGATTCAGATCAGTCGGCTTGGGGTCTTGTCTCCCGATCAAGGGATGGCATGGTGGGTCTCACTGCAAATGGGGTCCTCATAGGGTGTTGGTCTCTGATTATGATTGAAGCTTATGCCATAAGCACGACACTATGCAACACAACCTTCTTGGGCACATGCCCAATCATCATCCGTTCTGATGCTTAAGTCCTGCTAAACATGATTGTCACGCCCCAAATCCGGTTCTAACCGGACTCGAGACATGAACTAGGAATAATAAATAAATAAATAAATAAATAAAATAAAAGAAATTTAATAATGCAACCTCCGAGTAAAATATAATTCAAATCCAAAGTTAAGAGTCAACGCTCGTTCCAACAGAATAACGGAAAATATAGTTTGATACAAAAGGGCAGTACGTCTCTAATACACCAAAACACCCGAAACCTCAAGGAGCTCCCAAGCCCTGAGACCACCTCTAAGTCTACTCATCAAGGAAACCTGTAAAAAACAGTAAACATGAAAGGGGTGAGCTCACGCTTAGTAGGAAAAAGTAGTAAAGTAAAAGAACCCCCGCTCAACAGCAACAACCAGATTAGTGCGATTATCCAAAAGAAAGCTTAAGTAAAGATCAACAAGGATTGCAACACTTAATAAGATAAAGACTCAAGGGGATCAACGGGCAGACAACTTAGTCACCAATAGAACAACTAAAGAACACATAAGTACGAAAATATAGATAATTTAAACAACTAGACTCCGATCCACACACAAACCAACACATCGTACCGGAATGCCCCTCGGTCACGATGGGACACATATCATCGGGGCTCCCGGAAATGTTCCCACAAGGAACACATATCGTCGGGGCTCCCAGAAATGTCTCCAAAGGAACACAGATCATCGGGGTGAAACAAGATGTCCTCCCGGAAATGTCACCGAAGGAACACATATCATCGGGGTGAAACAAGTCTCTCTGGAACACGTAGCATCAGAGTGAGATAACATTATACCATGCCGGAACATCCCTCGGCCTAGGTCTTCCCGGAACACACACATCAGGGCAACACATAATACAATATACCGGAATGCACATCGGTCTTCCCGGAACACACATCGGGGTAAACACTGTACCGGAATGCGCATCGGTCTTCCCGGAACACACATCGGGGTAAACATTATACCGGAATGCACATCGGTCCTCCCGGAAATCCCTCGGGGCATAAATACGACACCTCGTGCTAAAACACAAACCGTCGGTCTAGGTACTACCCCACACCGGCATACTCCCTCGGTGCAGGTACCATACCGGAATACAACTCCTCTTGGAACACACATCAAGAGAATAACACACATCATAATGTCATAGTTCAAATACGGCTTACCAAGCCCAACAATCTACCACAACACGTCACATAGAACTCATATTATCAACCAAGCTTACCGACATGGCTTACCAAACATTTCTCATCGGTATATCACTCACCCGATCATACCACAAACAACCATTCATTTCACATTCATCACATCCATTCATTCAACCGTATCACGAGACAACCATTCATGTCACCAAATAATCATAATTCATCTGGTTTAGTATGACTCTTGAATTAACCAAAGGATGGAACAAGCATCAACATTCGAGACATTTGAACACAATCCAACGCAATCACAATCAATCCTAAGGCTCGTCATGACCATTCTACCAGCACAGCAATTTCCCAAAATATTGAAAGTGGTTAACTAGTGAATCACATCCTATATGCACACTAAGACTCTTCCGGTTATTATTGTAATTGAAAGCGGTTATTCTAGTGAATCACATCCTATATGCAACCTAGGACCTTTCCGATTATTATTATCCTAAAGGCATACTATGAACATTATTTAAAGTAAAAGTGGAGTTTTCTACTCTTCCCTACCTTGAATTCTCCAACGCTTAATTACTCCTAGCAGCTGACGACCTGGCTAGCTTACTCCTCGTCCTCTCTCGCGGTCCCAAAGGCCTCCTCCTCCGTCAAGCTCGGGTCCAAGGTCTTGGATCACAATTAAAACAATAATTAAAGACTAACCAAAGGTGGTTTAAGAGGCAAACATCTAAGTTAAAGTCTCCAAGCAACCGGTTTAAGATAAACGTTCGAATTAGATGAGAACACCCCAAAAAGGGCTCAAAACAGGTCTGCCACGGATCGGGTCACACATTCGTTACCTGCACCGTCACGGTTCTCCTCACGGATCCGTGACTGACGCCGTCACGGTCTCCTTCACGGAGCCATGACGTTTCCCGTCACGGTGTCCGTCACGGATCCGTGACGGGTCTGACGGGTTCCGACCTTCTTCTTCCTCCAACTTCCTTTTCACGAAGTTTCAGTCCAAAAACTCCATTTTTATCAATCCCAAACCTCCAAAACCCTCAATAATCCCTTATCCATGATGGGTCTTCAACAAAACACCAACACAAAAGCAACATATTTACTCCAAAATTAGATCATCTAAGCATCAAACCTCAAAACCTAATGAAACCCACTCATTTCCATGTTCTTCCTTCTAAACCCATGATTCAATTCTCAAGGAAAACGAAAATGGATGAGGGATTTACCTTAAGAGTGGAATGGGGATGAAGATTTGGAGAGTTTTGGGGTAGAAATCAAGTTCAAGGCTCCATTTTTGCTCATTTCTTCTCCTTCAAGCTTCAAAGCTTCTTCTTCTCTTCCTCGCTCTCTCTAATTTCGGCCACACCTCACAAATGGGCTGAAAAGTGACTCCAAATGCTTTAAAAACCTAAATTGTTGAAGTTCCATAATGCCCCTTAGGTCCAATTCATGTATTTTGGCTTAAGTACGGGTAAATGGGTCTTTAGAGGCCAATTTCTTCTCCTCCAAGCCACTAAGGACAAGTGTCCTAGTGGGGACCACTTAGCTCTTAGAAAATCCAGATATTTCCAATTTAATTTGTTTTAGTCGATAAAAAGTCTCCATTTGACCAAAAGTTGACTTTCCCAAAATTACATTCATTTGAAAGGAAACGGCCCGATTAAGCTAACCGTGACGACGGCTAAGCTTTTCGGGCCCCGGAAAGGTCCCGAATGACTCCCGGAGTCTTCGGTTGACTTTTCCAGCCGAAAGTCAACTCTTACCCGAAATCACCGGTTCGACCGGGATCGACCGGGGCGGTTCTTACAATGATCAAGGCAGGGGATCCCCCAGCGTTCCCCCGTGGATACTATTATTAGAGATATTCGACATATGTTGGCACAAAATGAGAGAATCTCTCTCCAAATTGTAAAAAGAACTACGAACAAAGCGACTCATTGGCTAGTCAGCGAGGCGCGTTCTATGCCAATTATTTAGTGGTCAGGAAACCTTCCTGACACACTAATTTGTACCCTCCTTGCTAAAACTTAATAAAATCTCGTAACTTTTAGTAAAAATTAATGTGTTTGTAAATGAATCGCTACAAAATAATCCACCTTTACTCATACGTGTGGATTGTGATAAGAGGATTGGTCAAGCTCTAAACCAGCAATTGCGTCCTTGCCAACGACCAATATCATATTAATTCTAGGAACTTATACCGTAAAGAATCTATAGTAAGGTTTAATCGACATCGGATTACATGAAAAATTCAAAACATGGGTTTAATTTGCATATTCAGGTCTATTGAGTTGTCGATTGAAGGATCAAGAATCACAAATCAAAGAATCCCTTGACACAGGTCGTTTCCGTTATCGACCAAATTCAGTAGAGGAGACTTTGACCAGCCATGCAAAATCGATGTGTCCTTGAATCTACTTAATATTTTTTTGAAATATAAAACTTTAGTCATTTTTGTGCTATAAATACTATCAAAACTATTAGGTTTTTTCCCTCCATTCATCTCCCAATAACATCTTTTCACACTATATATATCAGAATTTCGGGGTCCCTGCATCACTCATGCTCTCAACGGTATACATGCGTTTCGAGATAGCAGGGATGTTTCTCTCCCCTCAAATGCTTATAGGTAAATTGATGATGCGAATTGTACATAAGGTCTGGGGATTGTCGATGGAAGGGTTTGGTTGTCAAGGTTCTGTCCCTGAGAGTATATGCATTCCTGACGGACATCCTACCGAAGGGCCTCCCCGTTTAGGACTCC